>OY970807.1:1200000-2400000 GCA_963853775.1 Xanthia togata | reverse complement strand
TGGCATCGAAGCTTAACAAGCCTATACTTAAAACGGCTTTAAACAATCACAGTAATTTTACGTAAATAAACGTATTTTCTTTCTTTTCTTTCTTTCTTTCTTTTCTAATTTTGAGATTGCATACCAGTTACCACACAATAGCAGGAGTAAAACACAACGAACTAAGGTTACTACGCAATTATTAACAAGGCGACATTCAATTGCATAATCAACATAACACCTACACGATCGCGGACTCTAATCGCGTGTTTAAAATTGAACAATGTTTTGACTCGTACGTCGTAAGCGCAGTTTAAAAATAGCCCAAGCATTGCTCTTGTTGTGTCTAAAACACTGTTTTCCTAGTTTAGACAGGCCAAGTGTTGATTGTTTGGCCGTTTGCACGTGATTACGACCAGGACTGCATAACTAGGAAGTCGTGTGGTTTAGTGAACCGTTGTTAGCGGGAACGTTATGAGGGAAATTAATTGTTTTAAGTTTTCAATGTGAAAATAGATTTGTTTTAAGGTTATGGTTATGGTTTTGTTGGTGTTAAAAACCACTTCAAATACAATTTGAAGTGGTTCTGAAATTAGTTGCGGACCTTGTCAGAATACCTTCCAGATTACCAAGTTTAAAAATAAAGATCAATATGTGAGATAACAATAAAATAATAAATAAAGAAATCGATTAACAAAATGTACCGACATCAAATAAAGAGCTCGAAGACATGTTTAATAAACTCGTGACCAATAAAATACCACCAAAGAAAATTTATGAACAAGAAACAGCTCATCGACACGATAAATATAAAGAAAACCGCGGGAGTCTTCAACAGCTCAAATAAAAAGATCGCGAGGTGATGAATAAAAATGTGGATGCAGAACTTGACATGCTCAGATTTATCGACAACTGTGCTCAAGCGACCACCGGGCGAGATCTCTACCTACCACCGAATAAACGACGGGTACACTCCGTATACACGTGCTATATTGAAAAACAGATTGAGAATAAAAATGCTTTGAAAAGTCACGATTTGGAAAGTAATTTTGATGACAACTTGGCATCGGGAAACTTGTTTGCAACAAGTGAAATGAAACCTAAAATTATGACAGATATAATTATGTAGATATAGAGAATTGAGGAGGACCTTTACATATACAACAGTCTCTGATTAGGTTAATTCTTACCCATTGTCAAGCCTTGTAAATTATTCTTCGGTGTGAGCCGCCCGCACTTTTTCTCCAGTAACGACCGCAGTCGATTTCTTTCATCGCACGCGCTCACGATTTATCGCCAATAAACGTAACGCGCGAATTGGATGCGCGAAGAACTTAACGTAAGTGATAATACCAAGAAGCTTTTGTATGGTAAATGTTCTCGAGATGTAGGTTAGTGATAAAATAAAGATAATGGTAATGCAGAAACGCGGTGGTCCATATTGGAGGGCAAATTTAATAACCAAAAGCTTTTCTCATTTAAATACGTGTGAAATTGGCGATAAAAATTATGAGGTCTGCGGTGGGTCGGAATTTTTATTTAAAACCTAAAAAGCTTACAGCGATTTGAATAATGAGTCTGAATTGATAAAAACTGTACCAGCCTTAAGTGTTTATGAGATGGTAGATTTCAACACAGACATATAAATAACGCAATGAATTTGAAGCTAGAAATATAGAAGTTGAATGTAGCTGGTCTCAAAAACTAGCAACTCAGAATTGAACTGTCAGTTAAACAAATTAATAAAGCTCAACTTACTGAGTAAATACCCACTCACCACATTAAAGCTAGGAAAAGAGCTAATCAAATCCTTCACCTAAAGCCTGAAGCTAAGGCTCAATAAATTTAATTGAAAACCAACTCTATGAATCATATGACGGCTGACACGGTTGAGCGGCAATTTTGCCGTGTTTGTGAACTGTCGAGCTATCAATCTTAGTTAATTGCTCGCTAGCGCCTGTTATTCTATTAACTTAGCGAAACATTTAATTATCATGGCTTTATTAGACTAGTGGTTTGTTAGTGGCTAGTGGACTTGTATGTTTGATATCTTTTTCTCGGTGTAGCGGTAGACATCTCATAAGAATAAAAACTCGTTGTCCAAGATTGATTTATTCATTGACTCAGGCAATAGTGTCTTCTTGACCTTCTATGGGAAGACCGCGGTAATCGAAATTACATAAGATTGAATGAGTTGATTTCTTATCCATGAAAAGAAAAGCGTTTGTCTATAATATCTGAAGACTAAAAATATTAGTAATGATATTCGAAACACCTCGTCTATTACTGCACCGTCTCGTCTAAAACAAGTTTTTAGGGTTCCGTACCTCAAAATAAATAAAACGCAACCCTTACACGATCAATCGTGTGTCTGGCTGGCTGACTGGCTGTCTGTCCGTCTGTCACAGTCAATTTTCTCAGAATGTAATGGACCGTGGGTGGGTGTACTATAGGTACACCTCTGCCCAACCCTTCGGGGAAACAAGGCGTGATGTTATGTTATGTAATGGACCGATCAAGTTGAAATTTGTTACACTGTAACGTAAATAAATTAATTTTGCATATGTGGTCACTTTTGGGGGGCAAATAAGAAAATTAACTAACACCGTGTGCTATATCAAATGATAGGGCTTATTACGAGGAACTCAATTTTATTTTTCATAATTTTAAAATGGACAGAGAGAATGGTTCTTTACTCATAGATTACAGGAAAACCTATAAGAAGTCTATGGCCTTAAAATAACATGGTAAATATCTCAATATTATGCGAACAAACTTACATTTGCAGTCGGAATGTATGGGAGAACATGTTTTTCAACTACAATGTTAAGTTTTTTCTTGGGATAAATTCATCCCAACTACGGAATCCTTCATCGAGCGTAGTCCGACACGCACTTGGCCGGTTTTTCATTGCCAAGCTAATACTGACTCAAATGTTTATCTCCCATTCATGTCTTTTCATATTTATTTGCCGATAAATAAATTCCACAAAAAAAAAAATGTCAGACCCAATATTTACGATTTGCGGGTAGGTATTCTATGAAGTCTTAAATCTGTCACTCAAAACACTTATTTACTGAATATATAATCGAAAGGTAAATTCGTTACGAAGAAAATGTCTATAAATATCATATGACGAAGCATTACTTCAAACCTTTTAATGACAGATCTATGATACAAAGCGATAATCAGATACAATAACGCGAAACAAACTTACATTTCTTTGCAAAAATAAAACTCTATCAAACTCAACCTTATCTCTTCAAGTTAAAGTTCGAAATTAAAAAGGCATTATTTATCATTCGCAACGTCAAATGTGTTTCATTGATAGAAGATGACAGAATGGCTTGAAACATTGGCGCCAATTTGCACCAATCAAAATAGTTGGTTAAACTTGACCTGTGAATTGGAGAAATGCACTTGACAATGTACAATGAAGTTCAAAGTGTCTATAAATGAACTGGCGACACTTATTTGTCTGCATTAAACTGTTGTATATTTTAAATGTTTTGCAAAGTCCTTTAAATTGTTGTCAAGAGTGTCATTGCTATATCTTCGCGGGGCTGGCATACGCATTTTCGCGGCGTTCTACCGGCTGACTAGTTCTGATTTGCATACAGGAACTGTTTCAGCGCTCGTTAGTATGCGCATGATCAATTTCTTTACTCATAAAGTCATAACTTAATAACATCAAATATGACTAGATCTCTTTCCTCGGCAATCGGAAAGTAAATTACAATTTTATAATTCACCAAAAACAATGCTTACTTCTTGAGTTTTCGTTAAATTCTCACATGATTATGGAAATTTTTATAAGCCGGAATCCACAAATCATTATTTTTTCCTCAAACAAAACTCTTTAATATTTTTCCCTCGTGTCAATCGTGACACAACTTCACATTTACGAAATGTCAAAACAAATGCCAAACCCATTGGCAAACTCAACGCAAGCGCAACTCTATCAGTCAATCACAGATCTTATCTGGGCGGCAATAATCATGTCATATATCGGCCATTAGAACAATTAACAATTCATTACGTGCTTTACATGGCATTATGGCGATCGCAATTTGTTCTGACATTCACTTGATTTGACCCCATATATGGATTAAGTTAACAGATAGATCGGGCTCATTAAATCAACTATAGGTACGGCTACATCATTCATAACACAGATATCGATTCTTAGTTCAATAAACTGTTTCACTACTGATGGAATGTTGATTTTATCAGAATCCAACCAATCAACCAATTGTTATGATAGTTTGATAAAATCTAGACTGAGCCATAAGACTTGAAATTCGTATAATGAAACGAATATGATTAAGACTAACTTTGTCAATCAATTGCTAAATACATCAAAATAAATGCACAGTTTTCTACATCACCAACTAAGTGCAGTTCTAAAGATATATTCGAAAATAAATCACCTAAAAATGAAAACAAGGAAACCAAAAATCGATCAAGAGACACTCATAATGATCACTCAGAAGCTTCAAAGTGAATCGCCACAATACGTAAAGCCGTTTAAAAATCTAAATTGAGATGAGAAGAAAGCCGTCTGTTTCAATGAAAGTGCTTAAAAGAAAAAAGAAGTGATGACAAATTAACAGCGACGTTTGTCACGACGTTTGTCATGTCGTTTGTCATCGGCAGTTAACAGGTTTAGTCATGGCACTGTTATTATAATGGATGTCGGGAATTTCGAAGTCGTGTAATTGACTTTGATCGGATTGAAGTGTAGTTTTGAATTTCAGTTTTTTTAAAATGAATTTCAAAGTGTACGAACATGTGACGTAAAATGATTGACGGCAACTTATCTGTCGTCCACTAAAATCATGACAGTTGCGTATTTTTCCGAAAAGTCTGAGGAAGTTAAAATTGTTTAGCCAAATTAAAGTAGGTGTTTTTGTATTAAATTTGTCCAATTCCTTTGATAACTGTTCTAACAGCTATAAGATACTCGTAAGTACTTACGGACGAAAAAAATATTTCCGAAGTTTTTTATCAACAATATTATTTTTGTGTATTTCCAAAAAACGGATTTTGCACATAACAGTATCGATTAAAATCAATGCTCCCGAATCGATCTATCTCTAAATTGATGCATCAATGAACAAGGCATCCATAGTTTCATAAACACAATTCTTCCGACCATTATCATTACTTTTTATTGTATTTTCATAGAGATTTATGTTGATCGATCTGACATCAGCAATTTTTTTATTTTCTGCATTCAATGCCAAAACAATAATTGATAATGACCACAGTAACAAGTAGTTAATGATAGGTACCTTTGTAATTTTGTTCTTCGTAAGAGGTCAAACGTTTGTGATGTATCTGAAACAAGAGAAATAGTTTTAATTAGAAACAATAGGTTTGATTGGAAACAAATGATGAGTAACGTCATCGAGTTGCTTTACATTTTTTTCTTTATTTATTGGTCATTGTCAAGTGCAATGAGGTATATTATAGAATGAGGAAGTTATTAAATGGTCATTGTCGTGTCTCTATTTTTTTAATTCCACAAATAATTTTAAAATGTTGTGGTAGAGAAACAGCTGCTTATGATAGTAGACATGAGGTAAAAGATAGCGTTGAAAAGGAAATTGTTCCTGTGGCGATGGTAAATTAAACCGTAATTTAACGTCTTTAAGAGTTGAAACATGAACTTTTCAACCAACTCATACAATACGGCTATCAACAAAATCATAATTTCAGATTGCACCATTAAATCCTTCATGTCCCGTTACTCTAATATCCACATATTCGTCTTATAAGTCTAATAGCGATATCAACACTAGTTCCAACTCCGTAGATGGATATTCTGTTTATTATAATCCGGAATCGTGACTGAGTCCCAGATATAATCGTTTGACACCTAACTAGCTTCTTTGGGTAAGGACGCCAAATGGGCACCTGTTAACCAACAAATCCGTGATAATACGTGTGTTATGGAACAAGAATTATGGTTTTTTCGAGGTAATGATGTAGTTAACAATAATACAAGGTTGTAGTTAAGATAATACTGATTCCAGATAGGTAGTGGTGTAGTTATATAAGTAATAATAAAATATGATTAAGTGAGAGGTCAGACTAACTTAAATAACAAGAAGAACATAATAGTATTTTACCTTTAAGTAGGACTAGGGTTCGAAATTTTCAAGGGAAAGAAAATATTGTATTAATGTTGGCTTCAAGGAAAAGTGTGCTCTCTACCCTAAATTGTGAATTCAGGCATAAAAAACTGCTGTCATAATGAGCCTATAACGGCTCCACTGCTGGTAACCAGGCTTCTTCTCTGTACGAGGGAGCGGGTGGTAATCCACCACGCGTCACATGTCATCGAATTTTTGGATCTAGGACATGCCGGTTTCCTCACGATGTTTTTCTTCACCGTTTTGAGAGCAGTGGTGGTCTTGTTAGATTTATTTTTGCTTCTAGCTCGTAGAATAATTGAATTTGATGTTGTAACCGTTTTAGGTGTAAAAAAGGCATTTGGTTAGTTTACAAATGTGTTTTTTACATCTAAAACTAAACATTCGGTATTACGATATTAATTATTGTATTTAATAATCACTATTTTAGTTCATTAGTTAGCCATATTTCTTATTTCCACAGAGTAATATTGCCAAATGAATCAAAACAGCAAAATATTTGACAGCTATTTGCGACGTTGCCCACTTTCAATATAAACGCTGTTAAGATAAGCATGTTATTGAACAGGAAGCTACGATTCTTGGACTTTCTTTCTTTCTGAGAAAAATTTGACTACATTCAAAAGAACATCATTAATATACAACATCATATATTATAATCAAATCACACACATTATTACATCCTTTCCTAGCATTGCGTAGAAAATTGAAATTGAGTTTTGACACTTCGTAAGTGAGTTTACAAACTCGTTGCCAAGTCTTGTAAATAGTGATGCTACACTGGATTAAATTTCCGCAAAACACGTGGCGCTAGTTGAAGAATTCGTGCAAGTTATTATTACAGGAACATGTGTCGTTTATTTTGGAATATTAATAGATCAGTTGGTTACTTTTCGAACGTATGATCAGGATTACACGTCATATTGACCTATTTACCTTTACACTTGACTTTAAGTCCATTATTCACACACACATTTTCTCTGTTACCCATCTTTTTAAATAACCACCTATCACCAACCATTTTCCTTAAAAATACCTACTAATAGTTTCACCGCACTTCGGAGACTACCAGAAATATTTGGCATTTTTAACTTTTCAGAATATAGTCTTAACACTTTATTCATCTTACTGGGTGGCATCCCACTTTTATCAGCTTATTTAATACCCATATCAAATGGGAACCAGTTATGTTCATACATTTCCTTACAACATAATTTTAGATAATTAATGTTGGGATTTTGGGATCGATTATCCGCCGTGCGATACTGTACCACCATGAAAACCCATTTTCGAATTCGTCGGTATCAAAATGGGAACCTTCGCGTAACCATAACTGATAAATTTAAATTACTACACTGACAACTATAACAAACAACGCAGCAGGAGCTCATGCAATGTTGTACCACCTTTACTTTTCTATTCACAGCAATTTCAGCTGTAATGCTTAATTCATAAAGTACAGAATATCCTAAAAGTTCAAAAACATTTACACTATACACAGGAACAGTTTCAAAGGAATAAAAACTTTGAAGACAGCGAACATTGGACTCAAAATTGATTGGAGTTTTTGATATTGTGCCTATAGGTTTATCGAAGTCCATTTAACAAAATATCACTCCTGAGCCATACAAACTTGTACAGTAAATGCAATTCAAACATTATGATTTGTGATAATTATACTTAAATGCAAACGTCAAGTGCATGACATTCATAAATCAAAAGGATAAAGTACAAACGATGGATTTAATCTTAGACAAATATACATTAGTTCATTGGGAAGTTTGTTGAGAGTATGACGCATTAGCTTTTAGACGACAATATTATCGAAAAACCACATCAAAATTTCTATAACACGCCGTATTTTCAGTAAATTTAATTATGGCTAGAAGGAACTGTCATTTTTATGTGCTTTTTGTACATTATATGTCTAGTTTTATGTACAACTCGCTGGAAAATTATATGAAACAAAAACATGTGAAGCCTAATTTGCATGATTTTTAAGACTTGATAATAAACATCAAGATTTCTGAAGTTTATTATGAATACACATAAGTCTTCTAGAATAAATTCTCAAATGATGGTGAAAATCGCATCAAATTGTATACTTTAGAAGCATTAACACAGAAAGACACAACATATTCGTGATCGTTTCTGTAACAAAACTGGAGTCAGACGTCCTGCCACTTTATAGTTTCCTAAATAGGCTAGAGGGTAAAAGTCCAACTATGAATCTCATTCAAGGAAGTAGAAAGTGCTAACACTCCGAATTAAGGCAAGGAAATTAAACCATTTGATGACTAGTCTCGTACATCAAACGAGAACTAAATCCATAACCAAAAAAACTCCTCACCTCCCAACACGGACCAGTAAAGATGTTAAACAAGGATCAAAAGTGGTCAGCGATTACACAAAAATCCAATTCAATTACCACGTCTTTTGTGATCTAAAAGCCGCCTTTGTAACCCATATCCAGCCGAGTACCCGAATAATCAGATTCAATATTTGTTCTGCAATTTGTTTACCCTTCATATTGGGGAGCAGGCGCCCTCTAGTGTTACATTCAACATTAAAGAAGTTTATTTCATGAGAAATTTCGTCAGGACATCGTGGGAACGCAGGCGTACCGCAAGGGTCAATATTGGGCCATACAATTTCATTGTCAAGTTTTTGGTAGCTTTAGTGTTGTATCCAAACAGAGTTGTTGCTGCTTTCCGCTTTTACACCTACGTTAGCGTGATGTTTATATTTGTGATTAGTCTGTGTGTCGCCCTGCCGATATATAATGGTAAATAATGCATTGTTGTGGGTCAAGTTTTATGACTTAGAGCTTGGGATTCGTCATGGGTGGCTTATGGGTTTCAAGCATTTTTTTCCAGTTTCGTTTTATATGGTGTGTTATAAATTAAATGGTTGAGTTTATGGAAATTTAAATTGTATTTTGATTAAGCTTCTTTTTTATGTGAGAAGGTTATAGCCTGTAAATGTAGATATTGCTGTTTTTAATTGGCACTTCTGCACAGAGTTGAAGTGGTTTACCTACATACATACATAGTTTTTGCTTGTTGCAGTTTACCTGTTTTCATAAATCAATGTGCTCTTCGGTTGCTGCAAGAACCGGTGCATTCCTTAAATGGCTTGGTTTCCAAAATCCAAACGATATCTTAATAAAGTGGGGTGTTTGCAGATGAGAATATAGAGAGGTGAAGCTGCGACTCAGTAACTGCAAATTAACTCAATAGGTTCTTAACCACCTATCAGGCAAGGTGTAAAAACATGACATCTTAAGCATTGCTTAGAATCCCTGCTGATTGTGACAGAACACATATTATACCATACCAACATGAAACTTAACTCAATGAGCAATTATAAATCTACGATTAATTAACCATTTGGTATTAATTTAATCAATTAGTTCCGAGCACTATAGAATAAGATATCGTATAATGAGTGTGATTGATAAGCGAATTGTTTAGATTAATATGTTGCGTTTTATTCGTGTGAATGTGAAGGACTAAAGTAAAGGGCTGGTGAGTGCACAGTAGTCTTGTTTACTGATTGCTAGGTGTTGTACACATGTAGGAATTATAAATTTGATCAAGTGAATTCAAAGGCTACAAAATTCTCAAAATGTTAATGAAAATGGATATCCCAGGACTAACATTGAAATAAACAAAGACAGGACACACTGGATCAGTTTGATTTGGCGACGTTTGGAGGAGACCTATGTCCAACAATTGACGTCTTGAGGCAGAAATGATGATAAAAAAAAATTAAATTGTTAGAAGTAAAGACAATGATTAAAGTATATTAACACTTTCCCTGCTCAGTGACTTATAATTAACAGCGATTGTTTAACCATGTTGAGCTTGCTTTGCGGACAGTGAAAGTGTTAAACTGATCTAACTAGCTAATAACTAGACACAAGCTAAAAGGCCCAGCACGGTTGGCCGTGGAGCCGCATGTCCAAGACTGGATGTATGTATTTAAACATCTTGAAGTAACATCATTTCCTAAGTTATCATCTACAGACAAGACCGAATTGAAACGGGAAAATACATATTGACACATTCAGGCAAATCAGCTGTCACAGACAGACAAGATCCTGCTTTTCAACAACCTAAATATCCAAAATGCCTCAGAGTCTCCCACGGGACTATCTGGAATGACCTATTTCACTTCAGGCGGCACTTAAAATCAAATATACTTGGAACTGATTGCAATGTAGGGCGGAGTGTTGACAGTCTGTCTTACACCAGTCCATTGGATTAGCATTTTTCACGCTTGGGCTAATAGGCTCGCACAAAAACTTCGTTAGCGCCGAGCGACTTATCAACTTTGACAGCGACAAGCTACAGATTTATAATACTAGGTTCGGTCTGGGGTTGCTTGTTTATAATTAGTAACGTTTTGTGTTCTTTCGTTCAGATTTTGGAACGTGCTGTCTGTTTTGCCTTTAGTTAAGATTTAATTTGAGAGAGTTGTTTCATGGAAACAACAATTCGACTTCTTGTTTGTATGAGTCTAATTATTGCAATAAAATTGAAAATAAGTTTTTTTTTTTTAAACGTTGCCCCTCCGTAGGAATTTCTTCTGTATTGTGGGTGCATGCCTGCAGAGTCTAAATTTTTTCGTGAATTCTTGCATGTTAATGTGTCTGTAATTATTACGATAGCTCATCAGAATTGTTTGTAATACAAGGTCCATTTCCCACAACAGTTCATTTGAAAGGTTCTTGGAAAGCCGCGTTTCCATGAGAGAGCAAGTTGATGAGGAAGATCCCAGGAAAAATAAATTAAATACAAACAAACTGCCATGCACTCTACATAAAGTCAACATAAAGTTTACACGAAATAATGAATGGTTGCCAATCATAGCATCAATTTATTATACTAATAAGAAAACACTTACAGGCGCCACGTGACGCAAGCGCTCGCAACTAGTTATTAAAGACAGGATTAATCATGAAACGTTCTGGTTAGCTTTTGCAATTATGTGGTAAATTAGTTTCCTTACTTCCATGTTAGTCTAGAAGTCATAGGAGTGACAAAGTGTTTTAATGGCTTGTCATCCCATATTTGATATTCAACTAATGTTGCTGCGATGTTGGGTGTGAGTTAGGCTTGATACACAGTTGCAACTTTGATAGGTTCTTGTTGGTATAAGACGTTTGTTGCGCACGCGTTTATACCGACAAAGATCCTAACGTTTTAGGGCATAGCTGTTCATATTATGTATTATCTACCCGTGAATTAGTAATTTCTATTATCCAGGTCATCATCGTCTCTGAAGAATAGTTTTATCAAGGTTACATTATTTACTCTAGTTTTTTTTTTTTGAACTTTTTAATACCTAGTCTGGGCGACTGAGCGCTGCTCGAGTAAAAATAGATAAAACGAATTTTCCCAGATATGAGAACTAGCAAGATCGATTATTCGCCCCGTAAACTCCTTATATTGCAACTTTTATCGAAATCGTTAGAGCCGTTTTCGAGAACGTGATTAATAATATACAATATGTATATACAAATATTGCTCATTGAATAGTATAGGATAAGAATTTGTAAAGTACGTTTACGTGATCATAGGTTCATTGTAATCAATATAGCAAAGAATAGGTCTTCCTTTCAAACATCATTTTTAAAACAAGGAAGTAAAATTCATAACACAGACAATACTGTTAAGACTTATGCAATGGACCAATAGTCATAATATTTACAATAATGCGTTCAAAAGACGTGGGAAGCAAAAACATTGCTTAAGTTATTCAAGAGCCACTCTTCGAAGCAATACTCGATGATTTGGGACTTAACAGATTGTCGCTGTATCAATACCTACTTGAATCGCCCAGGAATTTCGTTCACTTTAATACCATTAATTCTCATTAATATGTTTCAAAATAATTCTGTCATAAATGGAGTGGTTTACTCTTCTGCATAAAGGTAATTGGAATCTGTCGAGAAAAATACATATTCACTACATATTTAATTATTTTCATATGTAATTAATCACATGTATTAGAAACACTGCACGTGTAAACCATGGCCATGAAGTATTGCACGTAAATCATTTGCAGCTTCGGTACCAATAATATGGTTATCGGTTAGTATCCCAGTCTCTAAATCACGAGTAATACTATGAAGGATTTCAAATTTCGATTTCTCTGTATCCGGATTCTAATGCGACCTATCGACTTGGTCATAATCAAATTAAATATTGTGTAGACCAATAAAAATGGTCGCTTCCCTTATTATCACGTTTCACACTTGACCGTTGAGCTATAATTACTCAAGTTCTCATAGTTCCAAGGGGTTCGTGTTAAAAATGTTGTTAGGGTGTTATACATTTGGTAGATGAATAAACGTCCCTTGACACTTGGGATGAATGGAAGACATTTTATTGGTACACGCGTCTATTTTTATGGGCAGTGGTGTTTTCATTATCGCCTCTATGGTTTGGGTGTCAAAGTGTTCAGCAATACCCGAAGCAGAAGGCTTGATATGACTCGGGTTTAAAAAAAAAAATGGGAGTAAAGTCATGTCTAAATCGAAACATAGCCCTTGCCTTAAATCTAAAAAAACGTCCAAATAATAGGAGAGCATTTGACAAACTTTCTGTAGGCTTTCGTTAAACATACACTCTTTATAAATATGTTAGACAGATCACTTTCCAGATTTTAACACATTGAATTGAAAAATTTGTAAAAAAAAACTCTATAAAATATGCAATCAGCTCAAAAATCAACTGACACACATCCCTACATTCCAACCGCTATGAAAACATAATTAAATCCTTAAAAGGATAATTAAGCTATAAAGGAACCTATTTGTAACCATCGGTTTACGATCCCAAATCGTCCGAGAATCGAATCGAATGCAATCGATTGTTTTATCGATTCCCATAATTACGGCGCTTATGGTGATCATGGGTTTATGGTGATATTAACGGGTTTTACATTTTCTACCGGCTTGTAGTGTTAAATATTGGTAATATTTTAAAGGATCTCATAATAGGGATGGTTTTAAAATAAAACTTCAAGTTCAAAAAGTTTTTAAATGAAAAATGATGTCCTTAACTTACAATTAGCTGGTTTTAACTAAAGTTGTTGTTTTGTAATAGGCAATACGTAATTGTTTGTCTTGGTTTCTGAGTTTTTACACTAACATAATTTCAAGGTGCCTGATTATATCGTTGATGTTCGTTTACTTTTTAGAAGTCTTTGAACACAATTCAAAAGTAAAGTGTGTACGACGCGATTTTTCCAACTACGCGTTAATAAGTCACGTCGTGTACGGACCACTATTGAAATACTAGTGCTGTGACATTCTGGCTACTCTGGTGACTTTAGTTTGCAACTGGTTACTTTCGAATAGCGTCGTGGACGATGCTTCGACATGGATGTTTTTCAACCATTTCTTGGTTAATCGATATACTCCATAAGAATCTTGTGCCATAACATTAAGCACTTCTATATCATCTGAAGTCCCGTTAGGAATCCAACTCACCCTTTTATTTAAATCTTCGTAATGATGCCCAAACACTTCGAGTGTGATAATAGCTCAATTAGAACTACTAAACTGTTTTAATGAGGTAATAACCTTATTTTAATGGTTGAATGCGATCTTGAGTACTGATGTGACGTAATTTTATATTTGCTGTTGATTTTGTGTGCAATAACTATAATAAGTCAATCCATATGAATATTATGAAGTATGAATTATTTAAATATATTGACTTTTGCGTACAGTTCTCTTTTTTTCATTGTTTCTCTTATAATATCCAAGATGACTGATACTACAGCAGCCTCTAGCGTTGCTTCTAAATCACCATCAGCCTAGTTTTTCTCTAACTACGGAATATCTAACTACAATAAGAATCTAATAAGCGTTGCCCTAATGAATCAAACTAATGCTAATAACCAAACTGCTATTCTAACCTGTAGATTAGCCGGGAAAAATAAACCGGGTAAGTGGACCACGCATAGTTCCATAGTCGGGACGAATATTGAGGCAAGCACAATGTTGATTTTTACGGACCGCAAAAATAAGTTTGTATTTCAATTTCAATATTACAATAAAATCAAAAGAGAAAACACAAGAATCAAATGAGTCAACCTAATCAACTGTGATGAAGTGTAAATGCAACAACATTTACATTACGCCATCGATGTACTAAATAAGACACTAGGGTGCGAGTGCTAGATAGTGACCCAGCATTTGCTAGACTGACAAGACACACTATATTGCATAATGCAGATTTAAAGCAAGGTGCAACACGCTCATAAAATATTAAATCCACATGCAGAGCGAAGTACCAACCATTTGTAACAGGTCTTAATTTCTTACATACAAATCGGTAGATTACATTTACTCTTACTTATTACCCCATGCCCTCGTATAATTTGCTTCGAGCTTTTAACAAGCTATCTGGTCTGTCTGTCTGTTAGACGTGCGAGCAAGACTGTTATTCAAAAATACAGTTAAATAAATTACTTCAAGATAGTTACTTTAGGTTCGGGAGCAGTGATGTATAGAACTCGTTTCTAGGGTATTTTGTAAGGTTTAGTAAGAGCTTAGGTGTGATTGTAAGCTTGTTAATGTGGATTTAGAGGATTAGATCGTGACTGTGTGGTCTTTGGCTGATAACAGGGGCTTTTTTATGTGCAATCTTATGGTTTGGATTGTTTGGGGTAATTCGCAAATAAATGCATATATAGCTTGCACCTGATAACTGATTTGAGATTTTGAGACAGAACCTTTCATCTCATTTAATCTTAAACCTGACGATTACTTATAAAAATGCCTAGTCAGGTGACGCAACGATCACAATCTAAAAGATATGGGTCAGATTGTGGTAGGTCTTCTATAAATATGACTGCGGTAACCTATAGGATAGTATTTAGAATAGCAATACCAAACAGGTTAACATTTCGAACAAAGACTTGACAATTAAATAAACCCTTTAGTATGAATCGAATGGAATGAATGGCACAGGTACAGTACATCCTTTTAGCCTCAAACCAGTTAGTCAATCATCGCGAGATACTATCGCTTTACGTAATCAAGAAATAACGACAGATTGCCTTCATTTGATTTGATTAAATCCAACAAAACCTTCATTAAAATAATCTCAAGTTAGATCTGAGTATCAGTTACATTATGTCCGTTTATTCACTAGTTCGCCTTTGCACTGTGGTTGGGCCGTAAATTTTATAGATATCATCAGAAACTAGAATTAATGTATGTACAGAATATTTTGTTGGTAAAGGATTATGGCAAGTCGTGTTGTTCTTACTGGTTCGGTTCGTGACTGCGCCTGTGTCTTCTTACGACCTTTGTTTGTAAACATACTGGTTTGAATATTCACTTGTCATTATATGGCCTAGTGTTTTCAAGGTCATTTGTCAGCTGTCAACTAGAGGTAGGTGCATTACGAGTACCTTTTATAATGTAGCCAACAATGAAACTCGGTCAGCGCCGTGTTTGACTGCTTGTCTTTCTACGTAAGGATAATAATAGGTACTTACCTATAATTCATTTGCTAATGTTATTTCGTGATTTTGTTTGTGATGATGATTCTTCACTTACTGAAGTGACACTTTCAAGGATTCTTTGATTTGATTTTATACAAGCTTCCATTATATTGACACCCACCTCTTTCCAGTCTAACAAATCGTGATACGACAACCGTTTACCTTCCGTACTCATTAGGAAAACTAGATTTTCTTATGATGGTATCAGTGACAAGATGAATGCAGCCACCTACCTGCATGACATAATCCCCTGATTATCAGCTCTTACAACACCTACAGTACGCAAATGCGTAGGATCTGATATGAAGTCGGAAAAGTCTACTCCGACGAGACTAGCACATTGTGACATAGAACCTAGTCTACTTACAAAAATTAATCGTACACAGCGATTTCTTTTTCGACATCATATGATTGTTAGAAATATTACACGATACCAAAAGAGAATCGCCAAAGAGTAGTAGTTCAAAATACACTGTGGGTGAATTATGTGAACGATAAATTACATAATCGTAGTATTGCTAGACGCTATGGTAATGTGACATATACAAAAAAATATTTTTCTATATCACAAAATGTATCCAGAGTGAGTTGCTTTGACAACGAAACCAGCCTTTGACAACGCAACTGCCAACTTTCTAAATGAGCATACAAAGCAACAAGCATAAAAAGGCAAAAAAAAATTCACCAGCATTCAAATCAGAACTCATCTGATTACAGTTGGTACCTATCCCCTATTATCCGCAAATGACTAACAAAATTACATCAACAGATAACGGACTCAATTTGCAACAACTGTTACAACATTACCTAATTAGGATAAGATAATTGTAAAATACAACAGTTAACAACTGCAGTGACCTACTCTATAAAGCTAAATATCTTATGAGTGAAGACATAACTGCTACTCGGAAAACTTCATGGAAATACAGAAGTATAAGGAACAGGTTGTTAAGTTCACTCATCCTCTATAGAAAAGAGATTATCCTCCGACTAGACGGATGTCGTGTCTGGTGGTGACTGCCCGACGATTGATGTCGGGCCTTTTTATATAATACTGGTCTCGAGGTAAATCCTGCTTGCACGATGCAGGATTTGTGTGACGTCAGGAGTTTGATTGTTAGTTGAGTAGTTCGCCTGTGGCGTTGTAGATATATTAAAGCAAATTTATCATCGAAAACAGCTCCTCCGCTAGTTACGTAAATAAAACGTGCTACAGAAACGAGTGCTACTCAAACGTCTAGCGAAAAAAAAATACGAAGATGACGAAGATATATCAAAAATTAAATGCCAAATGGCAAACCTATGACTACACTCAATGCCAAGCAATTTTCGACTTCACTTGTTTGATTTTCGTGACTCTATATTGCCACTAAACATAAGAATTCATGTAACACTTTATGTTGAGGTTTTATCCAGTACCAACCCGTAACACTTCGGGTTTGCTGTGATTTTCCTTGTGTAAAAACAACACTGGGTGCAGTGACTGAACAATTTCTTTGACCTTTTCAAAGATAGTCGCCCATCCTTATGGATGTTTTGCTGGTCGCTGCTCTAACAGGCCGGCAAAACATTGCCGGCCGCTATGTTGACGTTTCAACGTTTTAAAAATAGAAATGCAAAAAGGTCTTATTTAAAACACAGCTGTTTGTATTTATAGAGATAGGTACAAAAACATTTTATTCCATATTTGGCTGTATAGTTCCAACTACCATTGTTAAAACAAACAAGTACAAAAAAAAAATACAAGAAAGTCGGTGTTGAATTTTAGTAACTGTACTTTTCATAATTGTCATTTCAATTAAATTTCTAGTTAATTAATATATATTTTATTGAAATTACTTGCTGGTTTTATTTAGATTAGGTACTTGCATTTTTGAGTAAAGCATTATTTACAAGCCTTGGCCCACTATGACTGCTTCGCTGGTCACGCTATGATTGCCTCGAGCTAGCCTAGCTACGCTCTAGGCCTTCCAGTGTCGGCCTGGAGCTGCGCTACGCTGCGCTGTCGGCCATCATCAGCGCGACCAGCAAAGTAGTCATTATAGACCACGACAGTAATGTACTATATTTGTAGCGAGGTTTTTAAGCTTCCAAATTGAAGAGAGTTTTAGAAAGTTTGAAGCCAAGATTATCTTTGCACAGTACTATTTCATGTTGCATCACCTCACAAATATTTCGGCTGATAGGTATTTCATAACACTGTATGAAAACCAGTGCAACGCATAACAATAGGTAACACCACTATCAGCTGACGTATTCAAAGAAAGAATGTGTAGTAAAACTATTAAACAGCTGATTCATGATTTTCTTTGTAATTAGGTACTTGGTTTTGATAAAAAAATATTTGTAGCAGGAATTGAGTAATGTCATTAGGTAGACTGGTAGGGTCATTGTTTTAACTGTCATGTATGTTACGCAATATTATTTTTAACCCCCGACGCAAAAAGAGTGTTATAAGTTTGACCGCTATGTGTGTGTCGGTCTGTGGCACTGTAGCTCTTAAATGGATGAACCGATTTGAATGCGGTTTTTTTATTTGTATGCAGGTTTTCTAGTAATGGTTCTTAGACATGTTTTATCAAAATCGGCTTTTGTTTAGTTGATGAATGGATGTGAGCGACTTCCACAGGTCTCATCGATTATAATTTGGTATTCTGTCACTTCAATGATATTAGAAGAGCATAGTAACTTTGAACTGTTGCTGCAGTATCACCTCGAATTTACAGGATACCCAACTCCCTTACAAACTTACAGCACAGGTATCGTGTTTGTATATGAGATTATGTCGTCGGGGTGCGCTAAAATAGGCTGCACTAGTGTCGAATCTTACATATTTAAGTATAGTCCATGTTCCACCACCACAATCTTTACCCCCGACCATGTTGAACCCCTAAATGTTTCCAATAGGATTTCAATACATTGGTCATCTTTTCTTTGTCCATATCTCGTGGCTAAATAGCAACAGCCGCACGGATCGATCTAACCACGGTTGGTTCGTGAATGGGTGACCATCATTACATACCGAGACTACTCCGTATCTCGGCAAGCATGTTAAGCTGTTGGCCACAGCTGTCATTCGTAGATCTTTGACAGTTGTTACGTGTAGTCAGAAGCCCAGAAGTCTGACACCCAGTCTTACCATGGGGCGCTACCTCTTGGTAAGATTGTTACTGTTACTTCTGGGTTCTGGAGGTCAGATAGGCAGTTGCTCCATGTAAAATACATATTCATATACGTATTCAGTTGCATCTGGTTAAACTGGAAGCCGACTCCAACATAGTTGGGAATAGGCTAGGCAGATTGATTGACGGGCGATACCTTAATATAGGTATGCTAGGTGTACCCTGTGCAGTCTGCAGTCAGTCACCAACTACCAACTAGCTGACTGGATTTAAACCACGGCACGAGCTATTCTTATTTATTTATATTTATTGGCTGTGCGCCGCGGTTTCACCCGCATTAGTCAAACTCAAACTCAAAGCATTTATTTCAATTAAACCATTTACAGGCACTTTTGAATTGTCAAGGGGTCGGTCAGTCAAAAAAAATATGAAGCTAGTTGCCCATTCCAAAGCGTAGTAGGTACCTATGGAGAAGTACGGGCAAGAAACTCCACGGACACTCTTTTAAATAAAATAAAAAATTGATACAAAATATTGGTTACATCATTCATTTTGAAATTATGCATGTGAGAACAATGTAATAAGACTTGCACGTTCGTAAACGCGTTCGTAATAAAAAGTAGAAAAAAAAGAATCATTCAAAAACTTAAAATAAATTAAAATAAGCCATGGCAGCTAAGAGATGACCAGTCCCAACTGACGGCGCCCGTTCACGAGCATGACGCATGGATCAGTCCTGTGGGAATATCGGGATTAAAAGCCATGCCATGCCCATGTGCCAAATTTCATCCAAATCCGTTCACCGTTCAGTTTTACCGTGAAAGCGTAACGAACAAACAAACTCACTTTCGCATTTACAATATTAGTTATAATTGCACAAAGTCCACACAGTTACAGGCTATGACTAGGCTAAACTTATGAGACCATGACCCTGTTAGGGCGCAGCAAGGAGTAACCTTTAACTTATAGCTAGGTTATACTTAACATGCAATATTACAAACACACATCATACATATACTTTATAGTTCGAGACGATACGAGAGAAGAAGATCTTCATTATCAGCCCATTAATACGATGGTAATTTAAGATAAAAAACGTGTGCGGTCGGGGGACCCCCGTCAGGAACGAAGTTCCTTCTCTCGTATTATTTTAAACTAAAACAGAATTTTCTCAGCCGCCATCTTGAATTTACATTTCGACCTCACTATCGACTTTAGCACCCTCGAAAACGATACGCATAACAAAAATGTGAAAATTTTCGTAGCAGCCACCTAGGATTTTCATTTTGATTCTGACATTACACACTCGATTTATCTACATATGTTTCTATTTTATAACTAGTCATTATTATCCATTGCCGTATTTTCACAGTCTAAAATTCAGTCCACACACCTATCCTACTCATTACACAATACTTTATCTTAACGAAAAATTTAAATTAGTACTTATCTAGGTACAATCTGCCACCATATCGGTTTTCTTCGAATTTCGATTTTTATTGCTTTTTCGGCGCCGTTTAAATGGATTACCGATTTTGGGACTAGACTTACAGAAATTCTTTTGTAACTACTCATTCCTTATGTCGGTATGCAGAATGCCTAATAGTTAAGTCGATTGGTGTACCTTGACGAGTAAGATTAAAAATATTGAAATGTAGAGTTAATTTTTAGGGTTCCGTACCTCTAAAGGAAAAAAACGGAACCCTTATAGGATCACTCGTGTGTCTGGCTGACTGGCTGGCTGTCTGTCTGTCCGTTTGTCACAGCCAATTTATTTATTTTTTAATTATTTTTTTTCTTCCGAATCTGATGGACCGATTAAGTTGAAATTTGGTGCACATAATTATGTATTTTTGTGACTCAAGCACGGAAGTGTAACGTATAGGTATAAATTAATTTTTAATATGGGGGTCACTTTTGGGGGAAAGTAAGAACATTAAATTTAAAAATAGTTTTGCAAACTATACCGTGTGACATATCAAATGAAAGCGCTTATTGCGTGGTACTCTAATACATTATTTTTATACTTTTAACATTAATAATTTTAAAGATATTTATGAAAATTGACCTTATCTCCGAAACTAATGATCCTAAAATTAAAAAAATATATAGAGCATGGTTCTTTACTCATAGATTACCTATGATAGTAAGAAAACCTATGGGAAGTTTTAAAATAACATGGTAAATCTTTCAATATTGTGCGTACTAACTTACATTTGCAGGCGTTGGAATGTATGGGAGAACATGTTTTTCAACTAAAATGGAGAGTTCGTTCTTTAACTACGGAACGCCTTATTGTGCGTAGTCCGACACGCACTTGACTAGTTTTTCATAAGCATGAGACTCATAAGAATTGAATAACGCTCACGGTTACAATACCATCTGCTGAAAAATAAATCGTGCAGGGTAGCTAGGGTGCTAGGGTGCTATAGCTACTTTTATATTTAAATTACATTTACATCGACGTACATATCGATAAACAACAAAACAATGTTCTTGGATCACCGCGGCTAACTTAATTTTTTTTTATTATGAAAACGACACTTAATGCTTACGAAATAAAGACGCTATCAACGTTAGTTAACGTTGGTGTGCATCTAACTGTTCTAAATTACTCTACTCAGTCTCTGCAGTACAGTCCTTTCAGTTATTTTACCTCTTGACGGGAACCTTATTGCAACGAGGATAACAACACAGTGATGCAAAATTAGAGGTTAAAGAACTAAAAGGAGTACAGTCCTTTTAGTTGTTTTGTAGGTACTGCTTTCTTTCGTGTGGTTAGTGAATAACCTGGTGTCAGAGTGTTTAAGCCACCCATGGGCCTCTGACTTGGCTTCACATATAGAAATATCTCTCAGGCATACTGGTTTGTAGGTGGTGAACCTACTCATATAAATGCTGAACTGACCGAATAACAAAACAAATCTACCGACGTCAGTAAACAGTCCTCATGGATGGGTGTATAGCTGTAGTAGACTTTTCTAGTTTCCACTAGCTGTGAGCCACTTTTTGATTATTCTCGTGTCATGCACTCTAGCACGTGGAGATGGGTGCAATGAATGTATGATATAAGTCTAAGAGTTCTTTACGACGACTGATTGGTGTCATCGAGGATTCGGTCAAACTTTTTTGGGCATTAATTGAGTTGCTTTGTTCTATTGTGATCATAATGATGTTGTTGCTAATTTCGTCATTAAGTTGAACCCGATACGCAAGCTCAGAATTACTACCAACAAGGCATATGAAACCACAAATTAGAACAATAAGTAAATTATGGTATTATGGAATCCCATTCATTAAATTAAAGCGGCTATTCTCGCCAAAAAAAGAATATTCCATGAAGAAAAGAAATTTGAAAAGTCATTCAGGTTAACATTCAAAAATGATAAATGACGTTTGTTGTCTCTATGCAAAAATGTCCATTTCAATATTTCTTGAAATTAAAATACAAAACAATTGAAAAACACAGTGACCATCCTGCACCTGTTACAATAATATCTGGAAGAGCCTCTGTAACAGGCACCTATTGTCTTATAAACATGCACATACATCTGCCGTCATGCATTGTCGCCAGAGCGCAGTACTTCAAATCGTTAACGCCTCTATTAAGGAGACGCATGGTAACACATCCATCAATTGACGTTTACTTCCGCGGTACAATAACCAGTTGACACAATATCTTTTTACAATTTCTCATTGTAATAATGAACAGAAGGATCAGTCGGTACAATGTTGTATGGCATGGTAACAAGATGGTTATTTGTGGCAGCACCATACTCATCACATCAGTCACGTGAAGTACCTATGCAGTGTTTAAATGCCCGTCATTATGTAAATTACCACAGAGTACGCAGACGCAGACGCCTCGACAGGCACTGCTAAAGGCGACACTGTGTACACTTTCCATAAAAACCAAGCGTTGTATTTGTGTTGTATAGAAATTGGCTTTGGATGACGAAGATTACTAAAGTTATGTGCTTCACGCAAGTGCGTGAAGTGCGTGCCAAAAGTTTGGTGCCACAAATTTCATTAGTACTGCTGTTTCTAGACTCTAGAAGGCTAGACGCTGCCGGCGGCGATTCCGTGCTCTGTGAAATTATCTGACTTCATACACTTTCCACCAAGAAGACGTCACTGCTCACCACGAACGTTCGCCGTGCATGCTCGTTTTCGAGGAGCAAAAAGGGGAAAACGAAACGTCGATCTCATTTTTTTTCGAGATGTATTCAGTCTGAGCTGCAGCTGTCCCTATCGCACTCTACGGGGGCAGACTTGAGGAAAGACGACGGCAATAGTTTCTTCAAACACCTATTTTTCAAATTCCTCGCAGGCCCTGTTCCCTCTTAAGGGGTGATGCTCTAAAGTCATCATCATCTGCCTAGCCTTTTCCCAACTACGTTGGGGTCAGCTTCCAGTCTAACCGGATGCAGCTGAATACCAGTATTTTATATGGAGCGACTGCCTATCTGACCTCCAGAACCCAGTAATTGGGTGATACGATACCCCTTGGTAAGACTGGTTGTCAGACTTTCGGGCTTCTGACGACCCGTAACGACTGTCAAAGATCCAGGAATGACAGCCGGGACCAACGGCTTAACGTGCTTTCCGAGGCACGGAGGAGTCTCGGTACGTAAAGATGGTCACCCATCCACAGACCAACCCCGGCAAGCGCAGCTTAACCTGACGGATGGACCCGTGCGGCAGTTATTACTTAGCCACGAGCTCCTCGCTAAAAACCCGCTCCTGCTCTAAAGTAGCCCGCGACATTTAAATTTCCTTACAGTTTTTTAGAAATTTGCATTTCAGTGTCATGTTGTATGTTGTTAAGGCTTTACAGAATTATAATCATTAGAATCAGCAATATTTTTTTACCGATCTATAGCGAAGTTCAAAAAAAAGCACAAAAGCAGTCGAAAAGCATTGAAAGCATTGGAAGCATTGCATTGTTCGAAAGCATTGTTATATTTCGAGTCCACTTATTAAAAACTGAAGCGTGTTTCTTAGATTTTTAAACTAGGTAAAACTATTAATTTGACGATTTTCAAGTGGGACTTCTGAACTAACCTATCCAGTGTCATTCTAAAACCATCCAGTGGTTTTAAACTTAAGACATGCAGATACCCAGAGAAAAACAAATCGGCAGTATTTGTTGAACGTGCAAACTCCCACTGCAGGTTATTTATATGCAAATCAGTCGGGAACAAAGTGACATACGGACAGACAGATGTTACCTGTCAGAGTATTAACATTACATAAGGAGGGGTTAAGGACCTCAAGCTGTTGGGTCAGGTGGAGTGTAAATAGTATCGAGGTATTGTACCGTGGGAATGAGCAGAACGGTAGGTGATTCATACAAATGCAAGTACCTACTGTTGCACCTAACTTTGTTTTATGGAATTTCTAGGGATAGTAATGGATTTCTCAGTAGCAGTCCAGAGTCTGGATTTGTTCCCGATTGATGGCAATGAGCTCCTCCCTTGTTACATGGGACTTAAACATAACTGGCGAAATGTGGGTGAACTATAGGCACACCACTGCCTAACCCTCCGGGGAATACGGGCCTGATGTTATGTTATGTTGTTTGTCATCTAAATCTCTGATAACCGTATGATGACATTTTTTTATTCATCTAAGAATAATCTTCACAAGGTGGCTTGTAGCCGTATTAGGGTAGCTGTCGATTGAGTTAAATGGGATGTGATTGGAGAGGCCAATTTATAGCAGTGAACTTCTATAGGTTGATTGTGATGGTAATAAGGCAAGGTTTAGGCTGCAAACCGAACGCGGTCTATCGATGCTCTCGCTCGACCGAAGTGTCAGTCTAGTTGCACTTTTATCCGATCTCCTAATAAAAAGTGTACGCATTTTTCTATTCCCTTCTTCTTGCCTGTCTATACAGGGTGGAACCCCCTCGTGTTGAAATTTTTCGTCGATTGTTAATAAAATAATAAGCTGTTCCATAAATTTTGATCGCGTAGGTATTGCACTTTTTTATGAAACTGCAGATTTTTCCAGGGGGGTTCAGAATCATGTACTGAATCCATGGTATTCGTTTTCGCGTCAATGTCCCTGCCCCCCTGATATATATAAAAAATAAAGTGATTAGGTGTGTTGAATTCAGACAACTATTCGCCTGTATGTCGCGGATTCGTATGAATGACATTCGTGTGAATTTGCGATGTAGTCGATTTCTATGAGGGCTTAATACTGCCTAACACTAAAGCTACCAAGGTACCAAGTAGAGTGCCACATAAAATATAATGAGGTCATAACACCCAACATCATAATCAACACTTCCTCATCACTATAAGTCCTAAAACATAGTACTGTGGTACAATCAGTAACAGAGGTGAAAACCTTGGTAATAACTCATACATAAGTCATATGCCTACAACGACCTACTCGACGAGGCAATGATTTATGTCTTCATGAGTTAATAATGCATATTTGCGATATTGCACGTGAGCGCAGATTATAGATTTCGATTTGGATTTTATAGGTTCTAGGGATAAATAAAATAAGTCAGACCTAGTCTGGGGGTGTAATTTGTTCATTTGTACGAATTTTTAGCCCCAAACGGGCGAATCGACACTTTTAAATAATATTATGTTTTCTTGAGGTGATTCGCTGGAAGTTAATTTACTTTTGAGCGAATCGACAACTCTAGAAATACGTAAAATTTAACTAAAGCATTAAAAAGCCTGTTCCACATATTCCACGTAAACAAGCTAAAAAATTAGCATCATCATCACGCCTGTAATCCGAAGGGTTAGGCAGAAGTGTACCTTTAGTAATACACCCACATTTTATCAGTTATGTTTAGTTCCCATGTAATAGGGGGCGAGCCTATGACTATCAATCGGGTTCGTAACGACTGTCAAAGATCCACGAATGACAGCCGGGACCAAGGGCTTAACGTGCTTTCCGAGGCACGGTATTAAAGATGTTTACCATGGACCAGCCTCGGAAACTGTAGCTTAACCTGATGGATGAACCCGTGTGGCTGTTATTACTTAGACACCAACTAAAAATGAAACCATAAAAATGTAGTAAAATGTCTCTAAATAATAGTAAAACTAGTGGTCAAGATGAAATGTACACAAACTTTGAAAGCTTGTGCTATTTGGATATGTCACCCACTGGCGCATGTCATAAATTTATCATTCCTAGAAGCTGTATTCCCTAAACAGCCTAAAATGTCTACTGTGAAACCAATTTTTAAAAAGGGAAATAAATCAGACCCTAATAACTATCGGCCTATCACTATTGTTCCTATTTTATCGAAAGGTTTTGGTAATGGCAATTCTTATTATGTTAAGCAACTTTCTCTCTTCACATGAAATATTATGTAAAGAGCAATTTGGATTTCGCAAGGGAAGTTCACCTACTCTTGCAATCTTTAATTTGATAAAAATTGTAACAGAAAATATAAATAATGGCAATACAGTGGTGTCCCTATTTCTAGACGATGAGTAGGTAATATGCAATCCTCGACGACGCGCCCAACTCCGCGATTATTGCACTGTAAGCTGTACTTTAGTGCGGAACGGAGCTTAGTGCACTATCTATAAGGCTTTTGACTTTTTAAATCACCCTAAACTTTTACATGATGGCCTCAGATCTAAAAAAAAATTGCCTGTGCATGGGTCACTTATATTTACTAGAACCGCTTATTCGGACGATAGTAGTCCCCATAGTTAAAAATAAGACGGGTGAAACATCCGATATAAATAATTATAGACCCATCTCGCTCGCTACCATCACGGCGAAAGTACTGGATGGTTGGTTGGATGGCAGTTTTTCGGAGCACGTGACGGTGCACGACGCCCAGTTCGGCTTTAAGGTGGGTTGTCCACGGAGAGCGCCATCTTTAGCCTAAAACACACCGTCAAGTACTATACCGCGAGAAAAACACCGGTGTACACGTGCTTTCTCGACTTGTCGAAAGCGTTTGATCTCGTCGTCTACGATGTGCTATGGGACAATTTAAAGAGCGCGGGTGTGCCAGCGGGATATATAGCTATTCTCAGATACTGGTATGCTCACCAGACAAACCGAGTGAGATGGGTCCGTACAGTGTCGGATGAGTACAGGAATGCGGTGTAAGGCAGGGGGGTTAAGCTCGCCTTTGTTATTTAATTTATACATGAATCAGCTTATCGAGCGACTGAGCAGTGCACGTGTCGTCTGCCACATTGATGGCACCTGTGTTAATAAAATTAGTTACGCGGATTACATGGTGCTGCTCAGTCCATCGATGAGTGGGTTGAAAGAGTTACTGTCGACCTGCGAGATGTATGCGGAGGTGCATGGCCTTAAATACAACTCTAAGAAGAGTGAGCTCTTGGTGTTCAGAGCGCCTAAACAACGGCCTCGGCGTGTACCTTCGGTATATCTCAACGGCACAGTACTCAAAGTAGTGAATAATTTTAAGTACCTGGGCCACGTTGTCACCGGTGACTTACGGGACGACGACGACATAGAGCGCGAACGCAGGGCGTTGGCGGTGAGGGGCAATATGCTTGCCCGCAGGTTCGCTCGATGTACAGTAGACGTTAGAGTGAGTTCATTTTAGGCGTTCTGCCAGTCTTTTTACTTGAGCGGTCTGTGGGTGTCACACACGAGTCGAGTCTACAAACAAAGTCCTGCGTGTGCAATATAACAACGCCTTCAGGATGCTATTACGGCTGCCGTGGCGTTGTAGTACGTCGAGCATGTTTGCGGAAGCACATACGAATGGCTTTCATGCCATTCGTATGCGTAAGAAAGCAGCATCCTTACTACAACGTTTACGTAACAGTCCGAATGGCATCTTGAAAATGATTGTTGCGAGACCAGACTGCCTCATCCAGAGGCACCTGGTGGAGGTGGCTTTAGGTTTAATACAAGACTGCCTCGTTGGTCTAGTGGTCGCAAGCGCTACTGCTAAACATGAGGTCCTGGGTTCGATTCCCAGGTCGGGCAGTATCATTGGGTTTTTCTTTCTCAAATTTCTCAGTAGCAACCCGGAGTTTGGATTTGTGCCCGGTTGGTGGTAATAGGCTCGCTTCCTATTACATGGGACTTAAACATAACTGGCGAAATGTGGGTGTACTATAGGTACACCTCTGCCCAACCCTTCGGGGAAACAAGGCGTGATGTTATGTTATGTTTATGTCCACTATGTCAAAAAATATGGTCTTAGTCAGGCATAGTGTGTAAATTATTACTTCGATCACAAAACTTAATAAACGTGTGTCACTTATGTAGTTTGCAAAGTGCAGTGTGTATGGAATGTATATCCTTGCTTTATCAACTTAAAAGCAAAGGTTTTACAACGAAAGAACAAGTGGTGACACCCTCACAAACAAAACACGACCGCCATAGCATTTAGATGATTTAGATAACTAACTTCCTCACTGAGGCAAATAATGTTTAAAATTGTTAACACATCGTGAGCAAACACATCTACACAAACAATTTACTGTGCAACAATAATCATAATTTCCTTAAGTTTTGTTGTCACAAATACGTAGGTCAGGCGTGAGAGGGACGTGACAAAGTGACAAAGGTGTCGTGACACTATGCGACACTAAGTGTCAATGTCAATACACTCATTGTATGAACATTAGCGTGGGAATCCTTACGACAGTTAGCTTTGTTTGACTTGTTTTTACTACTGAATATTGACGCTGAAAGGATAGGTCAATACAGCGAATATTCATACTTATACGCCTATTGAAAGTGGGTGCGTCATAAATTCATAAAACAATTTTTAATTGTTCTACTAGAGGCGCCTGGTAACCTGTTGCTAGTTGCTGGCTGTATTGTAATTTGGTTCAGCCTATTATCAGTGTTAACTTTATGAACAAACATCAGAGAAAACCAAAATAAGGTAATTACCTATATTTATTATGCAAGAACGTACACTTTAATGACCAAATTCAGAAAATAGCTGTTGACTGGAAAGGGCCAATATTGTAGAATACCAGACAACATGCGGTCATAACAGTTTAAATTATTATTGCCATAAAAAAAATCCCTAGTTTTTCGGTCAAGTTTAAATGGCAACATTTCTATGTACAGAAGCACAAGTTTTTATGATGACATGGTGTAGGTCCAGATCACCCCGATACCATCAAGTTTAACCTTCGCATACACGTGTCAGAGGCTCAATAAAGAACAAGCGCTACTTATCATCCATCTGCTAAGAGGACCGCCCCGGAACTTTCTTGGAACGACCTAAAAACTATGGTGAAATGTTTGTGGGATCGATTCCACAAACATTTCACGTGACTACATAACAATTTATTAATTAAATAACGTTATTCATGACTATTCATCATTATCATCAAGGCAACCTTGTTCCACCGACTGCTGAGAATAGAACTCCTCCCTTTTGTGACATGTTTTCCTGGTCTGTGTGAGTATAAACCAGGGCCTCAAGTTTGGTAATCTACTAATATAATTGGCGTCATTATGATTTTTCAATGGTCAGCCACTGACACTCCATTGAAAGAAATGGCATCTGTTGGTAATCTCGTACATAATGACAAATGAATGACTGACTTAGGCGGTAATCTGCAAAAATGTTGACAGTTCCTTTGATCAGTGCCTACCATTAGACCGTCATTTTGCAGTCATTGCTTTTAATTCGTTACGAGTATCGTGTTTGTGGAATACAATGATCAACCAATGATCGACCATTATGAATTTAGCAGATTACGAACTTTTAGCAAAATGACAATGGGATCGTGTTGGAATGACGAATTTATAAAAATATCAGACTTGGGCCCCAGGTTTTTCCGCGATCTTAAAACTTGAACGTGCATAAAATATTCGCAAATAAATAGTGTTATTGGGAAACTTCGAAAATTGGAAATCTAAAAGGTGGTCGTCATAAGTAAGCAGAACGATCTCGTACATACCTCTTTCTTGCCGTGAAAAATGTTGACGAAAAGTACTCATCTAAACTGATTGCCATTAAAAAGCTGAACACCTAAACAGGGCCTCGTCATTATAATAAGCTGTACCTAATCTCTCTCTCTTTATTATCACCTGAAAACCAGAACCTGCTTAGACGGCCACTTTATTCAAGAGGCGTCGTTCGATGTCATCTTTGTCACTCTACTACTAAATAATTTGTACGTCTGTAAGCACCTTATTACAGGTAGGTAGTAACTAGTAATTGTTATGTCTACGAACATGAGATGTGACGAAAATATTCTCGGAAGCCATCAGTTGGTCACTTGCAACCTTGATGTGTGCTGATACCCGTGGTATGTACGGGGATTTACTTCAATTGGTTTGTAGCTTGTTGTAAAAGAGTTTACACAATTATGTGCTAGTTATAAACTACAATGTTGATATGGTATTTTAACCCGATAACATTTTGGAGTGTCACAGTTAACCGAATGTCATTAAAATCTCGGTTAAATAAAAAATCTAGTTAGTGTTGACTCAAACAATAGCGAATGGACCGGAGTATAGAGTGCTGCAGAGCTTTTCCACCTCCAAATGAAAAGGAAAAAAATCAAGGTTAATAGCAGTACCTAATTTTAAAGAGACATCGGAAAATAGGTTGAAATATCCTGCAAGATAGTCAAGCAATGTATCCCAAGTGTAAAAATGGCACAAAAATGGTATATTAACATAAATGTACCATTATTCTGCCGCACGATGCCGCATCTCGTGCTAGCATTAGTGTTTTACTACTAATTGTGATTTTGCTAATCCTTCCAGTTACAGTAAAGCTGGAATTCTCAAGCCAGGTCCTCTTACTAAGTGCCTTTGTAACTTCAAAACAGTGGCCAATAAATTAGTTGTAGGTATTTCAATATTTACTATTGCTACATAGTGCTATTTTCCATGTTTAAAGGATTAAGCTTGTTTGGCTCTGTATAATTACTAGTTCCAAGTTCTAAGAAGTTTGATGTTATGCCTCACATAACGTACCCATTTGTTTTTAACAGAAAATGCAAGCAGGAATCCTGGTGTTCTGGATTTGTGCCCGGTTGATGGCAATAAGCTCGCCCCTATGTGGTATTCCACTATAAGGAACCACATCTTTTAGCTCGTTTACGTGGTATCATACCATACAACACACACACTTTCGGTATACCTTATGACACTTATTTTCCTACAACAACACCAACTACAACTGCGTCGTTGGTCTAGTACTGGGCATTAGGTCCTAGGTTCGATTCCCGGGTCGGGCAAAGTGTTATTGGGTTTTTCTATCTGGAATTTCTCAGTAGCAGCCCGGAGTCTGGATTTGTGCCCGGTTGGTGGCAATAGGCTCGCCCCCTATTACATGGGACTTAAACATAGCTGGTGAAATATGGGTGTACCTACTATAGGTAAGTAAGGAGCGTAGTAGTTGCCATTCTATAAATCCTTCTGCCTAGCTCCATGGGATATGATGACCTCACATGGGCTATTTCGTCGCTATCCCTAATAGGTCACATTCACTAATACGTCACCTTGTGCTTCAGTTTTCTTACCTCGTTTCATGCTGTATTTGGACTCTAGACAGCCCCAAATTATTATGTTGCAGTTGGTTTCCAATTTAAAGATGCAGTTGGTTGTGTTCATCAGATCTTTGCAACTTGATTTCACAAGATTAGAACAACCATCACACTTTTGAACTTCTATGTCAAACTGGAGCCGGCGACAGTTCATCTTGGCCTCCCAGACATAGACGGGTCTCAATGAGTAAAGAATGGCCCACCATTGGCCAAACGTTGATAGGTCCCCACGTTTTAGCCACGAGCCCTTCCTAATAAGGCTAACTAACATAATACTAAATTGTTAACAATTGTCCTACAACTGTCTGCAAGTAGGTTAATAATATCTGGACATAAAATTACCGGTCGTGATGTTATTATTCAGTTAATTCAATGATAAGGACAGTGCTGTGATTAATACTGCCAATTATAAGGTCTGTTTTGCAATAATGTTAACAAAGTAACAGATGGAGATGGAATCATTCATCAGTAATGGCGTCAGGAATAAAGCCAATAGTTTAACAAGATGTATTTGTTATGCTAATTATTGCGATATTGTATAGTGTCTTAGAATATAAATTATTTAACGATAAATTTAAGTGTCTTCGTAAAATCTCTAGCAACATTTAAAAACTATTCAATTTGCTTGTCGGTTGTAGATACCACTAACGGACAGTAAGATATTGGAATTGGGTTTAAGTCTAACATAATCAACATTTGAACTGCTAGGCTTATGTTCCCCAACGAACCTTTACAGATCGATAAGATAAAATAATGGTTTTATAATAATATTAAAAAATAATAATAAAGATTGATTGTCCTAAGGATGCTGTTAAGATTTAAAAGATTTCTGCTCGGCTTATTGCTGTGAACGGATAAGCCAAACAGCAACAGGTATAACTTACAAGCAAATTAGCATTTGGAATAAGACATCAGTTCTAGATTTCCTTCTTACAACACCCACGAAGAGTCCCGTCGGGTTATTCATTACTTGTTACTTTGAAATTAAATACTCGAAGCAAAACTTGTAGTTGTATTAGAAGCTTACCTCACAATATCTTACTTTCCCCAAGTCTTGTACTTGTCACCACGGAAGGCAGAATAAAGGTTATCGATTGCCCGATAACAGAGAACGTTACGAAATATCGATACTTAAACGATATCGATAATGTAATCTGGATAATAGTGTTGTGAAATGTCACCGCACTATCTTTGAAGGAAGCTTGGACGGTTTAGAGTTACGAATTAGTTAAAAGTTGTGTACGGTATGAGGTTAATGATAAAAGTGATAATATGATAGCGACGATATGTGGTTAACTTGTAAAATGTAAATATGTGATGCGATACGGGAACCCGGAAATCATTTGAGACAGAGAAGATGTTGAAATATTTTAATAAATTGAACTAGAAGCTGTTGGGAATCAAGAAGTTGTTGAAATGAAAAAGAGGTTTTACATTAATGTGATTACTTTGATGTGAACATAGATAGACCAATCAGCTGTAGTTTTTAAATTTTATTGGAATAAATGCTCAGGCATATTTCCTGTGAAGAACTTAAGTCCCAAACAACAATATTATCATCCTAATAAAGATAATAGGCCCATTGCGTTATTAACAGAAACAAACAAATCCGAAGTATAGTCAAGTTGACGAATGACAATGTTACAATAAAGAAAATTAGTATGAATGCTTTTTAAATGATAAAGGTCTTATCTCACGCACCCTGTAAATTATAATGGTGGGAAATAGGCCATAATGATGCTTGGTGAACATGACCTTATTGAAATCAATAGTCACGTATACTACACAAATGAGAATAATATTTGCACATTTAACATAACATAACATCACGCCTTGTTTCCCTGAAGAGTTGGGGTATGTGGGACACACCACATTTCGCCAGTTATGTTTTAAGTCCCATGTAGGGGGCGAGCCTATTGCCATTTGCACATTTTAATGTTAATGAATTCTGCATCTGAAATATATAGCTGATCTCTTATTTATTTATGTGCTACGGCTATGTATTATATGAAAATACATAATCACTCAATCCACTTAGGCTATTGCAGATACTGCAGCTGGTAGTTGAACTATCCCAAGTTCACCAACTGTCTTTCTTAAAGCTCTTTATTCATTTTCGCATTTAAATTATCACAGCTAATCGATGATGACGAAAAACAAAGATAAAGAAAAAAAAAAAAACTTTTCCAAAAGCCTAAGATTTTCTGAATAAAAATCGCCTCTTGTAAGCCCAACGAAGAATGATGAGTAAATGGAACAATAACATTTCCCATAACAGAGATGTATGGGATTTTTATTGGGCAAGCATTTATCACGTGTACGACACTGTATCCAATGCGTGTATACAAACACTTAATGAGGCGAAAACTCAAAGAAAACAAGCTACGAACACCCACGCAAATTCCTTGGACGGTCGGAGAAAGACCAATTTAAATTGACCCATTTGACATTTAAATTTCAACTCTAATTTCGACAACATAAAGTTCTGGAAAGTAAATGAGGGTGGTTCAGTTATGCTGGTTGATAACTTAGTTCCATATATTGAATTTATCGGCTTGATGGATAAAAAGTTGATACAATTCATGACTAAGATAGTTTTATTGAGTAACAAATGTAAAATGAAGAAATGGGTGGAAACTTAGAAAAAAAGAGTAAAAATTGATGCACTAGTAATTTAAATTAATGATACCTAATCAAAGACATCAATTGAATAGAATCGTGAAAATCAAATCAAGTACAACTTGAAATACAAAATCCTAAACTGGCTAAATAAGGCTAACATACATGTAAGTACGAATGTAACATACATAAATAACTCTAGGAATGTCAAACAAAGTAGCAATTTTGTTCTTGAACTTTTAACAATTTATTTCTGATTCCAACTACGATTACATGTACATGCGAATAAATATCAGAGCCACACATTCAGCCTCGCATGATAGCAGTTAAGATAATTGTACATTTAATATCAATAATTCTGACAAAGGCTATTTCTAAATACCGACAAGCCTAAATTAAATCTAAAGACAAAGGCGTGTTAAACGCAAAACATGAACTCAATAATTTCTATGAAGAGAAAATCCAAACCAAATTGACAAAGCAAATAAATTGACCCAATTAAAATTAAATGGAATTCAATAAAGATGATAATTTGCTATCTACATTTAAATTGTATCTTATAACTTGAAAAGACACACCATTAGTAATTAATAGCAAAAAATTCTATGTTATTTTTGTTGCTACTTCTACCTCTTACGTACTTCTCCGGCCCATTCAAGGGCTGTCAAGTATTGCCACTGACTCGAGGACTCTTGGAGGCGCCAACAGGTAAACCTTGAGAATTTTTACCATAGCATAGTTTACGACCTATTTGAATTACATGAACTCTTAAACTTTTGTCATAAGAGCCATTATCGAACGCTTCCTAATTACAGACAAGATCCTATTTATGCAAAACTTCAAGAAAAGCTTTCGATTTCATAGCAATGTTGTTGTATCCAGTTAATTGCTTGGAAACTAGTAATCTTGCTTCATAAGTTATGTATGGAAAATCAGTTATTGAACTCGTTACTTCGATTGTGGATGAGAGACGGAGAATCTTGCCTATTTCATTATAATATCCATGGTTATAAGCAGTAAATTGATACTTCAAGTTGTAATTGAATTCTTGACTAGTTTTATTACCTTAACGCAGTTATTGGTGATTTCTTGTTAATTAAATCGTAATAATAGTGAAATCTATTCGTACATTATTTTCCCAGCACAGTTTAGATAGAAGTGCGCGTTAGAAAAATATTGTTTGCCCAAGTTTTCAATTTGAAATTATCAGTTACTCAAACGGTCTAAAAGGTTTACAAAGACAATGCCTCAGTTGCAGGAACGACCACCAACCATTATTTCAGAATGTTCATTCACACTAAAAATAATTACATTTTAAACGGAGGCATTTAAAGTACACGCAACGCGGTCTTCTTTGATACAGCTCACTTTTTAACACAAAGTGATCACTCAATTGCTGTCAACAAAAGATAAGACACCATTTAATTTTTACTTACAACATTTAGAGGGATGCTAAAGCATTGTCGACTGTATGCCTTTGATGTTAAACGTGACGTCTTCTTTGGTCACTGTCTGAAGAAGTTAATTTGAGAATGACAGATAGAGGGCGTGAAGACAGTGTCTCAAGTGGCAAATATTGTGATCCTTTGTACAAAGCACAGAAAAACACTTTAGCCGAGATAAAATCAAGAGTATAAATGTTAAAGTGGTCTGTTACAAATGAATGATTCAAACATTTTCAGAAGAATTTAGTTTTTACTTGACAAAAAAAAAAGTTGCCTTACTCCCAGTTTTTTTATGCAGCACGTGGTGTTGGGATTATCAGCTACTGGATGTCAATTCCACTTTACACGATCAGTTTTATTAACAGCTAAAAAAACATTCATGACTTAACAACAGAACAACTTATACTATGAGTAATAACCTCCCACGAGCACCCTTTAAATAAATGATAAATTATGAGTTTATGACAAAGGTATTGAGTGATTAATATTAGCAGGACATTGAATTGACAACTTAATAACTCTGGTAACAGCTTTAATTTGAATAAAATGAATTTTGGAAACCATTGATACCTAAATGGCTTGGCTGCTAAGCGTGCGGCACGTGTGCTTATCAGGATCTTAGTAAAGAATTTAACACTTGATATTTGCATAGACTACTGGTGTGATAAAGTAGCCGGATGCAAAATTAAATAGTGTACTAGCTCTTGCCCGCGGCTTCGCCTACGTGGCCGTCGGAAATTATCCCACGGAACAGTACTACCGGGATCAAAATAGTATCCTATGTCCTAACCCAGGTCATGGCCTATCCGCGTGCCAGATTTCATCCTAATCCGTTGTGCTTTTAGCGTAAAAGGGTAATAGACAGACAAAGTTATTTTCGCATTTATAATAGATATTAAGTATGGATATAGAGGAGCTCGTGGCTAAGTAATAACTGCCGCACGGGTCGATCCATCAGGTTAAGCTACGCTTGCCGGGGTTGGTCTGTGGATGGGTGACCATCTTTACATACCGAGACTCCTCCGTGCCTCGGAAAGCACGTTAAGCCGTTGGTCCCGGCTGTCATTCGTGGATCTTTGATAGTCGTTACGGGTCGTCAGAAGCCCGAAAGTCTGACAACCAGTCTTACCAAGGGGTATCGTATTACCCAGTTACTGGGTTGTGGAGGTCAGATAGGCAGTCGCTCCATGTAAAATACTGGTATTCAGCTGCATCCGGTTAGACTGGAAGCCGACCCCAATATTTATTTTTATTTATTTATTTATTTATTTATTATGGAAGACTTACAGCTAAAATAAACAGATTAAAAAATAGTAAGAGAGACTGACAGCCAATTAAAAGTCCTCACTTCTAAAAAACAGACCAGAAAGATGAACATCACAATTACAATACTTACAGCACCAAACAAAAAACAGGATAACATTAAAAAAACAACACACATTTCATATTAAGAGTAAAAACTATAGCATAAAAGAAAAAAAATCTTAATTAAAAAAGCTAAGGCTCAGGCACTTTCTGACCAAGGACACACTCGTTGTGAATGGATCAAAATCATGCTGCTTACACAGGTTATTAAAGTTACCACTTGCACGCACTATAAATGAATTTTGCCTGTAATTCGTAGAGGTAAATGGAACACGCAGCGGCGCGTTCCATCGCTTCGACCTTCCGGGAACGTTAAAATAAAATTTGGATAGAATTTCAGCATTATCAATGGAATTATTAAAAATTTTAAATAATGAAGTACAATCAGAGATTGCTCGCCGATTAATGAGGGGTAATATATGATACTTCTTACAGAGGTTGAGGTAATCTTCAGACCGGTAGGGTTCTTTCTGATGATAACACAAATACTTGATGAACCTTTTCTGGATGCTCTCTATACGATCAATGTATTTGTGGTAACACGGATTCCAGATTTCAGACGCGTACTCCAAGTGGCTTCTAACGAAAGTACAATAAAGAATTTTTAAAGTTTTGGCTTGACTAAAGCACTTGGAGAGCCGCATTACGAAACCTAGTGCTTTAGATGCTTTAGCGACTATGGCATCAACATGAAGTTCAAACGTAAGCTTAGAATCGTGATATACCCCCAGATCTCGGATGCAATTCATTCTAGGTAGTATTTGACCGCCCAAGCTATACGATGAAGGTATAATTGAGCGCTTTCGAGAATATGTTACAACCGAACATTTGGTAGGGTTGAGATCAAGCTTACTCCCACGACAATAGGCCTCCAGACGACGTAAATCGTCCTGAAGTGCAATCACGTCTGCATGTGATGATATTTTGGCATAGATTTTCATATCATCCGCAAAACACAACAGTTTGGATGAGATCAGGCAAGAGTTGATGTCGTTTATATATATAATGAAAAGTAATGGGCCGAGCAATGAACCCTGGGGGACTCCACTGGGGACAGGCACCCAACCAGACATATAATTGCTTAATACTACTGCTTGGGACCTGTTCTCCAGATATGAAGAAAACCATCTGAGTAAATCACCCCGTATTCCCATACCATATAACTTTGAAAGTAAGATCTCATGGTCAATCCGGTCAAAAGCCTTGCTGTAATCCGTATAAACGACATCAACCTGCCCACCGTTATCCATGGCGTCAGTAATAAAATCATTGAGCAGAATTAAGTTAGTGACGGTAGACCTTCCCTTCAGAAAACCGTGTTGAAAGGAACTAAACGAATTTTTAAGAGCACTATACACCTGGATAAAGATGATCCTTTCGAAGATTTTTGCTACAATGCAGAGCTTGGAAATCGGCCTGTAGTTAACAATTTCGGTTTTGACTCCTTTCTTGTGAATAGGTGTTATGAAAGCCGATTTCCAAAGTTCAGGTACAACGCAGGCGTCCAAAGATTTCCTAAAAAGAATCGAGATTGGTTGGGCAATCGAAGTCGAACACCGAACAAGAAATTTGGACGAAATATTATCCGGGCCAGCCGCTTTAGAAGTATCCAACTTGCGAAGCAATATAGTTGGGAAAAGGCTAGGCAGATGATGATTAAGTATGGATATCATATTGGATAACATAGTTTAGAAACTGTCAAACAAATTGGACCCAAATTAAACGGAACAAATGAAGATCACAAAAAAAAAAGAACATTCACCTACATTTCTTCGAACATGTTCTTGACAAAAAATATCGTTCGTAACTGTGTCACGTGCAGCATCCCTTTGGTGTCATGTTACTGTCAAGTATTGTTTGAACTCCTTGTCTCAGGGACACACCAATTGGCAAGTTTTTTCCACGTACAAGATCATTCACGCTTACAAGGGTCACTTGGAGATATGATACGAATGAACAATGTTCGAGAACATTTTTTCTTTCTCTTTGTTCAGTGGCGCCAGAGATTTTCGAAAGGCGCTGTTTTATTTTGGGTGGTGAATAGAAAGGTGTGTGTGATTCATCTGTTCACTGTTGTTTTAAATGTTATTTGGCGATTTTTTGGGCTTGTAGTAAGTAGATTAAATGGCGCCACATTAAAGCTTGTAAAGACAAGAAAAGAAAGTATCTGAAGATAATAATGGCGCAAATGACTTGAACAATACATTTACCAATCATTGTGTGGTGAAGACATAATAAGTATACTACACGAGAGAACCGAAGTTTGGTAAACCTATCCAACCCATATATATATGAATAATACATCTATGATACAACCAATGTAAACAATAAACATAATTATTTATTTATATTATCAATATAATGATCACACATCCTAACTTTGGAATTACACAATCTCACAACAAAATCAATTCTCAGACAATAATATATCACTAAAAGAGCGGTCTCTTTGTAACCCATTGAATAATTTCAATTGAAATTGAAACCAAAACAGAACAATTAGAAACTGAAATTGATAGTGACAAATCTAGTGCACTAAGTGACAAAACAAATGTAAAGCATGTTGGACTTAACAATATTCATATAGATAAAGTTAATTATGCCACTTTAGAATAGAAACCTTTGGACAAATTAGGCAACGCAGCAAGGGTTTTCAATACAAATGAGGTTAAATGTCGGTCCCTTTTAAGCAAACGTTTCGAAGGAGCATTGGGTTACTTTCTAGCTCTGACGGTACAAGTAATGAGGGCTAAAATGGGTGGATTACGATTACCATATTGATGCATAGGTAATTTGAATTTCTCTTTCTGATATCTTTATATGATAAGACTATCTTATGATTGCTTGTTAGGCTTTTAGTATGAGTTCATTAGACGACATTAATATTAGAAGAAAGCGCTGGATGTTACTTTGAATTATTTGTTTGGGTAATTAGATTTGCTTTTCTAATGTTTTGAAAGCATGTGTAATAAAATAATGTTTGTATGTCAACCGTAAGTTTCATAACCCAAATACTTTTAATATTACAAGTTATATTTTTGACAACAAGAATTTTAAGTAGGAACATGTTCAAGAAGTCACGTCCATCGAAAGACTTTTGCACATAAATTGGAGTAATTTTCATTCAAATCAAATTCTGCCGCTATTGGAACAAAGTGTCGGTATTCAAAAACCGCACCTTTCTCAGAAAACCCGAATGTTTTGGGTCTTATATCGATTTCTTAGAAACGGGAGTGCTACGGGTACAACAATGGGAATGTAAAGTAAATTGCGACTAACACTTGGGAACCAATAGTGCTACGGTGGTGGTTTACTGATGCAAGAATTGCTAAAACACTACCTATTGTTTTTATATTGAAAAGTTTAAAAATGTTCGACGCGACGGACGGATTGATTAAAATAATGTTGTGATTGGGATTAAGTTAGTGTTTTAAATTTTTTGACTGTCGTCATTTACTACCATACCGTCTTGGTTGGACAATTATTTTAATCTCTCAGCTGAGATGATTTATATGAATATTTAACTTAGAAGTACATTAAATAAACATTAACTTAACTTGCTAGTAGCTTAACTCGTAGCACGAATTCAAACCGTAATAACCGCCACGAATTTAGCCTAAACAACACAAAACTTTACGATGATTTCGAAACTCATCGTCGTCGTGCCACGAGAAATTAATCCATATAAATGGTAACCCACTACCCAAAGCCGGCGACTAATTGAAAATTTATTCGATTTATAAACTCAATCGGTTGGTTTTGATATTTGATTTATAAATCTAATCGATTGGACCTCACGAGTCGTATCGATTAGTACTGTTATGGTAACACTCATTTGTTCCACTGTCACTTTATGTGTATAGAGAAATTTTATGATTTGTTTGTGCTACTTTTTATTATTTGTAGCGTGCTCTCCGTAATAGCCGTTGGCGCATTTGATACTTACTAGTGGGTTGATGGTTCTAATGCAAATTGAGTAATCGTTTTGAAATACATATGTGAGTAAAATCTAATTTAATCTAATTAGCTTGTATTGTCACACTGCATGGCAAAGGCTTCCCTCTCCCTTTTCCACACCCTTACCTATGTGAAATAAAACGAGTAAAATAATGTGAAAAAATTATCTTTAAATAATTTAAAGTAATTACAAGCCGACTCTTTGATAAAAAAAGTTTATGAATATTATTTTATGTTATTTTCGTTCATAATAATTATGATTTGAATGTAGGCAATCAAATTCCTAATACAAGCACTTATCACGTGGTATGTTATTTCGAATACAAATCAATTATAGGTTGCGGTAGGTCTACAATCGATAAATTATAATCGACTTATGTTAACAGACGCCTACTAAGTTAATCAGGTGTTACCATCACAGGTGTATTAAATATCTAGCTACCTTCTCTTGTAAATTATTACTCCAGTAATTTGTATACAAACACCGATGGCAGAAACTATTCCAAGATATTAGTACAAGGCGTTCCTAGTAGGAAGATAATTGGTGGAAGAAATGTAGAATTTAATAGAGGCACGAAAAAGGCGGGCAAGTGTATCACAAACGAATATTAAAATGTTATTGTAAGAGTAGCTTGAGAGTATAGTTGATCTCGTAAAATATGAAATTCAATCCTCAAAATCGCTTTACTTGATTTTGCAATTTTGAGGCTCAGACCAATAATTGGTCTGAGTTTTGAGGTTTGAATATCACTTGCAGTTCATAAAACGTTAAGGTCTATTTTGCTTTAAGACCAATGTGACAGATAGTTTAAATTTACTGGTAGTTTTTGACAAAAGTGTTAAAGCAATTACGACGTTGTCTACTTATGCAACTGTGGCCACCTCTCTCTCTAATTTTCCTACCCATGTCCCACACAACTATTGTTAGGAACCTTTAGTTTATTTTTGTAAATGTTAAGTTAAGCTTTGATTCGAGTGAATAAAAATACTTTTTACAGCACATTGTTAACCATTCAGACCGATATTGGAGGCGAAAAAAGTAGTTCTAATTCGGTCGATGAATACAAAGAACTGTAGCGTGCAAATATACTAAGGGACCCCACACGCGCCCTGCGGCACGCCCGCTCTGTTACTAAGTAAACAATTATGGAATGAAGTGAAAATAAAAAAGTTATTTATTGTTCCGGCCAGAGGTTGAAGGTAGAGGAGGAAGGGATTTTATGGCAGCCAGTGTCGAGGGATTTACTGTTTATTTGCAGTTACAGTTGCACGTGTCAATTTTGAGTCATACTTTTTTTGGTCAGTAATCTATTTCAATCTTGAAATCTGTGTAAATCATAAGAGATTTACACAGATTTCAAGATTGAAATAGATTAGTTATTTAAGATTTTGAGTAGTTATAGTGTTGGAGTCTTCACTAAGCTATAACCTTTTTAAGACTTAAAGTTATTTTATGGTCACATTTGAGGTAGTTATATTGCTTGATTCTTCACTATGCTTTAAACTTTCTAAGACTTGAAGTAATTTTGCGGTCACTGTAAAATCTTATCGAGCAATCGTCATTTAAATTTATTTCATCATATTTTAAGTGAAATATCATTATATCTGTTCGATAATTGTACAGATTAAGTGTTTATGACGTTCCGTAAATCTAATATCGAGGTATTAACCACTACCATATTTAGGTCAAGCGTTGTTTAGAAGTGTCATAACATAAAATTATATTGGCTCTTAAATATGTACTTATTGGTTAAATAGCTGATTAATTCAGTTGTAAACTTTATGAATGCTAAAAGTGGAAGGAAGTAAGGATTAAAAGTAACCTTCGCGGCATATAAATAGTTACGAACCACTGACAGAACGTAAAGAATGTCTGTCAAATTCAAATCATTTAGGTATTTCAAATAGGCTCCTTTAGGGCACTTATAAACGTCAAAAAAATAGAATTGATTCTACAGCCCCTTCCAAAAGGTAGTTTTCGTATGGAGAAGAATTGGCAAGAAACTCCACACTGTCTGAAACACAGTATCAAGCCAAAACATCTAGAATATATAAAAGTTCTTTACACAATATTATTATCATATCCGTGGTGAGTTTTTGAGGAAATGAAAGTGAGAGAAATACGCAAAATGATAAAATAGTTGTTATTAGAGATAAAGCTATCACGAAAAGAAAAGAAAATATTTACCAGACTAAAGAATCGCATGCTAGAATGAAGGCATAAAAAATGAATAAGCAACCTCATAAAGCCAACGTCGTTATTTAGATAAGTAAAATTAAATGTCTCCTGTGAACAGCAATGGTCAATTGTTATAAAATATTTAAAGTAGCTTAGGAAAATATACTTTACAGTAAATTAGTCACTTAGAAACATACTAAATATCTTAGGGTTGATGAGTTAGAAATTATACAAATTGGTAAACCCTGTGGCGGCATCAAAATTGCCACATGCGAACTACGCATCAAAAAGACCTGACGTCACACAAATCCTGCATCGCGCAATTAGAGTTTACCGCGCGATCGAAATATGTATATACAAGCTCCTAACTTCGTCCGGTTAAGCAGTAACTACCTTAGTGGTATATCTGTGAGATAACCTAGTTAAAAAAAAAAAAAAAAAACTATTGGGACGATACTCGTCTGGTCGGAGGATCCTCCCTTTTCTATGGTGGATGAGTGAATTTTTCACCCTGTTCCTCATACCACTAAAAGCCCTCTCTTGCACAAGGTTGTGGGATCAAATCTGGGCAAAGTACTTACATAGACTTCTAAGTTTTTCTTGAACATCACTGATATCGGTGAAGAGAAACATCGTGAGGCAATCTGGACTTATAAAATTAATATAAATCTCAAATCGCCAATTCGCCTTGAGCAAGCGTGGTGAACAATGCTCATGCCTTCTCTATTTAAGAAGAGGCCTATGTTATGCTGTAGGAAAATAATAGGCTGGTATTATTCTATGACATTAAAAAAATAGGATTAATGGAAACGCAGAATGTACGGTACGTAGATACTAGCTTTCAACTTGTGCTTTAAACAAAAGTAAACAGACATATGTAGATAACAAATAATTTAACAAATTACTGGTCTGTTTTAATTTATTACACAGTATTAACGCAACATCTAACGTATTAGGAAAACTATTTGCTTTCAATATACATACAATTATGTATAAAGATGACACACGTTACATACCACATTATCATTTAGTGAACGTCCATTATAAGGGTTACTGCAAAATATAAATTGTGTGGACCACTGGTCATTCCACAAAGTTATGGGAGTCAACTAAAGGGTTACTGTGATAATTATAAACGACGTGATGCCATCCAGTTAAGTACTATTTATAAACTTGATTGCAGTGATTTTCAAATAATGCACGTGGCTGCTAAATGTTCTAAGTGATATTAGAAATGCAATATGTGACTATGACATCATGTTAAACAACTGCAATTTGTCTTGATCATTCAAGAAAGTACATTTCAATAGTCTAAATGTATTCGTAGAAACAGCTTGGACTGTCACTATCAGTTAACGGGACAATCATGGTAACATACATTTTCCTAAGCAATCAGGTCATAGATTAAAATTTAAAGCTAGAAATCAGTCCTCTGCAAATGATACAAAACATGCAGTCAGGATGCCAGAATACCACAAAAGGAGACAAATATGAAAACATGAGTATCAAAATGGATACTAACACCAAAAAAAAACAAAACCAACACAGTCCAACATTTGAAATTCCGAACCAAAATAATTAAGCATTACACCAACCAGAAATTGTACAATTCTTGTGTCAGCCCTGTCCCTTCACCGGTTGATTTAAAAGCTCTTACAATGAAAATATTACGCGATGTCACATAACTTAGTCGCAAGCGCGTGCCTTAAATAGCCCGCAGTAAGTAAATATGGAAGATGTTGTTTCCCACTATTTCTGATAGGAATTACTGGAACTATTTGCTGGTGGTTCAGGATCTCGTACTATTTGGTTAAGCAATGTTTTATTTTGTACGCACATTTATCAATATTGGGTTTGTGCACATTGGGTTGGTGATCAACATCATTTCATCACTTCTGTGAAGTTTACACACTAAAAACTGATATTTCAAGTGACTACACTATAGGTAGTGTTATCCACGACGACGCGCCTCACTCCGCTCCGCTTTGTACTAAAGTGCAGCTTACAGTACAGTAATCGCGGAGTGGGGCGCGTCGTCGTGGATTGCACTATCTGTACCTGCGGTTGGTGACCCCAAAAAAAGTAATCAAATTAATTTATTTTTTGTCTTATCATGATTTAGATATCGATCACGTCAGCCGAGTTCCGCTAGCTACTTTAATTTGACCCTGTACAGTGTGCCTTTTAGTCTGTGCTATATAAATATTTTGTTTTTCTTTCTTTTCTTTATATTTTGCTACAATATCTGGGTTAATTCTTTTTGTATTATTGTCTTTATTTTCATCTTCTGCCTTTCGCTTTTCAATATTTTTGGTTTGAACAAGGTGTTTTTTAAAAAAAAAATTTTTTAACTTATAACAATTATTATTACATTAACATAATTATTTAAGTGTACTATTAACAGAATCGGCTACTGAACTTTTTGATCTTTGATCATTAAAGACATCAGGAAAAAATAAAATTATGCATAATATAATTTTAATAAAAATACCTATAGAGCTTTTGAGCTTTTGGAGCAAGATGTTCCCAATTAAAGACTTATACAATAACCGTTCAAGTTTAAAATTAGGTTGTGTATTCCGAGGCCAAAATGGTCCATTTTCCTCGAACAATGCACAGAAAGTTGATACTTTAAACCACATTTATTTTAGTTTTGATTTCCTTGGGAAATTGATACCAGTTTGCCAAAGAGCAATATAATCTAAAATTAGCAATATTACATGGGACTTAAACATAACTGGCGAAATGTTGCGCTACTTTTTCTTTTCAGCTTTAAGCATTAGGAAGTGGTGAAGGGCATTTTGAGGTCTGTCTTATGTGCTAAATTTCAGCCTAATTTGAATAAATGACTTTTGTTTTTTATTTTTATTTTGATACATAAGTACTTACACTGCCTTACTCCTTCCTCTTCTCATAAATTAAAACACACAACTTAAAGGAACTAAAACCAAAGTGTCAATAACTAAAAAGCTGCTAATTATAAGTTTAGATAGCCAAATGGCTATAAATTTTATTGTCCATACATTCTATGCGGCTCCCGTCGACGATTTCCATAGTTCCCGATTGTGAGCATAAAATGCATCCGGTCGATCTAAGTGACATTCCATTGGACACGCGGGTTCCATACGAGAGCGTAGAAAGTGTCTAGTCTGTATGTCTGTCTGTTGGATGAATATCGATTGGATTTATAAGGGTTGATAACTTTCTTGTTTGGGCCTTTAAGGATGGCGGTGGAAAGATTAAATGAAAGTGTTGGGCAAATTATCGGAAAAAACGTTTAGTATCTCGTAACGTAAATTGATGAAAAAGGAATCAAAAAAATGCTAGTACATATGATGAAGAATAGAAGACAATACATTTTCGAATGGACTGACGACCTGTGGCCATAAAAGCTGGAGTGAATAAAGGAAGAGAAGTCATAAGCTCTGTTCATAGAACAAATGCAAAATGATTATAATAGAACTTAAATAATGAAAAGCAAGTATTGCTAAAGATGAGTACACACAGACGAACCACCGATTCACTACTAGCGCCTCATCAAAAGTCAATCTTAATCAACCACATTGTGACACCAGCCGTTTAACAGTAAAATTAACTGACCGTTCTTCCGTTATTACAAGAACTATCATATCAAGTAGCTTTCGGCGTGAAACACCGCCTTTTACTTAATTATAAAATCATTGGTTTCACAAAGCTACAACTGATGAATTCCAATAGTTGGAATATATTCTCTTTAGTCAATATTGAATATATGGTTTTTGTTTATATATTATTTTATGTTAAGATGTGTTTTAGGCATGTGATGAGTATCGAGATAGTTTTGATGCTACTGCGATAGTTATGGTGGCATAAAATGACAATTTCAGAAGAGTTTTTATTAACTGGGAGCGTTGTAGTTTCTGAATAATATGAAGACTGCTGAAGAAAATGATACCATTCATGATGTTATTTGATTGACCGACTACAGCTTCTATCTAAAATCCCAATGAGCAAGAGAAAAGCGGAACAATCCAGACGGCTCAGTGTCCAAACTAGTGTGCCCGGTCCGGAGTTTGAAACCCCTAGATACACAAACAATTTAAGCTTAGTTTAATGATTTAATTGGAATGAAAAAAGTCGGTAACCTACAACGTAACCATGATTATACTAAGTTTAACAAACTGGATTCGGATCCAGTTTGTTAAACTTAGTATAATCATGGTTCTGCAGTTTCATTGAAAAGCAATCAGTAATCGGTTACTGATTGCTTTTCAATGAAACTGCAGAATCTAAAGATCACAGATGTGACGAAACGAGACGTCAACATAGTGACGGTACAAAAAATCTACGGAAACACCAAAAAAATGCAAGGATACGGAATTTGTACGAGTATTAGTCAACTCATTCATCTGTCAACATTTATCAGTTTCGGGAACAGATAGTGCAAACAAAGTGATAGTTATTATCCTGACATGACTACACAAATATCTTTGGGCAACGGTTATGCAAAGTAATGGAATTGACCACTTCACCAGTATGCTTTGTTCGTTAGAATTTAAGACTTACATAGATTTGGTTAGCAGGACACTGCGGTGCAAATTCAATTTCTAAACGTCGTATAAATTGTGTGTTGCTGTATTTGATTGTACTTTGTTTAGATGCGAGTAAAATTATTCCTTGTTTGTTTATTCCCTCAAAAAGTTACAACTAAGATGAGGTACTAGATTTTCTACGTTTGGTAAAAGATGATACGGATTCTTCGGAAAATCATGAAACATATAATAATAATACCCTGGCCACCGGCAGCTTGAACCCAGTTCCTGATGCCGCCGATGAACCACTTTTTTATATTTTAAAATGATTTGTTAACGATTTTTTCTAAAAAATTAAAAAAAAGTATTAAACGAGTATATCTAAAGGAAATAACAATCGTTTATTTATAAAAGGGGCACATTTACAATAAATAGCTTAAAAATTAAATTAGAGCACAGTTACTTATTTGCCGGAACTAGGTTGAAGCTGTGCTTCATGCTAGAAAGTGCATAAACCTAATGTATTAAACAATGAGTATAAAGTACCCACTAATTAATTAAAAAAATAGGTAAATAAAAGTAAAATAGCATTTTAGCGGTTCTATTTGCAGACAACAAGTAAGTAGTAAGTCTGTGCATAATCGATGGTTAGTAAATATTTAAGAATAAGTTTAATTTAATAATAACACATAACATTCTAATTTAATGTAATTGTGTTTGTAATTGAATGTGTCTTGCTATTAAACGATGATAAAACAAGAATCAAAATACTGCCTCTGGTGGTCTAGTGGTCGCAAGCGCTTGGGTTCGATTCCCAGGTCGGGCAAAGTATTATTGGGTTTTTCCAACAGGAATGTTTCAGTAGCAGCCCGGAGTCTGAATTAGTGCCCGGTTGATTGCAATAGGCTCGACCTCTATTACATGGGACTTTAAACATAACTTGCAAAATGTGGGTGCACTACAGGTACACCTCTGCCCAACCCTTCGGGGAAACATGGCATGATGATATGTAAAACAAGAATCATGCATAAATACTTATATTGCATTGCATGTTACGTTGGCTGTATAATGAGCCTATTTTTAACCGACTTCAAAAAATGAGGAGGTTTGCCAATTCGCCCGTATATAATTTTTTTTTAATGTGTGTTCGCAATAACGTCGTCGTTTATGAACCGATTTTGATGATTCTCTTTTTGTTTGGTAGGGCATACTTCAGAAATGGTCCCATATAAATTTGGTCAAGATCTGATGAGGGGTTTTTGAGTTAGCTTCAATAATACATATTTTTCCCACCTAGTATATGCGGATGATATTCTAATAGTTCCTGTCACTGTAATTTACTTGGTATTCAAATTTTTGTGGGGGATTTGTGTAGGTACCACAACTAAAAAGTGAAAAAAAAAAAAAACTTTTTCACAAAAAAATAAAACCGACTTCAAAAAAAAAGCACTACAATGGGAAAAATAACTTTGATTTCGGAAGTCCGTGGCAATAATACTAAATTAAAAAACCCAAGACCCTGACTTCCGAAATCAAACTTATTTTTCACTTTGTAATGCTTTTTTTGGAAATCGGTTTTATTTTTTGTGAAAAAGTTTTTATTTTTCACTTTTTCCTAATGCTTTTTTCATCCCTTACCAACCAGACTTACCAAGGGGTCTCAAGAACCCAGTAACTGGGTTGTGGAGGTCAGATAGGCAGTCGCTCCATGTTAAGTACTGCTATTCAGCTGCATCCGGTTAGACTGAATGCCGACCACAACATACTTCGGAAGGCTAGGCAGATTGACTATGGATGATTTCAGAAATATCAATGTATTGGTGGTGTTCTATTTCGCCATTGAATCCAAAATAACATCAGTGGTTAGTAAAAGCTTACTAGTGTTAACAGTAATTGCTTAAGATTTGTCAAAGTGCACATAACTTTGTCGTTACGTCAAACTAAGTTGGTCTTGTAACGGCTGCCTCAAATCATAAGCGATAGCGATTTTAAAAACAAAAGAGATTTTTTTTACCTGTATTCTTTTTTCGGTTACTGTTGCGTTAGTTTCTATATGACTATAATTAACTAGATGGTAGAAATTCTTGATGACTTTTCTAAAGAAATTGGCATTACGTATTTAATTATTACGGGAGTTGTATTTATTCAGATTTAAAAAGAAATGTACGAGTATTTCCCAAATTATACCGAATTAATTTATAAACTAAAAAGGTAGGCCTTAGGAATTATATTTATTTATGTTTAATTTAGTTTTTTTTTAAGATTTTGAAAGAATAATTTGCATAGATTGTAGGTAAATAAAACTATTTTTAGGTCGATTCGTAAGTCTAATAGTCGCAAGCGCTCCTGCTAAGTATGAGATCCTGGGTTCGATTCCCAGGTCGAGCAGTGTAAATCGGTTTTTCCATCAAACATTTCTTAGTAGCAGTCGGTGTCTGGATCTGTAACCGGTTGATGGGAATAGGCAGAACGGCCCTTTAGTGACTAGATTTGAACATAACTGGCAAAATGTGGGAGTACTTTAGGTACACCTCTGCCTAACCCTACGGGTATTACAGGCGTGATCTTATGTTATATTATGATGTATGTTCAACTAACTGACAAGAATATTTTTCAATGGTTGACACATGCGGTCATTAGTATGCTCCTATAATCGTACACATTAAAAACTGTCCGCCAAACAACGGTGAAAGTAAAACAAAATTAAAAGTTACAAAATTTGAATAATTTGAATGAAATTATAAATCTCAATATTTAATAGATTTTCATTTACATAATTTGTGGCACTTTAATATATTTTAAAGTAGTTTTAATAATATATTTATGGTCTATGTATGCAATAATGTAGTATTCCTTTTGGAATTCTTTATTTCTAAAACAAATGACATAGACGTAGAAAGAAATGGTACGATAGGTAGAGCTTTACTTTTATTATAACGATAAGACGACATAATAAAAACAAGAAATACAGTAAAAAATAAATTGTAGCATCTAGGATTCTGTTTACAAAACATACAATCGGTGTGAAATAAATTATTGATTTGATTTGAATGTTTGAGTTATTATCCTTCATTATATTTTCATACATATAAATTACATTTAAAAATATTTTTATGAAAAATAAATATTAAAAATATAAAATATAGTGGTCCATTGCAATCAGGAATAGGGTTCAAGCTGAGTATTATAATTATTGTTGTGCACGTATTTTTATATAAATTGTATGTTTTAATTTAATGTAATGGGACTGTCTAAAAATAAATTAATGAATAAAATACACACAATTCAAATTCAAAAGACATTTATTCAAACTAGGCTGAGAATCAGCACTTTTCGAACGTCAAAATTACTACACAGTCCCTCAAAACGCACCCTTATTTATTTATTTTAAACGGAATAATACGTAGTTGTTACAATTAGGTTTAAGATGGATTACAACTGGTTTCACCGCTGGTTTCCCTTCACCACTTCCTAGTGCTTTAGCTGGGAAGAAGAAGTAGCTAGCGCCATTTAAAAACTTGTGTCACACAACATCTATATTTGTTATTTCAGTAGAGCTTTATTCAGAGTAAACTATGACATTGAAATATATTTATGTATATTATTGTTTCACAACACTCCCCGCTACAAGTTTCTCCCTCGCACCACACTCGAAGTGCCCCCAGTACAAAGTCATCAACATTTCACCGCCGGGCGGCTGCGCTTGCACACACTACTGATTTATAGTTATTTTGCTCTTGAAACTATCTCGCACCTCAGTCTATTTGAGGGTGCCACTGAATGTGTACCGGCCTTAATAATCATAGAAACTTAGCTGCAGTGCCTGCAGTCCGTTTTATTGTTTGTCTGGGAAATTAGTTTTAAAATAGATTATGTTTAGTTATTATTAGTTAAATTAAATTACAATTATTGATACTTGTAAAGAATTTAGATACAGTGTGCAACATTTTCATCTGTGTTATAATTGTAGTTTTTTATGTTTATATTCTGGTTTTGAGTTACTTTTTTCATGATAATAATTACGTAATTTAAAAAGTTACAGACTTAAAATAATAATAATATAAATAAGTAATATAATATAACGTGTGACTCATTTGAAACAATTAACACCCGATAAACCCTAGGCAAGCATATATGGGAAACGAAAAAAAAACATTTTTAAAGTATTTTTGAATATTTCCCAGTTTTCGTCACTAGATATCACTATTCTCTAAACTCTCAAATTGAATGCCCTTCGTTGCGTACTTTAATAAACCTTTCGATGTAACCACATTTTCTAAAACATTAAACTGTTGAAAAATAAAGGATGAAGTTTACTAACCATTTTCAAAAATCATCTAGTACTTGAACTTTGACACCAGATAGGATAGTTAGTGACGAATTCTGGGAAATTTTCAAAAACACATAAAAATTGGGTTTTTCGGGTCCCATCAATTTTTGCCTAGGGTTTATGGGGTGCTTAATTGTTGCAAATGGGTCACACTGTCACTTCCTGGAAGGAATACGTCAAATTACTAGTCCTTTGTGACTTGTATTTGTTATTTTGGAAAAGTAAGGACTATGGAAAACAAAAACCTATTTAGTACTTACACAGTACCAGAATACCCGCGAAATTTCGCGGTTGCATAACTTTTTAATTCGTCGAGATTTTTAATTCATATTCTTTATGGCATCTCTTTAGGTCATGAGTAGAGATCGGATATTCGGATGCATATTTACCTAAAGTTGAGGTGTTGGCTATTATGGAAAGCACTTTTGTATCGAAAAAATCCCGGGATTCCGGGATCGACAGATTTAGAGTTCTGATTATAGAATTGAATGTTTATTTACTTACGTTCAGGTATTGGCTATTATGGAATGCACTTTTGTATCGATCGCAAAAATCTCGCGATTCCGGAATTGATATTTTTTTTACTTTTTGACTATAAAAATGTTAGCTACTGTTGTAAAGTAGGTTGCCAAATTGGCACAGCACACAGTGAAAAACAACTTGGTGCCTTGAGTTTTTTTTTTTTTTTTTTTTACGGTAGGTACCTATATTTTTTTTTTATGTTAACACCACAAGTAACCACCACCAAAGGTAACCTTCACAAGAGGGCTGTTAAGTGGTTTCCATACCATGTATCCGATAGTTTTGCATTCCCAGATTGTATCCAGTCCGGGGTTTAAGTTAAGAAAAAATAAATTAAGAAGCCACTTCCATAATTTCTTAGCCAAAAATTAACTTTAGGTAAAGATGCATCCGAATAAGATTGTATCCAGTCCGGGGTTTAAGTTAAGAAAAAATAAATTAAGAAGCCACTTCCATAATTTCTTAGCCAAAAATTAACTTTAGGTAAAGATGCATCCGAATATCCAATCTCTAGTCATGAGCTATCCGAATATCAAAAAATATTTGGTCTAGGTCTTAAGGGGGCGGCGTGAAAATGTATTCACTGTTACAGTGTATAATAGATAACTGAATAAATGAGCTTAAATACTGTAGGTATATACGAAAATAATTGTAATTTAATTTTTTAATAGCTTAAAAGTTTGGCTAGTCAATATAATTAATAGCTTAAAAGTTTGGCTAGACAATTGATGTAAAAAAATATCAAGTTTGTAATGTAGCTATTTTGCTATTAAAACTATCTGGGTTAAGTCTATTGTAGATGTTTCTGAGTAACTCAATTCTTATAAAATGAAGCTGTATTCTAGATTATTGTTATTCATAAAATGTGCGAAAAGTAAAGTTAAATACAACGCTTTAGAAACTGAAAGTAAAGAGTAGGTTGTTTAAACAAAAAGGTTTTATGTTGGTATAGGTTACATGAAACTACGTCATGCCGCCTCGGAAAATTAGTGTTAACGTCAGAAATTTTCCATTCGGTTTTGATTGTGTAGGGTTCGGAATTGACTTCGGATAGTGACATTAGTCATATCGAGGGGTTGTGAAGTAACTGGGCTGTGGAGGTCAGATAGGCAGTCGCTCCATGTAATATACTGGTATTCAGCTGAATCCGGTTAGACTGGAAGCCGACCTCAGCATAGTTGGGAAATGGTTAGGCAGATAATGTTTTGAGGACCACAGAGAGATGTTAAATAATGACTCAATTCCATATGATTATGGCGAACTTCATAAAAGATTATACTAAGTTATCTTATTCAAAGATTTATCTCAGGATTAAAATCACTGACGAGAAATTGTAGGATTATTATTTAGAAATAGGCTGTGCAATTGATAGACTCAATAAAACTGTCATTTGACTTACAGAATCTATAATACAGATGACAGTTGCCCCATTGACACAGCAACACAGTTCCATTGACCGTCTGTGGCACTACGCTTGCTTTTACTAAAGCTGACTTACCAAGGTATTGATTAATAGCAGAAATTCTATAAAAATATTAGTGTTTTTCATTCTGTTGGCATTAATGATATTGACATTATAATTTCTAGCGTGACGATATTATCGTAGACGTCCACGGTTTCACGATAACACAGGGAAGTAAAATGTACGGAAATATATGAAGGCGCTATAGTTTTTCAATACATTTTACGGACGTGGACGGAGACGTCCACGATAGTATTGTCACGTTAGAAATGATAAAAGTGCACATTGGGTGACGGGATAACGCCAGTAGCACACCTCCACCGCGAAACCATAACAGCGAAACCGCAGCAGTTCAATTCAACTGGCTCGCATCATGTTCCGCTACTCGAAATTCGAATAGCGGAACTCGAGTAGCGGAACATGACGCGAGCCAGTTGAATTGAACTGGCGTAAGGGTGCATATGCACCCTAAGTAACACTTAAAAGTTTACTTAAACTTTACCTACCTACCTAGAAACGTGCCTCTCGCTTTTGATTCCCATCGATCTTACTGGTTTGGTTCCAAATCTACTTACATGGCGTTATTACAATTTGGATATTTGTCTGTTAGGTAATCGGATAATCTGTGTAAACAGCAAATGTGTCTAGGTCAAAAGTTGCTTTCTGAAAATGTCTCGTTGGATGCTTCAGAAACATTTACCCGATAGTATTTATGCACTTGGATAGAATAACAAGAGTATGCACTTTACATATCAGCACATAAACGTGGAAATGGGATTCTCAGTGCCTGCTACATGGGAACGTCCCTTGTGGCCCCAAGCGAAAAGTATATTTAGCTGCTACGCATGATGGCAGATGAGTAAACTGTTAGATGGATTAATTTAGTTGGATCAAGCAGAGAGAAGAAGAAGAATCGTACATTTTCTGTTAAGGGTACACTAGTCGACGGCTTGAACTCGTTGGCGGGCGTGACTAATATGCATACTAATTAGTCTATTTAGTTTTTTATATCGATGATTTATAATAACAAAACTAGCGCGTAAAATTTCATGAACAGACCTTAGGGCGTACAGATATTATGGAAAAACTACTATCTAGTAGTTTTTCAAAAAATCATTTTATTTTGAGTGAATAGATCTATCTAGATATATTCACTCAAAATAAAATGATTTGAACTATTGAATAAATTATCTATCCCTGTATCGTTTCTATTTTGCCATTTTTAATACATACGTTATTTATTTACGCCCTAAGAAGAGTTAAAAAATTTGTTAAAATATGGAAGTTTCGACGCTCATAACTTCCTAACCATTTTTTTTTCCAATTCTGCTTCTATACTGGGCTAGATAATGACAAGACAAATTGATATCATTTTTAGTTTTGGACGTACACCGTCAAACAGACGAGTAATCACCATACTACGTTTGTATGGAAGAATGACCTACTAGCGTACCCTTAATTAAACACTATAGGTACTGAATAAACCTAGCCTATGTTTTCTTTCCCGTTCTTCTCTGTAGGGACCAACTACGCTTTGGAATGGACAACTAGCTTCATCTTTCTGACTGACCGACTCCTTGACAATTCAAAAGTGTCTGTAATTGGTTTAATTGAAATAAATGCTTTGAGTTTGAGTTAAGTAAGAATACATACTCGTACGTAAATTTTAAGTTACTCAGGTAGGTTCTCGCAGAACGGTAGTGGCAATATGTTATGCGGTTAACTAGGGCGTTATATATTTATAATTTACGAGCTGTATCGAGCAAATTATATGTATTTCATAGTACATAACACCCTGTATACGGCGTTCTTGCGTGTGTTATGACTTTGACTTATGAGGTTCGGATTTGCTTAAGTATTTCGCTGCCGAAGTGTTAGTTTTATTTAATGTTGATTTAGTTTTAAAGTACATGGCGCAATTTTACGGTTAATATTTTACTCATGTAGTTTGTTTTTAAACTTATTATTTTTTATCAGCTCAGTTATGTATTTTCTTTAACATTTTAATTAAATCTTTAGTTATATTACAAATAATAAAAACAGAAGTTAGCTTGCGTGAAAGTGTCACGCCAAAAAAAACATTACTCCACACGCATAGACATAATAGCGTACTTATCACGTAAATATTTTCCCACTAATTTTCAAAAGTAACCACTCACCTGTCAATTTTAATGACGTCAGCGTACACTTAACACACATAAACAATAATTTTCACACAACACTTTTCACTGGCACTCGATTTAAAAAAATCAAATTCAAAATTAGAAAATTTTCCCGAACACTATTCAATCCTCATGTAAACTGCAAATAAAGAAAATTACACATTAATCGATTATGAATATCGATGTTTGTCGTTGAATCGATTTGTATCGATCGTAGATGGGTGCGTGTTTGCGGGCTGCGTGTGCGTCGGATACTGGCGTATCGGTGCGCTGGCGCACGCCTATTGCGCTTGAACTTGGCAAAGCTCGCTGAAAAGATTTTTGCATTTGACTGATGAAGCTGCGTTTGTTATCGACTGTGATTTATTGCTATCGATATTGAGGTGCGATTTTAATCGATTAGAATGTTGCATCATAGATCTGAATGTACATCTATCATAGTTTTGGATACCTATCGTGTTATCTATCTGTTGTACTTCAACATTATCTTGTGCAGTTGTCAAAATAATGTATTTGTTTGCTTAATCAAATGTAAAAAATCAGATTTAGGACTTAGTCGAGAGTGTCAGAGTAAAATTGGTTGTATTTTATGATAGGTATTTTTTTACTGAATTCAGTTTCAATTACTTATCTAAACTGATAAAACTTTTAATGTAGAGTGGATTTTTGTTTTTAATTGCTGAACTGCTTCTTAAGCGTGACAATGTGACCGAGTAGGAAAACGAAAAGAAGGCCAAAGAAATGATTTTACAAAATCAGTTATAAAAAAATATCTACTAATAATTATTTTTCCTTCTTGTCAATGCACATAAAACCAATAATAAATTACGTTTTTCTTTAAGAATTTAAATGTGCGGTCAAATAACATGGTCGAATGTGTAATGCAAAAACGGTGGTGTCGCTAAACAATCAGCGTTTTAACCCGAGTACCTGCGCAAAGGCACCTAATTAGTATTATTGTTCTCTCAAGAGAAAGCTTTCAGTCACACCATTTTGAACTTAGTTTCAACCAGATAGAGTCGGATTTACGATGGGGATCGAAAAGAACAATTTGTTGTAGATCATTTCGAAGTATTTTTAACGCATTTTGCTGGCGGGTTATTATTATTGGGTAAGTACCTACATTCAAGATTCACTTGTGTAAAGGGCTTTAGGGTTGCGTCTAAAAGCTGTTCATAATGTTTAGGTATAATAAATATATATATTCTGTACCAGTCAGGCATGGGTCATAGTTCAAGACTATCGATATATCGTTAACTACTTCGATAAAGTTAGGATACAAATTATCGATAGACTCTACGTTACATGTAATGTAACATCTCTATCGATCTTAAGTTTTGAATCTTAACAGTAAATTTTAGCAATATAAAGCCAAGTAAAATCAAATTCAACTAAAGTCTTCGAAATGTAATGCATAATAAATGTAGGTGACAATTTATTTTTTATTTTTATTATTTTATTAAAACTTTATGCAAAGGTAAAAATACTGTACAAAGGCGGACTTAATGCCTGAGACATTTTCTACCAGTCAACCTTATTATAAAATATTCTTAAGCATAGGTATTTGTCTAAATAAGTAATAAACTCCTGATTCCGGGCTGCTACTTAGAAACTCCAGATGGATAAACCCAAGAACATTGCCCGACCCGGGAATCAAACCCTGGACCTCATGTTCAGCAGTAGATCCTGCGACCACTAGACCAACGAGGCAGTAGGTAACCAAGTGTACACAATAACTGAAAAATGGTTCGTAGTTGGTTTACGTTTAGTTAAACTGTCAATTAAACTTGGCCGCGCGCACTTTTGACACGAATTTGTATCGTACGTAAACGTATGATCGTGGTCGTACGAATTGAGTGCGCACACGCAATAGGGGTTTCACCGTCAAATAGGTAGTATTCCGGTGATATCGCATTGAACGCACGAAAAATCGGATTTTTGGACGTCGTACGTATATAATTCGGATAACTATACGTAGGTATAGTTCCAACGTCCGAAAACAATCCGAATTATAAATAAATAATAATAATACAAATATTTATTGCAGACCACATTATCCATAAAAAAACACATAAATGTAAAATAACAATTAAAAGCAACATTCAAATTAAATTTAAAATAAAAATTCAACATTAGAATTAACACGTACGACTAACTCAGTCTGCGCGCTCCCTTAGTACTAGAAAGGTCGGGATCGTTCGCTCGAGTAAAATTCGTACGAAAACGTGTCCAAAGTGCGCACGGCCTAAGTGTTAAGGAACTACATACATACAAACAGTTTACATGAAAGGTTGAACCTCGCTAGTTCAATAACTATGGTCACAGAGTAAAGAAAAGCCTATGAACATGCATAGGTAACAGTTCCGCCTTCAACCCACGCAAATTGTAAGTTAATAGACCACGTGGTCGTATCCACACACATTTTAGATAACAAAATACTTTATGTAGTATCTACACGAAGAAATTGAATGGTTTTGTAAAACCACAATATATTAGTTTAGACACTGCTTTAGTGGCAGTTAGCTAAGCATAAGTTACTCAAAGAAGGTAATGAGGTAATGACCTTATGCATTATTTAGAAGAATCTATAACTTTATAGTATTTATTCCCCGAAGGGTTAGGCAGTAGTGTAACCTGCAGCCCAACCACTTTTCGCCAGCTAAGATTAAAATCTAGGATTTTTTCCAGAATTTCATTTTAAATAATAGGTAAGTCAATTATGTCATGGAATTACGATTTTATTTTAACTTTTTCCTTAAAGGTGCCAGAGTACAGCAGCAACCCTTGAATTGAGCGACACTTAGACTGTTATATGATAAAATAATAAGAAAATATACAGCGTTTTAAATGACGAATATTTGAGTACTAAATCCGACGTGACAATATTTAAAAATATGCCGAATAAGTTTGCTTCTAAACTTCTAACACATGAGCAAACTGGAGAGGCCAGATTAGGCCGTATTCCTATTGGGCATTGACCATGTATTATCCGAAGAGGTTTGCAGAAACGTATTCGGTATGAAATCAATAAACCCATACCTATTTACAATACACGAATCCAATCTACGGCCTGAAATTTTTCCCGAACGAAAACCACATTAATCACACGTTTACAACGACTTGACAAACAACAACAAAACTGAAATACCAAAAACCACACAAACAAACATAACCCATAGCTATCAACACACACACACACACACACACACAGACCTTTCCACGTTTAGATGACTGTAACGCCTTAGCAACGCATGTTATTGAAACTGAAGCAATCACCTCTTGAGTTACATAACAGTGTTTTCATATGTGAACAACTGAACAAGTCAGTATATGTTTCTCTTAGTCATAGGTTCATAGGAACTGGGACCACCAGGTTTTCCCTAGCGAATCTATACGAGGTGGCATGGAAGCCCAGTTGCATGTATTTTATAATCATAACGGTTGGGATTTGGTGTTTGGTAAAAGTGTGAGAGATGAGCGTTGGATAAAAGAGCTTTAGATGATTAGATTTCAGTTAGCTATTGTAAAAGATAAGGGAATCTGTGGAATTAAAGAAAGAAAAATGCGTGTCTTGGAATTACAAAAAAATACACCTTAAAACTGTAAAAACAGAAAACAAATTATTATAATGCCAAAAGGGCCTCAGCTCAGCATAATGTCAGCCACAAGACAACATACATGACAAGACATTAAGCATGGCATAAGCTTTAGCATTCTTAAAATTAGGTCAGTCTATGTATTACAATACAATCCGCATGTACTACGGTGGACAAGTGATTTGAATTGAACTTATGGCAAACCTGTAAAAGTACACCAAGTGCTACTAGTGCATATGCTTTGTCATGGTGCTTGGATAGATAGTTCCACGCTTTCCGCTTATAACTTCTGGCAAAACCGCTTCAATTTTGATATCCACCCGATGAATTTGTCACGGGTTTTATGACAAAGCTGAGTTCAGCTGAGTCGCTACTCACAACATGAATATTTATTGCGTGTGCGCTGTTGAGTAGAATTGATGTGGTTGAAATCCAAGGAGTTGAAATGTGGTGGCACATTCGAAAATCGTGTAGGGCGTAGGGAATAAAGTTTGTTTAAAAATAGCTGCGATAATAAAACAGAAATGGTTTTAAAATAGGTTTTACTTATTGTTACACCAAAATACAAGAGAGAGACAGAAGGAATAAAACTTAATTAATTTTCAAGTAGAAAATAAGTTCAATTAGCAGTAGGTACCTAGACATTACATTAAGACTCCGATATAATCTCTCAGGGTGGAAAAGATTCATTACAAATTTTCCGAGTAAAAAAGATGTAGAAAATATTGTTTCTGTTGAATTGGATCAAACTGATGGAATCCGTGTAACATAATCTGTAAGGAAAGGATAAACCCTTTGATGTATTTATAACTACCCGAGGTTAACGATTCGTTTCCGAATCGATAAGAAATCGAAACTGCTCGAGGTGTATCGATGCTAATCAGATGCCAGTATTGAATGGGCCATATATTTTAAGCTGGTTACACACGATACGTAAACCAACAATTTTCATACACATTGATATAGTCGCGAGCACCATTAAACACGCAGATTCTTGTTGCGTAGATGATGTCTGTACCAACCTTTAGCAAGTACCAAGGTAGGGTCGTAGGTATTAATAGTAGGTACATGTGTCCTTATGATTTATGTAATAGTTCAACTTTTGCTCGTAACATGTTCTGGCCTCGTTTTGATTCAGAATTTACCTGCTTTATATATATATATATGATATTAAGATACTAACATGATATAACTGCCTCGTTGGTCTACTGGTCGCAAGCGCTACTGCTGAGCATGAGGTCCTGGGTTCGATTCCCGGGTCGGGCAGTGTTATTGGGTTTTTTCATCAGAAATTCCTCAGTGGCAGCCCGGAGTCTGGATATGTGCGCGGTTGATGGCAATAGTCTTGCCCCCTATTACATAACTAGCAAAATGTGGGTGTACTGTAGGTATACCTCTGCCTAACCCTTTGGGGAATACAGGCGTAATGTTATGTTACGTTATGTGATATTAAGATAATAAGGGAGGGATGTTTTTTCAGAGTAGGTAGTAATGCGAAGTTTACTGGATTTATTGACTGACGTGACGAATCAGGTAGGCTGATGATAAGGCTAGAAAGGGGGTAACTGGGAGATGGTGACTAATAGAGAAGTATGGAAGAAAAACACCAATGTTGCGCCGGCCCAAAATAAATAGAGTTAACAGCAAGAGAATGACGATGAAGGATCGGGTAGGCAACACCTGAATGCGATTGGTTTAGCTTTTTTAGTCATGATTTGACATTATAGTTATGATTTTGACATTAAAGTTATTATTTTGATATTATAGTTATGATTTTGACATTACAAAAATTTTCTAATTAAGAGGTACATTGAATTACTAAAAGAATGGATTATGATCTGGAAATAAAATGATTTGATTGATTGAAAGCCTGAAGTCAACAGTTGCGGAAATTATAAATAATGGTAAAACGATGATAATAATTAATCGAATTTTGAAGAAAGAATCTAAGGCATCTCTCCCTTATTATTTGTAAAATAAAATTCTTATCTTATCGCATTTTGCTTAAAACATAAAGTACCCGCATCAAAATTCTTTCTTTGACATCTTCCGAGGACATTACTTCAATGAACTCAAAAGAAATCCTTCAAGCGCATACAAAAAATATTGTGCAAGCTTCGAAGGATTTCTTTGAATGGACTTTTCTTTACTTTAATTTTATGAAAATCGTAAAACACCTTGAAACACTTTTTATTGTTCAAAAGAGTTACTGCTCGCGTTTTGCTTTGCAAAATGGCGCATGACTTGAATATTCAATTTTTAACAAGAAAAACTTGTTTGATTTTATAGATATTCGTCGTTTCTGTAATAAAACTGTGAATGGGCTGCTGCGGTTTCATTTTATGAATAAAATTTACGATAAAATGGTAGCTTGCCTTCCTACTGTACCTACTTATTATTGGGTTGTCATAACTGTTTATTATAGGTTTGAATTATTGCAATAAATACCTATTGGCATTTAAACTGGATAACTAACAGTACAATAACTATAAAACGATTAATTACTATGTAATTGTGTCCACATTGATCTAGTTATAATAATAAACTAGAACAATTAGATAGTAGCTCCTACAGAATAACTGAAACATTTTTTCTACGGCGCATTAAGTGGCGCCGTCTAGTTTTGTTACGAAGTTTCTGGAATCACCGACAAGGTCGGATAAGAGCGACACTGGCTGGGGACTGTCACTCTAACAGACCGACGTCGCATCGATGGTTGCGTAGCGATCTTCTGATGACAGATGATGTCAAATTTCAGATGTCAGATGTCAAATTTCAGATGTCAGATGGAGCCTCTGTGTAGCCGCTGTCGTTCCTCGTCCACGACGGACTGCTACGTAGTATCCCTATGTAGTCTGTGGACTGCTATATTCCAGCACAATCCTGATAGTGAAGCTGAATACTACGATGACCACTTCTGGTAGAGACTATCCTGCGCTGTTAAGTTTATATGAGAAGTAATCATATTTTTAAATTCAAATTATTTTGATAATTAAACTAAAGCCTAGTAACCTAAACACTAAGATGGCTCTACCTTAGCAGGGAAATTTTCCAGGCTCAAAAGCTGCTGGCGGAAAAACACGTTGGAACTGGGTTTTCCTCAAACAAAAAAAAAAGAAAATCTAACTTAACATAACATCACGCCTGTAATCCACGAAGGGTTAGGTAGAGGTGTACCTATAGTACACCCACATATCGCCAGTTATGTTTAAGTCCCACGTTATAGGGGGCGAGTCTATTGCCATCAATCGGGCACAAATCCAGACTCCGGGCTGGTTCTGAGAAATTCCTAATGGAAAAACCCAATAACACGTTGCCCGACCTGGGAATCTAGCCCAGGATCTCATGCAACCACTAGATAACCAGGCAGTCAAAACAAGACTTGAAAATCTAACAATATTATTATAAAGTGATGTGTGTTTAAGTACCTCAGAGTAATAACTAATAATATATCTGCTACCAATTCACAATACTTTATACCTATATTTTCTTGAAGAAATAAATAATTTTATACTTACCTATGTTTCAATTTAATTTCTCATCGATTCTGAGAAGAACATTGCAATTATGCATTCTATAACAGTAAAACAGTTTAATTTTAGCTCGTAAGTCGTCGATTGATTGACACAAACGGCTGGAATTTTGCATTTTTGTAAAACAAATAGCTGTACCCGGTAAGGTGAACGCTCAGTCAAAGCGTGCGACGTGCGGCGCCTACGCACGTCTGTCCGTCTGTCTGTCTGCCACACTTGAGTAGGGCTGTAACACTAAAATACTCTACATACAGTAAAAAATGCCGTATAAATGGTTTCCTTTAAATAATTATGTTTTTGAGTATGTTATTTTCAGAATTTTTTCTTAAAACTAAAAACAAGTAAAATAAACAGGCGTGTAAGGAAAAATGTAGTGCAATATTTGAAAAAGAAAACAGATTTTATTTTGGATACTTTCGTTCACGTTTACGACTGCTAGAAAACCTTTTATGGAAGAAAAAAGACACGTTTCACCGACCCCCAATAAAATAGGATAAGGGTAGGCGAGTGATGGTTATGATCATGACCTAATATAGGTTGACGTTTCGCTTTCGTTGGGGCCATCGCACTTATGAACCTATGTATTTTTTTTTTCAACTCAGATTATCGCAGTCCACTGCTGGGAATAGGCCTGTAGCGGTTACACCACCACATACGAACTACGCATCAAAGACATGACGTCACACAAATCCTGCATCGCGCAATTAGAGTTTACCGCGCGAACGACATACTCGTACATAGGTATATAAGACTATCCGACATCAACAGTCGGGCAGTCGGCCCGCCAGACACACCATCCGTCTGGTCGGAGGATCCTCCCTTTTCTATGGTGCATGAGTGAACTTTACACCCTGTTCCTCATGCCCCTTAAGGCCTCTTCCAAGCTGCGCCACAACACCCTGTCCTTCGCCCCGCATCCTGTCTGTGTACTTAAATATGTTAAATTCTGTCGTTCATACATCATCCATTGTCTTTTCTTACTAGACTCATGTTTGAGTATTTTCAATGACAAAACAATGCTTCATTCACCTTTCAATAGACGTTAAACTCAATTTGTGCCACAGGAAACCAAAGTACACCGAAAATTTAGCTAGCTTAACAAATGATTGTAGTTACTAGCTCCCATTTCATGGTTAAACTCAACCATTTTATGCTTTGACAGTTATTTCGTGTGTTTTAACCGAAGTAAGCTACTGGGTTTGAGGTGTGAAATTATAACTAGGTGTCAAGTTTTGGAATGTCGAACGAATTCTCCGATACTGGTTCAATTCGAGAAACAATATCGAGATTGAGGCAATTGTATCGGTAATTATTATTAGTGTTATTGCACCTCCTAATTTAAATGGGTTTTGCGAAGATATATTGAGTTGAGCCGAGTTATTCGAAGATAACAGCAAAGTGTATTTAGTATCCGGCATATCTTTTAAATTCGATTAGCCATATAAAGCCTTCCGCAGACAGGCGCCATGCGACGGAGCGACGCGACTCCGGTAAATCAATTTCCATGAAGTTTTTATTTATTTATTTCATAGATCTGTATCTAATTCCTAATGTGGCCGATGTTATGAGCACCTATAATGTTTATTTTGATGAGCAATATTTCCTATATCCTAATTTGAATTTAAAAAAAATGATTTAATTATAAAAACATATTTTTTGCCAACCCTATCGCATTACATATTTGTTCGCGCCTTTATAAATATTATCAACATCAATAGTATTACCATACATTATTTGTCAAACATTAAAAATAATGTAAAACTGGGAATAACTAGATTTTCTGAGCGAGTGACGAACTGGCGAAATATTCTAAATATCCAGTTTGTATTGTTATTAATAGTTTGGACACGCGACCACTTTCGCGCTAAATTTCGATTACAATTATATAGTTTTGAAAATGATGTATGAATTATGAGACGAAAACGACGTTTAAAGTTAAACTGGGTCTACTGAGTAAATTTCCAATCCAAGGGTTCCTTATAGAGAAAGTGAGCATTAAAGAAGGATTTTTGAAAATTCGTCCCATATAGGTTAAATATAGTTTGTATGAAAGTTTGTCATTTTTGTCGAAAAAGAAGTCCCATCGGGCACATGGCTTGTCATAGATAAACTCAAGTTCTCCCATCAATGACTGTAGGCATATGAAAGTAGAAATATAATGATGTTGCTGCTATGCATAAACAAAGTACTGCACCAGTATTATTTAATCGGAACAAATCAATAAAACCGAACCCCTTTTTTACAGTTTTACAGCTATTAATAATGCTCTTCAATAACTGAACCGTATCGTTATTATACCAAAATAGATATTATCAGTAAGCAATGCAGCGATTAATGTACTGCAATCAAAGTTTGTGACTACAATATATGACATAATTTCAGTTGATCGCCAGTGTTTACAATGTTACGCTACAGTGAATCATCGGTTTAACTTTTCTATATGAACAAATATTTTACTCGTACAGTGCAGGTGATGCAATAAAAATATAATGAGAAGGACTTAATGTCAGTCAGTGAGTACATACCCTCACCCTGTTTAATTTTCACTGTTAAATTGGAATAGAGTTGTTTACATAGTTCTGTAATTGTTATTACTACAACGTTAACTATTTACTCAAACGTTCCAGCAAATTGTTTTACATAATTAGGTAACATTGTTTTCATAACTTTGAAATTCTGAAAAGGGTCAATGACTTTCACTGTTTATTGTAAATATAATTTAGTTACTTTATTTGTCAGGAGTTGGTCACACATGTATTGCATTTTCATGCCAGGCTTTTTTCATTTAATAAAACCACTTTAATAAATTTTGATTTGTAGACGAAAATGTGAAATAATTATCATATGAATCGAATTATTTAACATCTAGACGTGCACCATAAGGTCTGCAAGCTGACTCTATTATTTTCTTCCAATTTTATAAATATGAAATGTGTTTATAAATCTTACATGCCATCAACTCATAAAATACCTGTGGAGGTTGCATGGGAAAGCCATGCAGGCTGAAACATCTACAGTACCTACATCTCTCTTAGGATTTGAAAATCTTTATATTATTTAATTCTATTCACATAGTAAATACTTTCAAAGACAGTCCAAAGATAGTCAAGGTTTACATCAATTGAACTGCTGTATAGTTTTCCATCTGATTCTAGCATTAAGGTTATTATCATGCACAACCCATAATACCTACCTTCTTACTGCCCAAAGTTTTCACCTCAAGACATCTTATAACAACAAAATGTTCAACACATCTGTGGCATGCGCCCGCGCTGGTGGCGCCGGCTTATTGTGGATACAGCTACAACTACATAATATAGACTACAACACAAACACCCACTATTTAGTTTTACTCGCAATAATAATATTTGTCGAGTGTGTTTACATTGTAGTGCCGTTTTCTACAATGAACTTGACTGGAACCAAAACACAAATAGATTTGGTATTTCAAAGACCTGTACGATGGGTGTTTGATCGAGTGGTTAAATTTTTGTTTACCTATAAAAGGGAAATCATAATAGAGAAGCGTCTTCAGGATCTTGGACACTTTCCTGTAGCCATGCCCATGGCACAGCCCCGAGCAAGGAATCAGTTCCCACTAGAACTGGACCATGTTAAAATCTGTGCTAAATGATGCTCGTGCTTCTCGAAGCTCACTCATTGTAATTACTTACGGCATAGTTTTGTACTTATTTATGATACATATTTTAACGGACTGATATAAAACAAATTTAATCAACACCTCAAATTCAAATTATTTTATTTCACATAAACCTACAAGGGCACTTATGAAACGTCAGAAGCTAGGTGCACGGTTCCAATTGGTCGTTTCCTATGGAGAAGAGCCGGCAAGAAACTCCACGGTTACTCTTTTAAAAGTAAATGGTATTTACAATCTTTTCAAGTTACAGTGTATATAGGTATGAGGGGTATGAGAGGACACTGTAGGCCTATCAACAAGTACCAGCAACTTAGAAAGGTACACACACACAAGTCGGTTAAGCCTACAGCGTTCTCACATTCACAAAATATAAAAGAAGTGAATCTATATAAAAAAAATAAAAAAAAAAAATAAAAACCTATTTAAACCAAATGACATGACTGCCACTAAAGCTGTAACAAATCTAATTTAATAAAAAGTATAGTATATTGAAGTTATATAATGTCAATTAACGAAAAGATTATGACAAAGAAGTACGTAAAGCAAAAAAAAAAAACAAAAAAAATTGGTAATATAAAATAATCAAATTAATTTGAAAGCAGTTAATAGACATTTACATAGTAAATGGTCACTCAACGGTCCGTTCTCACGAAAAAACCGATTACAACACAAAAAAATATTCCAAATTACAAAATTAAATCAACATTACTAATAAAGCATTAATTTTTATCGTTTAAGAAACAAAGAAAGTAAACATAACATTGGTCTACTGATCAGTAATTTGTCACTTACGATTTATGTGCGGCCACCGTGTGAGATCAAAGGGCCGCCATACCAACCCGTGAGCTATATCAAAAGGTTTGGGCCCGAAATACCCGTAAAAATAGAATTATTTGAACGTGACCGCTGCATGGTTGAATGGTGAAGTGAATGGTGCCTTTTGGTAGGTGATATAATAGAGAAATCTTTTGTTTCGTTCTTGTGAAGTTGTCGATGTGTAGATTCTGAGTTATAATTTTGACAAAAGATGATGCATTCATCTTCTTTTGTGTTTTTGTCAACGATGATGTAACCAGTGGTAGCCGCGACTCACAAGTTGTGGGTCGTAGGTTCGAACAACAGGAGCTTGTATAAATAGGAAGGAAAACATCGTTAGGAAAATGACTGAGAACCAGAATCTTCGAAGACATTATGAGATTTACCAACCCGCACAGGGCCTGTGTCCTCTCACAGAGAATGAATGAATGAATGATATATTTATTTGCAAGAATATAGGTAGCTAACATAAGTTCTTAATATCTATGGGTATCACTATATTCGGAATTTAAGCCGTGCAAATATTTAGATTTTTAGATTTTACATTTTGGTTAAGATATAGCATGCAGTACACATTTAGTAGTTAGCAATAATATAAAAATAGTTTCATAATTAAAATTAAAATTACAATGCAATTCAATTAATATATGAATAGAATTGTATTTAAATTTTAATAATTTTTGCTATTTTAAAAAAATTATATTAAAAATAGCAATCAATAATGATGTCATGTCAATAAAAATAGCCTGAATAATTAATAACTGAGAGGAGGGCTGTGTCCCCGCAGAATGATCATTATTTATGCTGATTATGCTTTTGGTCATCTACAAGAATATTGGTTATTTTCATTGCTTTTTTGAGAGATTACAAAAAATAAAGAATGACAATTTGATGTGCTCTGAAAATGCAAACATATCCATAATATGCCTATTCAGTATAAAAAAGGTTGTGACCCTGATTCAAAGCATCGGTAGGTAACAAAGCCAACTAAAAATATCCAATTAACTGACTCGTTGATGTCAATCAAATATGTGTTACAACTAAACCAGAAAATGGTCACTAAACGTTCAATAATCCATAATTTGAGCATGCAAGAAAACAGCCTGATTGAAATTAAGAGACATTAGCACACATTCATGTTTCAAATTGGTTGTAAAAGTACCAATTACTGGAATTAATAACGAATCTATAAGATAATTCCGGTCGTAAGCACCACGTATTAGATATTAGTAATTACTGTGTAATCATTTTAATTACCTGAATATCTTACGATAAGCATTTAGCCGTTTAGCTTACCATATATGGGTAAAACTAATATATAATTACAGATACAATTTTCATTGAGGAATGAAAGAAAAACCAGTTTATTTTATTTTTGAAGGTTATATTTATTGCTTATTATCCTACCGTAAGTAGTAGGTATTATAAAGGAAGTAACAGAAGGTTAGGAGGCCGATCTCGTTGGAGGAATCAACTTCATCCGCTCGAATTCACGTGATACATATACTTAACTATCACGTGACTTCAAGCCAGCGAGTAAACCTTTGCGAACCACCGCTACCGCCCCTGACTTGTCCCGGCTTTGCATTAAACATAAAACACCACACTACGATTTTATTCCATTCATTTCTACAAGCTCAAGTTACAAGCCTGTAAACAATACTAAACCTACAAGCTTGACTTCGATTCCCAAACCATCATCCATCGTCCTAACAAGAGTGCTTATTTAACTTAAACTACGTTTCAAATGCAAAACAAGTCATAATACCTAATTAAACCAGTTAATAATTCAGTTCTAACTACGACTGCCGTAACGTAAATATTTGCTATCAACGAATGCCATAGCCGACAATGCCTAGAGTCCTTGATCTAACGTTTTGAAACTCGACACCAAACTGCAGTGTATCTTGATAGTAGATCGATCGCGGAATATAAATTAATTAGCTTTGTTTGTTTCTATTATGGTAATTATTGTATTGTTTTGGCAAGGTGCTGGAAATTATCTGAAAGATTTGATATTGCAGTTAATTATGTCTTATCTGATAACCTTTACCAACGCCATAGCCTTTTATATCATTTGTCACATAAACTTTCACGTATTTCTATCATTTTTCTCTCCATCAACGATTAGCAATCGAAGCCTTATGGAAAAGGGCAAAAATGTTTTTATTGTTTTTTTTTTTTTCATTTATTTTTTACTCATTATTATTCAGATTTGCCGACTTCAGACTTAAATTAACTGTAAGTCCAGGTTTCCTCACGATGTTTTCCTTCACCGATATCAGTAATGTCCAAGATAAACTCAGAAAGAACATATGAATTGAAAAAGTCACGTTGGTACTTGCCCGGATTTGAACTCACAACCTCGTGCATGAGAGGCTTGACCTTAACCGCTGAGCCATCATGGCTCAGATTTACCATTTGCCCTTTGTTATGCTGTGAGATTCGAAATAGGAGTGATATAATCTCAAAATAAAAGTACGAAATCGGAATTAATTTGAATCCATATTAACAACAGATATGTCAACCAATCACAACAAAATTCCGAAAAGTAACTATAAATCGTGACATTGCCAGAACATTCGCGAAGGACACCGTGTAATATGTGGCGAATAACACGAAATAGTAACAAACGCGGCACAACACCTGAGTCAAAACAACTATTATGTCAATCATTCAGAGACTCGTCCGATTTGTACGTGGGGTGGCAGTGATAGCGATTGTACTGGTGTTGAAAGTAGAAACGATAAAAAAAATTAAATACTATAAGATAATAAAAATGTTGAAGCCAAAGTAGTGTTGTGTATGGATGTGCATCAACATTTACAACAACAACAAGTAATAATACAACAATAAGAAATAATGAAGAGCCACATTTGATATTCCAATGAGAATAGCTGGCTAACTGGAAATTACAACTAGAAATAAGACAGTGAAAACCAAACATACATCTTTAACTCAATCGAATTAGATAATTATATCAGTATTTAGATAGCATCGTAATCATAAATTGTACTAAATCTCATTGTTACCGATAGCCCAGCTAAAGCTAAAAATAATCTTCAAAACAGTTTACTAAATATCTATGCCATCCATGACAGAATTTCATGATCACCTTTGCTCGCTACAAGCACCACCGTACCTTATCCCACATGATTCGCGTTACAAACTCGTCGGTGTATCGCGTGCGCTCAGATCTTAATATGTTACAATTTGCGACGCCCGAATGCTAATTATACGAATTATATCCATTTTGTTAAAATTATAGCTTTCACTTTTTGAATGTCACGCTATTATGGACTATTTGGACCAAGGTTAACGAACTACAAATACGAGAAGTTTAAATAAGTTTTTTTTTTTTTGACAAAACCATTTTCCACTTCGAGTGATGACTATGTACAATTTAAAATACAATGCAACTTGAAATAAGAAATAAATACTGAATTAATTGCTGATAGTTTCACATGACTGACTGGTCTATTACCGTTCCATCTTACTGCAAACTTATAGTATATATTATAAGAACCACAAAACATATACCTTAAATCAAATTTAAGTGAATCTGGTAACCTATGTTTACCAGATTCATTTTAATTTATCTCAGAAACTGGAAGATCAAATCTTGTCACGTACACACTACATTTTATTGAACGGATTTTCCCTTTCAAGCCGATCTCTTTGGCGCCCCTCTATGATAAAGTTCGCGTGGATTTGAGCCAAAACCGTATCTACTAGGGATTACACGGTATTTATTAATAATAACTATACTGAAAATATAGTTCTATGTTGATTTGTTCTTAACACTATCATAGTGATTCTGAATAGTACATTACTAGCCAAATAGCGTGCGTCATCATCGTGTACTAGAAGAGTAGAACTATTTAGTTCTAGATTGATTATTTAAATTATTTTATCTTCATTATTATCTTTATGCTGTTTGTGGTCGACGCAGCATTTCTTCCATCTCAGTATTCATCTAACCATATTTCACAAAATGTATGCATCGTTTGCATGCCTGTTGTTGCTATGATAAATAATCGAACAACATTGGACTACAAAGGATTTACTAAATCTAGGTAGGTTTTGTCTCTTTGTTTCCTACCTAGGAAACTGGTTTTGATGGAGTTATCAAATGTATTTGGACGAAGTACTAATGTGGAAATGATTACCACGATTGTCACGATTCAGTCTTTGAAATTTTACAAGCAAGACCGAAAGCTAAAGCAAGTTCACTGCTTTGAAAGTTTAATATGAAAATATGATGTGGGATCAGTTGCTCTATTTATTGGAGTTAATTTTGTTTTGTCGACCTTTATAGGGATTTGTTAAACTTGGATCGTTCCCAATTATATTATGTATGGTAGTAAAATTTTGATGTTCATGTTTTTGTAACCTATTCTTAAAATGGGAAGACCTAGTTTCCCGGATTTGGGTGTCTAGAAAACCGTTGCTAGAATCATTGTCTAAAAATCTGCGGATTTTTCTGAAAGTACTTCCGATGAGTCATGAGAAGTAAAGTTTATTAGATGATGATCATGGTAAACAAAATATTGTTTTTAAGTCAGCCAATATTCGCACTCCGTTCAGGTTAAATCTCTGACAAAAAATGGCCACAGAGAAAGCCCTGTAATATTTCATCAATCCATCCATCAATTTATTGGGAAACGCCTCTAAGCTTTTCTTTTCACAATTCAAGGTCATGATAAACTCAAACTCAAAGCATTTATTTCAAATAAACTAATTACAGACACTTTTGGATTGTCAAGGGGCGGTCAGTCAGAAAGATGAAGTTGCCCATTCCAAAGCTTAGTAGGTTCCTATGGAGAAGAATGGGCAAGAAACTCCAGGGACACTCTTTTAAATCAAAATAATGTTGCAAAATATTTGTCACACCATTCTTCAATTATACCTACATAGACGCACGTTAAAAGCGTTCGTAATATAAAGATAAAAACAATTCAGAAATTAAAATATATTAAAATTAGCAGCTAAGAGTTGACCAGTCCCTACTAATGGCGCCCGTTCACGAACATGACGCATGTATCAGCAGTATTTTGAAGGGAACTTAATGATCCAACACACACGCCGCCACCAGCAAGACATTTGAGTGAGCATGACATACTCTCAGCCGCCATTCAAGTCAATGAAAGACATACCCAGTAAATGGTAGTTTTGTAGAAGGTAATGGGTACAGTGCTCACAAATGTGCTATGCAATTATACAATACTTAGAGATTGAATTTATACAATGCAAAGATAATTTTTGCAATCTTCAGCAGCACCAACAATATTTTCGATGCTAATCAACTAGTTTATTCGAGCTTTTAGAGCTGAACAAGCGTTGAGCCAAGCATTTTTGTTAGCGATGTAATCCCCCAACTTATATTAAGCTTGGCAGAATAGTGTGTTTTATATAGGATTTTATACAGGTGTTAACATAATCTCTCTCGTTCATTAATAATAATTAGTAGGACACGCGGAAAAAGCGTTAAGGCTCCCACAGACAGACGGGACGCGACTGTGCGACGCAACACCGATAGAACAATTTCCGTGAAGTTTTCATATAAATTGTTCCACCAGAGTCGCGTCGCACCTGTCTGCTGAGCCTTTGCAGACTTAACTTGACTTTGACTTTTTATTTTATTTGTAAAACATTTATAAATAATTTGCCCATACTTTAGGTTCTCATAATTAATTGGTAATCCTTTATATTGTGTAAAACCATGTTCAGTAAAACTATATAACATAGATGCTGTTCCTCTTGAACTGGTAAGAGAGAACATCAATACCCAGGATCATAAACCATACAAAATTATCATATTATGCAAACTAGCAATTAGCACACAACCTATGGATAACACAGACAACACATTAATTAAAACAAGAACTGTCGAAACCAAAATTAAAATCACTTAATTATTACTCAAGTGGTATTGTTATCGAGAGGCGGTCGATAGCCTTGCGGGTAGTGAGAACTTAGTGCTACAATTAACTACTATCAGGTCTGGCCTGTTATGGCACAATATACACATCTTGATAACGACAACTGGGCGGTTTGGCTGGGCTTTAGACTTTGACATGAGTATTTGGAGGCTCGATAAGATATTGTATTAAGGTGTGCTGTGAATATTTTGTAAGGTGCATTATGGTGCTTAGATTTAGCGAGGTGATTTTGGAGTTGTAAAAAAGTTCATCATCAAGTGATGTCTTAACTGTATACTTCGAGTGTGTGGGAAAATATTAGGTGATTTTAAATGTCTCTGGGTGGGATCGTCAAAAAAATTTGGCAGCAATTTTTTTTTTTTTGGTTCTAGGCTATGAATGAAATCGAAGATGATGTGCCTTAATGGTTAGAAATGATGTAAATATAGAGTGTAACGTAAATACTCTAATGTATACATGCTATCCGCTCTTATTACCCACCCATCTACCTAATAATCACCAGACGACACCCACAGCAAGAGCACATTCCCTCAAACACCTTACAAAGATAAGCAAATATCGGCAATATGTTAAACCACACCATACTTATCTTAGTCCGATCTTCATAACACAATTATCGTTGAAAACCTAACTGGCGCCAATACCAGACCATGCGCATAATGAGCTGAGAATCGATAGCGGACCAAAATAAATCAAAACTTTGTCGGTGTTTATCGTGATAGTTATTATGAGCAGCCATGATAAGCGGCTTAACTGTGGGTTAGGTAACCTTAGGTGTGAAAACCACTGCTCTTAAATTAGCTAAGTGGCTTTATCGAGTGGTCCTAATGCTGAGATAAATGGTGCCCCATTATGGTTTGTTGACGTAGAAGTCTTGAGATTGGTCAGCGTGCTTGATGATATGTTGGGGCTTACGTCATAATTGTATGATGAGTAAGAGTATCTTCAATTGTTACTGTTCTTGGTTTTTGGAGTCATTCTGACAATGCTTTTGCAATTTCTATTAACTGACAATAATACATTATTCAGATGCTCATTACATATAGATTTTGAACGATACTAGCAACTACATAAATTAGGATTTATGACATAATTACTTTTTGCATTATCTACCTGGAATTTCCATTTCTTTACCACAATGAGCGAGGATCAGTATTTTTGAAATTTTGCGATTTAGAAAGATACTTTTGGTTTCAAATGTACATCGTAACATTTTTTTATACTTTATAAATATTCGTCACAGTTGAAGTCTGTGTGTATACGCAGGGATTTGCATTTGTCATAAGGTCACAATTTGATATAAGGTCAGTTATGTCTTTACCGCTGCCGTCGGTACTGTTAATAGTGTAAATATCTGTACCTAGTTGAGGATATTTATGATATCCTTACGATACCTGTTGCCTCCCGTTATCTATATTTGTTATTATAAGCAGCATAATAGCTGTTTTATCATAAATAGGTCCCGTTACTATGAAGATTTAAAATTTCTCATCGGTCTTATCCAAATTAATTTACAATCCCAACATTGCTAAAAATAGTCATAATATGTTCCGGATTTCCTGTGACATCTGCACAAAAAATGGTTATAAGGGGATTTCTTGTAGTTATATGCATGACAATTATGCCAAAGGTCTAGTTCTAGAGGTGAAATGACTTCAGACTAACCTTTGAGGTATAAAATAAAACAGAGGTCTTAATTTACTGTCTGGAATAGGAATAATAAGATAATTAATTTTATCGAATGCATTAGTACAGTGTTATGGTTATTAGGATTGTTGGCGAGGGCTCAAGTATCACAAGTAGCTACATGTATGTACAATTGATGCTCATATCTTCTAAATATACTGTTTCAAGGATTGCATCGCCATTTGTATAATAATATCCCTTTAGAGAAGCAATTCTGCTGTAATCTGCTGTTATCTGGGAGATTGGTGACCACGAAGGCATGCAAGGCAAGGCAAAATACATACTCGTACATACATTGTTGACTTATAAAATTACAGCTAAGTGTACTTCCTAATTCAGGTGTTACGACGAGCAAGTCTGTAAGTGCTGACTGGTCTTTCTAAAAACAGCACCTTAAGGTAAACCTGTCAGCGCTTTTACCATTACGATATTTTCATACTTTGACTTTAAACACGCTAAGTTTTTTTTCTTCCGAAATATTCATATCATGAATGTCTTAGAAAATAAGAGCACATTCTTTCACATCATGTGTGTTTATTATATCGAAATCCCACGTTTTATCACTGTAAGGAAATTCTTTGATCTCATGTTTTAAATAATTTTTATTAACACCACAAGATTTCTTTGCTATCAGTTTACGACTTTTTTAAATCATCAGATTTCAATGTTGTGAAATTTATATTTGTAAATTTTAATTTGTTCGACCCCAGATGTATACCTGTGACAGCTTACAATTTTTTTAAAGCAAAAATAGAGGCCTAGACCTAAGGCCATTGCTAAAGGTAAGACAGATGATTGCATCAAAGACGGAACTGCTGTTGTCAAACAAAATTACTCAATCAAACCTAAAACTTTCTATCTCATTAAACATGAATCTTCTTGTAATATTTTTGTCATAGTCTATTAAAATTTGCTCCAGGTACCTACCAGACAACAGCTGTTCCCGGTAGTGGCCACTCCATCAAAACGACAAAACATTTCACTTATACCAGCCATCAGCACATCGAAATCGAGCCGAAGTTCTGCGAACTCAGTAATCGAGATAAATAATATCGATTTATATCTATCATTCGAATCGCGTTGATTTGTTAGCACTTGGTCAAATTTCCGCTGAAGTTATAAGCGTTCGCGAGTCGATTCTGCTAATCAAGATAAATCGTGTTGTCTCTGTTGTTTTAATATACGAAGGGTCTAATTCCAATAGGTGGGTATTTTGTTTTTCAATTTCTGTCTAGGTATTAGGAAGTTATTTTTGAACATTGTGTTTTTTATGCGCTAAGCTCCGCAGCGTATGCAGTTAGAAAAATTCGTAATTTAACAGACATAGAGACAGCCCGTTTAGTGTACTTTAGCTATTTTCATAGTGTAATGTCGTATGGTATTCTATTGTGGGGAAATGCCGCCGACATTCAGACTATCTTTGTTTTGCAGAAAAGAGCTGTTCGATCAATTTATAAATTAAGTCCGAGACACTCTCTCAGAGAGAAATTTAAGGAGATTAATGTAATGACTGTGCCTTCTCAGTATATTTTTGAAAATCTCTTTTATGTCCATAAAAATTTAAACTTGTTTAAAAAATACAGTGATATCCATAACATAAATACTAGGAACAAACACAAATTTGTTGTACCTACAACAAGGCTCAAGAAAATAGGTGGCTCGTTCAGATGTCAATGTATACGCTTTTATAATAAACTTCCAAGCCGCGTACAAGACCTAAGCCTTAATAAATTCAAATCATTCATTAAACGTAAGTTGTGCCAGAAAGCGTTTTATACCGTTAAAGATTTCATTGAGGACAAAAAGGCTTGGGATTGAGCTGCTCCAATTTATTATATATATATTTTTTTTTTTCATTTTGAATTTTGTTTGTTTTTCTGCTAACTTTAAATTATATACAAAATGACATGAATATTTACTTTGTGAAGTATAATATTATTATTATGATGTGAGGACTATGTGGGTCATATATTTAGCTATATTTTACTTTTTGTTATGTTAATCTGGCAGTTTGAGTACTTTATGCGGCCTACCCAAATGTCCTTTCTTTGGTATTGTTCGTCGATTCGTTGAGCTCTTTTTAAGTTCTGAGTTGAGCTACACGATTGCTGACAAATGCGTGCACTGACTGGCCAGGTCCACTCAAATCTGTATGGTTCTTTCCTCAAAAGACCATTTCAGACACAAATCTACATGGTCCTCAAATTGAAATGCTCTGACCAAGATTATTTCCGGGTTATTATATACACATTGACATTAATGAATGTTATATATTCATTGACATGAATATTTACTTTAAAGTATTATATTATTTTAATTATTGTGAATGTGAAGACTATGCAGATATTCCCTTTTGTTTTAATTTTTTTTTTTTTTGTTGTCAATTAGTTTTTATCATGGTCTGGCAGTTTGAGTAATTTATGTGGCCTACCCAAACGTCCTTTCTTTGGTATTGTTCGTCGAATCGTTGAGCTCCTTAAATTCTGAGTTGAGCTGCACGATAACTGACAAATGCGTGCACTGACTGGACAGGTCTTCTCAATCTGAATGGTTATTTCCTCAAAAGACCATTTCAGACATCAATCTACATCGTCTTCACATGATCTGACCAAGATTATGTCTGGACTTTAAAAGAGACTGTGACCTCTGAGTTTGTTTCGGCCTTTCTTCTCAGAGTAGTCAGATAGGAAACGCCGACCTCATCTAGTTTTTAAAATATGATTGACGTGTAAAAGTGTTTGTACAAACCTACTTGCAGAAATAAATCATTTATCATTTATCATTTATGTCTGTTGCAAAATTGTATCAAAAGCAAATGGAGGGCAATGGGCAATTTCAAAGAATTCGAAAAATGTGTAGACAAAATATGTTTGTTAAAAAAACGGTTGTGGGAGAACCCTTCGATTGATTTTAAAAAGAGAAGCAAAAACGTTTAATAAGATTCAAGATAGCACCTAAAACTACAGCTCAATACGACATGATTAAAATAACGTCATTCACAAATAGTACGCCTTTACATATTCCAGTTTACGATAAGCAGCCGTTGATTTACTAACCCACTTGCAACAACGTATGTTTAACTAAGATACGCCACATTTCACCACACACTCTTTAATAATTCCTTCTTCACACTTCGTAAAACATACCGACATGCAATACAAACCTATTTGTTCTATTGTCGCCAGCATCAAAGGAGTTTAAAACTAATTAATTAAAGAATCTAGATCAACGGACAACACCAAAACAAGCAAAATTATACCCTAATATATACAAATAATATGTTGATAGAGCTCACAGTTGCTTGCGCAGTCTAAATACAGACAATTACAGAACATTACATAACATAACAAAACAAGAAAATGCGAAAACAAAAGATACGAGTGAATGTATCAAAGAGGATAACATGGTGCAGTTTAGTGTCTACGGCACGATTGCGATACGACGTATGAATGATAACAAAATTAAATCCATTGTATTTCTTTTCAGTCCCATTCAGCATGACTGAAAAGAAAAGCGCCGAAGTAGAAAAGGGTTTAGATACGAAAATAGAATTGAGAACTATTCACTTAAAACGAATTGGTTCATATTCGAAGAAGTCGTATGTAACTGTCTGAGATCTAGATCTAGAGATATGGCTATACGTGATGATGACTGTTCATTAAACACCCACTAACTAACTCTAATTTAATAACTTAATAATAGAATAATGAATCAGTTCCGCGTTGGTACTGATGAAAGCTTGAAGATTCCTTTAAACTCACATAAACTAATTTAAAACAAGTCTGAAAATACGTCAACCTGTAACTTTAGACATATTTATCCATAATTCTACTATTAAAATAGACAAGAATGAATGTCGGGCTTTATAAACGTCGCCACGTGAAACAAATTGCTTAAATCGGCCGTACCGCACACGGCTCGTTGGACACTCCTGAAATAAACTAGACACAAAACGATAAAGCGTCTATTGTCCTACACATTTGTCTACAGAGGTTGGGTGTAACTAAGGCTTGATATATTAACATTGACGAAATTTCACGTGCACTTCCGATCTGCATGTGTGGCTACGGTTATGGGAGTGTCCCTTGATTTGTTTCTCATGGGATGAGTTATGTTTTCTGTTAAAATTTGAATTCATTCATAATGAGCATTGTTCTTTTCTCTTGACATATTCTCATCGATACCTCGGAATATGCTTTAAGCACACAGTAGTTGATTTTGGTAGTAGTATTTGCTTTTGAAAACCATTTATAATGACGTTATGAAGGTACAGATACTGTAATAATAATCGTAGAACTTTTAGAAGTATATAAAGTTACGGGTTTATCTATAGTGACCTGTCACCGCTTTAAATAATAATATAATGACATAATTGCATTAGAGTGACATATTTCTAACAGCAGACCACACGGTAACAAAGTTAATGATTTAAAAAAATTGCCGTTAAATCTAGACACCTAATAAATATACCTACAATGATTGTATGTTATAGCCATTCAATTGCCAACAAACCCACAATCCCTGCCAAAATAGGAATTCATAAATTCATAAATGAAATCCTAATCAAAAGAAATGAATTGAAAGATACAACTTTGTCATGTGGGAGTATCAATAACAAAAATGTAATAAAAGACGCCGAACAAAGGTTTAATGAAGCGCATAACGATGTAATTAAACTAATCAATCATGTGCCTGTAGTTGATGATGAAGACACTAAAGATAAAAGCGAAACTAATTGCGCTTTGTTTATGGTAATCAATGATTGAGTGGCTGTGGTTGAAGTGAAAAGTGATTTTGAAACTTTTGATTTCAGCAGCATGGAACATGCGAAATTTCTTTTGAAACACACTAAATAACATAATCATAACTTGTAAGTATACTTATCTGAGAAACACCTTGACAAATAGGTACTCTAAGAATAGATACAATTACGAATTGCAGTCGCCACAAAATTACAAATTTTTAAAAATGCTTTTAACTTTTACATAATTGCTATTCAATTTAAAATATTTCAAGCACTCATTATTGGGGTAATTCTTAACTTTATTATTTTAGATCAAATAAAAAACCTGTGATGTAGCTTTTAAAATACTGACTCACCGTGAACTCATCACATGGGCCAAGTTCCGACCTCAAAATTAAATAGTGTCGTATTGGAATTGATCCGTTCCTTATTGGACAATTTCCAAATGGTTTAAATTATGATACATGTGAGTGATGAAAGATGCCATTTGAATTAATTAACATGGATCTTACATTCGCAAATAGGAAGCGAAATTTCAACCGTAATTGAATAGTGTTCAAAATAGTCAATCCGATTTTGGTTCCAGACAGAATACTCAGAAAACTAGATGGAACGAAACAGACATAATTATATTTGGAAGGACATCGTATCTTACGACGATATTTTACTAAAGGTTGATTAAGAATTGACTACATGCTTGTGTATTTGAATAAGTCAAATGTTATTCGACATGATGGAATAAATTTTTGGTAGGTAATATGTAACCAGTTTCTAACAGTGAACTTTCGGTTTCTGCAAAAATACATACTTCAGTTACTTCTTGCTTTCCTTTGTACTCTTGGTCGAGTTTTCGATTATAATGACACAATCCATCGGCATCATTACTACAAAGAAAATGATAAGTTACAATAATCACTCAGTCACTTTCAATCCAAGATCATATTATGTAAATAGTCTTATTGTGATATTTGAAGTGGGCGAATAATTCAGCTTTCCAACAATTTCGCCATCAAGTTTGCAATTGTAATGTACACTGAAATTAACGATAACTGCCTGTGGTCTACTTAGAATAAGGCCCAAAGTGTCGCCGACTTAATTTAAAATACATAAAATCAATTAGTTGTTGTCATTTGCTGTCAGCAAAGTGTCCGGTTTCAGAGTAAGGGTCGCGATTTTGATTCGTACGTCGAGACCACACGTTGTGCGGCCAAATAGAAAATGCAAACTTTTTCTTACAAATTCCTGTACAATCATTTTAGGACGTGTTGTCAATTGATGTGTGTAACCACTTGGGACCCAGACAGCTATTTAATAAATTAAAAAGAAGTCGCAAAAAGTGATTTTACTTTTCCTAACAGTGATAATGATTAGTAACAGTTGCCGGAATTTATTTCATGATTATTCTAATATGAGTACATGATAAAAACACGAAGTCCAATTAAGCTGATACAAGAAAGTCGTCATAACGAAGATTTAATTTTATCCAACCAGTAGATCAAGTCATAAAACTTAATTAAATCCTATTAGCTTCCATTTAAACTACATAAAAACTAAAGCAGCGCCTACAAAGAAAACTTTAACAGCAAATTAACCGCTTTAACAAATCAAAAACACATATAAAGCCACTGAAACGTAAGCACTATTTGAACACGCTCATAAATTTAAAGAGATGTATTCAAAAATAGTGACAGCATAAATCAAATGGCTTCAACGCCGTGATAATAAACGACGTCCCACGCCGCTGTGCCGTCCACTAAACGTTATGTACAATCGTAAAACACTTAATAGTCAGTTGTATTGTATCACACCACCAGCTCCTAAATATACTTTTCGTCTATTGTCTACATTTCTATTTTTATGTTTCAACATTTCAGTGAATTAATTTGGAATTTTACGGTTGTTAAATTCTGTGTTTTTTACAGTTGTCCTTTGGCTTAAATAGATATATCTATTTTCTATTAAATAGCTTCATTGAAATTGATCTCTCAACGAAGTGTGCTCCAATTCTAGATTTTATATTAGAAGCAGTAGCGTCAGTTTATTTTTATTTGTCAAAGCCAAATTTAAATAATTTATTTCTGTTATGCACTTAAAAGGCACTTTTGAAAGTCAAAATTTACAAAAAAATCGAATTAATTCTAGTCACCCCAAAAGGTAGTTTTCGTATGGAGAAGAGTGGGGAAGACACTCCACCATTGTTCCACTTTTAAAAGTTTTTCACAATATACATTAATTATTTAATTATATGTGAAGACGATGCACCTGGAATAAGATTACTATTCAACGATAGGTAAAAATAATGAAAAATAAAGCAATGACAGATAAATTAATTTTGTGACAGATACATGGTGCTCACATATTTACAAATATTGTAAAATTATATGATAATCCTAACATTTTAACAAGTAATACTAATAGTTCAGTGTGTCATCATCATCATCATTTCAGCCGAAAGTGTCCACTGCTGGACATAAGCCTCCCCCAAGCACCGCCACTTCTACCAATTCTGTGCCTCCTGCATCCAGCGGATTCCTGCGGCCTTTACAAGGTCATCGGTCCATCTTGCGGAAGGCCTCCCAACGCTACGTTCTCCGGTACGCGGTCGCTGCTCCAGAACCTTTCGGCCCCATCGGCAATCTGTTCTGCGAGCAATTTGCCCTGCCTATTGCCACTTAAGTTTGGCAATTCTTAGGGCTATGTAGGTTACCCTGGCTCTCTTAGTCAGTGTGTGAGTTCAAGTAAAGACAGAATGTAAAACCAATGTTATGAAAAATAGCTGCAAACCCCATTTTCAAGAGTATAAACTTCTAACCCTACCTTGCATATATATCTTGGAAATGTGCAAATTTGTTAGAAATAATCAAAAACTCTTTACTACACGCGAAAACATACAGACTCGCTACACACTACGACACAAAAACAGACTAAACCAACCAGGTTCAAAGCTGAAAATTCACTCCACAAGCACTTTAGTAATGTCAGTTAAAATATTTAATAAACTACCTGATGAAATTAAAAATGAACAAAAATTTAATATCTTTATAAATAAATTAAAACAATTCCTAATCTGTAAATGTTATTATAATGTACATGAATATTTAAATGATAAATTTAATAAATAAACAATAATAATTTATTTCTAATTACCAATGATAATAATAATATATGTATAATTTAAATAAATATTAATGTTTAAATCCATTATATGAGTGGTAAAAATTATATGTACACAATTAGTTATCAGTCTACCTACCTACACAAAACGAAAGAGTAGATTAATATTAAAATTGTTAACAAATAGCTATAATAGCCCTCCTCCTAATTTGTATGTTGTTATGCCCGACAGGGCCCACAATGCTCCAAAACTAATGTATGTCTTTATGTACCTACCACCTAAGTTCACATTGTGGAATGCAATAAACGTATTGAGTATTGAGTAGCAACCAGTTTGGTTTTGTCTAAACTCTCAATTGTCCTATGGAGCAGGACCAGCATGTTTCCAAGCATTCTTATCTTCGATATAATCTTCTAATTTGTAACATGCTTGTTTACAAAGAGTAATTTTAATATGGGGTTTAAATTTTCTTTCATTTAATATTATTGTAATAAATCACAAAGTATTTTGTTGTAACATTTAACACAGTACCCCATATAAAATGTATGTACCTAAGGTAATCTGAAAAATTATTGACCTATTTTATCTTTATTTCTAGTATTAAAATGATGTCGCTCACTTATTTTATTAAAAAGATGTATATTTTTTCTTACATACATAATATTGTCATAATATTAATCCTGAGAGATTCACGACGACGTAGATTATAAATGGCTCTGGCAGCTCTCTTTTGTAAAAAGAGATGGATTCAATGTCAGCAGCCCTACCCCACAGTAAAATGCCATACGACATAATCCTGTGGAAGTAGCAAAAATAGACCAAGCGCGCGTCGCAAAAAGTTCAATGGGATCTTGTGCTTCTTCCCAGGCGTTAAAAATGTTCTTTATTAGGGTGACACACATCAGTGGTACAACGCCCTTTGGTGAAACCATAGATATCCGTGGGTGAAACCGTACTGTTGTTCATGAAATTCTCCATAGATCTTCGGCTGATTGAATTTTAAGACGTTTTTTATTAAAAAAAAAAATAGCCTGGGGTTTTTGTACTGAAACCTAAACTCCAAAGGGCATGCTTTTACATTATTTCTAAGTAAGGCAGCCAAAAGCGCGGGTGAGGAATTAAAAGCTTCAGTAGTTTTAAGGGGAATATTAGCAAAAGTTTTCATATAATTCCTGAGCTATTTCTACATCTGAGTTGAATGGGCCATGTGCAGTCTCTAAATTAAATTCAGTATTACGCTATTTTTTCCTACCGGTTTCTTTTTTTTTTTCAGGTAGTTTACATTATTTTTATAATCAGCTGATTTTATTTTATTGCTAATGCGAAGAGCTTTAGCCATTATGCACACACTTTTAAAAGTTTTAGAATATTTTGCAACATAGTACTGATAAAAGCTTGTATTCATATGTTGCTTTAAGCCAGAAGGTTCAAAAAGTTTTTTCCTGCTTTTACGAACACCTGGAGTCACCCAATAACTAAATAATAACTTTTTGTAAATAGTTCTAGTCTTTTGTGGAAAAGTGTCATCAAATTGCTTGTTTAATAAAGAAAAGAATTCGGCGTAGAACTAAAAGTGTGTATAAGGAATTGCGGTTCCTGTACTAGTTGCTCCTAAGATGCTTTGCTTAATATTATTAAAAAATATGGCACGTGCATTATCATACCATATTATTACACTGTTCCATAAAAATCAATTGGTTGATTTCATAGAGCACTCGTAGTACTATCTTTTAGTTTAATCGATCTTCTGAACAAATACTAACCGCAAATGTTAAACACGGTTGCCTTAGGCATTGCCCTTACTTATGTTTTGTTTAACAGCTACCGGATTTCACTTTAGGTAAACCCACACCTAATGTAAAATGAGGTAGTCGGTCAATATTTTGCTAAACATCACTTTAATCTTAGTGCAAATACGTAAAGTGGACATATCCTCCTTATTCACACCGTAATCGCAGAAATAATAACATTTATCATTTAACTTAAATATGAATTGCAATAAAACGATGATTACAAAATACATTCAATTTATCTAAGGCCACTTACAGCATCAAGCACCAGATGAATCGACTTCGTAAAGATAACTTCCATAAAAGACATCCTCATTTAAAGCTAGATGAATATTGTACTCTTTATAATTACATCCCTCGATTCGAGATGACTTTTTAGTAAGAATTCAGAAGTTGTTTCCTCTAAAGGAGTCCCACTACTGGTTTGGAGTGCCGCAAGGAACTGTCTTGGCCCACGCTTGCTCCTTATATTCCAACAGATTTACGACACTACATTCGGATAGGAAGCGCTCGTATAGTGTAGGATATTATAGATTGTAACCTATTTTATAAATATGGGACGAGCATGGTATTATTCCGTAAGATCTATAATTTCACTATTTCATTTTATGAAAATGATTCTATTTTAGCGTTCAAAAAAGTTTAAAATCTGGCCTTTTGACGTTTAACTGTAGGTACATAAAGGAGCATACAATATACCGGTTCTAGATAAGTTAAGACAAAAATTACTTTTAAATAATTAGATAAGTTTACCGCCACTCCATTACCGCTAAAACTAACAATATCATCTATAAAATGTGTTTTATTACTTTATTTAGTTCAAACGTCCAGTTAGACCGGTTCCTTATTACAAAGCAATATATCAAAATGCGAGGGAGGACATCTGTTAAGACTGTGTGTGGTCTGCAGGCTTACAGTGATAATTATTAAGTTGTTAAACCAAGATTTAAGTTGGTTCTGTAAGATAAGATCGTACCGCCTCAGGGTATAATAGTAAATTCGTTCGGGATTTGCATTTCAGTCATGTTTCTTGTTAGATCCTTATCTATTTCAAATTTTATTGTAATGGTGAAAATTTGCTGTTTTTTTATACATTATTAATAATGTGGATTTTTGTCATTAGGGTATTTCTGTTTCTACTATAACAACAAATACTAAATACAGAATAAAATAAATAGTTAAGGGGAGCCCCCCTTAACTATTTATACCCAAACTACAACTATTTATAGGGGAGCCCCCATACAACAGACATGATGTTTTTGCTGTTCGTCCGTCTGTCACCAGGCTGTATCTCATGAAACGTGATAGTTAGACAGTTGAGATTTTCGCAGATGATGTATTTTTGTTGCCGCTATAACAACAAATACTAAAAATATAATAAAATAAATATTTAAGGGGGCGCACATACAACAGACATGATTTTTTGGCCGTCCGTCCGTCGTGTCACCAAGCTGTATCTCATGAACCGTGATAGTTAGACGGTTGAAATTTTCACGGATGATATATTTCTATAGCCGCTATAACAATAAATACTAAAACAGAATAAAATAAATATTTAAGGGGCCTTCCATACAAAAGATTTTTTTTTTTGCCGTTTTTATAGATAATGGTACGGAACCCTTCGTGCGCGAGTCCGACTCGCACTTGACCGATTTTTTATGTCATTTTAATGAGGATTTAAAGTAGCATTTATTCAAATTTTATTTATTTATTTTTTATTTATTTATTAGGCACTTCAACGACTTACTAAAACATACATAGACAAAAATCACTTAAAGTTTTAGGTATAGTGAATACGTCACTTTAAAGAAGTGCACAGCACTAGCATGGAACGTAATGACTGTAGGACGTATGTGATACCGTTAGTTGAGTTGGTTGCAAGTTACATAATAAAGCGATAATAATCGTTCACAAGTACAAACGATAGGAAGCATTTAATTAACAAAATACAAAACAAAATAAGATAAAACTGAAAAAGAAGTAAATGGAAGTGGATACAATTTTAAAATGCTAAAAGATAATTAGGTGGCTCTTGTTGCACAGAGGTCTTGAGACTCTGAGCTGGTTAAAAGTCTCGTACGAAATTGACGGAAAGGGTTAGAGTAGATGTCGATGCTATTGGTTCGTGTAGCGAATTTATTATAGTTTCCCATTAGACGGTTCATGGGTGCGGTGCTACCAAGGTTAGTACGACTTGCAGTTGTGGCAAAGGTAATGGTTTCGCGACTAGATCTAGAAGTTATCTGTCGAGGTACAGCTATATTTAGTTCCGCCAAAAGATCAGAATCATTTAGCAAACCGTTAACGATCTTATAAAGTAGGATTTGGTCTGTTACGTCTCTTCGGTGTTCAAGTGAAAACATTTTAAAATGATTCAGCCTATGACCATAACAAGAATCACGTGGACAGCTAGGACTTCTAAAACGAAGATATCTGGTGAAGCTTCTCTGGATCCGTTCAATCCTGTTTATGTGAACACGGTAAGAAGGGTTCCAAACTGGAGATGCGTAGTCCAGAAGACTTCTCACCAGAGTATTGAAGAGCACCTTCAGGGTAGAGATGGACTGGAAATCTCGACATATTCTTTTTATAAAGCCAGACATTTTTGCAGCTTTGGCAGTGATAATGTCAATGTGTTTGACGAATGTGAGTTTAGAGTCGAGGTGGACTCCCAGGTCACGAATTGTGTCCACTGATTGTAATGTTACCCCATTTATTGAGTAAGACGTAGGTAAAGGTTTACGTTTTTTGGTAAATGTGATGTGGTAGCACTTTTTCACATTGAGGGACATGCGGTTTTTTAAGCAACAATCGTGAACTGCGTCGAGGTCAGCCTGAAGTAAATTGACGTCGACAGAAGAGTTTATTTCTTTATAGATCTTCAAATCATCAGCGAAAATAGAGCAATTGCTGTGTTTTACTGAGAGAACTATATCATTGACGAACATGAGAAAGAGAATTGGGCCCAAATGCGAACCTTGGGGGACACCAGATGTTGAGAAATAAATTGGTGACTCATAGCCCTTTACAACCACTCTTTGTTTTTTTTGGTAGTATCATATTGCGATTTCTAATATCCTGCCATAAAATGTAAGCGGCATAAGAACGTCAAAAGTTTAAACTAATTTATTTCGGAGAGGCCTAAAAGATTCTAGACTATTGTTTTGATTTGATTTGAAATCGCCTTCTTGTGTTTTATGTTGACTCTAAAACATAAAACACAAGAAGGTGATTTCTGCGATTCAGATTTCTACTTATAAGCCGAAAAAGCAGTCTTTGTTGTATATCAAGTTCATAGCATTCAGATTCATTTAAAATAATAATATTTATTACATTTTATTCCCAGCCCCCCAAAAAAGCAGGCAAGGGGGCAATAGGCTCGCCCCCTATTACATGGGACTTAAAAATCATAACTGGCGAATGTGGGTGTTCTACAGGTACTCCTCTGCCCAGCCCTTTGGGGAACCAAGGCGCGATGTTATGTATGATTTTATGTGTAGTTGTGTTATTCCTAAAAATAAATAAATTAATTATATCAATATTTTTTTTAATATTCAAAATTCGAGGTCTATACTTTTCATGCCGACGGTACACAACACTTTTTTATGCGTTTTGACAACGTACTATCTGGAAGTATTATTCGGGTTCAGTTGACTCGGGCCGAGCTGTCACTGACCCAAATTAATATGCAAAATAATCATTTTGTACCTTTCATACACATTGATGAATTTTATAGCTCGTGACTAAGTAATAACTGCCCCACGTGTCGATCCGTTAGGTTAAGCTACGCTTGCCGTAGTTGGTCTGTGGATGGGTGACCATCTTTACATTTACATACCGAGACTCCACCGTGCCTCGGAAAGCACCTGTTTGTCTCTGCATCACCCAAAGGTTGACTGGTAGAAAATGCCTATGGCATTAAGTCCGCCTCTGTACATTTCTGTGCTTGAAGTATTAAATAATTAAATAAATAAAGCACATTATGCCGTTGGTCCTGGCTGTCATTCGTGGATCTTTTACAGTCGTTACGGGTCGTCAGAAGCCCGAAATTCTGACAACCAGTCTTTCCAAGGGGTATCGTATTACCCAGTTACTGGAGTCGTGGAGGTCAGATAGGCAGTCGGTCCATGTAAAATACTGGTGATCTCCTGCATCTGGTAAAATTGAAAGCCGAGCCCAATATAGTTGGGACCTTTTCCCAACTATATTGGGGTCGGCTTTCAATCAAAGCTAGGCAGATTTATAATTAAACTATTCTGATTAAAAGAGCCATTTTCAATAGGGTTAAACGGCTATGGCTGAAGCGAATCTATAAAAAAAACTCAATTAATTGATTTTTTCACAAGCTACAATGTTTTCAGATTTCACACTTGATTGACGTGAACAAATTTAAAACTATTTTGATATTTTTTTTCGTTTCTGCTGCATTAAATCAATTTTTGAAAAGTACAGAATTAATCTCCATTAAATGATCTATACAATGGTAAATTAAGTATGTTCTGTGTACTTGAAGGAGTGTAACAATAAAAACAGTTGCAGAAAGGAGGCAAAACCAATAATTTTTCGATCACAAAGCACTCTCTAATGCATTATGAATCATGTAATTACGTTTCCAACTCTAGGCTGTAGTGTATAATAGACCTTTTATTATTATCATAAAATGAAATTAAATGAAATTGTTTATTCTGTAAATAGGATATTGGAATCACATTTACACGTCAACTTAAAAAAAATAAAAAAATGCTAGATGATTAAAAGATAATAAAACCATTTAATGTCAGCTTAAAGAACCATGACAACAAGCAATAAGCAGCCAAGATGATTGCTCATAGCGTTTCTCATTTTCTTGTATCCACACAAATCAACTCTAAACAAGTAATGGATCCATCATTTACGTCTTTATTACGTACAAGCTCATGACTCTTTCTCTTCTTATTGTCAAGTACTTAGATAGGTATTTTTGTTTACTGGAAATACTATAAAATCCATATCATAAACATTGACGTTCATACAATATTCTATATCCTCAATCCTTATTCATGCAAAGGCGACTGCCTAAAGCTGTCACTAGTGTAAAGTTATGTCAGACACAGGGACACTCAAAATGCCTCCCATAAGTTTTACAGTCGCCATAAGGAACAGGACATTCCCTTTATCTCTGGCTAGACTGGTTATGAATGACTCATGAGGTACTTGATCATAAATTCGAAGGAAAATTTTCCTTTCAATATTATCGTTAATGGTTTGCGAATTATGTTCGGTGACTTTGGCTATAGTGTTCCTTGTAATAATGTTTAGGGATCGTTTGTCTGCTATCTTTCCTGTGGTAAGTGCTTTCATGGCTTTTTGTTTTATTTTGTTAGAAACATTAGACATAAATTTTATTTCCGTATTGTCTTTTATTGTCATATTTTCATCTTCCTATTGTAGTAAAGTGTTTTCTATTATTCTATTGTACTACCTAGAAATATTTGCATTTTATAATAGCCAAATTTTTCAAGAGGGAATAACACTATTTTCTGCTTCTAACTAAAACTAAAAGATCAAACATAAAAAATATAATAATGCAATAATTATTTTAATTAATAGAAGTTAAAGTCAAAGTCAAATAATTTATTTCATTTAGGCACAAAAAAGGCACTTATGAACGTCAACATTTACAGAAAAAAATATATAATAATTGATTCTAGTCGCCCATTCCAAAAGTTCGTTTTCGTATGGAGAAGAATGGGCAAGAAACTCCACCGTTACTCTTTTAAAATATTTTCACAATATTCTGTATACATTAATTATATAATTATATGTGAAGACGATGCACCTAGAATAAGATTACTATACCACGATAGGTAAAAAGAATGAAAAATGAAGGAATGACATAAATTAATTATGTGATAGATGCATGGTGCTCACATATTTACAAACATTGTAAAATTATACGATATTCTTAACATTTTAACAAGTACTACTAATAATAAGTCAGTGTGTGACTTCAAGTAATCACAGAATATAAAATTAATGTTTAAAAAAATAATATTATACAATTAAATTGGCAACCAGTTTGATTTTGTCTAGATTCTAAATTGTCCTATGGAGCAGGACCAGCATGTTTCCAAGCATTTTTATCTTGGATATAATCCTCTAATTTGTAATATGCTTGTTTACAAAGTGTACTTTTTATATGAGTTTTAAATTTTCTTATATTTAATTCTAATATATCACAAGGTATTCTGTTGTAACATTTAACACAGTACCCCATAAAAGATGTATTTACTTTAGATAGTCTGAAAAATGGTTGATCTATTTTATCTTTATTTCTAGTATTAAAATTATGTCTATCACTTATTTTATTAAAAAGATGTAGATTTTTTCTCACATACATAATATTTTCATAAATGAATTGGTTAATCAACTAGACTTGTTGAAGTTAAGATTCTCCAATCTCCATCCCTTCACATACCTACTAACCATAATGCTTACAAACAAACAAATCCATGAAACATTTAAAATACTTCCTGACTGATTCCTTTGACAGTTATCTCTATAAAGTCCCATCTATATTGTCACTCGCTGACTTTCAACTTTCAGAATTTGTAACAATTGTCAACTTACTAAGTTAATCGAGAACCCGATTGTAACAGCTGTTTATCATATCGCTCAAACGCCGGAGGGAAAGTATTATTTAGGAGTTATTTCGTGGTCAATAATCAGGCTGCGAGTTGGCAATCAGCCAGTATAATAATGGCATTTGTCATAAAATTTGTAAAGTAGTCCATAGCTGCCAAATTGGTCAGACGGTCAGGAATCCCCCCGTATAATAATACCAGCCTGATACTGTCCCGCTGCAGGGCAAAGGCCCCTTCTCATACACAGAAGGCACGAGCACTAATCACCACCCTTGCTCAAGACGGGTTGGCTCACGATATTTTCCTTCATCGATGTAAGTAATGCCCAAAGAAAGTACATATTTTTACGAATTGAAAAAGTCACATTGATACTTGCCCGTATTTGAATAACGTTGTACAAGATAGGCGAGCCCCACGACATAACTCTTTGATAAAAAGTAACAATTAACCTAATATTAGGGGTTAAAGTATGAAATTACCGAGTGGTACTGAAAAATTGAACATATTAACATATTTATTTAACCAAAATAATTACCATTAAATTATTTATACATTGCTGTCATCTAATAGGAAGGTCATTTATGTCTTTGCGATAGAACTCTCATGATCTAGATTCGACAAACTGTGCGAAAGCATTTTGTAGTGCCTCCTGAGAAGAAAACTTTTTATCACGTAGAAAATTGTCCAAATCACGAAAAAAATGGTAGTCCGTTGGAGCAAGGTCTGGCAAATACGGAGGGTGACAAATGGTTTGTAATTGCAGTTCCTGTAGAGTTTAAACGGTTTTTCGTGCTGTATGAGGTCTCGCGTTATCATGAAGCAATAATGGTGAAGATCGATTCATGAGTCGGGGCTGTTTCACTGCTAGTTTTGCTATCATTGTTTGGAGTTCAGCACAGTAGACAACTGCCGTTATTGATTGACCAGATCGGAGAAAGCTATACTTAGTGAATAACACCATGCTGAGACCACCAAACAGTTACCATTACCTTTTTATTGGTAAGCTTTGCTTTAGGACACTGTTGCGGCGTTTGAACTGGGGTAAGCCATTGCATTTTTCGCTTACGGTTATCTTAAAGAATCCACTTTTCATCACATGTCACAATTCGATCCCATATTCCTTCATTTCTGTATCGATTCAACAAGGCAACACAAGTTTCAACATGCGTTTCTTTCTGCAGATCAGTCAAATCATGAGGCACCCATTTCTCTTTTTTTTTATTGATTTGACGCAAATGAGTCAATATTGTTGGTAAGGTAACCTTAAACCATTCCGCTAATCCCTGGGTAGTTTGGCTAAGATCGGCTTCCACCATCTCTTTCAATTCATTGTTATTCACCTGTGTGGGCGGTCTTCCACGTGGTTCGTTCTTCAAATCAAAGTTTCCATCACGAAAGCGTTTAAACCAAAATCGCACGGTGCGTTTATTAGCAGTCCCCTCTCCAAACGCAACATTGATATTGCGAGCTGTTTCTGCCGCGTTAGTTCCGCGTCGGAACTCGTATTAAAAAATAACTCGAATTTTCGAAGTATCCATATTTCTTGTCTAAGCTGAATAAAAAAAAAACAACTGGAAGTCGATAATCAAAATTTGCACATTTTTTTAAAGCAGAACTTCATAGGTACCATGTGAAAAAAGTTTCACTCAAAAATCTCAAACCGTGAAGGTTCTATGTCAATTCGAAGTACCTATTACAATAAAACGGCAATTTCATATCCCTATTATAAAGGCTGGCCCAACATGGCTTTAATCAGAGATCTGACCAACACTATGTCAACTAGAAATGAGTGAAACATATTTCTTGGAGGTGAATCTCCCAATACTGAAACGTTAACGACCGACGTTTTAATGTAACTATGATTCAGCCATAAAGTCTAATAAAATCGATCCAGATTTATCAGAACATAAAGTTGAACAGTATAACCCTACATGCGAACGAACTACCGCACACTACACATTAAGATCTAGACAATGGCTAGGTCATTGGCAGTGTGACGTCCTAGTATGATAGCACTCTTTACCTGGATCATAGAAACTAAAGGATATGGCGCGGGAGGGTTACAATTTAGCTCCGATGAATAATAATATATGGCCTGGTATAGACATCAGGGCAGGTTTTATAACAAAACGATTTTTAGGAAGAGACTGTTACACAGTGACAGCTATGATGCTCTCCGTTTTCAAAGTTCAGCTTTGTAGAGACTCATTTTATTCATATCTATAGCGTCATCCTCGACTCGACTGCCCCATTGGTCTAGTGTTCGCAAGCGCAACTACTTTGCATGAGGCCCTGATTTGATTTCCGGGTCGGGCAGTGGTATTGGGTTTTTCTATCTGGAATTTCGCAGTAGCAGCCCGGAGTCTGGATTAGTGCCCGCTTGATGGCAATGAGCTCGCTTATTATGTGGGACTTAAACATAACTGGCGAACTGTGGGTGTACTATAGTTAACCTCTGCCCAACCATTCGGGGAAGCAAGGCATGATATAATATCACGCCTTGCTTCCCCATTAGCGACATCCATATCAGTAATGCCAAACACCGGTGATATGGCCAGCAGCAACTTATGATCAGACTGTTTTGATGCAGTCAGTGAGTCCATCTTATTCTCCCACTCCTCTTCCTCAAATTCTAAAATTACCTGCCTGTTCTATCACGTGCACAAGGTGATATGGTGGTAAAACCTTAGGATTTTCACTAGTTTAGTCTGAGCAAGTTCATAGAATTCCACAAAAACCGATGTGCCATCGAATATTCAGAAGGAGTGTCAAGTTGTTTCCAAGATCAGAGACATACAACGTAAAATACTATGCTTGCTTCGAACCGGTTGGGGATATGAACTGTATGTAAATGCTAATCTTTAGGGAGTCAGCCCACTAAACATGTTACACCCTACAGTTCTGATGTAGTATTTGTTATATTTGCCTGAACGTTTATAGGCGATTTAAGTGATTGTCAACCTACTTTGAAATATTAAATTGGGAATAATATTTCTATTTGACCATTCACTTGACAGAATGGATAGTACGTATAGTGTTTTGCTGCCTGGCATCTAGAAAATTTTCGTGCATACGCTTGATGCTGCATTGTCTTTGCCATCGTTGGCGCTTTCATCCGTTTATGGATTGATCCGATATGAGTCCGATCATAGTTTTATTTTCTTTCACTTGTCGGTGTAGCTATTTTTATCCCAAATTGGATAGAAATTTCAATTTTTCGCTCTACTTATAATTGTTTCTACATTTTTTTTTTCCTTCGGTTGACCTATTTCAATCCTCCATATTCCGAGGTTTGTTTGGCCTTCAAATATTGGTGTTAGAAAAATCTGCAGTTGGAAAATTCTCTTTCGGAAATATTTATGTACCATAATTTTGTAGTAAATAAAAAAAAGCATGTTTTCTTGGTTCCGTATTGCGATGTTAACATAATCGCAATACATGTGCTTTTTTACGCGAGTCATGAATCACGGAGTAAGTGCGTACTATCCGTTCACTACTGGATCGCAAGCGCATAAACTTTACTATGGTGGTTGACTGTAAATGAGACGTCTGGTAAACTTAGAATATTGATAATTCATAATAGAAAGGTTAACTTGGAATTAGATTTCTTTTTACATAGAATATATACATAAACTCATGCCTTCTTCCGAAGAGGGTAGGCAGAAACTACAGAACGCAATACGCCATTATTTATTAATTTATGTACTTATTTATTAATTTGTTTGTTTATTTTATTTATTTATTTATATCATCACTTGCAACAAAACTATGAACTTCTTACTACTACTAACTACTTATGTAACTAATTTAAAAAAAAAACTTAACGTCAGTAGGCTCGCCCTCCATTACATGGGACCTAAACATAACTGGCGAAAGGTGTGCGTTCTATATCTGAATGTCGAATCTAGCTTCAATTCTAGCAAAAACCAACACAAATTAATAATAGCCTATCCTAATATGCTAGAAGGCGTGAGCGATTCATTTAATAATTTAAGACTATGCAATATCAATAAAAATCTGTTACGAATCGTACGATGTCAATAAATAATACAATACTTGAAAGAAACAAGAACAACAAATAAGTACTTTGCGTCTGAAATGAGCAATGGATGGGATTCTATAAATTTGTTTTGGTTTTGCGAGATTATTGGGGCTTTGGAGCGCTACTAATAAAGAAATACGATCGTAAAATTAATAATTTCTATATTAATTCACATCGGACAACGGATTACGGAGATATTTTGTTAAGTTCGATGTGAATTAATAATTTCTATATGAATTCACATCGAACTTAACAAAATATCTTTTAGGTAATCAATTTGGCAACCATAACGACAGATTTACATATAAATAACTAATTAAAATACAATCAAATATTTGTCCGACATAGTTTCGTCCGCTGCGATGCGTCTAACATGTATTATTTCGTTATTTGACGCGCATTCGTATTATTTAGCTTATCAATGTTCTCATAAAATTCTTAAGAAGTTTTAGAAACAAAAATGTCACTGGAATCCTAAACCTGTGATCATATGCAACAGCGACATTTGAATGGCCCCGGCCCCCGGGCCAGTAAAATTTCGTTTGCCGTCGAACGACCGAAGCTGATTGGGCGACAGATTACTTAGTTATCAATATTTATTGGGTTTATGTCTTTATTTGACAAATCTTACAAATTGTGGTCAATGTTTCGTATAATCCGCATCGTAAACGCGCACGGTTGGGCTAGACGGACATTTGGTATGTAAATGTATGATCTACCTACCTACTTCTGATAAAATATTGGACAAAAGGTTGGGTGGCAACAGGCTTTTGAATATTATCGCTGTTTTAAACAATGCCCACGTCACGCTTCAATATATGAATTTAGTTTGACCGCCATTGAGAAGAAATTCTGAAGAACCAAATTCATTACTCACGAATCACAAATTCACAACGGATTCTGAAATTACCAAAAATAAATGGTATGAATTCACTCTCTCGCTCTATAAGTTTTCCATTTGATTTCACAAAAAAAAATTGAGTTTTTAACAAGCTATGAATCTATTGTTTGAGGATCATGTCAAGGATATTGTACCTACTATACGCCTTTATTCCTTTCCGTTGCATCTAGACATTAAATATAAAATTTTCCCATACATAGCTACAAAATTCCGCCAGCGAAACAAACCAAACGGAACATTTTCAATCATGCCAAGAATTCGCCTATCAAAATATCGTAAAGCGCTGGTATATGGTAAATCTTCACTTCGGGAACGTCACCACACAGCCGTAAACTTGTCCCAACATGATCTTTTATGGTGTCCAATCTATCAAAAAACCGGACGATCTAAGGAAATGCTTTCAATGTGTAAATGATTCGGAATTCAATCGTAAAAGTTTTACGAAGTGGATCTTATTATTTTTATGGGCGTGCGAATAGGAATATTTTTGATTGATCCTTGAACGAACAATAAATACGTGGGATATTTTCAAATTAAGTATACATTATTTTACAATGCCTGGTAGACCGTATCAATAACTGCATTCGATTCGTTTTCAATCTTCGTAAGTATGACAATGCGCGGAACGCATCGATTGCTTTTAAAATGGTTACCCATTCGTCAGCGCAGAGAGTTGAGGGCTCTGTATGTTGTTTCCTATCCTGACTTCCCATGTTCAATACCTACTTACAATACATGCTCTGCACATAGTAAAAATCTTCGTTCCACCAACAATCGTCTTCTACGATATCCTTCTCACCGCTCTGCTTTCATTCACCCTTATTTCTTCGTCCAGCCATCTTTCTTTGGAATGCACTCCCTCTGAATATTAGGACGGCAACCAGTCGGTTATCTTTTGAAGTGAAGGCACGTGAACATATTCACAAAAAGTTGGTAGAATCATCCCAGAGCTGACTTACTGCATTCGTTTTCTCCTCTACCTATGTCGATGTCTCCTAGCTAAGTTTATTTTGTTTAAATTTATGTATCTATGTATTAGTTTTTAATATTTTCGAGTTATCAATCCCGTGTTGGACCTGCCATGTTTTGTCTCTGCATCACCCTAAGGTTGTCTGGTAGAAAACACCTCAGGCAGTCCGCCTTTGGACAGTATTTTTTTATCTGTGCATAAAGTTTTAATAAATAAGTATACCTACTAAGCATACTTTCAGTATATCGAATCATAATAAGAATTTTGATAGGCATAGGCAGAAAGTGTTACATAATATCTAGAGCTTGTATGTCCGCTATATTCTGACACCTTGTCTCCTGACTTTCCACATAAAAGTCCCACCCAAATAGTAATTAAAAACCACTAATTTCTTAATATGTCGGAACACAACTATTCAACTCCAACTTTGTACCACCTGAGAACTTAACAAACCAGCTAAAGTCATCAGATAACCGCTTCCGCACTGCCGCAGCAGTAAACTGAGATCGTCTAAGCCTTGCCACATAAAATCTCAAACAAGATAATCATATGAAAATAGAGTATCTGTGGCTATGTGGCGCCTGCATCTTGGACGTGAAATAGTCCTGGTAGGTATTTGTCCGACATCTTGCCTTTACGACTAGTACCTGGATTTGAATCCACTAGAATAACCAACTGTTTATTCCTGGTTCCTAAGTAAGGAAGGATCGAGAATAATTCTAACGTCATGCACCAGCAAGTTGATTTTTCCCAATCTGTTATTTCAATTTATTTCGACTTCATGCAGTAGGTATTAAAGTTTGAAACATGAGATGTAATGCAAAGAAAAGTGAATTAGCATATAGATTACAAGAGTTTTATGTTTCCCTCGTCTAGTCAATAAGTAATTGTGATGCTTGGAAGTCCTTTATATACTGTATTAATAATTATCATTAACCAGATCCTCACCGTTTTCTCCATATTCAATACTTTAAACATTTATTAATATAGAAGTAGCAGTAAGTCTGTACACAACCGATGCCTACATCATCTGTTAGCAGTTCATTTATATCTGACTCTGTTATCTCTGATTCTCTCGCGGATACAATAGCATAGGATAAAAATAAAGAATTTTACGACAATCCAACGAGGTGACTGACACGGGGCGTCACATATTACTGTAAATCACATATTTTATTGTTATTTCTTAGTTTTGACTCCTGTTCTGTTGTCGTCTGCAAGCTTTTGTGGTATTTTTAGACTATCTACGAGAGTAAACGTAAGTGTGTGGTGGTGCATTTTATTTTATATATTGACTATTTTGTTATTTCAGTCACAAAATTGTATAATGCCTAGTTCTAACAGCAACAATCAGATCAGTTCATTATTTTGTTTGAAATGGTAATAATCTGAGCATTTTTTTCGGATAACAATAATTATTGCAAGATGGCTTTACTTCTAACTTCGTCAAAATAATTTAGGTAAAAGTGCAAATGAATGATAGGAAAAAGGGTATAATTGTAATTTCTGACGATGTCAAGCTATGCCGTGTCATAGAAAAATCAAGCAAATTATTGTCATTGGTAACAACCACAAAAAATACATTCTATAGCATTTTCTAATGAAGATACATAAAATAATAGCAGTTGTCCAAACTACCACTTGACTAGTTTGACCAACTATATTGTTGCAATAGATTAACGAAAAACCTTGATATTGACGAAGTTCAAAAGCATTTCAGCAAAGAATCTGATGATCCTTCATAACGAGGGACCCAAACTCAAAGCATTTCATTCAAATAAAATTACAGGCACTTTTGAATTGTCAAGGGATCGGTCAGAGAAGAACGGGCAAGAAATTAACTACGTAAGAAAAATATTCACGCGGCATCATCGTGTTAGATCTCAAACTCAAATAAAGCATTAGTGACAACTAATCCATCTTCTTACAACAATGATAACCTGAATGATCCAGTTGATGTATGCTCATCTAAGCATACGAGATAAGCCCTGGACTTAATACTTTCATGCGGTTTAGTAAAGAAAACTCCTTGATCCGCAGCCTACTTCCAGGTTCCGTTTTATATGAAGAATAATGGATAGCTTTAGTTCTTGTTGGTATTTCTTTTTGTGATATTATCGTGGGAAATGTAATGAAAAATCAAGATGGCAGCGTCAGCTATAAATTAAAGTGGCTTTTCGTGGCTATCTGTGTGACAACGTTGTGCTTCTAAATTCTGAAAGGGATTTGGATACAGTTTTCACCATAATTTATAGAATTTATTCGTATTAATATTGGGTCCCCACCTATGAAATTGGCATTTTTTTCTCACAAATAGAGAACCTCCTCACTTCTATGATTTAAAATATTCATCAATTGCTTGGTATTATATCGAATAATGACCATCATAGACAACTACCAATAGTAAAAAACCTTATTACTTATAGTTTTCTAAACATAAAAAATACCTTAAAAATGATTCCTCTTTTTGTTAGCAGAAATGACCACTATTTGTTTTAAAACTTAGCCAAAACTTTATTTTTAGGCGAAAGCAATACTTGGCTCATTGCTGGTCCTGCTCCACAACCACAACTAATGGACTAATAGTTTGAAAATACTGTTGGAGCTGCTGAAGATTGTAAGACCATCTTTGTATTCTATAAATTCAATCTCCTTTGTATTATATAATTGCATAGCACAGGTACTACGATACTACTTTGTACTAAAGAGCTACCATTTACCGGGTTATATGTCTTTCATTGGCTTGAATGTGCCCTGGCGGCTGTGAGTATGTCATGCTCACTCAGATGTCTCGCTGATGGTGGCGCGTGGGTTAGATCATTTAGCTCCCTTCAAAATGGTTGAGCTGAATGGTGCTGATCCATGCCTCAGGTTTGTGAACGAGCGCCATCAGTTGGGACAGGTCATCTCTTAGCTGCCATGGCTTACTTTTTTTTTTTAAATGGTTCTTTGTTTTTGTCTTTTTATTACGGACGTTTTTGACGTGCACGTCTTTCTACGTTGTTCTCACATATATCAATTCAACATGAATGATGTAACCAATATTTTATTTAAAAGAGTGTCCGTGGAGTTTCTTCCCCGCTCTTCTCTATGGATGAATGGGTAACTAGCTTCATATTTCTGGTTGGTCTGGCTACATTTCAGTAAGTAGCTTTTTCTCCCAAAAATCCAATGTCTCTCCTTAATTCTGTATTTTACCTGTTTTAATTACGAGCAATGATATTACTTTGCCATATTATCTTTGTGTCCGGTTGATGGCAATAGGCTCACCCCCTATTACATGGAACTTAAACATATCTGGCGAAATGTGGGTGTACCTACTACACCTCTGCCCAACCCTTCGGGAAACAAGGCGTGATGTTATGTTATGTTATTATCTTAAAACAATTTACTAGAAAATAAATAAATACTGTTATCAAAACTGGTTCATTCGGCGCCATGAATTGAAATTCCACAAAAAATAATTATATATTCAAAAATGTTATATATCGCGTAAATTATACTCTAATCACCTTTTAAAATAACATTTCGGGCCTCTATCTCTATTTAAGATGGGATCTGAAAAAATCTACGATAATATATAGTACCTAATAGTGCATGATAAAATGCTCATAGTTGGCGGCATTTTATAAATAATTCTTATGATTATTATTCATAGGGATACACACAAAAATATGTGTTTGTTTGCATATATGAGTTACTTTTATGATTCCTACGGCGCTGCTGTATTTTATGGGTTTTATAACTCGTTGGAATGATGAGTTGACACACACTAACTTCATATTTACGCGCTAGTCAATTGCATGAGAACATAAATATACTTATTAGAGACAATAAAACAAAGTAAATATTTGATAATACATATTCCTGATCTACGAGTTTAATCTGTCGCGCGCGCAATTAGCAGACACAATAGAATTTTATTGTTATCTGTCTCCAATATGAGACACCAGTATTATAAAGGTTAACATTACAATTACCTTCTTAAATCTAACATGACAACCTTTTTCACCTTGATTTACGCCCAAATTTTCAGAAGTGTTTGGAAAACGCCCTAGACTTTGGCGCATCCTCACTAAAACAAAATCGTTAGATTTTGTTTAAATTTGGATATGCATAAAAAAAAGATTGTGGGGGTAAGTCTATAAAACACAGGACACTGTAATTATATCGCCAGTCGAGTAGTATTCTCACATCTAAACGACTCATTAAGCTTCTTGTTTAAATAATCATTCACAAATACAACAATTTAATTCCGCGTTATTTTTTATGAGAATCCTTTTTAACATGAACTAAGAAGAGTATATTGGACCAAATTCAAAAGTGAATGTCGAACAGTTGAAAATGGGGCAGAAGAGCGAATCTAACCCGTAACTGCCCGTAGTTGCCCGTAGCAACACAAGCAGCATGGGCTAAAAAAAACTAGTAAAACAGATCTTTTATCATAGTCGAAATGCCTGTCTTTGCTAGTATCGAGTTTTACGACAATTTTATGACACAGATAAATTCGTTTAAACCGGGCGTTTGTACAAATTGGAACTTTGATATAAAATGTCAATGAACCGACATACATAAATAATTAATTATATAGATTTTTAATTGCGTGTTAGTTTTGTAATAAAATTTAATGAGGTCAATTGATTCTGTACATGTTCTTGGGTATTTATGGTCGCCTACATGGAGTGCTTAACATTTGTAATACGCTTCTCAATAATCCTAACTGACAGCTAAAGGATATGATTGCTGTTATTAAGCTCAATAATGTCTATTTATTATGATTAAAACTATAAACAATAATTGTTATAACACTCTTGCCTTGTGTAGTTTTGAATAATTTATGAAGGGTGGTCGTAAATGAATAACAATAATTAGCTTAATTTTAAGTGTCATTGTCTGTATCCGTTTAATAACTCAGCATGTTTTATATAAATAAAATCACATAAATTAAGACCTCTGATGGTTTTTTCTTTATACAAATTTCTTCAACAATATTTTCAGCTTATTTCAAACAATTTATTACCAATTAGTCCTAAAGAATTTTGGGCGCAATTATTACTGCGTCTCTCGTACTCATAACTTCATAACCATCATCAGTAAATACTTCCTTATTATTTAAACTTCAAAAGTCAAAACAAATTGGAGTAAAAAATAATCGTCGATAATAACTCCCCATTCAACTTACTTCAGAAGAAAGTGAATGTTGAATTTTTAACCATTCAGCCGAGTGCAGAAAGTTTTCAACCTCAGTCTGAGTTCATTCACTTCAGACCCTTAGGCTACCCACAAACTGACTATTAGTACTCCTCAATTTATGATTACCGAAATCCTTCGTGACCACGACGTGTGAGACCGACTTGCGTATACAGCAAAAGAAAATTAGACTGGACGTGCCAACTACAAAAACGAACCTTAAAGTCAAGCATCAGAATTGAATATAGATAAAAAACAGCTTTAAATTGGAATACCGGCAAGTGATAAAGGATCCCAAAATGATGAATTTACATGCAAAGTCCAAAGAATAATGAATCTAATTTAAATGGAATTAAAGAAGACATCCTTTTGAGTGCACTGGAGGAGAGAATCGCCAAAAATCCTGATATCTCAATCGGTATCGATTATTCTCGCGAAATTTATGAGCATGTAACTACCAAGATCGGTGTTTGTTAAACTTTTAACTGCGCTCTTGTTTAGCGATTGTTCGTTTTGCGAAGGTAAATACATCTCCGCACGTCCGGGCTATCGATCAGCATTGTCTTATTGCTTTTGTTTCAACTTTGGATGGTCCTCCATTATTTCAGTGCTTGCTTTGAGTTTTTATGTATATTTAGGGTTTTGATCTTAGCTTATGCTGATATATTATTATTTTTTTACTTTACCAACCAAACTAATGTGTCCTTTTTATTTTTCTTTCGATTTCTGAACTAAGTTTATGCTATATGGTCGGTAAAACTACCCTTTCATTTTGGTTTTGCATTTCCTACTGTTGTTATTACGAAAAGGTTCTCCACGGATTAACTGTGGCGATAAATAGAGAAGGTCCATTCAGAAGCGGACATTAACGGGCTAATATTATGACGTTTCCTGCATTCAGAGAGTAACTCTATAAGTTAGAAGCATCGCTATAAGGTGTGTTAGACAATTTTATTACTCATTTGGCTCAAAGCTCACAATATTTATGTAACCAGTGGTAACATTTAGCATCTAATTAAATTCATCAAGTTCGTTATTAACGATGCAATAAATATAAACAAGTTCATTATTTATACTATCTTGTGTATCCGCCGCGCCTGCGCAATGAACATTGTTTAATGTTTTGCAATTAAAGTTTTGCTGGAATATCGGATTATTGTTTGGGTCTTACTAATCAGCATCTCCACTTAAGTTATTAATGAGATACTGAAAGTTATTATTTAAAAGTTCCTCTAGGGTCAGATGTCATCTAACTCTAGGATCAAACACTGCATGAATGTATTCCGAACATAGAAACCGTTTTAGGCAAATACTATTTCTTAATTGTTACATACCCCGTTACAAAATGCACAAATCCAAAAACAACACTGTTTCTCTAAAAAGTTATGTTATGTTAAAGAATTAAAACGGCTAAGCAAATCCGTGGGAAATAAACAGTTAGTCTGCCGATAATATTATCAGTAGGGAAGCATTTAATAGTGACCCCCGTGGTCTTATTGCCATCGAATGTTTTAGTCTTCCGTTTGTTGATGCCATATGTCCCGCATCACAAAATCAATAAAACAGTTGAGCATAAAATCTGAATTGGTGTTGTAGAAATAAAAGTAGAGGTAGCTGATAGTTAAAGATGTCAAACAAGCATTGGCGATAAACAAACCCATTTACTTAAGTTTAAAAACTGCTATAGGTACATGAAAGAGATGATGTGGCAGAAGCTGATGAAAATGAAGATGCTGACAAAGTATATTTACGAAGAGTATATGATGTGGTTTTGGCGATGTGTTCTGTGAGAGCAATTTTAACATTAATTTCATCTGCCAACGTGCAATTAGCATCGATAGTTGATGATATGTTAGGTTCAAATATCATAGGTGTTTATAAAATAGTATGAATTTATCCATTTATTCACCACCATTTACAAAGAACACTTAGCCCATTTTTTTATATTTTTTTGGTTTGCAAATCATCAATTGACTTCTCCCGCTCTGGGCGGAGCAAGAGGGCGTGTCAGACTCTTACTGACTAAAACCAACCCGTGTTCCTTCAGTTGCCTGTGCAATGCCAGGGGCCATGGTATCCCTTTCTTTCGGACTTTCCCGCAACCCCGGCAGGCATCGGTCCTATCGGACCCCTTCACTTGCTGACATCTCTTTGAGGCGCGCGTGGAACACAATGCGCCGTCGACCCGGGCCTGGTCCTTACCGGACGGCGAGCTACCTATTGCTCACCGTCCGCAAGCCCGCGCCTACGGTGGCCGGGAATCGGCAATTGATTTCCAACGCCCAGGGCGTCTCCTCCTGCGGCGGCAAGGGGCGTGAGAGCGCGAAATTTGCCTCTCCCTCACGCGTTCCGCCTCCTCCTTCGCGAGTATTACTGCTTCGCATAAGGAGGTGACGGCCTCCCATGCCCTCTCGCTCCATACCATGGCCTGGATCAGGGCTGGATGCGAGAGATCCCCGTCACCGATCGCCTCCACGAGGACACGGCGGTGCTCTGTCCAAGTGCCCGGCTTGGGCAGACCACCGCCGTGTCCTCCACCGTGTCCTCCGGGCGATCCACGCAGTGATGACACCCGGGCGTTTCCTCCCGCCTGATACCGAACAGGGACCTCCCGAAACAGCCGTGTCCGGTGAGGACCTGCGTCAGGCGGAAGGTGAGGACTCCGTGGCGCCTCTCCAGCCTCTCCTCAAAGAGGGGACATTTCCAATTGAATCGAAGGAAATAGATGGGCTTTTGTGATTTTCTTGATTTTCATTTTTTTAAACAACCTTTAGATAATAATTTTGCCACCTGCTACGATCCTTACATACCTACTCCATTTGCTTCGTTTGCAATTGATCCAAATTAGATCGATGTGTAAAATAATACATTAGAAGGGTACCTACTATAAAAGTTTACGATCATGTAGAACAATGTAAAACTGATCATTTCCTACATTTGATAGTTTAATATTATGAGCAAATGATATTCAAACGAATGCAAAGTGAAATGTTTGTATGTGCATATATTTAGAAAGACTTATCATTGAGATGACCCGATGTTATCTCAAATCTGATTACGACTGGTCGTCTAGATTCATTAGTGTTTTAGTTATTTTTCTTAGATTGAGGTTTAGTCTCGTTGCTAGCGGAAAAAAGCTCTTGTTTTATTTTAATACAATTTAAAATCATACGCACCTTTCTCATTTTAGTGAGATTCAGGCTAACTATTGCGATGATTTCTTAAGTAACAGCTCCATGTAAATACGTAACTGATTAAGAAACCGGGAACAAAAACGTTAGTAGAGCCTGCTGTAAACTTTAAAATTATAAAGTCTGTACAACTTAGAAGGTACTACTGAAACTAAAAGTGTTTTGGAATTATTCAGGAAAATACTAGTAAAAACGAAGAGAACAAATTAATTCTACATACACATGTCCCCAAGTCAGCTAGAATGAAAAACTACTAGCTGTAGCAATTCTGCAAGCACAGTAGTAAATCTCAGCTGTTTCTTTACGACTGGCGTAAGTCGTATGTACCCTAGAAATAGCCCATTAAAATCTCCATCGTCATGATCAAATTGTATTCTAGATAAATTCCTAGAATCCCTCTTTCGGTTTAAAGAAACTTTATTCCCAATAAAGACGTAAGTCACTTACTTGAGAACAATACTAAAAAGATTACAATATGTTCGTCATCAGTATTACAATTTAATAGTTACCCATCCAATGCATTCATTTCTCCAGAAGTGATCGATCCGCAATTATGTGCTAGCTAAGTTGAGTTTTGAATGCATTGTAAGAGTTTGATGAGTTTTGATTTCTTATACAGGACGGTAATTTGTTATAAAGCTGTGCTCCTTCAAAAGTTAGCATTTTTTTGCCATAGTTAGTTCTTGTTTTTGGTAAAACTAGCAAGCTTGCTCGCCGTGTACTGCGTTGACTAACTTGTTTATATTGAGTGAGTGTTATGTTTGAGTGAAGGCTTTTGTTGAGAATATTTCTGATGAAAATGCATGTGTTGTAAATATATATCTTTACATGCGTCAACTAGTCATACGCTAATGCATAATCATAATGTAGTTCAAATGCGTAGACGGTAGACATGCAATAAAATGATCTGTCTAGCCTTTTCCCAACTATTTCGGGGTCGATTACCTCTTTATCGATATGCAGCTTGCCTATCAATATAGGACATAGATTGTCTGCCATCTCTCTACAATCCAATAACTGGGAAATACCAATATTCTAAAATTAGACCAAGAATTCGGACTACTTGGAACGGCTGTATCGGATATGACCAACATTTTGTAGTGTTGACTGAGATTGCATTAAACTGAGTTACTGAGGTAACATAACTATTTTGTCTGACTACAGTTTACACCTAGAAAATAAATTGTTTTAAATTGTTCTAAATCTCCGTCACTTGGACCTCACTGACTACGTAACACGCGGCGCCAAGTGTGGTCATTATGAATGAACGGACCTCGTGATAAACTTTATTACATATTCAAATTCTCCAAACAGGATCCACACGACGGTATTTTCCTCTACAATACAATAATTAACTTAATTAAGTAGACTACCAACTATTTATGTCATGATATTTCTGTAGTAATTAAGATATTGTATTTCTTTTTCATTAATAAATGAAATGACTTTTGTGCAGAAAATACGGGTTTTTGGAGTGAGTTCTGGTATTAATTTGAATATTAATAGCGTTTTAATACAGATGTTTTTACTAGACGTAGGTCAAATGACGGGCGGTTAGATCTTTGATTGAAGGCTTTCCAAGATTTTTTATTCTAATTTTAGACAATAATAGCAACGTTATTTTTTTGTTACCGAAGCCACGTTGTATTGTGTTCTATTATCTATAAATCTTCACTTCGTATCTCTTTTCCTTCTTAATATTTTTTTTTCCAAGTACATAAATAAATTCGATAGGAATTCAAATACATTTTTTTACGTTAAGGGTTCAGAAATTTTTTCGGGTATTTTCATGATAATATGTATTTACCGTCGTTTGTACTGATTTTCTACAACTCTTTTAATAGGTACTAATCCGGGGAAAGAAAGGAATCTTAATGTTGCCATCCCGAGCACTAACAGAAGTTTTCGAACCAAAAATAAAGTCATTTAGAAGTTATCAATGTCTATCAACGGTCATCAAACCAAATTAGACAGAGACAAACGACACCCAAACGATCCTTTGACACAATCCTTTCAACTCTTTAATTCTCTGCCTACACATATACGACATAATTAAGAGTCTTTAAGAATGTCAATCTTTATTGAGATTTCCCAAAAATGTTCGTAGGAACACTTTATTGAAGTGTGGTTAATATAGGATTGAGAAGAGAATGCTTTTCAAATGTGTTTGTGTGGTGACCACGAAATAGACGTCTCTAGAGATAGTAATGTTCTAAGAAGAGTGTTATAATTTGTTATTTTAGGAGGACGATATATTTTCTTACTTTTCCTTCCTAATGTCTTCTTTAAGATCACCAAAATTCCTTGTTTTTTAAATTACATTTCTTAAAATTAATACTTCATCAGGATCTTTAAGTCTCTGAAGTTCATTTCTATAGTGTTCTAAAAATAAGTCGATAGTCTTATCTATTCATTTTTCAGATTGTTACCCTTTCTCTTGCCTATTGTTCAATACCAGTAAATCAGTGACTTCGGGAGCATAACGAGCCAGTCTGAAGCCACTAATTTCACCAAGCTAACATTCTAACGCACAAACTAGACATTAGGTAGTAATCAACTGGCGAAGGAATTAGTTGAAGGAAATCTAACTAACTGTTTTAACTGCTTATGCCAATATTAGATTATCCGAGATTAGCAGACTACATACTTTTTTTGGTTCATTGATTCTATTGTTTTCTGTAGCATCATCAATACCTTTTCTGTTCAAACTCAAACTCAACTCAAAGCATTTATTTCAATTAAACCATTTACAGGCACTTTTGAATTGTCAAAGAGTCAGTTAGTCAGAAAGTTGAAGCTAGTTGCCCATTCCAGAACGTAGATCTCTATGGAGAAGAACGGGCAAGAAACTCCAAGGACACTCTTTTAAATTTAGAAATTACAAAATTCTGAGTACATTACTCTTGTTGCTTCTATATGTGAGAACTATGTAAAAAAAACGAATAAAATTATTATAAGATTAAAAATAAGCCCTGGCAGATAAGAGATGACCAGTCTCAACTGACGGCACGGAACATGACGCGTGGATCAGCACCATCCAGCTCAACCATTTTGTAGGGAACCGAATGATCCAACACACTCGCCACGAACAGCGAGACATTTAAGTGAGCATGACATACTCTCAACTACCCTGCTCCTTCAAGTACATACAACATAATAACATAGTAAACGACTCCATGGTACCCACATTTACAAAAATTGAAAAAAAAATGCGCCTATGCTATACAAAACTATAGTTTGCAATGTATTTGTAACATTAAAATAATTTTACTAGGTACCAAAATTATTTTTAACTAGTGAGCCCAAGTGGCTGTGGAGCAGGACCAGCACTAAGCCAAGCATTTTTATCTATGATATAATCATCCAACATGCTTGTCTACATAGTGTGCGTTTATGGAAAGTTTTAAATTTTTTCTCATTTAGTTGAAGAATATAGAGTGGTATTTTTAACCGACTTCAAAAATGAGGAGGTTCTCAATTCGGTTGTATGTTTTTTTTGTATCTTTGTTACACGTTTACTCCGCCAATTATGAATTGATTGTGATGATTCTTTTTTTGTTTGGTAGGGCATACTTTAGAAGTGGTCCCATATAAATTTGGTCAAGATCTGATGAGGGGTTTTTGAGTAAGATTCAATAAATACGTATTTTTCCCACCTAGTGGGACCTGTGGACGACGATGTTCTAATAGTTCCTGTCACTGTAATTTACATAGCAGGTAGTGGTATTCAAATATAAGTCAGTGGCAAAAAAACGAAAATAAATAAAAACCCAAAGACACCGACTTCCGAAATCAAAGTTATTTTTCACTTTGTAGTGTTTTTATTTTTTGTGAAAAAGTTTTTATTAGAACATTTTACACAGTACCCCATAAAAGAAGTGTGTACTTTAAACAATCTGAAACGTGGTTGATCTAACTTGTTGTTATTTCTTATGTTAAAATTATTCCTGTCACTTAGCTCACAAAAAAGATGTAGATTTTTCGAACTTATAAATGTTAATTATAAGTTTAGTTATATTTACAACCAGCTCGCTAATCGTTGCTAACTGTTAATAATTATAAAGGGATATAGCAAATTCAACTCGAAAATTAAAACTTGGAGCTTCATTCGTTTTATGATATTGCTGGGTAATCATTTTTAGTCCGGTGTAAAATAAGCTTAAAAAACAGTGATTGCGTGAGACGCAGAAGTAAATATTCAAACTAATTTTATCACAGCACCGGTCTATAGTTAGTAGGTAATATTACATTTTAACGAGCGTGTCCCGGACAAACGAGACCGCAAACAAATAGTTTGTAGCTTTTAGAGTTCGTCAACGTATTTAATAAAAACACTTATGCTGCAGAATAATTACCACTTAACTTTCATTTTAGAAATTTGAAGAATATTATTTTTCTGCTCGCCTGATGAAAACACACAGACAAGTTTAGTCTATCATCTAGATGCAAAAAGTGCAGAAGTCAGTGTAGTGATAATAACGGACAAAGATGAAACTTGAAATAGAGTGAGCGATGTATTTCCATTGGGAGGAGTAGGTCAATACCTTACAATGGACTGTTTTAATTGATAAATTATGCTGTGTCTTCTCTATTCTGTGATGGCCTGAAACACAGGTTTGAATTAACCTAGACCGGGCGGGTCGCTACCTAACATTGTCATTCCCAACCATCAATACATGCGCCTGTAATAAAAAATTAAAAAAGTTTTTTTTTAGGCACTATAATTGTATGGGAAATCGTACTACTGTTTACTAAATTTACAGATTTTGTAAGTTTGGTTCAATATTTTTTTTAATATTCTGTAGCACCTTTGACCTAAGCTTTGAATCAAAGTCATATTTATAGTTAAGGGGTAGTGCACGTTCACGTATGCACCTTGTAGTTCACGCCTTGTATGATTTCCGCCTCACTTCATAAGGAAAGTAAAACATATTTATTTCTATATACTCGTATATCCAATCGGTAAACGGTATTTCAATTTACGGAATCAACCCAAAAATCCGTCTACCATCCTTCCCCATTCTTATAAAATAAACGTATTTTATAATAATATCCTAACTACTAGTATCGCTCACGTATATATCACCCGAATCACATGATCAAAGACAAGCGTTTGTCATTGTATGCTAGTAGGGGACGCCCGCGCCGGTGATTAACCGAAATAAATAACATAATCAATGTTGTCTGGCGAAGAAAATAGCACTTTTAATTCGTCTGGCAGACAGTAGTAAAAAAAATATGAGGTAATTCGACTGAAAATGTTATCACGTCTGGCTTAAGTCTTGAGAACGCTTTCATGTCAAGTGATGAATTAAATATTTATGATATAAAAACAGAGAATTAAAAGAAATACCACAAAAACTATATATTACCCCCTTTAATAGGGATTACATCTAAATATATTATGAACTACATAACTAGGATTCAGAGAAAAACAAGGGATATTCATTGCATAGAATAGAATACTCTTTTTTTGTATTCAATTATTTATTTTGAGTATTCAATGAAATATGCTACCTTTTTTTTTTTTTTTTGGGTGGGAAATCATCAAATGACTCCTCCCGCTCTGGGTGGAGCGGGAGGTCGTGTCAGACTCTTACTGACTAAAACCCACCCGTGTTGCTTCTCTTGCCTGTGCAATGCCAGGGGGCCACGGTATCCCTTTCGGACTTTCCCGCAACCCCGGCAGGCAATGGTCTCATCGGACCCCTTCATTCGCTGATATCTCTTTGAGGCGCGCGTGGAACACAACGCGCCGTCGACCCGGGCTTGGTCCTTACCGGACGGCGAGCTACCCATTGCTCACCGTCCGCAAGCCCGCGCCTACGGTGGCCGGGAATCGGCAATCGATTCCCGACGCCCAGGGCGTCTCCTCCTGCGGTGGCTAGGGGCGTGAAGGGCGCGAAATTTGCCTCTCCCTCACGCGCTCCGCCTACTCCTTTGCGAGCATTACTGCTTCGCAGAAGGAGGTGACGGCCTCCCATGCCCTCTCGCTCCGTACCATGGCCTGGACCAGGGCCGGACGCGAGAGATCCCCACCACCGATCGCCTCCACGAGGACACGGCGGTGCTCTGCCCAAGCCGGGCATACCTCCACCGTATGCTCCACCGTGTCCTCCGGGCGATCCACGCAGTGAAGACACACGGGCGTTTCCTCCCGCCTTATCCGAAACAGGTATCTTCCGAAACAGCCGTGTCCGGTGAGGACCTGCGTCAGGCGGAAGGTGAGGACGCCGTGGCGCCTCTCCAGCCACTCCTCAAAGAGGGGACTTATCGCCGCAATAGTGGCGTGCCCAGAAATATGCTACCTTGGATTCCAACTGCATCATTTGGAATAAAATAATGACGAACACGAAAATATAATTATATCAATGTTAATTATAATAATAAATTCTTGTAAGGGCACGATCTTGCCCTAGTAAACGACTGACGAATGTGGTACAGAATTCGAGAACAATGGGAAAAAAAGGTCAAAGTTAATAATATACTTCAAGTTGATGGCGATATATCCGATTCAAATGCACTAAAAGCAAGATAAACAATTTTATCACCCTCTTTCTAGTTTTTCATGCTTGATTGTTTGTTTAATGATACAATTGATTGTTGACCTTGAAGGTTGCACAGGTCAGGTGGCAGACATTTCACGTAAAATTGAAGACTATAAGCAATATTACCTGCTAAGGACCTAATTGGCTTGTCAAAAGCCAAAGATCGTTATTTTCTTTGCAAAAAAAAACAGATGCTAATAAATTATAAGCATAACCTATACTTAGAGGAAGATGATGAAGTTAAACAGAATTTGTGAAATCGTGGTGTGTCATGCTGTTAGTGCAAATACTTACATACCTATCCTTTCCTTCATTTCAGCTTTGATTTAATCTGAAAAGAACACAACAATGGTTAATATTCATTCAAGACAGTAACAGAAAATATTGAAGACAACATCTTTCATCTCATCTTTGTGTCAACATCTGTATTTGTTTTGTTTTTAACCTGAAAAAGTATGACCACGTTTCTAACTTTCGCAAGATACTCAAGTGGCTCCCTATTCGACTTCGCAGGAAGTTTCGGATATTGTGTCTGCTATTTAACATCCTTCACAACCCTTAAACGCCATCCTATCTGCGGGAACTCTTTTCCTACGCCCGTCCCTCTCATGCACCTTGCAAATCTCCTTAAATTCCCTCCCCACTCAACTACCTTCTACTCCTACTCCTTCAGTGTGCACGCCGTTCGGTTGTGGAATTTACTTCCGCCTAACATTAGAGACTGCCAAACTGTTGCAGTTTTTAAAAGAAGAGTGAAAGAACACTATCTTTCCACTTCGTCATAGTTGCATATTTTTTATTTATTATTATATTATATACTACATTATAATTATTAGTACCTATTTATATATATAAATAGTTATTGTGTATTGTTTTTATTTTATGTATTTTATTTTCTCTTCTACTCTTACACACGTTGTCTACATCTCTTTTTATCCACTTTCCTATCGCAGGTATGCTGGAAGATTTTTCTTTAGAAATAAGCATCACCTTTGTACGTATTTTTCTGTTCCTTTTTTTACTGTCTGTTTATATGTGTGTACATAAACTGTTAAATAAATAAATGAATAAGATAATCCAAAGTCATGGAAAATACAACGTGGTAGAAACTATAGAAACCGAGAATTTATTGAATTATAAATCTATCTGCAGGTAAAGTTCATTATGTTAAAGTGTTGCTCTTATCTGCTTTATGTTATAACTACGTGTATGTCTCTTATATCCATTTATATTAGGATACTAGTTTGCCGGCGCGTCGGCGCGTTCTGTGCTTACTAAACTGTGCCACTTTATTGTCTTGGATAGTTTTCTTGCTAACGCCACTTCTAGGGCTGATAGACCATCTACGTATATTACTTATTTCATTCCTTCTTTCATAATAATTGATTTAGAATTAAGGTTTAGAAAAAGGCTCTTTGGCTCTTTTCTTAAACTTTTTTTTCTGAAATTCGTCATCCGAGCGTAATTCTTTATCCTATGCCTTCTCTGCTTATTTATTTTAGAGGGAACCTTTTAGCGTGTATTTTCATTGAATTTATTGTCAATGTTAGCTAAAATAGTCTCATTAGGATTGACGTTGTCTGATATTTAATTGACAATAAAACTGTTAGCTTGTAAGGAAGCAATATAAAAAATCTATTGTATTTTGTTTATCTACTCATTTCCTACAAATTACACAATGAACATAATTACGGATTAATTATAATACGTAATTATGCTCATTGTGTAATTTATTATCATGTAAGTCATTTGCACCTTTCTCTCTGGAGCATTCATTAGTGCCAATTCCTGAGTGGAAAAGTTTAATTTATTTCTGAAAGTTTCAGCTGAAAGTTTGACAGAATTATTAACCGAATGTTTTCTAGAAATTATTAATGTCAAATTACTCTGTAGATTTTTGGTATTTTAAATAGTGGTGACCACAGCCAAATTCTTAAGGTGTATTGTGTCGTAAAACGCGTATTTTCCAGACAATTTACGCCCCGTCTGGTATACCGGACACGGACAAATCGCGTCATAAGCGTCGACACGTCACGGACAAATTAGTCAAAGTTCTCATGCTTAGCAATACGTTTGACGAGTGACTTGTGAATATGAGTGATACTGATGGGAACTGTCATTGATAGACAAGACAAAGGAAATATCATTAACGCCACAGTTGGCTTAAAATGGCGATGACATTACACCATCCGGATGTGAAAATTACATCAGAATAGCCCAAGATTAATATAACTATTGACTCATCAGCGGCAGAAACTACAAAAACACCAACAATCGACATTTACGGTCAATAAACAACAAGAAGCAACAATCAAATAAATCTATTAAATAAAAAATAAAGCATTCTGCACACGTGTGGACGAGCAAATAAAGCGTCGCGGCGGCTAGACGGACGCGGTATTATCGCAATATGTATGCGACTGGTCGCGTCGATTGCCGTGTCAATATTAGACCACCGCAAGTCGGCACGCTCCGCTCAATAGCTCAGTTTACAGATGATCTAAATACCGTATGATTGTGTGCTTAGTTTGTTAATGTGGGAAATTAGGAGGTCTTTAAGTAATTTGTGTTTGTTCAGGTCAGGCAGTAGTCATAACACCAGTTCCAGTCATCTACGAGAATTGTAGATAAAGGAGCATTATTTTACTCTACTTGATGCTGCTAGATAACTAAAGATCTCTTAATAAGCGCATCCATGCTTAATGCTTCCATGGTCAAATCACAATCTACATAATATATCGTAGGCATTCTTAGGTCGCTTTAATACTAAGCCTGATTCATATATTGCAGTAAATAAATAATGCTTTGAATTTTACACTACACTACCATCCTTCTATTAGGCTATTTACGTCTACGTATACGCATATGGCATACGGTAGAGGTATGCCCGGCTTGGGCAGAGCACCGCCGTGTCCTCGTGGAGGCGATCGGTGGATCTCTCGCGTCCGGCCCTGGTCCAGGCCATGGTACGGAACGAGAGGGCATGGGAGGCCATCACCTCCTTCTGCGAAGCAGTAATGGAGGAGGCGGAGCGCGTGAGGGAGAGGCAAATTTCGCGCCCTCACGCCCCTAGCCGCCGCAGGAGGAGACGCCCTGGGCGTCGGGAATCTATTGCCGATTCCCGGCCACCGTAGGCGCGGGCTTGCGGACGGTGAGCAATGGGTAGCTCGTCGACGGCGCGTTGTGTTCCACGCGCGCCTCAAAGAGTGTCAGCGAGTGAAGGGGTCCGATGAGACCATTGCCTGCCGGGGTTGCGGGAAAGTCCGAAAGGGATACCGTGGCCCCCTGGCATTGCACAGGCAACAGAAGGAACACGGGTGGGTTTTAGTCAGTAAGAGTCTGACACGCCCTCCCGCTCCACCCAGAGCGGGAGACGTCATTTGATGATTTCCCACCCAAAAAAAAAAAAAAAAAGGCTATTTACGTCTAATAGTTCGAAAGCTTTGGTAGTTACATTTTCCTTAAAGATTGAGTATTTTTTGTGATTGGCGAAGTGTGGGCGAATCCGGTGCACACAGTCGTGATGTTTCTGAAACCATAGGTTTGGTGTAAAAATATACCAATTACAGGCTCGTAGTCCAAGATTTTTGACTAAATATAGCACATTACTATCGCGGCCTGCAACAGGGGCATTGAGGAACGACCGTGAAAATGTCGGCCGAGGCGAAGCCGAGGCACATATACGTGACTAACCTATGTGTGCCTCAACTTTGACCTTTTACCTCTGACGAACACACGCACAAACTTTTCTTTATTTCACCTACATGCGTTTAGATAAAGATCCCTACTATAGTTTTAAATAAAATTTATATTAAACTATTACGAATACAGGTAGGATACCTCTGTAATCAATCTTTCTTCTGACGACATAATAATTTTATTAGTTAACGTTTTAATTACTTTGTAAGTACTTTTTTTTTTTTTAATTATTGTTGTTTTATTTTGTTTTTTTTTTCAGGTTGATTATATCATCTAAATAATATATAGACGACGTAAATAACCCTATACTAAAGGTCCATAATTGGTTTACTGTAAATAATTTAGTATTCAATGAGAAGAAAACTAAATGCATAAGATTCGCATTACCGAATGTTAGAAGTAGTGAATGTCATGTTGTACTGAATAAGGAGACACTAGAATTCGTCGAAAAAACGGTTTTCCTGGTAATCACGCTTGACTCAATACTACAGTGGGGGGTCCTCACTTAACATCACTTGCAGGGCGGCTAATTTCAGCCGCTTACGCTGTTTGGAAAATCCGCCAAATAACAGACGTGGATACCGCGAGACTGGTCTATTTTAGTTATTTTCATAGCATCATTTCTTACGGTATTTTGCTGTGGGGACGGGCCGCAGATATTGATTCTATCCTTATTCTGCAAAAGAGGGCTATCTAATACAACGATAACTATCACACTAGAGGATAATAACATAAATAGTCCCAAGCCAATATCAACAGTAGAAACAAACAAAAGTTGAATGGATTTGGAATTGGCTGAAGCAAGACAAAAGATAATAATGGCGATAATGCCAATTAAATAAATAAATAAAAAAGCTTTATTGACACAAAAATATTTTACAAAAATGATTTTGGTAAACAGTAGGTACAATTCTGCATTTGAACACAATTCGAATGACCACTAACACCTAAACTAGGCCGAGCCTGTACCTTAGGCGTTAGATCTTTCCCGGGTAACTATCTACAGACGTGTACATTAAGATCCAATTGTATATTGTAAACAACTTTTGCACATTAAACCAATACAAAACTTAATACTAACTAATATAATAAAATACAGATTAAACTGCGGGTACTCTTACTGCGGGTATAATGTAATAGAAATATTATAACTAATTTGTTGACATATTCATTGTACAATTTTTCCAAATACCGTCAACTTGAAAAAACAAATAGTATGAACTTGCGACTTTTTACATTTTTTGTTTTTCTATTCTGATTATGTTATTTTACTTAAATTGATTTAATTGTTTTAGGGACATTACTGTTTTAATTATTATTTTTATATTGTTTATTATTTTTATTTTATTTATTTATTCAAAGGTTCCTATTGTGGGTTAATAAGTAAATTTTCAATTTCTAGATATGTTTTCGATTTTAGCCAGGTTATTAAAAGTTTTTTGCAAGAGTGTTTATTTAGCTGGTAGAATTTGATAATTTTATTCAATTTGTTGTATAGCATTGGCCCCAAATAACGGTAAATACGGAATTGTAGAACATACTCTCCCTAAACGTCTACTATTCATTATTTCTTTATTATAATTAAGTTTAGTATGTTCGGCCATTATAATTTCTTTAATGAATAGCTGCCAAACTGTCATAACATCACATTCTGAGTACAAGTTAATAGTGGGATATTTATAAGGCTTGAACATCATAACCTTAAGCAACGCTCGCTGCGCTCGCTCCAGTTTCATAATATGTGTTTTACGCGCTCCCCCCCATGACGTAATACAATAAGATATTATTGATTGAGCCAGCGCGAAATAAACGGTCTTGAGTAGTTTTTTATCCGCTACATGTCTTAATTTTTTGAAAATATAAATAAGTTTACGTAGTCTACCTGACAATAGATCTATGTAAGGGCACCAAGTCAACCTTTCGTCAAGCAGAATACCAAGGTATTTTATTGTTTTAAGTCTTTCCAGAGGGTAACAATTACAGGGGTTAGTAGATGTTATATCTTGGCAAGAATGCATCTGTACTTTAAGGTTTTGGGTAGTTTTAAGAGTAGTGTAAGTATTGGCAAAGGTTATGAACTTTGTTTTTGAGATGTTTAGGGTTAACAGGTTTTGTGAAAGAAATTTTGCCATCGTTTGTAACCCTGATTCTGCATATTTTTTTGCCTCTTCCCATGTCTTTCCATAGAAAATTAGTGCAGTGTCATCGGCAAATGAGAAGACACTGCAATTTTTTAGGTTTAGCTTACATAGATTATTACTATAAATAAGGAAAAGTGTCGGCCCAAGGACACTTCCCTGAGGCACGCGAAATGAAACTGGAGCATCATTACTATACGTCCCGTCAATTGTTACTCTTTGCTTTCTGTTTTTTAAGTAATTACTAAACAAATCCAGTGTTTTACCTCTTATGCCAACATTTTCCAAGTTCTTTATTAGGATAGAAATAGAGACTGTATCAAACGCTTTTGCTAAATCAATAAATATTCCAATACTTTTTCCAAATACGAGTCAGTAGCTACTAGCGAAGTAGCGACTAGGGACATTCAAGATACTTATTTTAAGGCTCTGCTACATCCTCCTCCTCTGACCTACAGTAGAATTCATTAACTGACCAATCAAAAACCTCTTACATAAAGTTCAAATCATTGACGACAAAGTATTTTGTCTCCAGTTCTAACCTATAGCCTATTGAGACTCCTTCACGTCACCTTTATTACCTATTTATCAGGAGTGCTTAATAAGGAGCAATGCAGAATTACATCCGCGTATCAGTTTGTGTCATTGCATGTCATAAAGATCATTCGGTTATAACCGTTTAACCGTCGGTGAGCGCTCGTTGCATGCAACGCCTCGCGACTCTAGTGGCGCCAACAACGTGAAATTACCAACTTGATTTCATCAGCCATTCATCGTAGATCAATAAAATTTGAATCTTATGACGATAAACATATCATTCAGTTTTGTAAATACTGCAGTTTAGAAACAGCAAAGTTATGTTGGCTAGAGTTTACGCGAGCTGACTCCGCCGTTGGATCCGCACAAAGTGTTGGCTCATTTCAAAGCGACCAGTCATACAAATTGCGCATTAAACGACGATTTAAACCATGCCTTTCCTTTTACAATTCGTCATTCCGTCTCGTGTGCTTTACAACGGGATGGTGCGAATTGAACTCAGTTTTGCAAATTGTTTTTGTACGTGTATCGAGAGCTGATCAATCGATTTAAATCGATTCCGTATTGGTATCGATGCACGTCTTTGATGTTAGAGCTGCAACATTCATTCCTTATTCGATAAATTATAAAGTGAAAACTGTGTTGGTTTTGTGCGCAGTTTAAAGCGTGCGATGAATTTGATGGATTTTCGATGCTTGCACGAAGAGGAGATTTATATGATATGCAAACACTTTACACATGTTATTTGACAGAGGTTTTTTTGGCCATAACTCTTCGTACTGAGCAGACTCTCTGTCAAGTCTGATATGTACGTGATTTCCAAACGCACATACGTAACCACTTCATCATAACCAACTGTATGGGCCAAAAGCTGCAAAGGTTGTATCGTCTGATTTATAGCGAAAACTCTCCGTGACAAGATGAGACATAACTTACTGCTTAACGACCGCACAGATTGACAAGTCTTTACGTCATTAGTACAGAGTACGCTAAAGATTTCTCAAATTGTTGTACTGTATTTTCGTTTTCTATAGGTACTACATAATTTGTTAGTGAAATAGACTATTCTTCAACGAAACTATTAAGTATCTGTAAATGCACGTATAGTTTAGTTTCTTATTTTCTTCGTTTTTTAAAGTATCTTAGTTTTAATTAAGTTGTGCTTACATTGTCATCGCTAATTTAAAATGATCGATCAAGTTAATTTAAATAATATATTGGAAAGTTTTGAAAATTTCTGTAGTAAAAGTATCTATTCATTATTTATTTTTTATCTAAAGTGAAACACCAACAACTGCGTTTCCGATATTTTCTCGCTCTATAACTTCGTTTACAATACGACACGTAAGCTCAACTTAAGTCTTCAAGCAGATCGACCTACCCACGAATGTAAGTATCAATCAACATCGAGATTGTAACCAAAGTGGATTCACTACTGAATCAGACCAAGAGAATCCACAAATATTGGATATACAAATCCTTTCAGTTATCTGACCTGCCTAGGGTTGCCAACTTTTTTGTATCAAATATAGTATTTTAGAAGACATTGCCTGTAAAAATATAGTAAATGGCAAAAAAAATGTAGTAGGTATGTTTCAAAAAATATTTTTATTTTGTAAATACATATTTTATGCTACTATGAACTTATGAAAGATAACAGGTTTCTTTTTATGTCTCATAACTATTTTTACACACTAAATTAAGGTTACAAAATACCAATAATTCAACTTTTATGAGATTAATACTGGTCCTATTGCGCTCATCTCGCCATTTTGTATTGAAATAAAATATAGTAGTTTCGCCTACTATGTTTTTCTTTAGAAATGTAGTATTTATGCCACTAATATAGTTGGCAACCCTAGGACCTGCCTGAGATACGTAGCTGTTTCAGTGCATAGACAAGCAAATAGTAGCTCTACATCAATGTTTTGCTTCTACCAACATTCAGTTCAGATGGAGCACCTCAAAATCAGCTGTTTACCTCACTCTTAACATAATTCACAAAGCACTTAACGAGATTTTGTCTCCAACATGCTAATTCTACGACCTACTTCAAATCAGTACCGATATAATTCCGTTTTATTATCGATATGCAGGGATAATCCCTTCTCGATACCTTACTACCAACTTACATTTACAGTCAATAAAGTCCTTCGTTCGCTTTATCATTCACAATTCTCAGGTCATAAAATTGAAATTCGTTGTTCAAAATATTTTGACTACTGCAAATGTTATTTGGTTTTCGAGAAACTGTCAACGGTGCGTCAAAATAAAGGTGTGTTTATACAATATTTTATGGCTACTGTCGATTGATTTAGTATTGGGATTATTTAATTTTATTTTATAGCCGTGGCGACATATTGCATGTGGGAATCGCTAGTCAAAATATTTCGTGTGAGGCCGATAAATTTATCGTTTACAAATTCAAAGAAAATAAAGTCATAAAAAGTATTTTTAAATCTGCAGATAAATGAAGCAGTAAAATTAACAGTTATTGTGACGCTGTGGTCGTAACTTGCAACCATTCGGTAGGTACATATTAAGTGAATGCATAGAAACTCTAAAGAAGTTGAATCTTCTTCTTTTCGTGTGGTTAGTGACTAACCTGGTGTCAGAGTTTTAAAGCCGCCCATGGGCCTCTGACTTGGCTTCGCATGCTGTCGAGAAATATCTCTCAGGCATGGGTTTTCTCACGATGTTGTGCTAAGAAGTTGAATAATTAAACTATGTAGATTAAATTTTCTTCACGGTGGAAGCAGAATTATTCTATATAGCGTCAGTTGTTGTTTATTACATTTCGTTTCGACTGACGATGTCTGCGGAAAAAAAACCTTTCAATAGATTGCGTCAAAGAATTGATTCTTCTTTGATACAAACTTCTTAGCACTCAACTCATGATTGCAAGCAATAAAATTCTAAGCTACCTAGAATCAATATTTACAATAACCTCTTCCTTTAATACTTCGAATCCTATCCTATCCTATTACATCATTATCGCCTGGGCTTCCCCTGCATTTCATAGTAAGTCTAACAATATCAACAGCTGATATGACTAATTCTCCGTATCCATTGTTATATCTAGATGACAACCAAGACCCGCCAGTTGTAATAGATATCTTTATTACCACCGCGTGTATTATATTAGATACTGTTGTTACGTGAAATGTGTTATCGAGGATGAAAGAAGACCATCACCTAAAATTGGACACATCATCACCAAGTTAGTTATTATGTAACTGAGTTATTATTGTTTATAGAAGGTTTATAGAAGCCAATTAGAAGGTATATAGAAGGTATAAGGAGGTATAATGTTCAATGGTGTGCTTGCACAAGTACCCCATGTATCTATTCCCAGAGTATGACTTATTGTTCACAGTACTGTGACGGGGTCGTTCAATGAAAGACTTATTTAGTATTTAAAGAATAATTATTCCTAGAGTTTTTACATTTTTTATAAGCTGACGCACACTGTTAACTCTGCAAGCTGATTTTCTTATAATCTTCTAAAATTGAAATAGTGTTGGCGTCGTAAGTTGATGGCACAACTTATAAAATATTCATGAAGGTTGCACGGTAAAACCAAACAGGCTGAAGATTTGATTTTAAGATAATTTAGAACTCAAAGCATTTATTTCAATTAAAAAATTTACAGGCACTTTTGAATTGTCAAGGGGTCGGTCAGTCAAAAATATGAAGCTAGTTGCCCATTCCGAAGCGTAGTAGGTACCTATGGAGAAGAACGGGCAAGAAACCCCACGTACACTCTTTTAAATAAAAATTGATACAAAATATTGGTTACATCATTCATTTTGAAATTATGCATGTGAGAACAATGTAGAAAGACGTGCACGTTCGTAACAGCGTACGTAATAAAAAAAGAATCATTCTAAAACTTAAAATAAATTCAAATAAGCCATGGCAGCTAAGAGATGACCAGTCCCAACTGACGGCGCCCGTTCACGAACATGACGCATGGATCAGCACCATTCAGCTCAACCATTTTGAAGGGAGCTAAATGATCCAACACACGCACCACCATCAGCGAGACATTTGAGTGAGCATGACATACTCACAGCCGCCAGGGCACATTCAAGTCAATGAAATACTACATATTACCCGGTAAATGATAGCTCTTTAGTACATAGTACTCACACCTGTGCTATGCAATTATATAATACAAACGAAATTGAGTTTATACAATGCAAAGATGGTCTTACAATCTTCAGCAGCTCCAACAGTATTTTCAAAATGTATTTTCAAATTAGTGTGTATGTCAATTAGTTGTGGAGCAGGACCAGCAATGAGCCAAGCATTTTTATCAGTGATTTAATCCCGCAACTTATAATATGCCTGCCTACATAGTGTGCGTTTTATACAAGATTTGAATTTCGTCTCATTAAGTTGAAGTATGTGGGGAGGAATTTTATTGTAACATTTTAAACAGTACCCCATGAAAGATGAGTCTACCTTAGCCAGTCTGAAACCTGGTTGTACTAATAAGTCCCTATTTCTTGTACTATAATTATGTCTATCACCTCTTTTACTAAAAAGATGTAAATTTTTTCTTACGTACATGATGTTTTCATAGATAATATATTGACAAGGTACCGTCATGATGTTAATATCCTTAAACAGTTCCCTAAGAGAGTCGCGCCTGCGGAGATAATAAATGGCTCTGCTCGCTCTTTTCTCCAGAATAAATTTTTATTCTGGAGAAAAGAGCGATCAGAGATCACATCGAGTCTATTTAGACTCGATGTCTGCAGCCCGTCCCCAAAGTAAAATACCGTAAGACATGATACTATGAAAATAACTGAAATAGACTAGCCTCGCGGTATTTACATCAGTAAATTGACGGATTTTTCTGACAGCATATGCTGCTGAACTTTGCCGTCCTGCAAGAGATGTTAAATGAGGACCCCATTGTAGCCTTGAATCGATCGTGATCCCCAGGAAAACAGTTTTATCGACAAATTCTAGTTTCTCTTGATTCAATACTATCTCACAATTACTACTTTTGATATTTGGTAAAGAAAATTTTATGCACTTAGTTTTTTTTTTTCCATTTAATACTAAATTATTAGCAGTGAACCAATTTTGGACCTGCAGTAGGGCGTTATTTACGTTGTCAAAATTTGTAGCACGTCTATCTACCTTAAAAATTAAGGAAGTATCGTCAGCAAATAACACCATTTGTGGTTGATTTTTAAATAAATGGAGTAGATCATTAATATACACTAAAAAGACGAATGGACCCAATATCGAGCCTTGTGGCACACCTATTTTTACTTTTAAAGCTAGTGAATTGATACCGTTTATTTGAACTTGCTGTTGTCTATCATTTAAATAAGATTTTACTAAATTGAGTGCAAGTTTTCCAAGTCCGTAATGCTCAAGTTTCAAAAGTAAGGTTTCGTGATCGACGCAATCAATCGCCTTAGAGAGGTCACAAAAAATTCCTATTGCGTCTTGGGCCTCTTCCCACGTGTTAAAAATGTGTCTTAATAAGGTAACACCGGCGTCAGTGGTACAACGTCCTCTGGTGAAACCATACTGTTGAGCGTGGAGGATTCCATTTTTGTTAAAATGTTTGAGCATTTGATTAAGCATTACCTTTTCAAACACTTTGCTAAAAACCGGCAACACGGATACGGGTCTATAATTATTGGTGTCTTTACTGTCCCCGGATTTGAAAAGTGGTATTTATTACCTTGCTGTATTTCATTAAATCCGGGAAGACTCCTTGATCCACACACAAATTAAATATTAAGGCTAGGTAAAGTGCTATGGTCTCAATTATGGAGGTACAGATTTTAATGGACATTCCCCAAAGATCTTCGGTCAATATTGGTTGGTTGTTATGAGGTTAATATGCTTAAAGTTAAATTCAATCGGGTATGTTGAAACGTTCGCCCTTAATAAATCAAAAGAGAGTGAGGGCGAGGAATTTAAGGTTTCAGTAGTTTTAAGTGGGATACTGGTAAAGAAATTTACAAATTCTTGAGCAACTTCTTTGCTATCGCAAATGAGACCACCACATGACGTCTTCAGGATGTACTCCGAATTATGCTTTTTGTTCCTGTTCGTTTCATTATTGATAATTTTCCAAACCGTCTGTATTTTATTGTCTGCTGATTTAACCTTGTTGCTAATGTATAAGGCTTTAGCTGCCTTACAAGTGTTCTTAAAAGTTCTAAAGTAAGTAGCAACATATTTATTAAAAGTTTCCGAGTTATTATAAGGCTTAAGGCCATACAGCTTGAAAAGTCTATCCCTACTTTTCCTGAGTCCTTTAGTTGACCAGTCACTAAATAAAAACTTTGGGCTGATAATCTTAGTGTTCTTCTTAAAAGAATTGTCGAACTCGGTTTGGACTAACGAAAAGAATTCTTTATACAAAATATTTACATTGTTCATTGTAAGGTCTGATTACTTAACTTACAAACTAAAGTGCTATTAAATTTATTTAATTTAACTGATGTGATTGGTCTGTATTGTATCTGCACTTTTTGCATTGGAATGTTGGACTCAAAAGTTATGGTTTGACCACTGTGATCAGAAGGGAGATAATTAACTATAGCTTTATCTAAATATTCGCAGCAACAATACACATTATCAATACATGTAGCAGTAGTCGTAGTTATTCGGGTTGGTTCTACAAACATTTAACAAATTGAATGATTTGAATAAATTTAGAAATCTAGTGGTATTTGAATTATTTTCTAAAATATTAATGTTATAATCACCACAGATAATTACTGATTTATTACCAGTTGCAAGTTTTGCCAGAACATCTTCCATTACTGACTCAAATATAGAGTAGTTTTGATAATTAGGGGGTCTGTACTCAACACAAGACAGTTCAATGCTATGTTTAACCGATAGTTCAACTATGTCATTACGGGTTTTTGATTTAATACAACTTTTAATTAAGATTAGTGAACCACCATGCCGCATTGATTTTCGGTTAAAGCAACTGGCCACACTATAATTTTCATAGTTAATTAACATGTGATAATCTTTTAACCAATGCTCAGTTAAAAAAAATATTGTAACTTGAATTGGAATTTTGTAAATTGCAATATTGCAAGAAAAACCTTGAATATTTTGATGAAATAATATCAAGGTTTTCTGATTAGCCCCTTTTGTACAGTTAACTACAGTGCTAGAAAATACCTTTTTGTTATTAAGTGTAAATATACTGTTAGTGGTACTTTCTGTTGTCTTACAAACTAGTTTAAACTATTTGAATTATCCACCTTAACATTAGTATTATTACTAATTGTGGGGCTAATTGACTTCGACATACTACTTATGTCTGGGTTAATTATAAAAGCTAATAGCCTAGCTATTTGTCGTCTTAAATTAATAGGCAGATACACAGTATCCCTAGTCGACCTTAGCTTATCAACAAAAATGTTGGTATCAAAAAATATAAACTTGTCACTATGGTGACTAACTAAGAAATGCATGTTATTATTTAACATGTGAATGTAGTTGTTTTGCCTGTTTGACAAGTGCTCAAAATATGGAAAAGTTCACAAAATTACTTTCTTACAATTTAACTTCAATAGATTGGTGACACTATCAGTAATGTCATCTTTTTTAACATTAAAACCATTTCCTGATAATGTTTTGCAGAGATGTAGAATAATATGAGACAAAAGCATTTTATAGTTATAATTTAATTGCAAAACGAAAACAGATGAAACAATCTCCAATAGACAGATGAAATTACAAAAAAAAAAAAAACATCGAAACACATACTTAGTCTGGCCATAAATACTGTTACAATTAAAAATAAGAAAGATTTTGAATTTAGATTTTGAATTGATCATTTCAATTTGGAATCTGTCATTTTTATACGATTGTTCATTGAGTTTTCTAATTTTGGCGCCAATACATTGTAAAATATTTTGCGATATTAAAATGGAGTAGGGTGATAAAGAGAACCGAATCTCTGTGATTGCCTTTCACAAAGTTGGTATGAAGCCAAATGCAATTTTTAAAACTCTCCATACGCTTGGTATTAGTCAAATGTTGGTGTACCGGGCTATTAAAAGATACAATGAGACACGTAGTGTTCGTACGAAAAAGGTGGTCAAAGCAGTAAGGGAAAGAATTCGAAGAAATCCTGTCCGAAAGCAAAAGATTTTATCTCGGGAAATGAAGATAGCACCCAGAACCATGCCGCGTATTTAAAAAGATGACTTAGGACTTGCAGCCTATAAGAGACACTGGTCATTTTTTAACTGATAATTTAAAAAAGAATAGGGTGGTAAAATCGAAACAACTACTGAAGCGGTACGCAAAGGGAGGATGCACAGAACATTTTTGTTTACGGATGAGAATTGAGCAACATTTTAACAAACAAAATGACCATAATTATGCTCAAAGCTCTAAGGAAGCTTCCCAATTAGTCGACAGAGTGCAACGTGGGCATTATCCGACTTCAGTGATGGTTTGGTGGGGTGTTAGCTATGAAGGAGTGACAGAGCCTTATTTTTGTGAAAAAGGTATCAAAACATCGGCACAAGTGTATCAAGATACCATTCTTGAGAAGGTATTTAAGCCCTTTAACAACACCATATTCAATAACCAAGTATGGTCCTTCCAACAAGACTCGGCGCCGGGTCATAAAGCTCGGTCCACGCTGTCTCGGTTGGAAGTGAACGTTTCGGACTTCATCAGAGCTGAAGACTGGCCGTCGTCTAGTCCCGATCTTAATCCACTGGATTATGATTTATGGTTAATTTTAGAGAGTACGGCTTGCTCTAAACGGCATGATAATTTGGAGTCCCTAAAACAATCCATACGATTGGCAGTGAAGAATTTTCCCATGGAAAGAGTGCGTGCTTCTATTGATAACTGGCCTCATCGTTTAAAGGACTGTATTGCAGCCAATGGAGACCTCTTCGAATAAGCTTTTTATATCTTAAATTGTTTTATATTTATGTATTAAACTAACATACTGTAAAAGTAATAAAAATTATTTGCAATAAAAAAAAATCTTCGTGACAATATTTATGGCAAGACTATATTACAGCACACATCAACTCTGATTTTTTATTTGCTAGACCAAAATGACAGCTGCGTTCGAGTTTTTTTTTAAACACACGATAAATAATTAATATTACAGATACAACACGACAGCAAGGTCCTTCTGCAGAGATTGATTCAGTGGTCCTTGGTGAGGGTCACTCGGTAACTAGATTATTTACTAAGTTATTTCTATGTCGACAACATGTCAATTTAGTCTGGCAAATAAAAAAATCAGAGTAGATATACGTGGTTTACTACTTCAATCTCTTTAAGGGATAGTAGCCCGTAGGTAATTCTTAACAACAGTAAACACAGCAGGAACCCGGTGACTGAATGATTCATTTAAAATGGATCGAAGACCGGTGAAGTTATTCGTTTTGCGTTTAGATTTAGATGCTTCAGCTGTGGGTGGCGGGTGTATACTTAGTACTTGAACTAATAAGTTGGAGCTACAATGGCTAAGTAGTGAGTTTGGTTCTAATTTAAGATGATAGTTATGTTGTTATCTTAGATCCATCTGATTTATTCAGTTCGTGGATGTTTGATGCAGAATAAATTAAGATTCCTATTTTCATAGATTTTCATCAAACAAGATTTTTAGGAACAGCTATCTATTAACTTAACAAATTTCATGCCTGGTTTATCTTTATAAGGTGTTAAGCTAGAAGGAAAAGGGGAATCCTAGGAAGTGGTGAAGGGTGGGCGTTTTGGGGGACTGTTTTATGTAATTTTGACGTTCGAAAAGTGCTGATTCTCAGCCTAGCTTGAATAAATGACTTTTGAATTTTGAATTTTGTTAAGCCACAAGGAAAAGTATTCCTTCATAGAGAATATCGAATAACTTTTCCGTTAAACTGACTCAGGAACGATATAACAAAGTATGATTGATCATATCAGTTAGTTCGCAAAATATTCTAAAAATAACATCATTAATAACAATATTAATAAAATCTATCCATCGTCTGCTGAAACAACACAATAAACCAACCACTAAAGCCGTCAAACGATTCGCGAATAAAAAGAATAATACTTCAATAACATCTTCATAAACTACAATAAATATGTAACAAAAAACCCGTTGTTAACGGATTTATTAGTTCGTAACTAAAAAGTAGCTTTATTATTATATAATATTATATATATTTATACACTTCCACGAAGTATCAAGTACTATCATAGATTTTTCTACGTTATTTACGATATCACAATACGTAAATCTTACAAGTACTTTATTATATTCGCGCTGAGGATCAAAAGAAATAATTCATAACGCTGTAAAGGTTAGTGTTCACTGAACAGAATCCCGGGATCCGGGATTAGCTATCTTGTAGGCAACTCGTAAAAGGGGATATAACGTGACCGTGTGTTGGGAATCCGATATTTGTTTATCCTTTTATTGCACTTTATGGCTATTTAAGGATTATTCGAATGGAAGGGTATTTTAGTATCATCTGTACGCGATTTGGTTGAGCTTGCAATATTTTGATAGCTGCAGTGTTGGTTACAATAACAGACAAAGACATTTCAATAAAACGTATAATTTATTCTGGAATATTATTTTATGATAACAGCCTGCTGTTTTACAGACTCGAACCACTATGTACTTGGGAAACATATATCATGAATGGAGATTATTGCAAGCTTAACCATTCTATTACCGAGCTTTACAATATAAAACATTTTAAATACCCAACCAATATTTTAAATAACCTTCAGCAGAGTTAATTAAATTCTTTATATCATACTTTACTTTAATTAATAATACCAGCCTATTATTATCTCACTGCGGGGCAAAGGCCTCTTCTCATACACAGAAGGCATGAGCATTGATCACCGCGGTTGCTCAATAAGTTCAAGTTTCCGATGTATTTCCTTAACCGATGTCAGTAATGTCTAACATAAACTCAGAAAGTACATAAGAACTGAAAAAGTCACATTGGTACTTGCCCGGTAAAATTTGTAATCGCCTAATTTAAATTAATCTATCTACCTAAATAAAAATGTCACGCTGTTCGTTGGTAAGCGTATTACTTGAGAATGGCTGGACCGAATTGGCAAATTTTGTTCTAAAATGTTCGTACTATTCCGAAATAAGTTACTATGAAAAGAAAAATTTTTTTTATTGGGAAAAATAGAAAGTCTTTATTTCTATGGGATTTTTGTATGAACTATTAAAATTTTGACAGGACAATGGCTATCGGCTAATAGCTAGTGATCAATTAATATCCCGGAGTAAAAAAAATAACCCAACAAGTCTGTACCTAGCCTTTCTTCTACCCCATTTTATTTTATTTATTTACAACATGGTCTCTTTCGTTTCATGTCGCTTTCGCAAGTTCATTCATGGAAGAGCAACGTGTATTCAATGTGGGAAAAGATTTATTTTGTTTACACATCATGCTTTATAAGTTTGTATCTCAATTCCGATGAAAGATGTGCTCGTGTAACTATCTGCAAAATATAAGACGGAATTAGGATGGTTCAAAAGTATTCTCTCGTAATGTCAGTACACAAATGAATGTCCTAATCAATATGGATTTCCAGAAAATATTTAGACTATTCTCAGTTCCAATTTCATTTCCTTCCATTCATCTTAAACCGGACACCATCTTAGTATTCTTTTTTTCTAAATACCATCTGCTCATCGACGGAAAAATTTCCATTTTCTCATTTCATTTATTCGTAAAACAATTGGACGTAGTCCTGCCAAAATGCACCAGCTTTTTAGCTTTAGCAAAACCGTCAAAATCGAGTTGAAATAAGCTTTAAATTTTTTTTACTGACTTTACTTACTTACTTTTATAAAGTAAATCAAAAAACAAGAAATCTTGAAGCAAGAAAAAAATATTTTTACGTTTTTTAATACTTATTTTATTTTATTTATTTATTTCAAATAATCAGATAACAGAGATCCGTAGTGTTAGTAAAGTACCTTTTATCTAGTGTTAGTATACATAAATTAAGATGACATTTTGGGTTTGAGTCAATTTGTAAAGAAGACGAAACCAGTTTCTCAACCGGTCATCCTCTCCACAAAATGCCTCATAAAAGGGGAAAACACATTCTCAGTCACTGTTTCTAGAATGCTGTTGCCACTGGCCCGGGTTCTAGCTGCCACCGACGCTATTTTCTTCCGCATCATTGCGTGGAAGCCGTCAGTACGGTTCTTCACGTATGAGTTCATAATAAAGTACTCGTAGGTAATAAAAAATGCTAAAGATACGAGAAAAATATATTTTTTTTTTGGCAGTGTACTATTGGATAAAGTGCCGCAAGCGGCATTCAATCACGAAAGGGTATATGCCGCAAGCCGCATCCTCCAGAACCTCTGCACTTTATAACCCGTCACTGCACTTTATAGTAGCAATTTTTTGGATAGAATAAATCCTTTTTGGTGTAAATTTGAAAACCCTAAAATGCGCTAAAATATAAACGCCGAGAAAAAAATCGGTTAAATTTTATTTATTTATATTTCAGATAACATGATTCATTTTGTTAGTAAAATAGTGGTTAAAGCTATGTTAGTTCACACATAAACGCATACAATGTTTGAAGAACGGACAGTCATACCTGTCCGCTATCACACTCAGGATGCTGTTGCTACTCACACGCACTCTGTGCAGCAGTGACGCCGCTTTCTTGCGTAAGATTGCCGCGAAACCATCTGTGCGTGCCTCCATGAACATGGCGGAAGCGCTGCAAAAGGGAGGAAGCCTCAGCAGCATCCTGAATGCGTTATTGTATTGGACCCGCAGAGCATTGACAGCCTTTTGCGTATAAGCTGTCCACAGGCTGCTGGAGTAAAACGTCTGACAAAAGGATTTTAATAACAAAATTTTAACCTCTTTTGTGCAGCGGGCAAACATGCGGGCCAGCATATTAGCCCTGACTGTCAACGCTCTGCGTTCCCTTTCCATGTCACTTCCATCGTTCAAAGAGTCCGTGACTATATGCCCCAGATATTTGAATTCATGGACTCTTCGAAGTTCAGTCTTACATAACACAACCGGTGGAACCTTATCCAATCTCCTGCATCTAGGAGCAAAGACCAAGAGCTCGCTCTTTTTCACGTTATACTGCAAGCCATGGCTGGCAGCAAATGTCTCACACATTTGCAACAGTTCTCTGAGTGCACTGATAGATGGAGCCAGCAGCACCATGTCATCCGCATAACTGATGTTATTTATACAAACTCCATCAACATGGCATCCGATAGGCCTCCTGCTGAGTCCATCTATCAGATTATTTATATAAAGATTAAAAAGAAGTGGAGAAGATATACCCCCCTGTCTCACCCCGCATCCCAAAGTATATGGGTCCGAGAGCACCCCGTCCCATTTAACATAATTAACCTGCCTATTGTACCAATACCCAAGAACAGAACATAACTCCCTAGGCACATTGGCATCACGTAACTTCTTCCACAGGACATCATAACAAACCATGTCAAAAGCCCTGCTCAGGTCTAAGAAACAGGCATAGACTGGCGTTTTTTTGTCCACATAATATCCGACTGTGTGCTTAAGGCTAAGTATCGCAGTCTCTGTGGACAGGCCAGGTCTAAACCCGAACTGTCCATCATGTAGAAGTATATACTTAGCTAGGTGTTATCAATTAGCCTGTCCAGGACTTTTGCCATGATGGTTCAGTTTTGTTTTTTATCACAGGGACAACAATTGTTTTCAAAAAATCTGGCGGCAAGTATGAATGTGAAATACACAGTGAGTAAAACATAGATAAGACCCTGGGTAGATGCGTACCCGCATGCCTGAGGTGCTCGACGCTGAGGCCGTCATGACCCGGTTAAAGGTTTATTTCGAGATTTTTGGGATAGTGGGAGTAATTAGGTAGGCGAAGATCACACAGCGAGTCTAAATTTGTTTTTCAGCAATAATACTGCGTAGTCGACGGAGCCCCGCTTGAGGGGGTCCTATTTCTGAATGATTAAATAAACGAACCTAACCTGTCCAAGTCGGGGTGCCCCAAGTCCCGAGCTCGCTTCGCTCGCTGTTGCACCTAAGTTGTCCTAGTAACAGTAGTAGTAACATTGTCTTTTGTACATACAAACACAAAATGTTCAATATATGTATGATAATAATAATCAATCAATCAATATCAATCAATAATAATAATCCTTTGATGACGTAAATTCAGTCATTGTAGTGACTTTTAATATCACTAGTAAAACAAATACAAATAAAAACTCAACACTCAACCATAATAAGTGATAGTGACAATGCAAATCCTTACGGCACTTTAACCGGTTCGGTATTTTGTGATACAATGCCGCTAGTGGCACTCTATACACTTCCTATTTTTTTGTGGGTTGTTACATTTTGACAAAACTAATTTGGGTTTTTTCTTATACTTCTGTAGGTATTGAAGATTATATTTAAGGGCTTTTGCAGGAGCAGACCATTACAGCAGACATTGAGACCAGTTTGGTGCACTAAATTCATTCTGTAATTTTGTGGATTGGTACATTTTGACAGAATTAAGTCGAATGCATCAATCTCTTTTGTAACAAAAAATCATATTCTCACATACATAGTTTTAAAGAAAACAGTATGCAAGCAAAGATTAGGGATCACGGAGTGACAATACTCAAAAAGATCCTGGACATGGATGGAATCAGACGCGCACTAACCATACACGTGGTCTATTTACAGACAAGATGTTAGTCGCTCCATGTAAAATACTAGTATTCAGCTGCATCCGGTTAGACTGGAAGCTGACCCCAACATAGTTGGGAAAAGGCTGGGCAGATGATTATGACTAAGCAAATAGTGATGTGTCTTAAGACAAATAGTATATGTTGGAAACACAAATAGTCATTAGTATTTTAATTTTTTTCGTCACTGTATTTAGGTTTTATCTTTACATATAAATCGTATATACAGTATCACTAAATTAAATAAAATAAAATTAAATTAACAACAATTGTTAGTAAAATTATAACCGTATGAAGTAATAAAATGCTTAGTTTAAATTCAGAATTGATACTAGCAACAGAGTAAACAAAACACAGTATGACAACTACCTACATGATTGTGAGGAATCACTTATTTTGCTTAACTGTTAACGCCAAGGGAAAATTTGTGTGCCTGTAAACAATGGTGTTTATGTTTTTGTGCTTGTAAAACGGGGTGAAGAAATTCGGTCAAAATAATATTGTAGTAAGCATGTAACAAAGTGACAATGTCTCTCGTAAATTTTTATATCTTTGAGTTATTTTAGTGTCTAAGACGAATCATGATACTTGTTTTATTTTACGGGAATAGACGAAACGCTGATTTCTGAAATCATTTATTTCGATTAAGAGTCCTATTACATTTTTGACGCAAATTCATGATTTTTGACGTTGTAATTTTCAGCAGCAGTAAGATATTTGAATTATTTGATTACGAATAACGATAGTGCCATTCTCTTTATTGTAAGTTGGAGTTGCACATTTTAACTTTTCATGTCGTGTAATTTACTATGAATATTTTACGAACTCAGTTTACAAGGAAAAACGTCGGCAATGGAACTTTGACGCTCAAATTCACATTGTTTCATTCAGTTCTAATAAAAGCGAAAGTTACTGAACGATAACTTGAATGTTTTACTTGTTTATTGGAGTTCTAGAATTTCTTTAAATTCCTTGAGTTTTCAGGGAAAAGTCGTAAAGAAAACCAATAAATGTCTTGATTTTCATGTCCATTATATTCCAAATAAACACAATTAAATCAAATAAACTAATATGATATAAAACTTCGATCTACAGTGAATACGTTTCATTAGTTTTTGTTTCTCAATATAATAAGACAAAATTACAATAAATTCAATTAAAGTACTATATATTCCGCGTCAATTCAGCAAATTACACGAAAATAATGTGTAACTCCAACTTACAAGAAAGAGAATGGCACTATAGTTATTATAATCAAATAATTAAAATATCTTACTGCTGCTGAAAATTACATGGTCAAAAATCATGAATTGCCGTAAAAAAATGCAATAGGACTCTTAAACCATTTACAGGCACTTTTGAATTGTCAAGGAGTCGGTCAGTCACAAAGATGAAACTAGTTGTCCATTCCAAAACGTAGTAGGTTGGTATGGAGAAGAATGGGCAGGAAATTCCATGGACACGCTTATAGAATACGTATAAAGTAAGAGAATTGAGCCAAAACATACATCGTTTGTCAGCAGATCTATTGATCAGCGAAAGGGTCGAACAGAGCTATAGCTAGAATTATAAGTACATTTAATTTAATTATTTCCAAACACTTTCTGAATGGTTCCCATAAGTATTCCGAAATTGAATTTTATTCAATTCACAGTTACGACCACCCGATATTTCTAAACAAAGGAATCCAGAAAGTGCTAATTTTTATACGATAGAAATTCAGAAATCCATTATGTAAGAAAGTGCTGATATTGACACAACAAACAAAACATCATCAATAGAACAAATATCGAAGCTCAGAGTCATGACTGACTCGGGTTCGATTTGATTAAGAGATTTAACACAGTCAATATTAACCAATACATTTTATAACACTGACTTCATTGATAATGCAAATGATAATGAACCTTATAGTGTTGACATCAAAGTTAACAATGATGAAGATGAAGAAGTAAGAGGCGAGGGGCCAATAGATATGTTTCATATTGTTTACGAATAGGGAGTGATGGTGAGTGAGGAGCGATTAGTTAGTGAGTTCTATAAGTAGCAATTAAAACAGAAGGCGATTAGATAGCATGTGGTATTTGGAATTTGGGAACAGATGTTGGATTCTGATAACTTAACTGTTAATCCAAAATCTTGGGTTTTCATGGGAAACTGATTCCAGGCAGCATTATTGCATAATTTTTGTATTTGTCTTGTCACATTTAGAATTCTTTTCAACTCATTCTGGGATAGGATCTAAGTGTGAATTATGGAATGTTATTCACTAGATGTTTGTTACTAATGTAACATTATTCACATTTCAAAAGAAAGTTTTCAGGCTTTTCAAAAACTCTTAATTTTTGACTACGAATCATAAAAACACTTAACTAAACCGAGTACAATATGGTATGAAGTTAGGACTTGCTTCATAAACTCAAATTGGTAGGGGTTTTAAAAGAGATAGGATATAAGTACCTACAATATTTATATAAGTACATAGTACAACTAAAAAAAAAAAAATGTTAATGCTGTACGTGAAGACAATATAGAGTGGTCTGTTAGCAACTATTACCTGTTAGTAAACATGTCTTTCAGTAGAACCATTAAGAGGCGAGCGGAACTGACGGAGTCCAAACAAAGAGGCACAACAAGATACTGGAGATGATTGAAATACACATACGTTTCTTTGTGTACAACCAGCCTTCAATGGAAAAGAGAAATGAGGGACAGTGATAGTACTTTGATACATTTCGATATCTTCCGGTGACGTCAACATGTTTTGAAATGATACAAGAAAAAGTTTATTACCCATGAAAAATGTTGGTGGACCAACTAATTCAAAGTTTGATAATTCTAAAGTTTGTCATAAAACTGGAGCTTTATGTCAAACTTTTGTAAAAAAAAAAAACATATTTGACGAGTCCCATATAAGTTAAACTGAATAATTTGTTTCTCAATTTATGCATCTATGCCATAAACGCTGACGGTTCTTACAATCTCGCATTTCTCTAAAATCGTAATTTGTAGGTTTAACCACTAGAACCTCTAAGTTTCTCAAAAACCTTTGTTTATGCATTACTGGTTTAATTTCCCTAATTCAGCTTTATTTTCTTGCATCAAGTCAGAATTAAGTGTTTTATTATATGTGTCAAGTTTGAAGTTTTACAACTTGCTTCTGGGAAGTTCAAAATGAAGAAACCATGATTTGTTACAATAATAGGATAAACGTCAATGACTCACTAACTTCTAAATCTATTACGAAATCCGTTAAATATTTTTATGGTTAGCGTTAAATATAAACAAGCTGAACTTCAAGATCTTACTGAACATTTGCATTTCTATAATCTCTTATTTGAATATTTGGGACAAAAATGTTACTTTCAAAGTCAAATTTATTTTTATTTGTATCAATAAAATTAATTTTATTAATTTGGTGGAGTTCAAAATTACTTAATTTGGGATTAGCTGTAACACAAACATAAGAGTTGAGTTCAATGGTGAGAACTTAATAATCGGAGGAATTTCAAAATGGTTATAGATTTGAAACTACTATATATATTATTTTCTCCCTAATCTCAACTCATAAATGATTAGGACTGAACAAATGACTTCCTCAAATCTGTGAGATAATTACCTGTCACTAAGTCTGAATTACAAAAGCTCCTAACTAATGTTTATCATAGTTATTACCACCAACTTCATCCAGTCCTAGTACCTATTTGATTTACTGGTGCAAAGACCTTCGACCTTTAAGTGAATTATGACCGGCTGTTACTTAATAACTTAATCAAAACAATGTCCATGCAATTCACGTATTGAATTTGCGTGATATTTATTTAATAACATGTGTTAGTTATTATGATCGTATCCGGCAGTGGCTGTCAATGATTTATTGATTTCGTAATCTGTTTATGTTTTGAATTCACACTGCAACAGGGAAACGTGCTTCCGTGGCGCACTAGCTGTCAGTTTGGAACGCAAGACTATGAAATGGTGGTTGATTCTTCAATGGATCGTATTTTTGATTATTTACCTAGGAGATTTATCAATGTCATTGTGTCTTGTTCATGAATTTCATTAATGTTTTTTTTTTTATAATATCAATTAACTGTTTATCAAGAAAAATTGGTTACGCAACATCAAGTCATCCCTCAATTTAATCAAAGTAGTTCCTCAGTTTACCGTCAAATCCATCGAAACTGGCTTCACCGATTCTGAGATCCATCTCGCAATATCCCTACTAATAAATCAGAAGTCGTGTACTGATCTGAGAATGACCCACAATCGTATAGCACAAACTTCCTCAGAATGACAGACCGACACGCTGTTTTCCATCTTACCAAAATCGGCACGGTAATAAATGATAGAAATAATTTATTACATCATTGGGATAAGATTTATATTAACGTTAGACCACCAACAAACACATAAACATTAATTACATATGTCGTGGCTAGATTTATTGCAGCGTTCTCGTTCTAAGAAACAATACGTACAACAATAGATTTGGTACTGAATGCGTATCGTGTGTTTGGGGATGCAGATGATCTAAATTTGAAGAAGTAGACAGTCGATCAGTTGGCAAGCTGTCATTAAAATTACAAGAATTTTCAATAACTGCAGGCACAAGCAAGCTCAATAACTGCACAATTTTAGGTTGTTCAGCAAAGACCAGTAAACCAAAAAATAATCATGAACCAACAAAGAATACTAGAGGCCAAAACTCACTTTACATGCAAGAATGGGTCATGACGTCGACCATGGTTTCATGAAATCATTTCATGAAAAAGTTAGAGGTATACCATCCACTAGTTTGACTTCTAGAAAATCTTCTACACGTTATTAAAAAAGTAATAAAGCAGCAGCGACAGCATAATCAATCTATAATATTCTCACTGGTTCCCCACAGGCCTTCTCTCTGTGCAAGGGAGTGGGCCATATTCACCACGCGGGCCCAGTGCGGGTTGGTGCTTATCGAGAGGTTTTATCAATAGTATCTACCTACTTTTTCAATTATAGTAACATTCATCAATCATATTATTATAACAGTAAACATAATTAGAGTAATAAAAACTTTAACGTGTGAAAATAATGGCTTTAGTTATCTAATTACTAGCTATTGCCCGCGACTTCGTCCGCGTGGTTATGAAGATATCAAGATTAATGATAATTAACGAAACTTGCGAGAGTGTTTAGACCTCTTTAATCCGGCCCTGTCGCAAAATCCGTTCTTAGCAAACGTCTACTAATTATTAATTACCTCCCAGCCTTTAAAATTTGTAGCACAAACAATTAAGGACTTTCATACAAACTTGCGAGAGCCATTAAACCTCCTTAATCTGGCCCTGTCAAAAATCTGTTCTTAGCGGACATCCACTAACTATAACCTACCTTCCTGCCAGCCTATATATCACCTCCTTTAGGATTATTTTTGAGACAAAAAGTAACCTATGTCTTACTCTAGGATGCGATTATATATCTCCTTGCCAAATTTGATCGAAATCCGTTCAGTGGTTTAGGCGTGAAAAGGTAACATACAGACAGACATTCTTGTACTCAAACCTTAGTTGGCCCAATATAGTTTTTTGACCCTAGTAATAAGAAATAGGATCGACTGGCATCAAAAAAGCTTTTGTGAAAATTGGCTATTTTATTGCTGACTGTATTTTTTTTTACGGATTAGCAAGCTGAAGTGGCAGTGGGCGGGGCACATAGCGTGCAGAACTGACGTCGATGGGGCAGAAAGGTTCTGGAATGGAGGCCACGTACCAGCAAGCGCAGCGTAGGACGTCCACCGACAAGGTGGACAGACGACCTAATAAAGGTCGCAGGAAGCCGCTGGATGCAGGTCACTTCCAACCGGCCAATTTGGAAATCATTGGGAGAGGCCTATGTTCAGCAGTGGACGTCCTATGGCAGAAATGATGATGATGATGAATGTCTTTTTTTCATAATCGGTGAATGCAGATCAACATGTTTAAAAAAATTAAGGACAGTCTCCTAAGACTGTTTTCTTGTAGTGACAACGGTTAATGTACGTGCCCTTATTGCCCTATCTCAAAATCCACCTTGGACATATTGTTATTATTAACTGCTTAGATCCATAAAGCTATAGCGTGATGATTATCTTTTAAAAGGTTAAATCCGTAACTATCTGCAATATTCTAACCTTTTGGCTAGCCTTTTTACAATTTGCGGTAAACTATAGAAGAATACGAACATAATGCAATATTGCTCATCCCCCATAGCATATAGCGTGATAATATTTTTTTAAAGGTCTATTGTAACGTTTCTATTATTTGACTTATAGATTATTCATACCAATATTCAAGGTACTCGTAATTAAGCCGCACAGTAAAATCCTCCGCTGTAAAAATGAATACCCCTTTTCACCCCGTTAGGGGTAAATTTTCAAAAAAACCCTGATTTAACCCGTTTTTATTTATTTAAAGTTTTTGGTATAAATTCTGAGTTTCGAGTTAATCAGACCGCGCGTTAAAATTCTTCCATACAAATTTTGACAACCCCCAATCCTCCTTTAGGGGGTAGCTTAGAAAAACTAAAAATGGCAAAGCTTATAATATCCATACATAAGTATTCATGCCAAGTTTCAAGTTTATTAATTGAAGGAATAAGATTTTTCATACAAATAAAATCCCGCCTTTTCTCCCCCTTAAAGGTCGAATTTCCAAAAATCTGTTATTAGCGGACGTCTACTAACTATAAACTAACTCCCTGCCAAATTTCATCTTTATACGTCAAGCGGTTTTCGATATTTCGTGATGAATGAGTGAGTGTGAGTGACCTTTCGCTTTTATTTATATAGATTATGTGACAAGACGGTTAGTTTATGACCCAAGAGCTGTAAACATGACAATGACATGACATTTTACCGGTGAATACTAACAATAATGCCGATAAACATTTAATGGATTTGTAATGGAGGAAACAAGAAATGATTACTTACTTGTTTGAGTGTAAAACATTTGTAGTACTGTTTTGTGCTTTGCTGGGGAAATAAAAAGGAAATTTGGCAAGGTTAATGTCAAAGTTTCTTGCGTTGAAATTCCCTCTTCATAATAAACTGAAAGGCTACTGAATTGTATGTCTTATTACTAGGTACTATAAATTTAAACAGTGCATTTAGGTCTACCTGAGTCGTGGAGTCTAAGGTTTTTTTATTTGTTAATTTAACTGGCATCGTTATATGTCACAATTACACACTAGACAACTTGGTTCCTCAAGGAAATTGCCTGAATGACGGCGTCGTCATTACCACTTTTCCACTTATTGAACTTTTCATGATGTATCAAACAGTATCTACATAATTCTATCATGCATCCTATTCCCTCAAGATACTAAACTATTGATAAACTTGAACTTGACTCAGAACTACGCTTGAACTCAGGTTAGCAATGTTAGCGGTTGTTGACTGAAACATAAAATGTTTACTGCCATTGCGTCAAATTACAACAATCGTAAAGTAAAGAATTCCTATCTTATCTAACGTTACCTTAACCGTTTGTCATATCGTTGTCATATTGATTTTCATGCAAATCAATCACTTTGAGTTTAAATAAATCGTTTGTCGACTATTCATGTAGTCTAGGAATACTTAGTAACTATGGTTGGTCCCAAGAAGGAAGAAATTTCACATGAAACTTGTTGCTAAGTCTTACGAGTTCATTTCCAGATACAATGTAAAAATCCAGTTACCTTTTCTAGCTAGTCACAAAATTGATTAAATGGCTACATCATAATCTACCTAGCCTTTCTCCCAGCTGTGTTGAGGTCAACTTCCAGTCTAACCGGATGCAGCTGAATACCAGTATTTTACAAAGAGTGACTCCTAGGAGACTATCCACGACGTCCACAACCCAATTACTGGTTAATACGATACCCCTTGGCTACCTATTTAATAAATCAATTAAGTAAGTAACTAGCCTCATATTTTTGACTGAATGACCCCTTGACAATTCAAAAGTGCCTGTAAATGGTTTTATTGAAATAAATGCTTTTGAGTTTGAGTTTAAGTTTGAAGCAATTCTATGGCTTTGTGTCTGGCAGAACATAATATTAATTAAGTTATGTACGAGTAGGTTCTCATTTCACTGCATGATCCCAGTAGGGCCGAGTACCTCTTATAACGAGCTCTAGTTGAGTTCGAAACCCTTGGGACGGAAATAGCGAAAGCTGAAATTATTCCTAAACATGTGAAAGCTAAAAAATAGCGCGCAAATATTATTCATGAGTTACCAAACTAAATCAAGAAGTAACTGATAACTCTAGAACTAAACCACCACAGTACATAAATGGTACAGAATTACAGATCACTGTTTCCCAATATGAAAACAAACAGGCCCAAATAAGCACACGGATTGAACATGTCCAAAACAGAGCGGGCTTTAAAACGTGTTGTAAATACATGTCGGTAGATCGGGCCTGATTGAAATATGGATGCAATGCGCCCGCGCGGTATTTGAGGAAAGATTGATTCGGGGAAGAGATGCGGTGTCGCGTTTGAGAGTTTGTGCCTACGCGATGAAGGTCCTAGGGAGCTTTGGGTACCTAGAACTTTTAAACATCATCATCATTATTTCAGCCGAAAGACGTCCACTGCTGGAAATAGGCCTCCCCCAAGCACATATATATGTATATTGAAAACTAAATTGAAGAACTGAAAGAATCCAATAAGTCCATTAGTATTAGTCTTTGAGAGTACATCAAGGGTACACATGAATCATATTCAAATAAAATTGAATCGTTTATGAATCTAAAAGGTTCGGAGAAGGTCGTATATAAATGAAAAAACTTGACTTGGCCAAGGCATATAGGTGCCAAGTTATCAGTATCTCCTAATGTAAGATTTTAGGTTCAGTAGCTACTGCTATAGTTTTGTAAATAGACATGTCCATTTTGCTATCAGAATGTTTCTCCATGACTCAATATAAAACTAGCAACTCATTTGAAATATTGCAACTTGTAACACTCAACTGACAGAGCTGTTACTAACTTACTATATTTGTTTACCTACAAGTGTGATCTTTAAACCCATGAAGTAATCCTATAAAAGCAAAAAGTACAAACACTGTTACGTCATCATACCATAAATGTTTCAAATGACGCGTCTGAGGGTTTTAATCTTTGTAGAAAGAAAGATAGACTTTCAATGAACGCGGAGAGTTTGTGTTACCGCTGCCGTATTTATTCATTTACCTAATTCCGTACCTAATGAACTACTACTACACGTGTTCTTACGATCGAGGGTACTACTGATTCTTACACTGTCTGTATATTAGCGGTGCAGCCTAGTCCTAGGTTATTATTATATTTTCTTGCAATGCCAATGTTTAGCTCATTTATTTCAAAACCACAAATGCATCAAATCAATAGAAACATTCTTAATATTTTCTAAATTAACAGTGAAAAGCCGAAATTATTTACTAAGACTTTAACGACCATTTCTGCTTTATCATCACTTAAAGCAATTTGCATACAAACCGCTTCATTTCTAAAGGTCATGTCTATTTCATAGCCTTTGTCAACCGTAAAAATGTTATTACCAATATATTCCGAATTGACATTAACCAACATGGCATTAGAGCACCAATAACCATCACACGTCCTATCAAAACCAGCAGTGAAAGTGCCTCAACAATTCCCATCGATACAGTTCCTTATTAGAACATCATAAATTCTATTACATCGCTGGTATTATTTTTATTGCGAAGGTTTAGCCTTAACGTCGTAAAGGGAGCTATTACGTTCTAGTTTGCATTTACTTTCATTGATTTGTATGTGAATGTTTACTTTTACTGTAATAACGATTACTTGCGGAAGTAGCTCAACTCTGAGCGCAAAGCCGGTAGGATTCGAAATGTACTATAAATTGTATTGTATTGGAAATTTAGATTGAGTTTTAGCTATTTGTATCGATCGTTAGTGGCTATTGTAATGGTTTATGGAAAATGTTTTCATTTATGAAGATGAAGACGTTTTAAAATAAATCGTAAATAAAAGCTATAGTGTTGTCGTTTTCTATGTTGAAGAGCTTTTCTCTTCTCTTAATTAAGACGTTGTGGTTGCCAAGCAACTTGTTGATAAACAAGATTACATAATTAATAAAATATACGTAGAATATAAGTCTCCAATAAAGATCGATCCAATATCGGATCAGTTTAGAGAATGCTGTTTAAATTGGTACTTATTAATAAATTCTCTGGATACCTACTTTCAAACTGCAGCTAACGAAATCAGAAGTATTGCCAATAGTTACCAATTACGGGCCTCATAAATATAACAAAAGCGACTGCTACCAATTACCGTCGGGACAATGTCACCACACGGATTCGAACATGTTTCGTTATGGAACAGAACCTATAGTTGACAGTCTTTAATGTTCCGTTACCAAGGAACATGATTTATTGGACACTGATTATTTGAATTAAATCTTTGTAATGCTTTGTAATGATGTTAGCGTTTGTTTCTAACATGATGAGAAAGCAAAACAAATATTATGTAGTTCCTAGCAACGTAAACAAGTGAGACAAGACGAGAATTTAGATGAGGACGTAAGCAAAATCTTACGGTGCAGTTTTACGTTCATGTAATAATTGAATATAATAATGGTCTTAGTATCGCCATATTTTACGAGTACCTTTCGACTTCGAGCACTTGACAGTGGTGCCGATTCTCTTGTCACAAATGCGTCACTAGACTAAAATTTTTGTTAATTCCTCTCAAACGACGATTTTCCATTCTGAAATAGACTAAAGTGACACAACTTACCTATATTTTAGTTTTATAGCACTAAGATGGCACTGAGTTTCTAATTTAGTGAAAAATAAAATTTTGCTATTTTGCTGTCATAAACTAAAATTCACATCAACACCTCGACTTCAGGTGCAAAAACTCTGTATCTTTTCAACCGACTTAAAAAAGGAGGAGGTTCTTAACTCGGTTGTAAGTTTTTTTTTTGTGTGTTGTTACGCGATTACTCCGCCAATTATGAATTGATTTTGATGATTCTTTTTGTTTTTGGTAGGGCATAGTTTAGAAGTGGTCTCATATAAGTTTGGTCAAGATCTGATGAGGGGTTTTTGAGTTAGCTTCAATAATACGTATTTTTCCCACCTACTATATGTGGACGATGTTCTAATAGTTCCTGTCACTGTAATTTACATAGCAGGTAGTGTATTCACATTTTTGTGGGGGGTTTGTGTTGGTACCACAACTAAAAAGTGAAAAATAACATAACAACTAAGAAGTAAAACCGACTTCCAAAAAAAAAGCTACAAAGTGAAAAATAACTTTGATTTCGGAAGTCGGTGGCAACAAAACAAAAATACAAAACCAAAAACACCGACTTCCGAAATCAAAGGTTCAATGAATAAATTCGATTGTAGTTGTGTAAAAATTATTTTAAATTTAAAGTTTTTTTTTTTGCAGAATAGCTTTAGGATTCTCATAGCCAAAAGTAAGGAATTTTAGTGATAGTTTAGTTAGTTTATTTCGGTGTACAAGAGAATCGGCACCAGTGTAGGTCTTAATAAGTTATAAGTTTCAAATGAGCGTAAGAAAATAATAACTAAAAGAATCATAATGGGGATGATAATCTTTTTCTTCGTTAAGATACTGAAAGATACTGAAAGATTTGACAGCTGCAGCATTAAATTAAATATCCAAAGAGAACGAAATCTAACAGTGTTATTCAAATTTTCAAACTCATTAACACAATGATGCTATTACTCAAGCAGCGGCTATTGAAAACTCCGAATAAAGCGCTGGAACGGACAATCCTGAAGATAAATCACTTACCCTTACAGGAATCGGATACTAATTATTCAAAATTAGGGCTTAACCAACCAAATGCGGAGATCACATCATTTGACATTCACGAAGCCGTTCAATTACCAAATTATGCACCAAGTGACGGTGCATACAATCTATAAACAGATCTGATTTTGCTGACATATGCAAATTTTACAGTTGTACGATAATTTTGCAATAATGTTAATAGTGAACAAGCTATGAATGTTAATTTGTGGCATGTAATAGGATTTCCTTTATGCATCAAGTTTGTAGCAAGAACTTTGAGACCGCCCTGATTTGATAATTCGAAAGGACGTAAATACTTGTATAACTCAGAACAGGAGAACGATTACGTTTGTATTCCATAATTTAGAGCAATACAACAAGTAATCAATAATTATTTCATCTATATAGAACATGATGTAAGCCTCAATATACAAAAGTTTGTGTGAATGTTATCAACATTTCAAGGTCATGAAACGTAATAAGTTTAGCAAGCTCCTGAAGACCTGTCAAATGAACGTTTTTCAATGAATAAGCAAAAGCGAACACACCATACTTAAGATATTGAAGGAATCATTAATACAACATAGAAATCAACATTTGCAACACACTTACTGATTTATAGAGGTGTCAATAGGAAAATTAAGCATTAAGTTTAAAATTAGCCAGTAACACCAGTTATTGCACATAACCGTTTATTAGTTGTTATCAAACACTTAACAAAGCAATCAAATAGAGAAATTAATTATACAGGAATCTTGTTAATAGAATTCAATGTAATTAACATTATGATAAATGTTAATTTCATAGGGACGTTGCGTGAGCATTATGACAGTTCGCATTATCGGATTAGATACCTTACTTATATGAGTTGCCAATATGATTCCACATTGCATTAAATAGCATAGCATAAATAAGCAGTTTTCAGGTAAACTGTTTAATAAAATATCTACAACGTAGAACATGGCAATGAAACTACACATACATAAGTAAGAAACAATATTTAGTTTCTCAGCACTGTCAAACTCATAGTATAAAATGAAATCAAAGCGATTTCAAAAATGCTTGCGTTCAGAGGAATTTTAGGAAAATATCTTGCAAGTATCGCAAATATAGCCTCAAAAATATGTTTTAGTGACATTAAAACTACATTGTCACATTTCTTTACGAGATATTATTATGTAAAATGCACCAGCAACATTTTGTCAATATTTATTCATTATTATAGCAATGCCTTTCCAAAAATGGAACCATTAATTATAATGCCGTGAGAAACAAAACTGACAAATAGTAATTTACTACTAATAAAACACATAATATATTGACATTTGCAGAGTTACTTGCGAAGGCAGAAGGCTTCAACGCTACAAATATTATACCAGGACGTAGCGTAAACTATGTAAATTCTTACGTAATCGGTATTACTACAATATTGTTTGTGTCCACGTGGCATAAACGATACAAATAATGATACAGGACTAAGTACAGATTGGAAAATTTATGGTAGCGCGTGTGTTGGATCATTCCCTCTCCCTACAAAATGGTTGAGCTGAATGGTGGTGATCCCTGCGTCATGTTCGTGAACGGGCGCCGTCAGTTGGGACTGGTCATCTCTTCGCTGATGCTTATTTTAATCTTATTTTTTTTTTTTTTTATTACGGACGCATTTAACGTGCACGTCTTTCTAAATTGTTCTCACATGTATAATTTCAACATGAATGGTGTAACCAAAATTAGTAACAATTTTTTTTATTTAAAAGAGTGTCCGTGGAGTTTCTTGCCCGTTCTTCACCTACTCGTAACTATACTTTGGAATGGGCAACTAGCTTCATATTTTTGACTGACCGATTCCTTGGCAATTCAAAAGTTCCTGTAAATGGTTTAATTGAAATAAATGCTTTGAGTTTGAATTTAAAAACCAGGTAATAACAATACAAGCAAATGATAAGGACAGCCGTGAGAAGACATTTAGCTCCAAATGATTTCCATTTCAAGTTCTAAGTAAATGTTTCCCCAGTGCTAGGTATACCATTTCTGTTCCAAATTACCTGCCTTATATTATTTTGATAATAAATTCGTATTTGAAAACCATACATCATAAATTATTCAAATACGATAATTTTACTTTCTCTAGCTAAGTGAAACGTTATGAGCGGAAACATGAATTGTACCTGTTTGAAGTTAAATACAAATTCAAACACTGCAATAATTTACTGAACGTAAACTAAAATTGCACAAGTATTAAATCTGCAAGCGTTTTCTTTACTAACACCCTATGAGATACATCTGCTTAAAATACCGACGTCAATTTCAGTAATCTAATTAATATTCACTTCGCCACACAAAACACGTCATTGAAACGCTCATAAATTACTACAATTTAATTAGAACACTCAGTAGTGCTAATCTGGCAACGGTGACAAATGCAAATTAAAACTAAACACGAGAAAAAAGGACTAAGAATCGTCTTGCTGCCCGATCTCCCTGTTTGAGAATAAAGAAAATAAAGGGAATTTTAAATTTAAATATTATAGTGGTTGATCAGCGTGTTCACTATTACTTTACATTATTTTAAGCAACATTTGTAATAATGATTTAAAGGGGATAGATTTGACTTCCGAGTATCCAAAAATAAACCCGCGAATCCTGTTACAGAAAGGTTCTTATCTATTTAATCAAACGCATGGTGTCCCCCTCATTCAGCGCACAAAATTAATTAGAAGCTTATTAATTACGTGCGTCGAACATGAGACACCATGCGAGAGTCTCACTCCCATCTCTATTCTTTATGATATATAATGTCTGCTCGCAACTAAATGCAAATGATTGCCATACTTAAAGTTATTGCTGGGCCAGTAAATGATATCTCCGCACAAGAATTAATGAATAAAATCCTGTTATTAATATTTATTAGCACGACAAAGGTTAATTGGTAATTTGCACTGCCCTCGTGGTATAACTGCAAATTAACATTTCATTTTCGTGGAATATAAATTGCCGATCATTTGTAGACTGTTAGATAACCGAATCTTATTAGAATGCATATATTTGTATGAGTAGCAAAATTAAAGAAATAAAATTGGCAAACAACTTCAGGATGTTACCAGACTTCTGAAGACCTTATAAAATATAACTTCTGAACACCTTATAAAAGGCACCGTGCGAGTCACTTAATTTTTTACGCAATAAATCAAAAGACGTTTTAATAAATTTTATTTCATTGCATTTAAAGTTGTTGTCATAAACCATCTTTATTAATTCACCTTCAGAGTTTGCGTATTAGGGTGGGCACAGACCGAGAAAAACCTTTGCCAATCGACCGACCACTGATTCGCCATTCGGCGAATCAATGAGTCGGTCTATCTATCTTATCTTTCCATATCCTGCCAATTTCTTGTCTACCAAAGATATCATTATACCTATCAGTCTTTCCTGTTTCATGATGTTTGCCTTTTTTTTTGGGTTGGAAATCATCAAATGACTTCTCCCGCTTTGGGTGGAGTGGGAGGGCGTGTCAGACTCTTACTGACTAAAACCCACCCGTGTTCCTTCAGTTGCCTGTGCATTTCCTGGGGCCACGGTATCCTTTTAGGACTTTCCCGCAACCCTGGCAATCATCGGTCCCATCGGACCCCGTCAATTGCCTTCGATTGCCTAACGTGAAATAATATACTTATTCAAAAAATTACAAGGCATATAAATTAGAACAGTTAGTAAATGTAATTACGTAATGCCTCTGATTTTTAACCCACGTTTAATCTTTATCGTTGATTCGATATAGCTAACTCGGTTATATCGAATCAACGATAACGATTAAACGTAACCAAATCACTCATGATTTTTTGGAAAATGTACTTTGCTTTCAGATTATTTTTTTACTAGCTTCCAGTGAGTATCCAGCCTGAAACGGCCATAACTCTTAATTACGCCGACAATGCGTCAAAACGGTTTCTTTTGAATCTAAATATCATTCCATATAATAAAGAGAAAACGTTCTGTATTACTTATGTCGGCCGAAAGCATTTTTCGCGGGCAGTTTATTTCAATTAGTCGGTAAAGACGGCATTTACTCTCGTTGTGGAAGACGATTTATGCCTGTTTATTATTTTGGTAAGCGCCGTCGTCTGGTTTCAGAAATAACTTTTCTTCAGATACAGTCGCGTTAATAAACAACAGGAAGTTTTTATTATAGATGACTAACAAAATTACTTAATAAGCTAGTAAACTTATGTATTGGCAATCATAATTCACTAAGGTTCTTTCGAGAGCTAGCAACACAGTTAAGTTATATTTTTATGAAAATTTTAATGTGTTGATCAAAGATAACTTTTATTGGAATTGCTTAACGATTAGATAAAGAGATTAATATAATTGAACGCGGATAGTATCTGAATTATACATTCATGTTTCGAAATAAATATAGTGTACTACAAGGGAATATTCTAGGTGTACTATTATTTATGAGATAAAGTGCAAGGTGCACTGTCAACATGTTGCAGACGGGTCAAATCGGATCTTTTATTTTGTTTTGTCTACTCGAGTCACAACGCCACTCGGAGATAGCGTGACTCTTACAGCATAAAAATATAATCGTGAGATTTTTTTGTATACTTGCATCATGCAACTAGACAAAGGTGAACGCGAAAGTAACATATTGACGTTAAAGTCTGCCAAATCGTACTGTACGCGAAAAGTATCGCGGCGCCGTGCGCCGATGGTAACGGGGATATTTCTGTATCTTGAGATATTTGGTTGTTTGACATCTCGGATCAAAGTGGATCAAGACACGAAAGCATCTTAATCCTTAATGTAGAGTCGCAAATAAGGAAGTCTGGATATCCTTGACTTATATTGAAGAGGAAATTAAAAAGACATTGACTTGACTTCTACAAAGGATGATTTTATTTATAAAGTTACAAATCGTTGCTAGATTAATAATTATTATCATTTAATCAAAGTATTTAATAATTTGAATTATACCATAACATCATACCATTTCATCTTTCTTTGGTTTGCAGTGCAGTGGAGGATTAAGGGCCGATTTTGGAATATATTGATTAAAACTACAGTTGTCAGTACAAATATAGCGAATGTTTTCAAACTGTTTTCTGATTGTTTACATTGATTGAAACAAGAATGGCACTAGGTTTTGTTCTTTCACTGAGCAGGTCAAAAACAATTATTATTGAACCAGACAGATATGTAGTCTAATGAAACAATTCTGGTTACATGAGCGTAAAATGGCACCACGCCCCATACAATTTTATTTCACGTGAAAAATCTTTTACTACACTATCATATGTAAGACATCTCTGGATATCAAGACATATTAATATTATTATTTTTTTGTCAGAAAACGAACTAATTGATGATCCGTAAAACATTATGAAATATCTAATTTATCATAGGAAAGTCCTCCAGACGTTCTGTGCAAAAAAAACTGTAGACTGCAGAGGCGGTGAAAGTTTAAGAATTCAAAATATAATTTGATGAAAAATTTATTGTTACGCATTGTAATTTAGAGGTTTTTTGTAACATTAATTTTGAACTTTATGTTGGGTTTCTTAGAATTATAACTTCAGCGAGTTTTGTTATTTAAATTATGATGGCATCTTGCAAATGCATTGACAGGTTCAGTGACGCAATTGGTGTAATTTTATTCTTATTGTTGTGTAGACCAATATTATGTTAACCAAAATAACTTCATTGTGTTACAAAGAACTGAACATGAAACAAAATAATATTATCTAACATATTGTATGCATCTTGAACTTTGTTAATCTTTTCACGCCCATTTAATTCGACGCAGAGAATAAAGGATTCTTTGTTGCTTTCCACGCTGTCCTTTTAATTAGAGGCTGATGTATCACTTAATAAGACTCGAAAGCTCTTTGTGTTTCATAAAAGTTCTTTCTCAGATTAATTTCGTTTCAAATTAATCAAAGTCAAAGTCATGGTCGATATAAATTATTGCGCATTAAAACATAGCATTGAGATTGGTATTGAAAACACGGAAGCTCAAGTACGAATTCCACATTCACATAGAACTGGAACAAGACTTTCCACATATATGTTTTTCTACCCGTGAAAAACCCAGCACAGAAAAAAAAGTCAATAATTCAATTATCTCTTTCAAGCTTCATTATAATGTTGACACTGCCTACATAGCATGTCATGTAGTAATATAGTAAGGTGCGAGACTGGATGTGGCGACGGCTCTCAGACGCTATAATGAGCTCGTAAAGTGTCGCGAAACACTCGAAGACCACCGACACCCAAACTGTGCCAACAAATCGATGTGTACCTACTTACCGCTGTATCTGTGTTCGGGTGTTCGGCAATAAGACGGGTTTCCCCGCACTAAGATTTTCAGTTTTTAGTTTAATTTTAGAATTGCATTGTAGATTATATTCTCTTTTATTTTCTAGATGTTACGTTGTTTACAGGAAAGTGTCATGTTGCAATCGTTACGAATCTTTTACGAATTGAATACTGAGTTTTGAAGAAATCAGAAAAGCCGACGTTTAATCAGCATATTTTTAATTGACATACCTAGATAATGGATAGTTGATTAAGTAAACTATGACTTCCAAATATCACGGAACGTTAACATGTTACTTGCTATGCCCATTAATTATTATTCATATTGACCAACCCTCCTAAATATTTCCTGAAATTAAACAGCCATTACTTACAACAATATCAGTGCGTGTGACCGCCACCAAACTAATTTCATGGTCGATGTAGGTCACAATTATTGCTGTTTCGTGGTCTAGGCTCAAACTAGTTCTATACTTAGCGGAGCTAATGATTTATTTTATGGAACAGCAAAGTTTGCCGTGTGGTCCACGACTGAAATAGGACAGCCGCTTTTGAAGTGATTTAGTTGACTCCGTTATATTGTTATTAGATAAATGAGCATTTAATTTACACTTCAGAACATTGTGCTAATAAGGAAGTTAAGAAGCTTGATGTGCAAGAGTCGTCCAAAACTATCAACCTTACAAAAATGCAAGAGGAAACAAGAAAACATATAGATTTGGCAAATTATACAAAAATTAAAATAACAACAACAATAAAGACAGCTAGAGGGCATTCACGCTTATAGATATAACTTGTAATGTTTATTATTTGGGAAAAAACGGTTACGCTACTATAGTAGCATAACCGTTAGCCGTATTTATTTATCTTTAACGATTCAGTGATATTTTATAAGAAATTCCTGCCGCAAAAAGTGCTTAATGAACTCTTAAATCAATAAAAGCGTTAAAACAAACCGTGTCAACACCTGGCAGTCACAATAATGTCACGAAACAGGGAACAGTATTTAATAAACCAATTAATACTTCACAAAATAAATAAATTGTCAGTCACCCATCGCGTGATCATCAACCACAAATCAGTGACCACATGTTAAGAGGTTTAAACACATTTAAGTTGAATATCATAATTTATAATACACTTAGCTGGATTACCGACTCTTATCTCATTACTGATCGTGATTGTAGTTTATGTTGTCTCAAGAGAAATAATGTAGAAATATGATACAAAACGGCTTCAGGTGATGAAGTGAAAAACGATCGAAGTGATAAATGGTATTTGAAGATATTATCATTTAGAAATAATAAGTTTGCTATAGGAGAATTGGTGATATATGGAAATTGATGATTTATGTAAAAAAGAAGAAGTAGTTCTAAGAAACAAAGAGGGTAATAAATGTAATATATTGATGTTGTGAGGCCAAACGCTCTGTCTCTCGGTTTCTCCCATGAAATGTATAACAGTCGCAAGAAGTTTGACACGTGTTATTATTTCAATAACAAATATTAGTGTACACTAATTCGTTTTGTGCGAGGGCCAGCTTTCAGTTCAATGTATATCAATTCATCAAATGCACCACTGAGTTCTTGGCATCAGTTATGATCATTCATCTTTCTCATTGAATGTTCGTGAACGTATATTTCTCAATTATCTTATATTTTAAATGTATTACTTGCGAACGTATAAATGATTTCAGTCGAATCATCGTCTTTATCATAACCTGCTACATACTCTTCAAGAAAACCTTACACGCAAGAGCTATGTGGCTCCAATGGATTAATGTTCTATATAAGTAATCCTCTTTTCATATTTTTTGAGGACTCCATTGTTTGTATTTGTGCTACCTCCTTCTATTATTGTTTCCTGTACCCGAATTAAGTTTCCGGTCTACTGCGGTCAGTTCGCTTAAAACAATAGCAAATTCATTATAAAAATCGAAACAATGACTGCCAGGTTATAAAACACTTCGGCAAAATTCTTACAAATTGGAAAAAAAAAAGTTTTGCCAATTTGCTTTTACTTAACTCTTTTTAATTTATTTACGCGGAACACGTCAAGGAGCTGGGAAAGTTTGTTATCCCTTTCTGTGGTGGGTTAAAGAAAGAGATGGATGATTCCTCAATGAGAGGTCTAATGAGAAATGCAAAGGGCAAAAACACTGACTCGTGTTACCTCACCGGTGCGAGTATTTATGGAAAAAAAAAATTAACTGCACTTTGTGAAAGCAAGTTGCACCACCATTTATATACCACGTACTTCCTATAATTTCATTTTTAATAAACGTTTGCATTTTTATAAAAAAAAGTATTTTTCTTCTATTTATTACATTTAATGCAGCAAATATGTTAGACGGAAGTTCAATTTGATCATCTAAATTCAATAACAAATGGAACATATTTTATACTTTTTCGATGGCATTTTATTTATTTATTAATTAGAACTTTATGCACAAGTAAAATAAAAACCCTACAAAGGCGGAATTAATGCCTGAGGCATTTTCTACCTGTCAACCTTAGGGTGATGCAGAGACAAAACATGGTAGGTGCAACTAACATAAGAACATAACATAATGAGAACACGAAAATAACCATAAAATACAAGAATAAATACATAAAGAATTATATACATACATATAAACAGAATAAACTTCGTCAGGACAAATAACGATTAGTAGAGAAGAAATAACAATCAGTAGAGGAGAAAACACATTTGACAAAGGACATTTTACCTACTTAAACCCTACCTAGCCTACTAATGCATATTTATGGGATTACACTTTGATTCCCGCTTTGTGCCCCTTTGATGTCATTGTGTTCCAAACTGTATGTCTTATTCACGCTTCATTAAAAACCTATTCAGTTAATGTAATCTTATGTTCCCCGTGTATTTCACATGATTCATATCCCAGTGTATATTGAAATCTTCAATTTTTCCAGTTTTATAATCTCTCAATAAGTTTCCAAAACATGATTCTGTTATATGACATCATTTATTTTTGTTTTCAAAACAGACTGTTGTATAATTCGGTCATCTATCATGAGACCAGAACGATATAGAAATGGATTTTGATTTGTTGTAACTTTTAAGAGATTCTATTGTTGATTTATTTGACTCTCAGAGCAAATCTAGAGCAGTTTAGAAGAAGACTATAGGTACTCGTAGTACCGTTTTCATTACTCAATCCAAAGTAATCTGTATCACATTTACAAGTAAAATTGGGTCAGAATGAATAATTTCAAACATCAGTAAAAGAAATTCTTAACACGCTACTAATCGCAATAATGTAAACAAACCATTGTTACCGATTATTCTTACGATTGCAATGTTTGAACAAACAGTATCGATGCATCGATTCAACAATCGATCTGTCGGACATTGCTGTTATGATTGGATCGGATATTGTGGCTGTTGCTGAAAATTTTAATAATAATAAACATGATTTGATTTGTTCACCTCGGCGCAAACAGGTTATGGTGTGCATTTCAAATGTGTAGATACATCATGATCATCCATACCAGGATCTAAACATTGAGAATAATTTAAAACAATTCCCGTGGGAGATGAGCATTGATGTAATAATAAGTTTGCCAAAGTCCTCCGGATAATGTTCATATCATCTGAAAGCTTCTTTTTCCGGATTTCAACATTAAGACGAATAAAATTAATTATAAGCATCAGCAGATTCAATTTGTTATTTTGCGCCATAAAATATATTTCATTAATAACATTGGAACTTCATTCCAGTACCCCCAAGGCCTGAACCCTTCAACAATAACGTTCCAAATGCATTTGCAACTTAATATACCGCCGATTTCCGTGACAAACTCCCATAAGCTCTCATGGAAATACCATAATTCTTACTTTCTCCGCTTGATCACGATAAGACACTAATAACCGAGCAATATGCTAATAACTCAATAAGTAACGCGTATATAACATATTGCTCTTAAAATCTGGGAATGGATGAAAAGTATAGCTTGTCAGTTGTTTATCACGTGTGTTGTAAGCTTCAATTGAGACGATACCATAAATTCTCACCATGATGCTGATTTGGGTTCCCTCACTATAATTTCTCGATAAAAGTCCGGTATCGGTAAAAGGCCTCTTAATTGCCCGAAAGAAATGGGACAAACGAAGGCCCGAAATTATTGGAATTACAAGCCCATGATGAAAGAACTAGGCTTGTCTAATGATACCTATATTTTACAAGTGTATCACATTAAGCATCTGCTAGAAAAGCCGATCTCCACCGGAATGAAAGAAAATAAAAGAGAAATGATGAGAATAGAAATATGAACATTTGGCGTACTTTTGCGAGCAGTGGTGGCCGAGTGGTAACGGCCGAGACTTACGAGTAGTCGTGGGTTTGAACCTAAGCAGGCAATTTTCTTTGTGTAAATTATTTCATCACCACTGCTTTTAAAACGGTAAAGGAAAACATCTTGAGGAAACCCGCATGCCGCATACAACAAAAAATTCGAAGATTTGTGATATCCACCAACCCGCACTGGGCCCGCGTGGTGGAATTCGCCACACTCTCTCACAGAAAGAGGAGGCTAGTGTCCCAAGAGGGGGACCATTAAAGGCGGATCATGCTATGCTGGTGATATGTGAGAAGCGGTCGTAGAGTGAGTATACTATTTCACTTCCACTAGCAGTGTGACGCATTAATCTCATGCGAATAAACATGAACCAACCATCACGAATATCAATCAGCGCCATCCTACCGCCATCCTACCGCCACAGCATCCGTTACACCAACCAATCGATATCTCCCAAGTGAATGGCGTCAACAATGTCTCGTCTACAATACCTGATTGGCCAGTTTCAACGTCAGACAACCAGTTAAATATAGTCAGGCTCGTTAATATGGATTATTATTTTATGGTCCACTAATTTATGTGGCGGTAGCAGCGGTAAATAGTCAAGATGTCGGCTTTAAAAAGTGTAAATCTGATGTGATGTGGGAATGGGAGTTAATTTTACACTTGTCTTCTGGATTCCAATGTATGTCAAAATTAGGGTTAGAGCTCACAATCTACTTACATTTGGTTAATGTCAATAACGCTTATATTTAGCAGCAAGAGACGACTTATTAATACTTAGAAGATTCGCGGTGAATGAAAACATCGTGAGAAAACCTGCAAGTCCTGGAAGAAAAAAAAATCGAAGACATGTGACATCTACCAACCTGAACTGGGCCCGCGTGGTGGATTCCGCCTCTCAGGCCTCCTCTATGAGAGGGCTCTCACAGTGAGCAGGTATGTGTTCCAGCAGTAGAAACATTATAGGCTGATTATACTACTTAAAAGATTCGCACAGGAATCGGATTGTATAACGGGTACTTAAGGATAGCTGCATAGATAGTAGTATCATTTGTAATCAATTGAATCATAATCAATAGCGATAGCATTTTTGCTTCAAAGGACAATGATTTTAAGATCTCGAAGAAGAGAAAGTCTTAAAACGTTTAGTGAATGTTTTAATTATTGGTTCTATTTTCATTCAAGGTCCTGTTTATAATATCAATATACAAGGATCCCTGTCCTTTTACAGTGCCTCATATATTTAGTATTAAAGCTAACGAGTAATTAAATATATGCATCACATATGCGAGACCTAATCAAGGTATTCACAGATCAGTTAATTATAAAGAAATGCCATTTCATTGTTATTTGAATTGATAAACCTGCTCTTTTTATCGATGGGGTCCAACAAAATAATCTCCATAACAAAGACATGATCATCCTCTCTTTTGCTCAATTTATTTGGGGTCAGCATCTCTTTTTCTTCTATAACAGTCGTCATCACAGTATTCATTTACTTTTCTAGCCATATCATCTTTCACTCAATTCATCCATAGCTTCACAAAGACCCTTGATCAAACTATATAATATGTTCAATACTTAATAACACAATATATGTTTACAAATAATATACTGGAATGGTGACAAAAAATCTAAGCAATACATTTCTATTGTCCAGTGCAAGTTGTTCCAGTCAAACTGGAACTTGTACATGTCAACAGCAGTCCTAAGTTTGGAACGTTATTGTCTTGCATAAACGTCCATATTAGTAGCACTGACAGCATATCTGATCTGAGTTGTACGCAAAATATGTACCTACATTGTATGGGACAATTCAATATCGGAGAAATAAAAAACGCGGTTTGAGAGCTTTTCTAAAGAACATATTATTTATGTCGAACCGCCTTTTTTTCTTAAAAAAACAAACGCCTTTTACAACAGTACAGAAAACTAACAAAAGAGAGAGGAAAGAGGCTTCAAAAGGAGATGTCATGCCGTTTACAACTTTTGCTAAATAATCGTCCTGTATCCATCAGGAAAAAATAAAACCCACAATTTCTATTTTCATTCTTCAAGTCACATCTACATCTTAATCTACACCCAGCATATATGTTAATGGATCAATTATTTAATACCAGTTTAGGTCGCGACGCTGCGCCCGCGCCGCGTGCCGGTCTCCTTGTATCGAGCCAGTCGCTAAGATTATCCGTTTATTAAACATGCATGTAGATTATGTGGCCTCTAATAATAGTTACATAAACTTGTGTTAACCGGGTGACATGCTGGGTCATTATGGGAAGATAAACTTTGATACAGATTTCTGATAGATACATATAGTGTTAATTGTAATAAAGAAGATTCGTCAATAGAAAGAGAGCTATAATTACAGTTTATTGATAGGACTATAGGACTAATTACCAAAAAAAATGTTTTGACCGAAAAAATATCCCTATGTTAATAAAAATACAAGTTTTGGCAAAGAAAATAAAGACTAGCGAAAGTGTAGATGATACAATTAAAAACTTGTCTATATTTAAACTAATATCCTTCAATTCTTAGCAACTAATAACTGCGTCTGCACCCATTTCTTTGGCAGAAGCTCGAGGAAATAATTAAACTAGGTTCATCCCAAAACTTCAAACTCGTAAACATCTTAATAAAATCAACTATTACCGTAGCTACGTATAAAAATCTTCTAATAAACATAGCACTTTATTAGTGGATGCTGTATCTTCGTAATTAGTATTTGGAGAAAGTCCCGTGTACTTACCTGCAGTATTAGTAGGTAGTTAATGCGTTAGATTTGTGAGATAACTTTTTGGTGATAGAGAATGAGTTGATTAGTACAAGTTGTAGAGAGGTAAATGACCTTTTGACATGAGAGGACTGTTGTTAGGAATGAATAAAGCTCTAGTTTTGAAACGAAGTGGCATCAAGATGCCAGAAGGTTAGAAGCAAACTCATGTGGAATCGATTATACATTGTAACAGCGAATCACTTATCACGCCTCCCCCTTAAGATCTAGGCCAAATATTTTTTGATAGTCGGACAGTGCTCATAACCTAAAGAGCCACAAAGTGCCATATTTTTTTAAAATTAAAATATATATTATAAATTATTAATATTTTATATATTTATATATATATATAAATCCACGAAATTTCGCGGGTATTCTGGTGTGGTAGAATTCCGAAAAGATACGGCACTTATGTCCTGCGTGCCCTGATAACACATTGGTGTAACTCATGGACGCTACTGATAATAAATTAGACGTAGCTAATTTCTGAACTGACATAATTCAGATTACGTACCATCGAAGCGCGGTAAATATTGCAATTTTGCTTTGATCGTTTTATTGGTAAATAAGAGACCAATTATCTAACAGTCAAAGGTTTATAGCTGATATTACGACTATTTGGATTACAGTTTTGATTGAAAACTTAAATATTCATTGGTGTCATGACACCAGTCATATTTTGAAATATCTAGTAGCTAGCGTACATTTAGAAACTGTAGAGGTATACACATATCCCATTTATCGACAACATGGCTGATTGCCACGAAGCAAGACGAGCACTAATAACGCTACTGCCCACAACAGACTTTGCTGGGATATATCGGCTAGCAAGTAACCATGTTATACTTACAATGTTTACGCCACCATCTGTCGGTCCACAGGGCCTCATTAATCAGAACCATACTACTTACAAGTAACGTTGACGATTAGGAACACTAAACCTAAACAAACAAATGAAAGTTTGAATTTCACAAAAGGAATTAGGACATTTAAAGATAATATTTGTTGTAAAGGAATAATATTTAAGGGCGAAACTAATAACCGAACGGTAGTAAAAGGAATGATTGTTTATCTTCATAATACGGAAACTATAAATTCTCAGAAACAGTTCTGACACCTGGGGATGTATTGGAAAATAAACTGTGTAGACTGAACCTAGGTTAGTGTTGGTAGCAGACGTTTTTCACGTGGTTGCGGGCAGTGTAGTCACAATAAGAGCAAACGTATTAGTAGACTTGGAACTAGCTGTCGATTGCCAAGATATCTTAATACGGCTAGAGAGAGTACACATGCGGGAATAAATACACCGAAAAGCATCTTGCAGAGGCAACAGAAATTATTAAACAATTTGAAAGTAATGGTCAAGGTTGAGTTTAACAAACGTATGCATATTTTCAATGATGGCAAAACCAATGAGGTTTCATAAAGTGCCTAAAATTTATGCCTGCTTTTAATTAAAAGATTTGACAATAAGGCTTTTGTAAATAAATTATGATGAGACATGAGAACAGATCACTTCAAACTTGGGAAAAACCTCTAAAACAAGAGAAGAGAGCAAACCGTTTTTGATAAACAAATAAAACCGTCATGCTTACGAGAAAACAAAAATCTCGCCTCATTATAAAAGAAATCGAGTGCAAAGATGACTAAATAAAGTCAACACAGAGCTAAATCAACGTAGGCTGCCACATAAACAGCACATGGTGACGTTATGAAATACGATTATGAGCGAAACGCAAGCCCGATTCAATTGTTTCAAAATCGTTAGTTTCCGCGACTGTGTTGCCGATCACAATACCACTGTTGATCGTGTACTGTTGCATTTCTTTCTTAGGAACAGAATCGATTCTTGCTACCCCGTAGACCGTACGTAGGTTGGCTATGTTTTGTCGTGCACACCGTACAGTACGGTCGACAAGTCAATAATTTTGTCTTGTTTTGCAAACCGTTTATCGGTAACTGGGTGAAAGAATGTAATAGACTTGGTGATCTATAAATAATTTTAGTAATTGAAGTGGAAGCTGGGTAATTTGAATCTGCGTTTATGGAGTGATTACAGGCTGTGTAATTGAACGTAATCAAGTTTGAACGAGGTGATTGTGCGACTGATTCTGAGCACACAACACTTAATTTGTGACAACACTACTACTTGACAAAAAAGCTTGACAAAAAAGTTTGAAAGCCCACTCTATATTGATGAGTCGACTAATGAAGTGTTAAGGTAATTTTTGTCATGCTTATCGTTATCGTGCTTTGAGTCTCATATAATAATTAACATCTCTTTCATAAAAACATTCTTATATATATATATATATATATATATCTTAATCTTTTTTATCGTGCTTGTTAGTGTAAGTGATCCTAAGATTTCTACAATTTTTTCTGTTTTTACCCGTGAGAACCTGTAATTGGCTTTATGTTTCTTAATCAACTGTTATCCATTTGTTATTGCTGTTGGTTCTCCTATAAATAAATAAATAAATAAATATTCATAAGATTAAAGAACTAATTACACGTTTTTTATACATAACCCGAAGATTTTAATCTAGAAATTACAAAAATATTTACATTCACTGCCACATTAAATGAAAAGGCTGGCTCTCATATATAGGTATATATGTATAGTTTTATAAACATGACATAAATCAGCTTAACCATTGCTCTACAGCTGATCTCCTGAACTCTAACGTGTCAGGCTAACAGTAATCTTTGACCTACTATTGATATCCCAACACATCTTTCTTTCATAAAAATAACATTAAGAAAACACTACTAATAAAACCTCCACTGATTGAAACCCTTACGTAGCTAAGCCGATACTATCATAAGTATCAAAATGCTTATTAAACAGATTAACATCGGCTAACACCTTATGAATTTTGATACTTTACCTTACAAACTGGAATATGGCTGCATCTACATCGAAATGACTTGATTTTCAAAGATTGAGTTGTCAGATAAGGTTCGTAGGTTCGGCAATGCAGTAGGTGCGTAAGATATGGGCTGGTGGAGTCGTTTATCAGAGAAACTTGTGCGGTGGGGTGTCAGGTACACACCACCGCACAAGTTGTAACACACTGTGGAAAGTTTTGTCTAATAAAACTTAAAAGACTATAATGTGCTGCGGGTGTGGGGAAAGAAGAAGCTGTGGTAAGGCTTAAGAAGTTCGAAAGAATGAACATAAATAGCCGAAAGTTCAGAAGGAAAACCAGGCATTATACATAATAATTTTATAAACCTTTACTGTATGTACAAAACTGATGCCATTTAACTTATTCTTGTTTTGTTTTTCAGATTACAACATGAAGAAAGTTAGATCAAGAGCATCAAATACATTTTTTTATAAGAATAATTTGGCACCATAAACGAAGCTGCTCTCGTAATATATATACAGAAATTTAAAACTTTTTAAACCAATAAACATGTACAACTTATTATAATAGCTGATATTATATAAATATGTGCATAATAATTATAGGAACAGTGGCGATTATCATAATTTTGTATCGACAGATTCTGAGAACCGGAGGCTATTGGTAGCTCTTTTTTTAATTAAATATAAAATTTCGTTCATTATATTTAAATCTTAAAGAGTAGGTATACTATATTCTAATATATTTATGGATATTTGTGAAAAGTAAATATAATTTTTTGGTACAGACTGGTCAAATGATTGGTCTTGAAAGAACTATGCTGTAATCTGGTGCTGTATAGAAATTATGCACCTATCTATCAAACATACATAAATAATGCAAGAAAATAACATAATATATTTATTTAAAGCAACCATCTTTTAGGAACTAACTATAGTAAGGCATATACAGAAAATATCATCTGAATAGGTATTGAGCCAAGTAGATATTATTATTTGAGTCGTATAGGTATCAAACTCAAAGCATTTATTTCAAGTAAACCAATTAAAGGCACTTTCAAATTATCAGGGGGTCGGTCAGTCAGACAAATGAAGCTAGTTGCCGATTCCAAAGCGTAGTAGGTTGCTATGAAGAGGAACGGGCAAGAAACTCCACGGACATTCATGTTGAAATTATACATGTCAGAACAATGTAGAAAGACGTGCACGTTAAAAGCGTCCGTAATATAAAGATAAAAATAATTTAAAGAATAATAATTTAACCCGGTCAAGAAGTTGGATATTATTTTTGGTCCGTCGGTTCTGAATCTACTTAGTCTATGACTGTCCACTGCTAGAAATTCTCCTTGTGCATCATATTCATGATCAGCCTATAATGTTCCACTGAGAAAGCCAGTGTCCCATGCTTCCTCTATGTGAGAGGGTTGGAGAGCGGGATGGTGGATATCACATGCAAAAGTTTGATCGATCCTAATAAGTTGCAGTAATCAAAACACGATATCGTATGTCCCAATATGTGAACCAATCGTTACCAATAATATGATTTTAATATGAACACTGAAAGGTCAAATACCGGAGTATTATCACAGATCTCCGTTATTGGCGATTCGTTGAAACTGCCTCTTGTTTATGAAACTGCCATAATTTTTAATAACGACATGAATTCCTTCTATATCTTGATCGCGCTTGAATATATTTGCAATATGAGGAAATTAATTTATGATACCAACCTACCGCGTTGACACATATTTTGGATTGCTTGTTAAAAATGTTTTACATTCCTTTATCTCTGTGCTTATACTTTACGCATTAGTTGAATTAGGCTATAGAATAAATATCATAGAAATAACATAGAGACAATCTATGTAAGTTGTTGTTTTGTACTTGTGTCTATAATTTAACCCCGCACTTCAAACCTTTGGAGTAATGTGTTTGCAAAAATGCAATTAATACACTCTATGAATTAACCATTTACTCCAAACACTCATTCAGATGCCGAGTAACTAGATTACGGACCTCATCGTATTGTCATTCCCAATCTTTACGTTAATTTTCTCTTACTACTCCATTACACAGATGAAGCACTTGTCAATAAGATTACAGATAAGACAGGACTTCAGATAGCGACGAGACGTAAAGTTATTTTCATCATTTTATACTTCAATGGAAGAATGCAACGAATAAAAGGGATACAATACGGACCAAAATAAACAACTCTTACCGGAAAAAGGAATAAAATTCCCCAGCAGACATTATTAGAACTATTGTCACAGACATCACTGGGTCCCTAATACTGAGACAGATAAAATCAAGCTATTTCTAGTCACACACGTAAAACACAAATTCCACGTCCGATGTCACTATTTTTATAATTACAACATTATTTCCTAGAAATCGTCTCTAAACACAATTAATTTATTCGACGAAGCGATCTTGATACTTGCACAATATACTCGTATTGTTTAGTATATATTTTTTATAAATCTTAAGCTTCTTGAGTTCATTTGGACTTGTGCCAGCTCTTTAGCGGTTGGGAATAGGACCAGGTTTGTGAGAGCTCCCTCGTCTCTCTGATTTATCGTGTAAATGATGGAAATCGGGGCTTTTAGAAGGGATTTGAGGATCAAGACAAATTGGTCCGTTTACGTAGTTTGACATTGCGCTTGCGTTGATTGTCTCAATGTTTTGGTTTATAACGACTGCTAGTACGGATTAGGTTTAAAACGTGGTTTTGGTTGTCGGTTTTACTTTGACGTAGGAATATCAATACTTATTTTATAATCTGTGGTGCTAGTCGGTTCATTTATGCAAAACTCGGTGAGCTAATGGTACTTGACTTGTACATTTAACTTGTTTATTTTAATTCTGGAAACATTAAAAGATAGTGTAGATTTATATTATCTATGGGCAATTCATGTTATAGATAACATATTTAACGTAGATTGCATTTTTCGGAAGTGGTTTTCTTAGAGAAACTAGATCTTTCGAAGCAAAATGTTGGCATTAAAGTCACCAATCACCAGCTAAAGTCAAGTACTTCCTCAGTTACCACACTAAAGCCTCCGGAACTTCTTCATGCTTGCAGTGTTTGCCTGTAACCGATTGCTTCTCTGTTGTACACATTTTTGTATGTTACTCTTAGCACAAAACCGGTGTGAACAATTGTAGGTGAACCAATAATAAATAAAATAAAATCGCCATCATACACGACCCGCTCTGCATGAGAACATACCTTTAATGAGGAGCAACAGGCTAACACTATCAATTAAAGAACCCACGCTTGTAATACAAGGTAAACAATACAGAACAGGGTTACCAGTAGGTAGACAACAAACCCAGACAAGTCCCACAAACTATACTTAAAAAGCGTATCTAAACTGCCTTTATCCCACACCTCATAACCGATACGATACCTAAATATAGTGCGAAAGATCGCCTCGTATGAAACCGGCTTTATTTTTACTTTTTTTATAAGAGAACAAGCTGTATAATAAGCTAACTAAGCGAAAACAAACTGTCGGTTCCGCGCCCTCCAATTCGGTGCATGCGGCTCGCTATGTAATTATTAGGTTGATAGGAATTGGTTATAGGGATAGCGGAAAGCGGGAGCGAGTGTGCAAATGAATTATGTACGTAAGTACGAACACAGGGGACTGCCTTGTTGGGCTAGTGGTCGCAAATGCTACTGCTGAGCATGAGGTCTTGGGTTCGAATCCGGGGTCGGACGAAGTGCTATTAGGTTTTTCCATTTGGAAAGCAGTCAGGATTTGTGCCCGGCTGATGGCAATAAGCTCGCCCCCTGGGTGTACTATAGGAACACCTCTGCCTAACCCTTTGGGGAATACAGGCGTGGTATAATGTTTATGTAAGTAGGAAAGGTTTTCATTTTTACATGCCAATTCCGTTCCTAAGTTAGAATTTATTGTACTAACTAACTAAGAAAGACGATAAAGCTCGAAGTTTGGAAAGCGTTATCTAATGCAAAAACGGGATTGTGATATTTAATACAGTTGCATTGAATAAATGTCATTATTTTGTTCTTAGATCTTGCCGAAGGGTGCACAAACGGAACCCTATTTCTAAGCCTCCGCTGTCAGTCCGCTGTATCTAATGAACCATAATAGGTAGACAGTTGAACTTTTCACAGATTGTGTATTTCTATTGTTACTGTAACAAAAAAAAAAGTTAAAATGTATACGGGTACCTACAACGTGTTTTATCGGCGTTTTTTTGCTACGTTGGTGAACCTTTAGTGTGCGAGTCCGACCCGCACTTGGCCGGTTTTTTTATTTCTTACCCATCAGTCATGCTTTTGACTTGGTATGGACAGTAACGCAAACCCATTACTTTTGACTTGATCTGGGCAGTGAGGCAAATCCATTACCTACTTTAGACTTGGTCTGGGGCCCAGTAAGACAAACCCATTACTTTTGGTACGCTGTGCCTGAGCCCACATTGGATTCTGAATAAGCTCAACAATGAACAATTTCGTGCATTTTCCTGTTAATATGGTTATTAAATCGCGAATCGCTTTCAGTGAGCACAGCACCTCATCGCAGCCACCCGCAATTATGCCGCGATAATGGCCGACGACGCGTTTAATGCTGTTTAGTAAGGGCTGCCACGAAAACTTATTTATTAAACACTAGCTGTTGCCCGCGACTGTCTGCGATCCAGAATATATATGTCCTTCTCCAGGTCATGGTCTAACCATGTCCAAATTTCAAGCAAATTCTGTTCAGCCGTTTTAGCGTGAAAGCATAACAAACTAATGTACAAACTACACTTTCGTATTTATAATATTAGTTAGCCATAACATTACGCCTTGTTTACATAAACATAACATTACGCCTTGTTTCTCCAGGAAGGGTTAAGCAGAGGTCGCCTCGTTGGTCTAGTGGTCGCAAGCTCTACTGCTGAGCATGAGGTCTTGGGTTCGATTCCCAGGTTGGGCAAAGTTTTATTGGGTATTTCTATGACGATTTTCTCAGTGGCAATAGGCTCGCCAACTGTTACATGGGACAAAACTGGCGGACAATATAAATATAACAAAACATAACCTACGCTTTGTCTTCCATAGACTATAAAATACCAGCCAATTGCGTGTTGGACCACGCACAATAAAGAGTTCTGTAGTTGGAATTAATTATTTATCTCAATAACAAACTTAACATTGTAGTTCCAAAGCATGTTTCCCATACATCCCAACTGCAAATGTAAGTTTGTACGCACAATATGTTGTTTTAAGACCATAGACTTCTTATAGGTCTTCCTGTAATCTATAAGAGTATAGAACTACCTTCCGTATTTTTTTCAAAATTTTAGGCTCTGTAGTTTCGGAAATTAGGGTAAATGGTAATTTTTCATCTATTTTCTTAAAAATCACTTTATTATTTTCTTACTTAATTTATTTTCTCCCATATTCAAAATTCATTTATTTACGTTACATCATTTTTCATGTCCATGTTTGGGTCATACAAATCCAAAGACGGACACGTGTACTAAATTTTAACTTATATGATCCTTTAGATTCGAAGCAAATTGGCTGTAGCAGACGGGCAGACAGAAAGACAAACACACGAGTGATCCTATGAGGGCCCCTTTTTTATTTACCGGGACATTACGGAACCCTAAAAATAACGAAAATAGTAAGAAAAATCGGTATAATTCAGTTAAGGTTAAGAACACAGAGTAACAATTTATAAGACACCAATAAAAAAAAATGGTAATTAATAAGCCAAAAGAATTACCCTGAAGCTTTGAGGTGAGAAAGTAAGTAACAATAAAGTAATTATTTGTTACCATCCGCTGATTCGACTCTATGTTTAGCATATTATCATCATTGTAATTCCCGCCTTTGGCCATGAAATTCACCTTTGTCATAAATCTTAAAGAAAAGTCCTAGAGAATCAAAATTCTCAAGATTTCGAAAGCCTAACTCGACATCTGACTGCAGTACTTGTGAATTTTATGATAGCAATTAATCTTATCAAAGATTCATCACCACATACCAATAAATTGAGGAATTCCATTAAATGGCCGTACTTTATCTAATACTCGTAAATCAAAGCGACCAATCGTGGAATGGCTACCGTTTCGTCTATACGAGTATAATGTGCCGACCACATTCATAACTCCTCCTTAAATCGTCATCAATTATTTTAATGTTCCTTCATAAATATTATTGTCATACATACAGGCGACACGGTGTATCACCTATGTTTAAAGCTACTATAATATGAACACAGCCCAACTTAGATTTAACTCTACTGCAGTAATAATAGCGTCTAAATTCAAAATAATCGCGCCCCTATCACGCAGAACGTTTACAAAATTAAACACATTCCTTAAAATCAAATTTTGAGGGGTCATTATAGCAAAGGATTAAGAGGCCGTGCACGAAATCGTCTGATTTTGTTCATTTTTGTTCGTTCATTAGTTGCGAGAGAGGAAAAAAAAATTGAAAAGTCGAGTTTTTTGATGTGCATGTGGCTGAAAGGGATTTTTCAAATAGGTTAAGCATTCATGGAAAATCACAAATATTCACAAGTTTTCCCAAAAATTACGCGAGACTGACGTTTGGTCACTTTTTTAGAGAAACTACTTTTGATTTTGAACAATTCAAATTACCATCAACATTTTTGTATGGTCTACTTGGATGTGGCTGAACCACTTTTTTCAACTTTGATAAATCAAAATAAAAATAAACCATATTTTCGAGAGCGCAAAAGTGATGCAACTATTAACAGGTGCTGTGACTGACACGAACGGCTAAGTACCACGAAAACTGTACTTTTATAGTTACACAGACATAAATGTTTCAATAATTTCAAGCTTTCTTAGAATTCGATAAGTTATTGACAAAAAAGGGTATTTTTCGTGCACGGAGCCTTAAGGCGTGATGTCAAATACAATTGCATTTCGAAGCCGCAACATTAATTTTGTATAAAATAATGTTTTGCGCAAACGCAACCCGCCGACAGTAGTCGGACGTATTCGGATAAAGTCGCCACTTATACAATGTCCACTGAGTGTTGCGAAAATAGGAAACCTATGTAGGTCTAATTTCGTAACGAAAACACTCGATGAATCATTGATTTGTGAATAAATTAAAAGGGCATGCAAGTCGTGTGGATTTATCAACGTTGAGAAAATAAACTTGACGCGAGAATGTGAATATAATGGAGGTGTCGAGACTCTTTACGCGGGCCATCGGTTTGCTTGAGTGTTGCCAGTTTTGCCGCTTGACTCGAGTTCCTTATAAGGAGTATGGCAACATTGTATCTTTTGTTGACAATGGTGTGTAATATTGTCGATTTGTTCTCGAGTCTTGTGATGAGGTTTTCGTACAAGATCTCGTGGGCTTTGTTATACAACTGTAGGTACTAATGAAATGGTTATGTATTTTATTACAGAAACCACTATTATTTCAATTGACTGAAGATAGTAGGTAGACTAGGCTTCTGACAATGGAAATAGTACATAATGGTAACGTTTCTATACTGTTTTTAAGGCTTTTTACTATTTTTTTATACAAAGCGAAAATAAGTATGATGAAGAGGAGATTCTGCCCCCTCCCCTTAAGTTCTTCATAAATACTTATTTTTCGCCTGATATTAATTTTATTAATAAAATGTGATCTATGAGCAAATAAGACTCAGAATAACCCCAAGCCTTCTGCTTTCATAAATTAATTGTATTTTTAGCCTGGATGAGAAAGACAGGAAGTACCTAAGAAGTCTATGTATTGATAAATAAAGTACTTAGTAGGTTAGTAATAAAAATGGCGGCCTAAGCCGGAAATTAGAGAAATCTAGGATAAACCAATATTTATCTACCTCTTAACACCTTCCTAGGTAATGTAAACTTCCAGACCACAATCCAATATTTATAGAAGTCCTACTAAAACCCCAAAATTTCATGTTTAATGATTTTCTGACTTATCTAACTAAAAATCATGGCAAATACAGCATTAGCAATCAGTTTACACGAATGTAAATAAGAAAATTAAGGACCCCTTTTTATCCAACAAAGTCGATTACATTTTAACAACCATAATTTGCCGTATTTCTAAGTATATCGGTCCACTACAAATAAACCAAGCAATGCAAATTAAAGTGCATTCCCAATAAAAATACCATAACCAGCCAACAGTTTAATTAGAAACGGACTGTAAAATAACATAAAAACTATCAGCTTTTATCATTTCGCAAAGTTGTAAACATAATCAGAGGAGTCTATTAAAATAATTATTGTCTTCTTATGGACACGATTATCTTACTTAGTATTTACTTGTTAACAGTAAATGCATGTCATGTTAAGGCTTTCAGACAGACAGGCGTGACGCGACGGCGCAACGCGATACCGGTAGAACAATTTCCGTGAAATTTTCATAGAAATTTTTCCATCGGAGTCGCGCTTTAACTGTATTTAACTATGTCGGGATTGATATTTAATGACAAAGTGACAACTTAGTATTTATTTAGGTATACCTACAATATGGGAGAAAAATATATGTTGCACCGACTCCAAATAAATTGTGATGGGACACTTAATGTCCTGTCCTGCGTGGCTGTCGTCTGCACGTTACAGGAACTGATGGACGCCTGTGGTGGTGCCAAACGCGTGGCCGAATTCTGGGCCGAGTCTATTAGATTGCCGTCGATATGCTAAGAAGATGAATTGGGGTAAGCGCAAAAGAATGATGATAATAACCTACAGGCTGACTTTGAATTTATTTATTTATTATTCATTTATTAACAACTGACACTATGATACCAACTCTGAAATAGTGAAAATAAGCATCTGATTCATGCGTTATTTTCATTCCGTAAGTATTGCATTTTTGTATAAAACAGCAGACGTTTTTCGATATTACAGAATAAAAGTTCAAAGTCTAAATTAATTTATTTCAAATATATAAAAAGCACTTTTGAACGACAAAATTTCCAAAAAAATTGAATTGATTCAAGTCGCCCCTTCGAAAAAGAAACTCTAAGTTGTTTTTTTAAAGTCGAGAATCTTTCACACCGACACAGCGTGAATCATCAAATACAATTATTGCTCATACGCACACATCTTTCGCAAAACATCTGGATCAAACTCAAACCTACGACAAAAACGCACATTTAGTTTATCAACCGGAAACATGACTATGAACGATAACCGTTTAACTATTTAACCAATCAGTTAATTAAACCGTAATAATAATTGAACCCGGTTTCAAGAACTTACGATGAAGGGAAACTAACGACACAATATCGTTAAACTCAAGTACCCCACCATCGTACTGTGTCACTTATTAAGACCTTATCTTAGTACCTTAGACCATAAAAACAGTGTGGACTCGTCTCATAAACTTTCTTGGAGACCAAAGAAATCTCTATCTACGTTCTATTAAAAATACATAAAATTAATATCTGAGAGAGGAAGTCTTAGAAAATTATGATAAGTTTTCTTGATGTGTCAAGTAGCTTGATGTGATTATCAGATAAAGACGGGTTTGGTTACCATAAACACACATTAAGCAGATTAGCAGTGTTCGCACAAAATGGTAGAATAACTAGCAAAACTAACATCCATTTCCTGAAAGATAATTCAACTTAATCAGTGGTTAAAATTTATTTTTGATGCTGTGATTGGTTAGCTAAGACGTTGACATAACGACACCTCCATGCAATAACATCGTAACTCACTTTTTTCCAAAAATTGAGTTACAACGGCTTTGCTATGTAAAAAAAAATGCATTGTTTCTGTACTATCATTGTAATTCTATTCCCTTTCGTTTCTAAAATAAACGTCAAAGTATTGTAACTAATCCAAAAAATATGTTTTGTCAACAATATAATTGCAACTTGATTTACAAATTATAGAAAATATTATTAGTAGCTTGTTTATTAAGTACAACAAAATTGTAACATTAGATACAATCTATGTACATGATAAAATTACGACCACAAAAATAAATTAAACTACAAAAAAACTAAATTGTAACTCAGACATTCAATGTTTGTCCTCGTAACTTATATGTCATTTCACTGTTTTGTTTTTCACGTAAGTCATGAAAACCCATGAAAACAATTTTTCTTTTACAACGTAACCATACCTATTTATAGTCCGCCTAAACTATATTAAATAGAGCCAGCTTCAAAAATTGTACGGGGTGTTTTGAGTTTGCTATAATTTTTCAAACTTTAAAATCGCTCTCCTGTAAAATCACAAAAAGTGAGTTACGATGTTATTGCATGGAGGTGTCGATAAGTTTCGACACTGGGTTATAGCTCGATTTCACCAAACTTGTTACACAAAATGTCCCGTTAAAGCACACACTTTCATAATGCCAGTTCTACGAAAAACTGGAATTTCCTAATCCTGCTTCATACTCGTATAATAAACGTAACGTAAAAATAGTCCGTTAAGTTCATGTCTAACAGAGCTTAGAGAACTGTGTCTAAATTGAAAAGACAGGCGCCAATATGCGTTCATATACCGGAAATTTAATTTAAAAGTATCGCCTTTCGAGGTACTATCATCATCATCATTTCAGCCGAAAGACGTCCACTGCTGGACATAGGCCTCCCCCAAGCAGCGTCACTTCGACCGGTTCTGTGCTTCAGCGGTAGTATTATGTGACATAGTTATTTAATGTGCGCTCTGGTTGAGGAAACGACTAGATGGCGCTTAGAATTTATTTGAAAACTTTCGCCCTGACCACCTCAGAGCGAAAGTTTACAGAATTTCATTTCTTGAATGTTATGTTTGTTTACTCCAAAATACAAATGCGAATAAAACAGATACCTAAGACAGATAATAACAGATAACAAAATTGTTTTAAGTTTAAAAAGGAAAGATCCTAATTCTAACTAACCTAACTGTATTATAAATGCGAAAGTGAGTTTGTTTAATTTGTTTGTTTGTTTATTACGCTTTCACACTAAAACGGCTGAACCAATTTGGATGATATTTGGCATGTGCCAAATTTTGTAGGGTAGAGTAGACCATGTATAAGTAAGGACACAGGATACTTTTATCCCGATATTCCCACAGGATCGAGACTTATGCGGGTGAAACCGCGGGGCGCAGCTAGTAGGTATATTAAGCTCATCCTGTAATTCCCTTCCAACCCTTTCATAAACGTTCTGATTTAAACGATTACCCATTTCCCTTTACCAAGACCGTCACTGATCAAAAACTGCTTCGTCGGCGTCGGTCCAGTGGTCGCAAGCGCTACTGCTGTGCATGAGGTCCTTGGTTCGATTCCTGGGTTGGGCTAAGTATTATTGGGTTTTTCCATTTGGAATTTCTCAGTAGCAGCCCGTAATCTGGATTTGTGCCTAGTTGCTAGCAATATACTCGCCTCCTATGACATGGGACTTAAACATAACTGGCGAAATGTGGGTGTACTACATAACAGGTTGGTACTCCTCTGCCTTTCCCTTCGGAGAATACTAACGGGCGTGATGTTATGTTAAGAGCATAGCAGAAACTATTTTATGCCTAAGCATTAAACCTAGCTTCAATCAGGTACAGATAGGTAAAGCAATATGAACCAAGTCTGCCAATAAGCGAATAATTTTAGAAATCAAAGGTACATGTAAATTATGTTCTCCGTATAATTGAGGTCGCGCAGTTATTAACGAAACTGGATTAATCTAATGGGTATTGGTATTAACAAACATTGGTATTAAGCTAAGGACGACTTCGTTTGGCAATGTCGATGTCGCAATCATTGTCATTGTAGACTAGCAAATTTTCGAATCTCTAATTTAAACTACAGAGATATTCTGTACATAACTGATTAGCAATGGATTGTAAGATATTATAGGGTCTTTGCAAGTGTTGATACTTTGTACATTTAACATACCTACCTACGGCACTATTACTCTGAAGGCCGTTTTCTCAGTGAGTATTTCAAAACGTTCAAAATGTAATCGTAATCTCGTCTCAGCCATGATCCATTTCAAAACTTTAGGTAAAGTAGAGGTATTTTTGACAGATTGGGACTGAGAAGAATGCGAACGTTTTAAAAATATGGGAAGTATCTCTCTGGGCAGTAATAGGTGCCTGCTATCTATTAATTATTTAAGTGGATCATAATAAACCACGATTTGCGTGTCATTCTCATACCGGTCCCCCGACACGAAAGAAGAAGAAGGGAGTGCCTATCGAGTAAAAAATTTCGGTCGCGTGTCTGAGCTGCAAAGATAACGTTTTGGGGAGTTTCAGGTCAATGGTTTACCTACTGCTCAACACGCGACTTGGACGCCGCAATGATCAGGTAATCTTAGTAAACTTTTAGGTGATCGCAGTACTGCTATCACTGGGGCAACGCTGCAATAAAATCCTTTTCCCTGTAATCGATTTATGAATGTACCAATTGCTAAATCGATATCTTAAAACATGTTCGAATCGATTGATTCCAAATTCTGTATCAACTTCATTTATAAATCGTTAGCATATAAATCAAATCTGAAATTATTGAATGTTTTAATAGTGAACGCCCTTAAGGTGTGGAACTCGTACAAATTGTTCTAAAATTACAATAAATGGTGGTAAACATTAATATTAGTATGATCGAACATTTTTCAATTATGAATGAATTAACTGGTTATTACATTTATAAACCGTTACGATCGGTTCCATTACATTTGAAATCGGATTTGAATAGAGAACATGACTGTATTTAAAATAAATTCTTATTCCGGAACTCAAGCGCAATCCGGACACGCAAGGTACATAGAGTTTATGATTCAAGAGTCCTGTCAAACTAGTCAGGGACCCCTGAAAATAGCAGTTCTTAGGGAAAAAAACATACATAGGGTTCATGGCTGGCATCACAACAAATATTGTAATTGATGCGTTTTTTTTTTTAATACTAGCGGTCGTAAGCGTGGTCGTTGATAAAATGTTCGATTGATGAAATTTAAATTACAGAAGCTAGCTTTCCGCGAGGTAAAATCGAGGCTAAGAGCAGGCCCATATATTTATTAAAAAATAATTAAACTTTCTTCCCTGGATAAACACGAATGGATCCCTCTTCCCGCGAACTCGTATGACCCCATCTCTACACAATTATCACAACCACGGGAAGAGAGAGATGGTGAGATGGAGATGGTGCGGTTCTAGTAGCCAAATCCAAATTGTCCGAATCCTAAGGTTATCTCTTATCTTAACTTATAAGCACCTATTTTGATACCAAAAAAGATGAGAAAGTTACAAAAATTCCATCAAAAAATTCGCGTCTCCGTGCAAACCCTATATAAATTATGCCGGTTATGGAGTACCTTCGTGATTACATACATCCTCTGGGAGTCGGCCCATGAATATTACATGAGCTTGTCTTGTTAAAAATGCGTCAATCTCACATACCATTATTGTTTATTTTATCGACGCCAAATGATAGCGTCATGATGCTATCTTCTAGTGTCAATACGTTTGCTTGAATAATTAAGTGAGTGCATTTTTCCTTGTATTTGGTATAGTAAGGCAAAATGAGAGACATGTATCGAATTTTGTATGAGAGGGTCGATAAACTCTGTGACATTTTGCTGAACAGCCCTTGTATCTTTCACTGTGATGAGTCCCGTTGCAACAGAGCTGCTCTGTATATTAAGTACGAGTAGGTATTTACTAATTCCATGGAATTGGAAGAAGAATATTATCACCAATACTGGCCGTTTCAGTCGAAACAAATAAGGGAAAGCCTTTTTCTTGTGATAGAAATAAAAAGATAAATATTTAATGGCTTTTAAATTTTTTTCGACGTCTTGTAACCAGTTTGTTGTTTGTTGCGGTCTTTAGAAAATCACATGAAGGTTTTATTAAAATAAAATCTTTCTTATTATACGCTTCATTGCACAGAGTTTTCGGTTCAAGCTATAATATTGGTTAATCTTTTCAGCTTCTTGTCTAGCTTTACAAAGCATGCTAAGCTGTTCAGTCTGCCCTGCTATTACGTGTAATACAATACGGGAGGGTGGTTTATTAACAGCTTAGGTAACATTATGTAAGTACGTATCTACGACTCCTTCCGAAATTCAAGTTACCTCAGCTAAACATCAACATTTTTTTCATACGATTCACAACATTAGAAGCTTTTGCATCCACCAGTTCCTGTTTGGAAGTGTCTTATATCCAGCAGTTAGCTTCCTAAGTATTATTAGAATACTAAAGACAGTAAAGCTAATATCAATTCAAGTGCAAGCTGAGCAACCACTATAATTATCAATGAGTCAATAAATATTATTACATTTATTACCCACTAAGCACTTAAAAATATATGCAGCCATTTCAAATGCCCTACACCTTCAAGAGCATTCAATTTCCTATAAAATATTAATATTATTGTAATATTTCATTCAAGTAAACTGGCCATTTCTAAGCTTCGCGTGTCCACCATTTTAATACCGTATTGTAATAGGGTAGTCAATACATATAAGTGAGAATAAGTGCCCGGGTAGACGGTTCTGTAGACTTCAAAGTTTAGAGAATAGGCAATTAACTTTAGACATGTTGTTGTCTATGAATTTTTAGGAAACATTTTTTTATGGATTTGCAAATATAAAATTCACGCCTTTTTCACATGGGGCAGGCAGAAGCTACAGAACGCCATCTGCTACGATGCCTGAAACGGTTTTATTAACACAAAATTAAATATAGTTAGCTTAGGGCTGCTTTTATGCAATTAACTGTAATAAAATATGAACCAATAGCTGAACACCAAACTGAAGACCTGAATTTTTCATTTTAAATTAGCATGAACAGAAATTAATACACTTAATGCTTATGAAAATGTCATTCCATATGACGAACTATATTTTACGTACACTTTACGCGCATGCGTTTAATATTAATAGAAAATATTTTATATCAAAACTTACTTCAGAACTTCAATTTAAACTTTAGCATCCAAATAATTATCGAATTATTAATTAAATATGACGATCTTGATTCCGGTTTTCTAGGCATAGACTTTTGATCATCTTTTACGACTCTCACGGAAAGTAAGATGCACGCGTGTTTTATTATTATACTTTCTACTTATTTTTCCTCAAAAACCTAACACGAATCTCAAAAACAGACAAATAGACTTTGTCTTTGAGTTTGACAACACGCCAGAAAACTGAAAACATAGGCACACTATGGGGACTGCCAACAAAAGTGAAAACTTATTTCATAGTTATTACTATGAAATAATAGTGGCTTTTGAAAGTAATTTGAAAATGAAAATTATTAATTATAAATAGCTTTCACTGCTGGCGAAGCGCAACAACTCATGTTCATAGCTACAGATATACTTATAACATTAGCAAGTCGGTGACGCGAACCAATATCATTTTCCCCTATAAAAAATTGCTCAACGCGCCTAAAGCAGTTTTCACTTCAAAAAAGTCAAAGTCGCTTGCAGCGACTTCAAAAGTGAACCGAGTACCCCAACACTAACACATTTCCGTAGAAAGTAGAAACTTGGAGATTTATATAGTTTAGTGCCAAACACTTGAGTGACCCACTGGCTTAGTGCTTTGTTTGGCACTAGGCAAGTTCAATAATACTCATGTCCACTTTACTGCTCTATTATGATCGTGATTTACAAACAATGACGTCACAGAGACAGTTACTAACTTTTGAATAGAGTCAAAGTTTCTCTGGGCACTGTTGTTTAGTTTTTAGTGGCTATAATTTGTTGTAGGCTAATTTTATATGTCTTTCATGCGGATTTTATGTTTTAAGCATGTGACAAAGATGGTGTTGCTCTACGCGGAGGAATATTAATATTATACAAGGTGTAAAAAGACCTATCACATAGCCGTTTTCTACTCATGCTGTAGGTACATCAAAATAAGTAACATTGAGCAAAAATTATTGCTGGGAAACTACTTTAATTTATGGTGTGAAAAGTCGCTGTTTACGGCAGCACGCAATAACGCGGCAATACTTTAACTTAAGTTATAACATTTCACATGTACTATCGCGGACACGCAAATCTGAACACCCGTAAGGACTATTCCTGCTTGCAGCGCTCGGCTGTTATAGTAACGCTTACCTACAAAAAAAAGGGGATAAACAGATGTGGTCATCGTGTGTGCGGGATTTTGTTTTCAAAGTAGTTAGAAATGCGTGACCGCGATGGTACATTCTCAGATTATCTTAGACATTACTTACATCGGTGATGGATGGAGTTTGATAGTTACTATGTGAAATCGCCAACCCGTCTCGAGCAAGCGTGGTGATCAATGTTCGTACCTTCTCAATCTGAGAAGAGGCCTTTGCACTTCAGTGGGACAATAATAGGCTGGTATTAATATTATAAAAAATAAAACTAGTTTTTGTGAAGAAAAGTTGGAAGTTTGACCTACGGTGTAAATAACCAGACGGTTCCTAGTAAAAAAATGATCACCCATTATAGTACACCCACAATTTGCCAGTAACTTTAATACACCATGTAATAGGGAGCAATCCAATGCCATCAACGGAGCCTCATCTCTTGCCTGTGGTCACGGGCCGCCGCCGGGCCCACGGGTCGAATCTCCCACACATTTTTTAGGGTTTTCATTCCCCCGATAGTAACCGACTATCTTGACCTCGCCCTAACATCCCTCCGGCGTAATCTCGGCAGTTTGGTGACGGTATGGGGACTAGAGGGAGTCCCGTCACAACAGGAACATGGGAATAATTTTCGTTAATCCGTAATGATTACAGTAGTTTTCACTAATAGACGTAGGCAAACTTGCTGAGCTGAAATAGCTACTCGCTTGAAATACCCGCTCCTAAGTTGTCTCCGTGCGGTAAAGTTAAGGAAGAACCGCTTTTTTAGGCTTTTCTTTCCCTTTACCGCACACTCCTTCCAAGTTCCCTCCATCCGATAGAGGGAGCTTAGGAGAAGTGTGCGTTTTTAACAGACTTCCAAAAAAAAGGAGGTTTTATGTTCAACTCAATGTTTTTTAAAAATGTAAGTATGTCCATTGATATTTTCGTCAAATTGTGGACTGACGTAATTTTTTTTTTTCATTTGTTATAAAAAGCTTGCGCGGTAGTTTTATATAAATTTTATTAGCTTGGCTTGCAGTTTTTAAGTTAGCTTCAATAGTACGTATTTTTCACACTTTTTTCGTCTATGTGGATGATGTTATAATAACTTCCTGTGACTGTTATTTACATAGCAGGTAGTGGTATTCGAATGGGGTTATTTGGAAGTCGGTTGTCTTTTTTTTAAAAGTTTGTCTTTCGAATTGCTTCTCTAAATGTCTACAGCTAGTCCACTTTGATAAAATGTGTTTCTGATTTTCTCTCTTTCCCTCAGACCACACAATCTGAATCACAAATCACAATAGATTTAATGTGACTTTATTATTACATTACTAGGCGTAAACTGTAAATAATTTACTATTATGTACATAATAATATATTGTCAATGTAAACCAAGCCTATAAAACTTTTTTAATATACATGGTTGAGGGTGATAAGAAAATAGAATATACTTAACTACTTTAATTTGATTAATAAAAATGAAAATTGATTTCTTTAAACAATGTTTCTTTTTACTAACGACTATCAACTTTATTAACTACAGTTTTATTTGAACTTAGAATTTTTGCTATTTCGCTATAGGTACTCCATTTATTTTAGAATTAGATAAATCGGTTATTAACCTTTCGTTAGTCCGTTATAAACGTATAATAAACTCCGTTATTTCACGATAAATAAAAGCAATGTAATTTATTTACCATTTACATTTAAAAAATAACTCTAAAGTGCACTAATTTGCAAACACAATAACTGTCGTTATTTTGCCGTAATTTTTCTAATGCTATAATAAACGGAGTCTTGATCAAATCTATCAGTTTATCACCCTATCCTGTCATATTTTTCCATTTACAGAACAAAGTGCTAGTAATTTATAGTTCAACACCCTGTATTTACCGTATGTTATGTGCGTACATGCAACATTAATTTAATAAGATGTTTAATTACTAACATAATAATATTAACGGTGTGCTGCCCATAGCTCGGAATTGAGGTGAAGACACTAATACTACAAAATATTAATGTCCTTTTACATACATAAACTAATGAACTGACACATAAATTATTTATAGATGTGGCAACTTGAGAGGATTATCAATAATAGTGAAGGGTAAATGTCTATATTCTGATTCAATTGAATTTATTTTGTAGATACCACGGTCTCACACAATTTTGGTTGACAACGATCCACAAACTCAAATCACCAGCGAGTGTAATTATTTATATACTTATAATTATTAATATATTTATATTATATTTAACAGTCCCCCCGACCCTTGCTCGTCGATGTAGGCGCCCGCGTTGAACCTGAGCCAGTAGCTTTAAATTCCCCGATTAATAATAATGAATTATCTTTGATTCAGCCTGTCTCATCTTGCTGTCCTCCCTCCAGCGACGCCGTAAGCCGAGGTTCGTACCCCACAGGGGGTGCCCTTAGCGACCGCTCGCCTAGTATTAATTAGAATAGTGTTTGCCCCTGTCTGGAGGCTTAGAGTGTAGTAGCTTAAGGCAGCCACAGGAAAGCCCGGTTACGTAGTCATGACCTCAGAGGTCAGCTACGAGATGCCCTAGACAAAAAATATATATTTGACAGCACTAGTATTTCAATGGCGATCCGTACACGACGCGACTTACTCGTTATTAACTTGGGAAGTTAGTTGCGCCACTTCTTCTTCCCAGTTAAAGCATTAGGAACTGGTGAAGGGCGGGCGTTATCGGGGACTATCTTATGTCCGAAAAGTGCTGATTCTCAGCCTAATTTGAAGAAATGACTATTGATTTTGTAATTTGATTGCGAGGCTGACCTTAGAGCACACAGAAACGGCTAAAAATACAGTACATAATCGTATTAAAAGCCACTTCCTATCCAGAGTTCTTAGACTCAATCAAACTGATTAAACCTACAAATTCATGCCGTAACTGCCCAAACGATGTTAATGATGATTAATAAACCAACGGCCTGAACACGAGATCCTGTGAAGCAGTTATTCAAGTCCATGTCCATATTAAGTCAATGTCATGAGAATTTAGACAGGACGAAATCCAGATACGGCAAGTGCGGAAGGAGGCCTTCCAGACTTTTGCAATCAAGCTAAATTACATTTATACCAGAAAAGGTATGTTTCTCGGTAATTTCTTTGTTTCTGAATCAGCACAAACGTCGCCACAGAGGCAAAGCTACTGACTAAGCTTTATACGGCCACGAATATGGACCCCAAGTAACATTGGACAAGGGCCAGATATGACAATATGGACCCCAAGTAACGTTGGACAAGGGCCGGGTATGATAAAAAATATTATATACTGCACAAATGTATTAATTTTTCTCTCTTTCCGCTAACCTCCGGTCGCACCTCGTCATCTTTTGTCACTGAAAATTTATGTAAAGATTTTTGGCATTGTGTAGTGTAGAGTTGTTAATCTATAGGTAATCTTCTATGGTAATACCAAGCAAGTACTTCCATGGTTGTAACAGCTCTATATTAGATCTCATCTTCGCGTGTTCGTATTTTCGAAGATAGACGATGATTGTCGAAGCGCATACGTATAACGCCACCACTGATTCAGCGAAAATTAATTGTCGGTGAGCGGAGTCACGGTAACAAAGGGCAACCTAAATGGGCTTAACCATTTGTAAAACTTAGCCAGTATCTAATTCTTGAGTGTTTCAATTCTCAAGTGTATGGAAATAGAAATGAATCCGCTTTCCACGCAGCAATAGATCTACCACCAGTCAGTCTGTGAACAAATAGTCGGCGCTAACATAGTGTTTGTATTGTACAAGTTAATTAAAATAAAGTACTATTATGTTCGTCTACCGGAACGACTTTTGCGTAGCACAGCAGCTAGACCGTCTTAGCAGCATCGGCGTCAGGCCAAAGTTGTCTTTTACAATTTTATTCACAAGCATGTTCGGGGATTACCAACAAATTGAAAATTTAATTGAATTACGAGTATGTCAAACTATGGCGGTGGCTATCCACATAATTTCGTAATCTATGAATTAGATTGCGATGAAATGAAGCATATAAACTACATGTTATTATGCTTCTTAAATAGGTGAGAAAATATTATAAAACCATTTTATAAAACAATAACTTATACTCCTAAACCCGTCCCATTTACTCGTAGTAGCTGATAAACGTAAAAACTGTGAGAAAATAACCATAACCGACAGATAAAAAGTAATTTATTCCTAATTACTTTCTCATCTTTTTGAAACAATGTCAATGGCCTATTAAAATAATTGGTCTATTTCTACAAGGTATTTTAAAATCACTCTAATTTTGTTAAGTTAAGATTCAAATTAGATTGAAGAATAATAAAGCGACCCCCACAGGGTAATCCCCTGGGATTAAGCTTTAGTTTTTCAGCACTAAATAGCTTCCTCATGTTCGTAGAGACGTAGAAATATCTTCAATATGTGTGATCTGTCTAGAACGGTGAGAAATTAGCTTTTTTTGTAAATGAATAGGTACATCATCAGAGCAAATGGTAATAATGTCTGACTTTATTCTACTGACTGTAAATTCAATGGAAATCTCTCAGGAGCTGAAAATAATCATAACCATGAACAAAGTTTTATTGGTAAGCATTGAATTTTTGTTATTTTATACTCATGAATTGTTTATAAATTCACTGTTTGAAAGATTTTCAATGAATTCAAAGTCAGTTTCTGTAAAGAGCTAAACGTATTTTGGTCATGATTGTGGAACAGGCATGACAACAGAAACGTACCTCAGGCCTATGTAGTCGGGGTCACATAGTGACTCGCTACTCACACTCGCCTAAACCTCGTAACACCAACATACCTATTTCTGTCAACAAGCTTAAGTGTGAAATTACAGGTAGGTACATGAAACTTTCAACAGTGTCACCGAGTTACGAATGTTACCGGCGTAATTCTACTGTTGGCATGCCAAGTGGACACTCTCAAGATATCTAAGTTGAAATAGCCAAAGACTCGGCCATCTGACGAAGTTACAGTTGCTAAGATCTTATTTTCAGCGGGTTGGTATTTGGAGAAGATCCTAACAAATATTATAAATGCGAAAGTAAGTTTGTTTGTTTGTAACGTTTTCACGATAAAACGGCAGAACGGATATGGATGGAAGGAGATTGCCCAGAAACAGTATTCTTGAGAAATGTCTCGTGTCTCAAAAATTTTAACGGCATGAAAAATCTGTTTTTTTTTTTTTAAATAAGACTTATTTATTATTTATAATGGGACAGTTTCTTTAACAATAATTAGTACTTACTACGAGTCACACAGACAGCCAGCACCCTCGGCTTCAACGGGTATCCTGACCACCAGCTTGCAGCGAACGCGCATTCCTGGTCATCACCCTCAGCCTCATCACCCCGACTCACTGGGGAATCACCGCAATCATCTCAATCGCCGCAATCACCGCAGACAGTTCCGACTCACCGCGAACTGTGCGGCACCTGGTTCCGACTCACTGGAACCTTAGCTGGCACTGTGAAGCATCGCAAGATACAAGACTCAGCCCACTATCGACCTCCGGTCTCCGGAGGGGAGTGATGTAGCGGTTACACCGCCACATACGAATAATGCATCAAAGATATGACGTCACACAAATCCTGCATCGCGCAATTAGAGTTTACCGCGCGAAAAACATATATAAGACTATCCGACATCAACAGTCGGGCAGTCGGCCCGCCAGACACAACACCCGTCTGGTTTGAGGATCCTCCCTTTTCTATGGTGGATGAGTGAACTTTACACCCTGTTCCTCATGCCCCTAAACTTGTAAGTTTACTACTATGAATACGCCATTTTTTACTATAGCTTGTCAAAACTAGGGATGTCCACTCCTTCTATTGCGTGTAATGTGCCTGCCTAAGTACCTACATAATATATAATGATATCGATTCTGTATTGATTGTTTAATTTATTATTGCGTAGTTATTAAATAAAAAAGGTGTATACAATATTTTTTAAATATTGGTAGATAGCTCACATGATAAAATAAATAAATCAATAGTATGGTTAATAGCTTTTTTATATTGAAATTGCAATAGTTTCAAACAGAAAGAAACGACTATCAAGAGACTATAGAAACTGAGCAATTGACTATCAAGTTATGATTGCTTTCATGTTTTGCATTTGAATGAAACGCGGAATAAGATTTTGAAGCACGAAGATGCTCAAAATCGAAACCAGGTAAGATTTGGTGAGGTGGTCACAGTCGGTCACCAGTCACAGCTAAACCGCTACAGATTTTACACAAATGTACTCAAAGACACAAAACGTAAACCTATTCAGACCCTTTCAAATAGCTTTTTCAATTAATTTTGTGGTCGAACATAACCTCTAAATAGAAATTAAATTTTCGTAAATATCTCGGAAATGCCGTTGTAGTTTGTGTTGAATTTTTTGAGGAAGTATTTAGACAAGTCATCTAGTATTTTATAGATGATTTTATGAAGACACAATAATGTTGAGTTCATTACATTTTTCCATAGTGCCGTGCCATATTATCTAGGTAAACTTCGAAAATAAATTATATTTTTGATGTTTTTTCATATTTTTTTATACTTTTCATTTCTGAGTATTTTTATTTTTTATTTTGTTTTTACTTCTTTTAGACACATATTTTTATTTATTCCTAAGTTGACATTAGTATCAAAGCCAAATAAAATGGAAGAGACATACCGAGACATCTCCGTGCCTCGAAAAGCACGTTATGCCGTTGGTCCCGGCTGTCATTCTTGGATCTTTGACAGTCGTTACGGGTCGTCAGAAGCCCGAAAGTCTGACAACCAGTCTTACCAAGGGGTATCGTATTACCCAGTTACTGGGTTGTGGAGTAAAATACTGGTATTCAGTTGCATCGGTTTAGACTGGAAGCCGACCCCAATATAGTTGGGAAAAGGCTAGGCAGATTGATTGATCTGCTTCTGTTATATGACACCCTGGCACAACATTTGCACTAACAGAGCCTCAAACCACTGATTTTATTATTTGGTCTGTCCAACTCTTTGGTGACCTCCCGCGTGGCCTATTACCTGCTGCTCTGCCCTGCACCACTAGACGCCTCGAAAACTCGTACTTTATAAGTGCACAATCCAAGCCGGCACTCCAACAAACAAAACCACGACTTCTACAACAAAGATACGTCAAAACAATAACAGGAAACATTCCTGCTTCAATCATTTTGTGTTATTTAGTATGCTGTGTGTCCCGCCCTTAGCTTTGATGTGCCGGCTGATATTTGGAGCGCGCTATGTGCAGCTATTCGCCGCGATGCATCGTAAATACAGCCGAGCTATTTCAATAAGTACACCGTTATTGGTGTTTTATGTATCGTGTTGGTGACCAATAAACTGGGCTTTAAGAATGTCATTAGGGATGTCCTTGACTGAGTTGCCTATGGAATTATAAGTTGGTTATCATCATCATCATCATTTCAGCCAAAAGTCATCCACTGCTGGACATAGGCCTCCCCCAAGCAGCGCCACTTCAACCGGTTCTGTACCTTCCGCATCCAGCGGATTCCTGCGGCCTGGTTGGTAATAATTGTTGAATATTGGTTTCAAAATTTCAGCCCGATTACGCCAGGTAAGTGAATGGCACCCCATTCCATTCAACTGCCAACCACCGTTCATTCGTTGTCAAAAGATCCATTACAAATTTTCTTTAGTACCAGTGACTATGAATGTTTAATTTTACGGTGGATGGCCACAAGCCATAACGTGCCAGTGCAACTAACTTAAAGACACTCAAGCAAGTCTTGACAATCAAGTAAGAAAACCAATTAAAAGCCCCACAAAATAAATCAACTATTTTAATACTACCATAGATTAGAAAAACTCATTGGAACTTGCATAATTTCTACAAATACATAGTTTTGAAACAGTCGGCCGGCAAGCAATTAAAGTGGTTTGAGTTAACTTGAACTTTATTTGCGTAAACCAGTTTCTGTGGACGCGGGATATGCGTTTATAGCCTAATTATAATTTAAACAAGTAAGTATAGCAAGCTGTGGGATACAGTTGTTGGGTATTCAGGGGTATTATTGCTGTTGTTGATGCTGGTATTTAGTTGAGCATAGAGTACGGACAAAAACTAAGCGGGTCACCGATCACTTGCACTACGACACAAGACGTATAGAAACTGATGGCTATGGATAACTGACTGTTGCCCACGACTTCTTGTGCGTATTATGGATTAATGGTTCAAAGACCGACTTTGTTAACCCAATTGATTTTGTGTGAAAACAAAATCAATTTCTGTAACCATTCCATAGTTTAAGGTTGTATTGCATATATATAAAAAAGTTGTAAATAGTATTTTTGTAATTCGATAAAAAATATATAACTGTGCATCTCCGTTATGAAGGAATAGCACAGAGGCCTCCCTCCTCCCTCCACCCCAGCATCAAAATTCCAATCTTCCCAAAATCAGGTAGATGACATATTTTGATGATTATGAAATTCGATACAAAAATAACACCGCCTCTACGTCAAGGCACAGGGAAAATCAGGGAGATAGTATCAAAAGATTTACCTGTTTTTAATGCTCAATGGTCGGCTGAACACCTAGAGTTGAAAATACAGTGCGCTATAAAAAATCACCCGTGCGGCCCTGGGCTGACGCTGTACCGCAAAGTTTCAGATTCGCACCCAACCAGCCAACATGTGACATGTCCACATTGTACTAGTAGTTAGTGATTATTTTTATAAGAACCGATTGAGAACCCATAATATCGGTAACTCGGTAAGCTACACGATCCGGTAATGGTCTTAAGAGTCGGGTATTAAAGAGAAAGACCTTGTATTGTACAAATTATTTCTTGAACGTTTTGGTAACGTACGAATTCTTTTCAAGTACAAACTGGTGTTCTGAGAATTTAATAAAATACAGAATAAGCCTCCATTTTTACCTTCGCTGCAGTCGGGTATAAAGTTTCTTGACCATTCTTTTATATAGGAAAATACTTCGGTACAAAAATATCTGCTCCTAAAGGTTTTTAATCCCGTAGACTAATTTGACAGGTACAAATGGCAAACTCCAAATTGAAAAAACAAACAACAATCATTTTAAATGTCAAATTAGTCTACGGGATTAAAAAACGAACGACGAGTATACAAATATTAAGCTTTTAAAATAAATGATCTCTTCCTACTTTCTAGGATGTCATGAAAGTCAAACTATTATGACCTTCTAAGAAGGAAGAGTACCTATGACAGCCGATAAAGAATTTTGTGTGGAATAAAAAGGCAATGCAGCTCCAACCACAAAAAAAATGGGGATGTAGGACCCCGTGTCCTAACCAAAAATGATACAAATGATGGCGCGAGTACGCTATCGACGCGATTGTATGAATGACGTACAAACGCGACTTGATTGATTCGCGACGATCGCTTTCGGTTAGGACGCGGCCGGAGGATGATGTTCGGCTTGACATTTGTTTTTTTTAAATTGAATTTTCGACCAGCTCATGACCTCAATCTCGCCTGATCGATGGGATCTATGATGGAACGAGCGTGCCCAGAAGATGTCTGTTCACTCTGACTTTGATGGTTGACAGGTTATACGTGGAAGGGAACACAGACGCTGGCAGAGAGTGCTGGCACTTTGGCCGTGCGCATAATAAATGTGAAGGAGAAGCGTTGATTACGACTAGTCGGTATATCAACTAAGTGCGGATGGTATCCTGCAGTACGTTTGATAGTCCGATAGTGAAAGAGAGATGGTGGGATCAGGTCGTGGAGGTCCTGCTCACACTCTCCGAAGTACAGTCTGTAGAGGACCGCCATGCAAGCAACATTTAGCCGATGAGCCAGGCTGTGAAGCCTAGCTCCCAGCACCTCGTCAAGTCGTCACCAAAGAGCCTTTTTTACATCAAGGTATTATATAAGTAAGTACTACAATATTTACTAGTCTTGGTAGGTAAATTGTTTCTCTCAAGATGAAAATATCATACCGACACAAAAGGCGACCTACATGAATGTAGAACAGAGAAGAGGACAAACGGTAGGTACAACTTCAAAAGCGAGGCCAGACTAACATCAGCCTCTTCATCATCTATTGAAATGCCCAAGCCACTTAATAAAGTCCCAGAGAAAGGACTGAATGCAAAATTAATTGTTTACACATTTCTCTCAAAGCAAACGTTTACCCCTACTATCCAGTACTAGATAAGATGTCTCTTGTACACTGGCGGGCAAAATAATTACACATTTTGTTTGATTGCACAGCTTACTAAACAGCTTAATTCAATATTTGGTTCGGTAAATAAAATGTGACCTATTTTCTTTTTTATTTATTATAGTCTTGTAATATCCGTGTTATTTTCAAGTAACACTTTATAATCAAAAGAGTTTGCCTCAGTAGAAAATAACAGTGTTATCATTTCCCAAAGAAAATACACTAAGTAAGGTGATATTTGCAGTGTCAATGTCTTGAACATTGAGTGAAAATTTCTAAGAGTTTATGCTTTGTAGTCGCCGACCATACTTAATGAGTTTAGTGGAAGTAAAGATAATTAGATGCATCACTGGAAATATTGGGATAAGTAGGTTTACTACGATTCTACGATAAAACAAATGAAATGCGATAACATCTGCACACGTACACACTCACACATATTTTCTCCCTACGTGTGCGTGTCTTTTTGTCGTGTGAATATTGTGTGCCTTGACCTGAGTCAAATAAATTTATTTTCTTTCTTTCTTATTTTGTGTCTGTGTTTTTTCTTTGCGTCATCAACATCATGATCACCCTGCAGCAGTCCACTGCTGGACATGAGCCTCTCCAATTGCACGCCATTCAATTCGGTTCTCGGAAACTCTCATCCAGTTGCTACCAGCCACCCTGCGAAGATCGTCGCTCCACCTAGTTCGCTTTGCGTCATGTTTCCCGCAACAAAGCGTATTTTCTTTATTACTTCTTTATCTTTCTTTACCTGCCCACAAGTGTAACTGACTCTAAACAAATATATTGGGCACAGTTTGTTTGCCCCTAATTGTACTCCTAAGAAACTTTTTATTTGCCGTGTACACTGTACAAATGAACACGGTAGTGGTTACTTTAAATTTTAATGCGCAATTTACATAATATTGTATATTTAAATTATATTATATAAATATTTAGCGGCGCTTAGTCTTTCGAGTGAATTAGGAATTCATAAGTTTACAGAAAACCTACTTTAGTAATTTAATCAGTACCTATTTGTACCTAACTCGCTCGTGGCTAAATAATAACAGCCGCAAGGGTCGATGGAAGGTTAAGCTACGCTTGCCACGGTCGGTTCGTGGATGGGTGACTATCCAACGCATATCGAGACCCCTCCGCGCCTTGAAAAGCACGTTAACCCGTTGAATAATAGCCGGGGGTGTTATTCGAAGATCATTGACAGTCGTTACGGGTCGTCAGAAGCCAGAAAGTCTGACAACCAGTCTTGCCAAGGGGTATTACCTAGGTGCTGGGTTGTGGAGGTCAGATAGGCAGTCGCTCCATGTAAAATACTGGTATTCAGCTGCATCCGGTAAAACTAGAGCCCAACCCCAGCATAGTTGCGAAAAGGCAGATTGATTGAATTATTTCTAACAACGAAACTATATATTTTTCTAATCCTTATAAGATTTAGATTGAGAATCTGAGTCAGTCCGCCGATAAATTCTGTTCGCCTGTTCTTTTGGTATCTTAAAGAACAACACTACAAGGAACATCTGTATCGAAGGTGGTAAACAGTCAAAAATTGCCGTTAAAAGAAATTTCAATTTCAGCTCGCTAATACCCCGAATCGCTTAAACATAGCAAAAGCGATCATTGATCCACGTAGATTTTCTAGCATTCTTTATTTCAAAAACTGAAACAATCCGTTAACGTCCCGAATTCGTATCTATCGTGCTCTTCAACATGTTCCAAGAACGAAAAACTATACACAGTCTATTGTTTGGGTTTCTACGGAGAGATATTAGGGAAAGGGTAATGACCGATATTGCAACGTTGAAGCGATTTGGGTATAGCAAGCTGTAACCGTAAGTAAGTCTTGGGTGTACTTAAGAGCAGTGTCGTCACAAAAAGGCTTGAGGTACAGCTTACATAAGTCCAAACATAAATATTTTACGCATTGCCTCAACATTGAACCACCCGTACAAAATATCTAAAGAAATTAGTTGAAAAAAAAAAACGATATTTACAACTACTACCTGCCAGTCCGATGTTCTTGTTTCTTGAAAATTGATGTAAATAAAAACCGCTGTCGCTTCTGCCTTGACAGCGATGTCACGCGACTTTATGAGTTCTAAGTTGTAACATTTAACATTCATCCGTTGAACAGTTTCATGTAAGACGTGTCAGTATCGGCGTTAACTTAGAGAGCTGGTTTCGTTTTAACAGTCATCTCACACCATACGTAATCTAGTCTATACCCGACTGCGCCGGAGCCAGTAGTTATGGTGACGCAGTGGTAATGACAATGTCTTACGTTGAGAGCAGTTTACGGGTAATTTATTCATTGCCTTTTATTTATCTGTATTCACACCCTTAAAAAGTCTAGTTCAGTCTTAAAAAAGGTGAGGGGATCAAAACGTTGAAATGTAAAAGACAAAACTATGAAAATCTGGAGGATGTAGTGGAATGACGATGAGGCTAGATGTCCCTGGAAGAAAATGAAGCTGTAAGTTTGAGGATGCGAGGTATCTATAGGTACCTTACCTACCACACCTCAGACCGAATTGCCATCGCTCCGATTTTGGCGAAGCTGCAAGAATGTTACTTATAACCGTTTAACACAGGAATCGAGCATAAGGTCGTTGATTTTTTGACAAAACGCGCATTTTTCAAACCAATAGTGATGGAGATACCGTTTTTTTTATATCAAACTAAATTAAACTAATTAACACACATTTCTCGTAGAACAAGACCATGATTTTATTCAATAGACGTTTCCAATCAAACTTTCTAAAGCAGATGAATTTAAAACTTATCGCCGTTGGCATACCCGCTACCTACCTAAATCACGAACTTTTTTATTTCAGCCGATCGACTGTATTAGCAGAATGGATGCGTTCTATTCATAGATTATGTCGCCTGCGAACCGTAATCACTGTTTTGTGATTCATATAATTAAAAAAGAACAGATAAAAATGTAGAACAATAGGTAATTATGGATTAACTTGATACTTACCAAAACTGTCGCGCATTCTTGCGTAGATTCAGCGAACCACTAATAGTACAGGAACAGATAATACTTCTTAATTAAACGGAAAAAAAAGTAAAACTAGTCACCTTTGCATTTCGTAAAAAGAACACTACACAACACTGGCAGTCACACACGCACTGAAATACCGAATTGAAAATCAATATCGATCAATAATCGTCTCAAGTTCAATTTTTTTTTTAAAGGGACTCGTGTCACGGTGGTGGTAAATGGGAAATGGCGCGATGACGAGAGCGCGCGCGCGCGGTGCGTTCGGATCTCACACTGAGCTACCAATACAGATACGAGACAGCAATAATAACCCACCTCGTTATTTTTTTTATTTTTTTTTACTGAAAATCTGCAAGATTGACGCCTCGGTCTGCGGTTTTCTTTGATACCTTTGCGTATTTTTTTCTTCGACCACCGCGTTCGGCCAATTTAATTCGGATGCTCGCATGTCACTTTTTTGACGGGATAATCCGTTCGAAATTTGAATTTCTCCTTTTTTCGAAGAAGAGGTGTGCCATAAAAGGATTGCTTATTTAGCGGATTTTTAGTTGTGTTGGCTTGTTTTGCATGTTTCGCGAGTGCGGACAAACATTTTCATTCTCGGCGATACTTAGTACGTCTACTTTGAAGCCGTTGCTTATTTGCTTTCAAAATAAACCGATATGATCTGGGAGCGAATACTAAATTAAGAGCCAATCAGCTGATTACCATCTCACATTAAATTGAGATCGTCAAATGGGGAAAACGAGTTACCTTAGTTTAAGTGGTCGTAAGTACGGATAGCAACAGTATTCTACGCGCGTATAATCTTTACACACTGGGTGATAACACTTTTATTTGCAGTGTACACTTACCTTTTGGGTGAGCTGTTTGTTAAAGCTTACTTTCAATCATTGACACTGTGTGACACTATTAGGAACACTCAGGGACTTCAAAAATCTTGAAGACCAGCTTGAAGGGTCTGAGTGCTCGTGTAATTACAGGACACACTTCAGCTTTGTCTCTGGCATGACACATATGTCCGATGCGTCTAGTATCGTAGACATCATGTTTTCCATATTTTCTCCCCTGCCTTACAATTACAGTATACCATAGGACTTCGGAACCCAAGTCGTCCGCGCACCTCAACAGCTGCATTCCTTTAGAGAAGCGACAAGACGCGCTGTATCTCACGCCATAGGCACCAACCAATAATTACCTCGGTGGTTGATCACCTAGATGAGATCAGAAGGACCAGTCGTAACAAACAGTTATAAAGAACATGGTCATTTTACTGAGCGCCTATATTTCAATGAATTAAGGCTTGTGCAGACCAGCGCGACGCGACTCGAACAATACAATTTCTTAGAAAACATCACGGTATAACAATAACCGGTGTCGCGTCGCGCTAGTCTGCACGAGGCTTGATGCTCTTTTTTTCGTCTTAATTTTATCAATTCCGTCAAGCCGGTAGCCACTTAACAAATACCTATGGTACCTATTCTGTCCTCCAGCTAGCAAGCTGAATTTTCTCTCGGTAACCATGAGCATAGAGTCCATTAATTATATCAGCATTTTTTTGGCTCCTGTTTCTTTCAGGTTCTGTTCATTTTTGTCCAGCGTTCTTTTGTTTAATATTATTAAATTAATAAATCAAATCAATTTATAAAACGACGATATTAGACAAATTCTGATATTAGCAGATATAATTTGGCTCACTATGTCTTGCCAAAACGTGGCGCACAAAACTTAGAGAAACAGCAAGTGCTTCTTTTTTTATCACTACGTGAAGGTCTTGACGTTCATCTCACCTGTGGTAAGTGCTGATCAGGCTGAAGGTGGAAGTGAGCTCCGCCTGGAATCCTCAACCACAGAGGAACTGGCTATCTTACAATACAACAATGCTGTTTGTTATGGGGACAGACTTAGATAATATGGTGGTAGCTACGAGTAGCCAGGCAGACTTAGAACAAGTCCTACCAACAACCAAAGCGAGCAGAAAATTTTGCTCCCACTGGGAATCGGACCCGAGACCTATGGGTCTAAGACAAGTGGTCTAACGACTAGACACCAGATTTGGTTTAAGGAGTCAGTACATTAGTTTTAGGATCAATCAATAATTCATTAAGTTGTGTCAATTAATTAGTTACATAGCATGTCAATACTCGTATAAATGAAATTATGCGTCCCGAATTTTATAGACCAATAGCTTTAATATCAATTATTGTAAAAAAAAAAGAATAATGTATGTAGCGGTTAAACCGCCACATACAAACCACGCATCAAAGACACGACGTCACACAAATCCTGCATCGCGCAATTAGAGTTTACCGCGCGAACGACATAGATAAGAATATCCGACATCAACAGTCGGGCAGTCGGCCCGCCAGACACAACACCCGTCTGGTTGGAGGATCCTCCCTTTTCTATGGTGGATGTGTGAACTTTACACCCTGTTCCTCATGCCACCAAATTGGTGACCCCGAGTATGAACGTCAACGCAGCCTTCGTGCAACTACTTCAGCGTGACGTCATCATCATCACTCCCGCAAGCTTTCGTGAGGCGAGTCACACAGACAGCCAGCACCCTCGGCTTCAACGGGTATCCTGACCACCAGCATGCAGCGAACGCGCATTCCTGGTCATCACCCTTAGCCTCATCACCCCGACTCACTGGGGAATCACCGCAATTATCTCAATCAGCGCAATCACCGCTATCACCTCAATCACCGCAATCACCTCAATCACCTTAATCACCACAATCGCCGCAATCACCGCAGACAGTTCCGACTCACCGCGAACTGTGCGGCACCCGGTTCCGACTCACTGGAACCTTAGCTGGAACTGTGAAGCATCGCAAGATACAAGACTCAGCCCACTATCGAGCTCCGGTCTCCGGAGGGGAGTGATGTAGCGGTTAAACCGCCACATACGAACCACGCATCAAAGACATGACGTCACACAAATCATGCATCGCGCAATTAGAGTTTACCGCGCGAACGACATAGATAAGACTATCCGACATCAACAGTCGGGCAGTCGGCCCGCCAGACACAACACCCGTCTGGTTGGAGGATCCTCCCTTTTCTATGGTGGATGTGTGAACTTTACACCCTGTTCCTCATGCCCCTAAATGTATAACAATTTATATAACTATTTTGAATCCAATAATGTATTCACACATGATCAATTTGGGTTTTGTAAAGGCAAAACAACGAGCGACGCACTTTTTTTTTAAAGAAAGTAATGACAAGACTGGACAATAAACAACATATTACTGCAATATTTATGGAGATGTCAAAAGCATTTGATTACGTAGACCATAATATCCTTTTAAATAAACTAGAACTATACGGAGTTAGAGGAAATGCAATAAATCTTATAAAATCATACCTCAAAAATAGGGTTCAAATAACATGAATATCAAATGAAACAATATATAAACATAAGTTTCAGTCTAAGCCTAAAACGCTTATCCGTTTTAGGCTTAGACTATAAGTACGGCGTGCCTCTAGGAAATATTCTTGCCCGAGTAAATAATACTCCCCCCCGACCCTTGCTCGCAGAAGCGCCAGCCCGCGTTATGCTGAGAAATGTAGATTTAAATTCCCCGATTAATAATAATGAATCATCTTTTATCCAGCCTGTCCCAACTTGCTGTCCTCCCCCCAGCGACGCCCTAAGCCGAAGTCGGTACCCCACAGGGGGTGCCCTTAGCGAGCGCTCGCCTAGTTTTAATTAGAATAGTTTTGCCCCTGGCTGGAGGCTTTGAGTTTAGTAGCTTAAGGCAGCCGCAGGATTGTCCGGTTAAGTAGACATCACCTCAGAGGGGAGCTACGAGACGCCCTAGTCAAAAAAAAGGAAGTATTCTTCGTCCACTTTTGTTTATAATACTTATTTATTTATTTATTTACTCTCACCACTTATTTTTGTATTATATATACATTAATGACCTCCCAAAAACCATAAACCGTGACATGATATTATTTCCAGATGACAGTACAGCTATTTTCACTGACGAGGATCAAAATAAATACGAAATTAATGTAAATAATTCCCTAGAATTAATCATAAATTGGTTAAATGTCAACAATCTTGAAATTAAATTAGAAAAAGCAAGCTATTATTTCCTTTGCTAATATAAATAAAAAGCCAAAGAACCTAAACATAAAATACAATTAATGTGAAACTGTAAAAGAAGTAAAGACCACCAAATTTCTTGCTATACATATTGACTGTAGACTAAACTGGAAAATACAGGTTGACCATGTTTGCAAAAAACTGAATCAGTTTTCATATGCCCTCTACATCTGTAGGCTCCATACTAAAATATGGTGTCCTATTCTGGGGTAATTCAACAAACAGAGTGTGCTCTAAAAGCACAAAAAAGTGCATTAGAAGTATATGCGGACTTAGACAGATTAATTAATGTAGACCAGTTTTCAAAACGTTGAAAATCTTAACCCTACAACCCCCCCCCCCCCCCCCCCCCTCTAATCTTAAGTAAGTATGAAACGAGAAGTGCAAGACACAAAATCTTAAAGGCACTAAATGTAGAACAGTTAAATTTAAATCGAGTGCTTCGTATTGGAGTTAAAATCTATAACAAACTCACAACCATCAAACTCATCATCAAATATTTTTAAATTCAAGCTAAAAGAATTACTCTTAAGTAAAACGTATTATTCAATTACCGAATTCCTTAATGATCGAATTATGGACTAAAATTGGTTTTTACTCATTTATTGTAAATTATATGACCCTAAGAATTATGTCTATTATTGAATGCAATATGAGGTTGACTAAAACTTAACATGTTAAACTTATTTATTTTTTTGACTTAGGTATTTAATGTAAACAGCATGACCGTAATAATAATGTCTATTAATGAATGTAAAATGAGGTTGACAAAAACCACCAATGCAATTATGGATAATAACCACTAACAAATATGAAATTGTATTATTATTAATTATTTTTAACATAGTCAATAATATTGACATACATATAAATATTGTACACCCCATGGGAATGTTACAGTGGTACAATAATGCTAATTGTAAGAACTATCTTTTCACCTGTGACAATCAATAAATCAATGAATATGAACATGAATCCGATTGACAATTCCAATGCAGCTGTTTCTTGTCCAATGTGCATTCTCCTCATAGGTATACCTACTACGCTTTGGAATGGGCAACTAGCTTAATCTTTCTTACTGATCGATGACAATTCAAAAGTGCCTGTAATTAGTTTAATTGAAAAAAATGCTTTGAGCGTGAGTTTGCTCTTGAGAGAAGTTTAGGGGCATGAGGAACAGGGTGCAAAGTTCACTCATCCACCATAGAAAAGGGAGGATCCTCCAACCAGACGGGTGTTGTGTCTGGCGGGCCGACTGCCCGACTGTTGATTTCGGATAGTCTTATCTATGTCGTTCGCGCGGTAAACTTTAATTGCGCGATGCAGGATTTCTGTGACGTCATGTCTTTGATGCGTAGTTAGTATGTGGCGGTATAACCGCTACATCACTCCCCTCCGAAGACCGGAGGTCGATAGTGGGGCTGAGTCTTGTATCTTGCGATGCTCCACAGTGCCAGCTAAGGTTCCAGTGAGTCGGAACCGGGTGCCGCACAGTTCGCGGTGAGTCGGAACTGTCTGCGGTGATTCCCCAGTGAGTCGGGGTGGCGCTGCGTCACGATCCAGTGAGTCGGATGTGGTATAGCGCTGAGTTGTGGCTGACTGCTAGCGTCGACCAGGAGAGGGTAGAAAGAGCTCTGCTTGTGAGACCGGCCGAAAGTGCAGGTGCTGTGCCAAGGTTGCTGATGAGGCTGAGGGTGATGACCAGGAATGCGCGTTCGCTGCATGCTGGGGGTCAGGATACCCGTTGAAGTCGTGGGTGCTGGCTGGCTGTGTGACTTGCCTCACGAAAGCTTGCGGGAGTGATGATGATGATGACGTCACGCTGAAGTAGTTGCACGAAGGCTGCGTTGACGTTCATACTCAGGGTCACCAATTTAGGAGCCGTGGGTGCTGGCTGTCTGTGTGACTCGCCTCACGAAAGCTTGCGGGAGTGATGATGATGATGACGTCACGCTGAAGTAGTTGCACGAAGGCTACGTTGACGATCACGTCGGGGTCACCAATTTAGGGGCATGAGGAACAGGGTGTAAAGTTCACTCATCCACCATAGGAAAGGGAGGATCCTCCAACCAGACGGGTGTTGTGTCTGGCGGGCCGACTGCCCGACTGTTGATTTCGGATAGTCTTATCTATGTCGTTTGCGCGGTAAACTCTAATTGCGCGATGCAGGATTTCTGTGACGTCATGTCTTTGATGCGTAGTTAGTATGTGGCGGTATAACCGCTACAGAAGTACCACTGTACCACCACAGACTCGCTGAACGATACCCACATAGCAATTGGAACTTCTGCATGTTCTTTGTTTAGTGGTGATACCACTCTAATGAGCCAGTCAAATCTATAGGGTAATGAGATGTTTAATAGAAGTTCTGCTAAATTGACGATTAAGATGCTCGATTGAATGTGAAAGATATCTTAGGATGCTTATTGATTTTGTGTTGATTTTTGAATAAAATATAAGTAATTAAACTATTATATTGGTGGTTGTGCCGTGTGATATTAGGCATGTGGGAAAGTGAGCTTCATGGGATACGCACACTGGCCACATTATTATTTGATATAATACTTTGATTAAAAAGGAAATAGTCACAAACAAACATCTTTAAAGAGAAATGATTAAATATAAACATCACGCCCAACTTTACGACGGGTTAGAGCAGAGGTGTGCCCATAGTTTTTAATGTCTATAATTTGTTGTTGACTTATTTTAGAAGACTTTCAGGCGGATTTAATGTTTTAAGCGTGTTTCGCCAGTTATATTTAAGTCCCATGAAATAGGGAGCGAGCCTATTGCCATCAACCGGACACAAATCCAGACTCCGGAATGCTACTGAGGAATTCTTAACAGAAAACCCATTAACACTGCCCAACCTAGGAATGGAACCACATGCTCAACAGCAGCGCTTGTGGCCACTAGACCAACGAGTTAGGCGACATTGAACTAAAAATAAATGGCATAGAAATCTGTGAATACATAAATAAACAAACCTATATGCTACTTACTATAAGCCCTGAGAAACACAATGTCTTACAGATCAGGATGGCATTCACAGCCATAAAACGTAAAATGTCGGTGAGTAGGTAAACCACAACGAACACAAAGTTGTTCACACACTAGGGGCAACAATGGCGGGGGTCGAAGATCACGAGAAGTAAGCAATGACAAGGTGACGTCAACAACATTCTTAGGAAGGCTTATGCACTCTACTGCAAAGAATTTGTGGTTAATTTTCTAAATGTTGGTTAGGTAAGCTTGTACTTTGCTAACACTAATGGTGCATTAATGATACTACTCGTATCTACGTAGGTCTGGTATCAAAAAGATGATACCTACAATTGCAAAACTCTACCCAAAACGTGAAAGTGCCAACGAAGTCGCGATAAAGCGAACTACACTAAAAAAATCACATTATTTAATTTTAAATACAAATTATATCAATGCAAAATGCAATATTGATTATTCAAATTCAAAATTATATTCCAGTGCATTTTTACTTAATACGATTACAATCCCCTTTTTTCATTTATTTTTAACATTTTATTCCCTTAAATAATCGCTTCCCTCTTATAATTTACGCCATATTTCGAAACAAAAGAAGTCAAAAGTCACTTGTCACCCGGAGGCGAAAACGCATAGCGAGACAAGCGATTATAACCTACAAACTTAATATTCGTATGTCAAATACACAATATCAACTCTACTACAACTGAATAAGGTTGTTTATAAGTGGAAAGATAAGGTGGCTTTTCTTGCCGACAAAAGATTTATATGCAAAAATTACTAAAATGTTCACCTTTAGCGTTTATTTGTAGTATTTAAATTGCATTATTCAATTTTGGTGTATTATAGGTACACCAAAATAAATTGTATGCATTTTTTTTCAGGCAGTATTTATTTGTTGCCGAATCTTTTTTTTGATAATAAATTGCGTTGTCTGGAAGAAAAAAATAAAATAAAAAACAAAATAATTTTGTTTTCAGCAATTTCGCAGTTAACTCTTTTGGAAAAAATGCTTGTACGAGTAGTTTCAACGAAACTCAACCAATCTAATAATAATCTTTCAACCATGAATTGATTATACATAATGAAGAGTTAATTAGGTACTCGTTTGAGCTTTCTTACGACATGAACAGGCGGAGATATTAAATGACCCATTCCTTACTGCGACCACACAAAATTTACTTAAAAACATCTTTAGAATATAGATATCTACAGAAAAAGTTACATAATGTATGCAAACGATCTAAATGAAAAACTCAAATCGGCAAAATTTATTAAAACCCTAAAAATCATTACAACTTTATTGCCAACAATAAAAATTTTACTTATCAATGCTACCAGCCTAACAAAACTGGCCGTCAAATGGTAAGCAACTATCACCCAATCTCCACGTGAAAGATTATCGAAGTATCGATTTACATTATTATCGATACCATTCGATACGCGGTGCATTCGAATTTTATGCATTCCATATTCGATTCGATTGTAACTCGATTTGGTCTATTCCGATTAATGGGTTATTAAAACGATTTTTATTATTCGTTGAACGTTTATTCTTAAGTCGGACTGGATGGTGATTAGAACATGAATTGGTGACTTATTTTGTAGCGTGTAAAGATAGGAGTGCCTCGCGTTACATAGAAATGACAAAGTTTCTGTAATTTACTCATTTACCTACATATTCTGGCCATCAAGCTCAAGTCAGTCAAGCAACAGTCTGGTGTGATACTAAATCCACTTCGATATTTTGGATAGACAAAATATTATTGTTAAAACCTTTTCAGACAGGACAGTTGGAACTTTTAGCTGTACCTACAAAATCGGGCATGTTTTTAATTAAATTGGAACTCCCAGATGGTTGCAGATAGCGGTTAAATCTGCCCATGACACTTGCAAGGCTCCATGGTAGATCATAATCTTCCTGTCCTCTATGAGTTATTGCATTGAACCAGTCAATCTGAGACAGAGAAGAAAATTGTTGTTAATATCCGTTTTATTATATCTGATCTAGCATTCTTGCCAAAACACAGCATTGCTGTCTGGTGGCAGGAACATGTAAAGCAACTCGCAACCACCTACAAACATTTCTTCCCCAACTCCAATTTCACCAATGGATGGTACAGTATCAATGTCATCTGCACCTTTTCTTTTATCACAAAAATACTGTTCGTTTTCGAATTTATTTTCTAATATATACATATACGCTGTATAAATACATTTGTACAGCGGCATCTCTTGTCGAGATGTTATTATATCCCAATAGAGAGAAAGTGTTTTATAGTTCTGTTAACTAGGCTATCAGGATAAGAACGTAAAGTTATTGGTATCGAATGGTACACCAGATATACGACAATATCGTAAAACGTTTTACATTCTGACAGCTTATACAAGTATTAGGTTCCGACATATTAGAAATTTAACTGTACTTTGGAATTTCGATGTGAGAATAATGTTGATCTTAAATGTATTAACTTACCTCCTACAAAGGTCCTTAATGCGTCCGTGAGAACATGTGTCCTGTGTTTGGCTCTAAATGATTGGGCCACCGGCGACCAGCTGTAATGGGACTCATGGCTGTTATCTTTTCGGACATCTTATGGATTCATTATGCTGGTTAGCAGACTCATCCTCAAAATAGTAACAAACTTTTGTAACTATTAGGTTGGGGAAAAAGTCTTTTCGCATTATAGTATGTATGAACTTGTAATAAAATCTCTTTGGCTATACTATTTGTATCTGGCTGGTTTTGGTATCATTGAAAGTTTAAATTTTAAAGAACATAATTCCAAATTCAAATTAGGAAAATGTGTGATTTTCATTTGTTTTTCGTACCGTCAAGATGAAGAAATTCGATACATTTTAAAATTTTACTACAAAAAAGGTAAAAAGGCAAAGCAAGCCGCGAAAAAAATTTGCGATGTTTATGGACCTAGTGCAGTTTCTGTGAGAGTAGCACAAATTTGGTTTAAGCGTTTTCAATCCGGAAATTTTGATGTCAAAGATGCACGTCGCACTGGTCGTCACAAAATTGATGCCATTTTTGAAAAAGTGGAGCAAGATCATATCAGTAGTTACGACGTAGCTGAAGATCTGAGAATGGACCACAAAACAGTTTTGTCGCATTTGAAAAAAACTGGGTACACAAAAAAGCTCAATATTTGGGTACCTCACGAGCTCACTGAAAGAAACCTAATGAACCGTGTACTCATTTGTGATTCTTTATTACGACGTAATGAAACCGAACCATTTTTGAAGAAGCTGATAACTGGTGATGAAAAGTGGATCACGTACGATAAGAACGTGTGAAAAAGGTCGTGGTCAAAGGCCGGTCAGGCTTCATAGACTGTGGCGAAACCCAGGTTAACTCGCAACAAGATGATGCTGTGTGTGTGGTGGGATTGGAAGGGCATTATTCATTATGAGCTGTTACCACTAGGCAGTACCATCGATTCTGAACTCTACTGCGAACAACTGATGAGATTAAAGCAAGAAGTTGAGATAAAGCGGCTGGAATTAATCAACAGAAGGGGTGTGGTTTTTCACCATGATAACGCTAGACCTCACACATCTTTAGCCACTCAGCAAAAATTAAGAGAGTTTGGCTGGGGGGTGTTAATACATCCGCCGTATAGTCCTAACCTTGCACCTTCAGATTTCCACCTGTTTCGGTCTCTTCAGAATTCCTTAGGCAGTGTCAGGTTAACATCACGAGAGGACTGCCAAAACCAGTTGTCGCGGTATTTTGATCAAAAGTCCCACAATTTCTATAGCAATGGGATCATGTCTCTACCTACAAGATGGCAAAAAGCTATCGAACAAAATGGTACCTACATACTTTAGTTAAATGTAAATAAACTATATTAAAAAATGTTTTGAATTTCTTAAAAAATGCGAAGCAACTTTTTCCCCAACCTGTTATATTATACGAGTATTGTCCCTTTTTCAGTATCAATATGCTTGCTGCTTGATGCCAAACAAAGTGGATTTTGTACTTTTAGGACAATGTAAATACCTAGACCATTATTATCATAGGAGAACCCTCCTACGAAAACTGAAATTTCACAAAATGTCTAACTGTAATCTTCAGCTAATAGTCTGAAACTTTTCACCGTTCTTCTGATCAAAATGAATGAAATATCAACTAACTTTCTATTATAGCCATCCATCTTGTAGGCTGTTCCAAGGACTTCTGCCAAACCCTTCTAGAATAACAGGTGTAACCAAGAACTACTTAATACACATTCTAAAATCTACCCAACGGAACTCTGACCAATAAATAAAATAACATTTAATTTAGTAGTAACCTAATAACTACAGGGCCGGACTGGGTAAGTAGCCTCGATACATTTAATGCGGCGTAAACAATCGTAAATTATTAGTAGGCGAGCGCGGCGTAAAATGACGTATCTTAATGTAGGATAGTAGTCGGCAATTGTAATTAGTTTAACTGTTTAGTATTAATGTTGATGTGATAGTATTTAATTAGGACGAATAGGGTTACAAATGAATTTATTGTTCATGCTACCTAATTAATAAGTATTTTATGTTCGTTGAAAATTAAAATGATCATTGGATAGTGGGGATACCGTTAAAAATACCATATCAGTAAATAAAAAGCATCCATCATGAGCAGTAGGTACTTACTAAAAAGAATCTACAACATAAACCCCGTTATACAACACAGATTGACCTTAATCCACGCGGGAAAGTTCGAAAAGGATACCGTGGCCCCTGGCAACGTACAGGCAACTGAAGGAACACGGGTGGGTTTTAGTCAGTAAGAGTATGAACGCCCTCTCACTCCGCCCAGACTGGGAGAAGTTATTTGATAAATACCACCCAAAAAAAAACTTCATCTCAGCCCTGAAGATAAATATAGTACATCATAACCCCACTTCAATAACATCATAACTACAACAATGGAAGTTCATACAATCATAACAATGACGTTTCCAGACATGCCATTAAAAATATTATCAAAACAATCCTCCTTGATGTTCCTCGCTGATGTCATGGGAAATAAGAAGTTATTTTAAGAAGAACAAAACATTAGCACAGTTTTAATAACAAAGCTATTATAAAGTATGTCGAGGAAAGCGACTATAAAAAGATATGAAGAGATTTTCCAATCGTTTGAAACAATCGAGGAAGCTAACAACTCTACGCTAGCTAAATACTCTTGAAAACAATTCAGAACACTAGCCCCATAAGACAGAATTGTAGGGCGGCAATTAAATGAACTAATGATACCGTCGTTGGCATTAATATGAGTCCATTGTCAATTGATTGAACTAGCCCTAGTCAAAAGGACACACATGCAGTGCGTAAAGTATCGTATCTACTGAAGTAATTATGTCGGCAGCATTCAAATCTTCCAGTGTCACATTTCTAACTTCCTGGGTCAAAGATCAAATCTTTGCATTAGAAATTATGAGTTTGCTAACCCATAGCGGGCTCTACCATAATACATTTCATTATCTTTAATCAGAATAGATCCAGACAAATTAGAACTAGACAAGATAAAGAAGACAGCAGTATTAGGTTTCTTGCAATCATCTTTTAGGACTTCGCAGAATTTTCATCATAATCATTATGATCCGAAGAATATTATCCTGTTTATGAACTACCTACAGCAAGCAATGCACAAATGATAAAATCAATAACAGATTACAACAATGATAGATTTAGAAAATAAAATTGAATTCATTGTAGCATGACTCTTAGTCACCTTTTAAGATCCTATCCCAGACGAAACGCAATAGCAGGATATAATATACTCTAACAATGTATTTTACACAATCATAAACCACGACCCAAATACGTCCACCTCTTTACAGCCGTGAATAATGTCCTAACGTACATTGCACCATTCAATCAACATCTTGTAACCTTCCTGCCTCATTACATTAAGCATTGTTGCCTACCAGGGTAACAGAACACCGTATTAGGTCATTACGAACTATATTACCAACTAGAAAGTACGCATTCGCGGTAGAAACGGTCACACTTGAATCACTAAACGCATATTGTAAGCTTCCTAGTACATTATGCTCGCCTAGTAATTGGAGTAATCACAAAGGTTAGGAGGAAGCGGAACTCTCAACGAGATGGATACTTAAAGGTTCTGTACGTTCCTATTTATTATTTATGGATAATTTTACGTTCAATTTAAACCTTTAATTTACTGATAAATAAATGTCCCTTGGCGAAATAAGGGGCAAAGACCATGTCCATTTAGGTTCAGAATGAAGACAAGTTATCGGTCTAAGAGTCACGATTTTGGGTAATAGGGATTAACTTTAAAGGTAAGAAATGTCTCCTGGTTCAAACTTGAAACATGAAGGTAGGCAGTCATTTAAAGATAGTGAAAACTGTAAAGATTGAACAAGAAAACCAATCAATCCAACCATCCATCGTCCGTCATAAATATAAAGAAATGTCGAAAAAAGATTATGATTTGTGATGATTTACAGTCTTGGACAGATTACCTATATACAAGAGAGAACAGATTGAAAAACACTACCATATAATCTTATTTTGATTTAATATTTTGAAATTCAATTTTCAGAGCATAGTGAGATATTTGCTCTCAACCGCCAAGTTGCTATGGATCTAAGATTTCTAGAATACTATAATAATTTTGGATCAAAGCCTACTTTTGCACTTAGGTAAGCTTTCCGAAGCTAGCGTACTCGTGAGTTACGTAATTCGTTAAAAGTTTCGTGACATACCTACGTTTTAGATAAAACCAGCTATTTAGGATTAACGTCAAACAAAATTTACTGGTCCTTCTTGATCATCTTCTTCTTATCGTGTGGTTAATGACTAACCTGGTGTCAGAGTTTTAAAGCCGCCCATGGGCCTCTGACTTGGCTTCACATGCCGTCGGGAAATAACTCTCAGGCATGCCAGGTTTCCTCACGATGTTTTCCTTCACCGATTTTTGAGCATGTGATAATTTTATTATTCAATACGCACATGAATCCGAAAAATCAGAGGTGCGTGCCTTGGGTTCGAACTCGAGACCTACGACTTGTCAGTCTGACGGTCACACCACTAGGCTATCACTGCTTTTTTTTCTGATTTTTTCTTGATCATGATACATGGATTAGTATTAAACCTATGGCAGTTTTTTGTAACCCGACCGGCCAGGTTGTACACGACTGTACTGACTGGAACTGGAAGCGGCGAAAAAATCGTTAATTGCAGTTTTTTTTTATTGTAAGATAATATCCATGCTCCCATATTCATGTACCCACCCGTCATAAGCAAATTCAAATTCAAAATCGTTTATTTGTAAATATGGGTAAACAATGTGCAGATATTTATTATTCATGTAATAATTATATATTACAATCTTGGTATCACCATATTTTACCTTTCAGCATGCAAAGTACGAAAAGAAAAAACACGAAAAAAAAAACCTAAACCGAATAAAATGAAGAATGAGGTAAATCAAGTATTAGGTTTCATTTTATTTATACATAATTATTGGATATCATACTGGCAACACCAAAAGATTCGATATGTTAAAATGGCGGAACAACGGCCTTATGGGTCGGGCGCTTTGCTAGGGTACGACGTTCTAGGGGCTGTGTCGGTTTAAAAATATAGATTGGGATAGGATGATTGGAGATCTACTGAAATTTAAGGTAACCTATTAGTTTTAATGTAAATAAATATTCGAATATTAAATAAATAGTAATATTATGTGGGGAATCAGGAGATGTGATGGTATGTATGGTGTAGAATATTGAATTTCATGTTGCCATAGAAATATAAATGAATGACAACATAATATCTTGGTGTTTCATATAATTTTCCTTATCCTTGAAATATTGTAACTAAGTAGTTTTATTAGACAGTTTTGGATTATGTTATTGGGGTAACGACTTTAAGATCCATTTAGAGATAAGTAACTATTTAGAGGTTAAATAATTATATTCGGTATTAAATTAGTTATTATAGAGCAATGGTAGTTGTTTATTACACAAGCAAGTGTGTGATGATCAATCCTCGTGCCTTCTCTGTATGAGAACAGTCCTTTGCCCTGCAGGGGGGCAATAATAGGCTGGTATTATTATTATTATTTTATCCATGCTTCCAACAATATTCTAAAAATAAAAATATTTTGTATTTACGTTGTTCCTAGTTTTTAGCCTACCATATAGAGGAAAAACATAATTTGTACCTTCGTTCTTATTTATTTCCTTCTGATCTCTGTTGGTTCTATGGAATAGAATTAGTAAAAATTACCAAACAGATAATTTAAAGGTAACATATCCGGAGATGAAAACATCGTTACCTCGATGATCAATAAACAATTTTCAACAAAAACATTGTGTTACAGGAGTAATAATGCCACTGACCACACACAACACTATAATGCGATTGTGGTCACGTCCTGCCGTCTAGACGCCGTACCTCACTTGTGGTTGTAAAAATGTCCCGTCTGACACCACCTCACTGTCATAGGGTTAACTTTTAATATTCAATCGAGTTTGAAATAGGTTACAAACTTAATAGTTTAGAGATTATAAATAAATAGTGATTTTGCTTGGCGCTTTTTATTCTGGTCAGGGAATTGGATTATGGTATTCCTAGTACGTATCTGGTGACTGTGACAGTTCATCGTTAGTTCGAAGAAGATAGAGTATTTTTTTAAATACCTTGCATACCTAGGTGAGGTCATCGCACACAGCCATGCATCAGACTTAAGAGGCTCAGCTCCTCCAAACGCTGCGCAGCGCTTGCGGCTTCACAAATGCAAAGTTTACAAATAAAATTACTTATTCTGTTCAAACTTCTGATCACGATTATCATGTCATTGCCAATTTTAATTACAAAATCGTTACTGCAATTGACTAATTACTGCATTACAATTTTGGGCAGCAGACCGAACACGGCTGTCGTGACCCCAGTCCGGATTTATGGCAATGTTGTGTTAAGACTTAGCATACAATTTGGTCTAGTTCTACCTCATTAACATTAGCGAAACGGTAAAGTCCATCGTATGGGAGAGAAATTTTAATTTACTTTTTGGTTGTTCGCCTTGTTTTTCTTATCCGTAATTGCCGCATCAGTCAAATTACGAACTTCATTGCTTGCATAGTACTTTAAATTGAGTAAGTAAACTATTGTTGCTTCTGTAATCTTATCATTTTGTTGAATAATCGATATTTGCCTCGCTTTTGCCATCTCATGCGATTAAATCGCTTTTTCCAGGCTTTCTAAATAATGACATAATTATAAAAAGCGTGGATGGAATACCATCCAACGGTCGATCAGCCTGGCCGGCCGGCCCTTCGCTCTTGCAGTTCTCCTGCTTGAAGTTTTGCTAGAAAAAACATGTAAAATTTTTCAAAATCGAGGATCGTCAAATTTCAAACTCAAACTCAAAGCATTTATTTCAATTAAACCATTTACAGGCACTTTTGAATCGTCAAAGAGTCTGTCAGTCAGTCAGAAAGTTGAAGCTAGTTGCCCATTCCAAAACGTAGATCTCTATGGAGAAGAACGGGCAAGAAACTCCAAGGACACTCTTTTAAATATAGAAATTACAAAATCCTGGGTACATATTACTCTTGTTGATTCTATAAGTGAGAACAATGTAAAAAAAAAAAAAAACGATTAAAAATAAGCCCTGGCAGATAAGAGATGACCAGTCTCAACTGACGGCGCCCGTTCACGAACATGACGCGTGGATCAGCAGCATCCAGCTCAACCATTCTGTAGGGAACCGAATGATCCAACACACTCGCCACCATCAGCGAGACATTAAGTGAGCATGACATACTCTCAACTACCCCGCTCTTTCAAGTCAAAATCAACATAATAACATAGTAAACGACTCCATGGTACTCAAATTTACAAAAATTGAAAATAAAAATGCGTCTAAGTTATACAAAACTATAGTTTGCATTGCATCTCACTCTCACTCTCTTGTTCACTATCATCATCAGCCTACAGCAGCAGTCCACTGCTGGACATAGGATTCTCGGCAACTTTCATGCAGCTGTTACCAGCCACCCTGCGAGAGTTCATCAGTCAAGTTTTATTTATTGTTTTGAATGCAGTTCTCTAAACAAGAGCGACAACATAACATTTTATTAGAAAACATGGCCGTAAACGCACCGTACTTAACCAGTAAAATCATCTATGAATAAAAAGCGAATATAACGTCCTTTCATAACGAGGTATTTATACTTGGAGTCTGCGACCTTCGGGCATTGAAGATATGATAGAGTTATTAAACATGAGGTGTCGATGTGTCCATATTATCACAGTACAAAATCTTTCAGAAAGTCCACATTTTATGAAAGTAGTTCCTATAAATTATAAACACAATCAAACAAATAAATTGATTTTCTATCGCATGCGAATAACCAGTTGCTATCAATTTCTTTCCATTAACGTGTAAGGTACACTTTCTATAATATAGCAACGAAAATCTATACCTTCTTGGCTATGCTTCCTCTGTAAGGCTTCGTACAAACTATTTTTTTCAGGTTTGAATGGCTTTCATAGAACAGTTTTTAAATATGAAGCAACAAGATCAAATGAGCTACTTTCTGTTGTAATATTTAGATCTAGATTCCTGACTGATTGGCCGGAGAAGATAAAACATAAAGAATATGTGTAAAGCAGACCTTCGCAAAGCAGTGGGCCAAGAAAGACAATTAAAAAAAAGTATGTTGGTGACCTTTGTTTTCACCCACATACAGGGATTTATTTTCGTGGGTTCCGCTCGGAGCGAACCTTCTATAGCACGTAAACTTAATAATGATACTTTCCAGTTGAATATCTGCGGTGCGCCGGCGCAAACTAAATGCTAATGCGCAATCTTGCGAGATAATATCTTCATGTACGACATGGGTTTCGTTTTAACTTGTCACCTAATTATAAATTAATACGTGTACAATGCATTGAAATTTTATAATAAATGATATTCAGAGATGGACAGCGTATTTTATCGAAAGTTTGCTTTATTTTAAGAACAACTATAGAAAAATGTTAATAAGTTCAATAAGTTCTCTGTACCAAAATGACAAACTTTCAGTCCCTAAGGGATGAGAATTCTTAGGGGATAAATTCTTGCGCAAATTCTTGTGGAAAATTTCATGCTTAGGCCCAACGGTTTGGGTTGTGCGTTGTCTGTTAGTGAATAACTGAGATTTTTATTAAGAAAGAATTACAATTTTTAATAGAGCTTATGGCTAAGTAATAACAGACTCACGGGTCGACCCATCAGGTTAAGCTACGCTTTCCGGGTTGGTCCGTGGATGGGTGGCCATATTTACATACCGAGACTCCTCCGTGCCTCGGAAAGCACGTTAAGCCGTTGGTCCCGGCTGTCATTCGTGGATCTTTGACAGTCTTTAGGGGGCGTCAGAAGTCCGAAAGTCTGACAACCAGTCTTACCAAGGGGTATCGTATTACTTAGTAAATATTCATTAGTAACTGGGTTGTGGGGGTCAGATGGGCAGTCGCTCTATATAAAATAGTGGTATTCAGCTGTATCTGGATAGACTGGAAGCCAACCCAAAATAGTTTGTAAAAGGCTAGGCAGATTGATTGATTAAAATTTTGAATACCTACTCTAGAGGCATAAGGACCAGGGTGTTAATTTCCTCTTTAGAAAAGGGATGATCCTCCGACCAGACGGGTGTCGTGTCTAGCGGGCAACTGCCCAACGATTTATGTCGGATAGTCTTATACACAGTCTGTCACTGTGTGTCACAGTCTGTCTGTGTGTCACAGTCTGTCTGTGTGTCTTGATAAAAAGATAAAAGATATTTATTTTGCAAAATATGGGTACAGTACATAACAGGTGTTAAAGAAAAAAAACATCATCAGCCATATTTTACCCGTAGGCATGCAAAGATCACGAAAAAAAAAACACAGTATTACACAAATTCACGTATTCAAAAAAAAAAAACTTGTAAACTCGAATTGCACGATACAGGATTTGTGTGACGTCAGGTCTTTGATGCGTTACGGTGGAGGTCTGCCCAGCTTGGGCAGAGCATCGCCGTGTCCTCGTGGAGGCGATCAGTTGCAGTGATCTCTCGAGTCCGGCCTTGATCCAAACCATGTTACGGAGCGAGAGGGCATGGCAGGCCGTCACCTCCTTCTGCGAAGCAGTAATTGAGGAGGCGGAACGCGTGAGGGATAGGCAAATTTCACGCCCTCACGCCCCTAGCCGCATCAGGAGACGCACTGGGCGTTGGGAATCGCAGGCTTCGGCGATTCCCGGCCACCGTAGGCGCGGGCTTGCGGACGGTGAGCAATGGGTAACTCGCCGTCCGATAAGGACCAGCAGTGCGATTCCCATAACCACCTCCCCGTGAAAACAGATGAAGTGAGCGTGGAGTGATCCATCCCTAGCATCAGGGTGAGATGACACTGACAGCTCACTCCACGCTCACTTCACATGTTTTCACGGTGAAGTGGTTACGGGAATAGATATGCAGGCCCGGGTTGAGGGCGCGTTGTATTCCACGCGTGCCTCAAAGAGATGTCAGCACAACTGACGGGGTCCGATAGAATTGATGCCTGCCGGGGTCGCAGGAAAGTCCGGGATACTGTAGCCCCTAGCAAAGTACAGGCACCTGAAGAAACACGGGTGGGTTCTAGTCAGTAAGAGTCTGACATGCCCTCCCGCTCCGCCTAGAGCAGGAGAAGTTATGTGATAATTTCCCAAACAAAAAAAAAAAGGCCTTTGATTTGTGTAGTACGCATGTGGCGATGTATAGATGCCGCCACACTACCTACTAGGTACTTATTTACTTAGTTAAAAAGACGGCTAATATTAAACTCATTACAATCTCAATACCAGTATCTATAGGTAGTTTTTGGTTAGTGATTTAGAGGCCAGCGGCTGGCTGTAAGCACACATAGGTAGGTAAGTACAAACGAACAGTATCGGCACATCAAAGAGGGAGGCTAAGTAAAATGTTCAGTTTATTGTCAGATTTCACGCTGACAGGCTGCAGTTACTGTTGGTCGGGCCGCTACATGGTGGAATTAGAGGCACAAGTTTATTCAAATCTGTCAAGATTTGAATAAACTTGTTGTTTTATACTTATGCTGGGATCTGGGTAAGCGGGTTGTGACTGCGTGAGCTTAGATCATTATGAAATTGACTGCAAAATAGAGTTATCTTATAAAGTTATGACGTGTGATCACGGGACAGGAAAAGGTATGACTCGTGTTTTGATTCACGGCGATTATTTCTGCTTAGCGTAGGTAACTATAGTCTTCCTTATCGATTTCGATAACGGCGACCGTTCGAAATCACTTCCGTGCGTGTAAGATGGCTCGCTAGACCGAATTTGCACACAAATCAATCTGCCTAGCCTTTTCCCAACTTTGTTGGGGTCGGCTTCCAGTCTAACCGGATGCAGCTGAATACCAGTATTTTACATGGAGCGACTGCCTATCTGACCTCCACAACCCAGTAACTGGGTAATACGATACCCCTTGGTAAGACTGGTTGTCAGACTTTCGGGCTTCTGCACACAACTAAAGCAATAAAGTTGACCTGCAATCTTGCAGTGTCTGCCCAGTAGATAGTGACCAAATTGAGTTATAATAATTATATTATTCTGCTATATTAGAGGCCGAAATACTATATTACTAAAGAAGCAATGTATTAAGCGAAACTACTATATTTTTATTTCAATACAAAATGGCGAGATGACAACAATGCGACCAGTATTATAATCTCATAAAAGCTGAATTATTGGTATTTTGTAACTTTAATATAGAGTGTAAAAATTGTTGTGAGACAAAAAAAAACCTTTTTTTTTTTATTATTGATTTGCACATTTGATTGATAAGTAACTGAATTGCTTTCGATTCCCAACCATAATGCGCGTCCATGTCATGATTGAAAACGAAAACACTCTAGCAATCCCTCTGAAATGCATGTGACTGAAGCCGCAAATAGGTATCTACCACGGAATAGTTTAGCTGTTCTGTGGTATCTACCTACTTCTAAACACTCTACATTGATTCGGCTGCAAGTAGGTATTTATCAGCTCAAGAATGTACTTCACTAACAATATGATAAAGTGGATACATAACCCCTCGAACGCTGTTGATCATCGTGTACCGTCATGCTCCTGTCACGCCGGCGTCGCGCATGATATAGCGATGAAACACAGACGTTAGATCAGTAACTCATTCCTCCGGCAGGTGGCGCTGTCTTTTTTCAGGACATTACATTTATGATTTATACGTCTATGTCTAGGTTCAAATTGTTTCTTTGATTTTTAAGAGGGAGACGAACAACGCTCTCAATTGCAAGTCGAGACGCGTGCGAAATTCGTTTGAAATATTGCTATCTCTATTTGACCATAGATGACGAGCGGGGGACGCGGTGTGGAGCCGTGTGTGTGTATGAGTGGGTCGATATCTGGGGGCACGGCAGTGCCCCCGCCAAGTCGAGCAAAAACAAGCGACACCGCCGTACCATCCTTTTCTCGAAGCAGTTCAGGCCATTTTCGACCTTCCCGACCTCCAGACCTTTTATACCTTCTTTGTGGATAAAACTAAAAGCCTAAATTTTTTGTAACCAAGTAGGCATTGATAAACACGGTATAGGTTGCTTGCGCCGGTTAGCGACCAGTTAGTTGAGTTCCTAACTTTGGACGAATCAAAATATACGCCATTTACACGCAAAGTAGTTGCCGACAATTTAAATTGGTTCTAAATATAGTCTAGTTGTGAAATTAAATATAAAATAGCACGCTTACATTCATAAATTATGAAAAATTATGGAAAAAGTGCAAAAATAGCCGAAATGCTAGTTAACGACCACTTATTTCCGTTGGCGTTAGTACGCTAGATTACGACCACTGTTAAAAAACATAAAAATAAAGTAATAAAACCACTTTTATGGATAAAAAATATTATTTATTTTTCACTTTAGATCAAACATCTAATAATCATCAACACAAATAGTATTTAATCATCGGATTTAACTTTTTTTTATTAAATTAATCAAATAAAATAAATCTTTTTCGTTGCGCGATTTAACCTGGTACAAATTTCGATATCCCTTTGGAGCTAAAATTTATCAAGTTTTAGGGCATAGAGAAGTCACTTTGTCCTGTTCCACACCAATTTGTCCTGGACTATCTTCTTTGAAGGGATTCTTTGATACATGGTTAATGACAAAAAAAAATTGACAGTATTCAGAAGCTTCTGCTTCTTAATTGGGAATCCGCACTTGGCAACGGGCAAGCGGGCGGAGTTCCAGTCATGAGAGCTAGAGAGTCTCTTTAACTCCGTCATTCATGAGGGTATAACGCCCGAGTCGTGGAGCAGCGGTGCGATGGTTCTGTTCTTCAAAAAAGGTGACAAAACCTTGCTAAAGAACTATAGACCCATCTCACTTCTGAGCCACGAATACAAGCTGCTCTCGAGAATCGTCACGAACCCTCTCACCAGGAGACCAGGAGACGACCCAGCCACCAGAACAAGCCGGATTTAGAAAACGCTTTAGTTCCGTAGACCACATCCATACGGCAAATTGTACTGAGAAAATACTGCAAAGATCGAGGAGTATAATCAGCTACTGTGTTTGGCATTTGTGGACTACGATAAAGCATTCGACACCATCGAAATATGGGCAGTTCTGGCCTCTCTGCAACGATGTTGAATTGACTGGCGCCATATCGAAGTGTTGAGATACTCGTATGACACTGCCACAATGACTGTTCAGAACCAGGATGAGAAAACGAGCCCCATCCAACTGCTCAGAGGAGCGAGACAGGGGGATGTGATATCCCTGAAACTGTTTACCAATGCTCCAAGTCTTTTTCTTCCTTTTAGGGACTTGCTTCCGAAGGCTTCATCTTGAAAAAATTACATAAACTAAATCAAATAATCACATGTGCTCGAATACTGAACATACTTAAGCTAAAATTTAGTTTGCGGCCATCGTTCTTTTCGTACTAAATCTTGGTGGTCGCAAACTAGTATCGTACTTTTATAACTGTATCACATAGCGACCACCTTTTAGGATCAATATTTGTGGATAAATTAAATATGTTTTATCAAAAAAACATGGTCGTTTACTGAAGAATTGCAAGTTTAGGCTTTTACAACACCAAAACCCTAAATAGTGTAACCATAAATAAAACATTGAGAACATAATAAGCAAAACAAAATAAAACTGTGTGAGTCAGAATACGACCACCTGGTCGCTTTCTAACGTATTATTAAAATATGCATTTCAGTAACCGACCACTGGGTTTTAGTTTAATATATGGTAAAAATTGACTTAAATGCAATTCAATAATTGAAATCAATACATAATTGAAGTACCCACGTTTCTAATTTGAGTAAAAAACTTAAAATAAGTAGCAAAACTTAGCTTGGAACGCCGCGCGCCTTGCAAATTTTTTGCTCTTGCGCAGCACATTCACACACCACTTAATCAACACGAGAATTTAGCGTAATTTTTCTTTATTTTGGGTCAAGCGGTTCGTATGAAATTTAGTAAAATCTTATTATGTAACTATTCAATTAATATTTAAGACATACTATTTATTGTTATGTCTTAAAGAAAGGTTATTATCTTTAATTAAAGCAACCTAGTCAGACAAGTGGTCGGTTACCGGAGGTGGTCGCGAAACCGGCGCACTGACCCTATTTTAAATTTAATTCAATTTGAACCAGTAGTTTAAGAATTATAACTAATCAAAGTTTCTTACTCACTGACTGACCGGTCATCAAAACTCTAAGGCACTTCTAGCAGACATAGAAGCTTCAAATTTAGAGTATAATTAGTGATTAGTGTATAAATCAAGGAAAAATTAAAACATTTTGCAATTTCGGTCCAGTTTTATAGATACACCAACTGCATAAATAGGTAACTGCGTATATAAGTTAGGTAACTTGTAATCAAATGGACAAAACTTGTAAAATGGTCAACGGAATGAAAAAGCAAGAATGGGACATAGAAAAATAATGGGTTAAATAATTTATTAATTATAAAAAAATTTGAGTGCGGCAGTGAGTGCCGTACATTAGTTCAATTAATCCTCTGTTAAGCTTGATGTTGTAATTAATTAATTTTCTGTTAGGTACATTGACAGTGTTTATAGTAAAGATTAACTTTAACCGACACGTCTGACGAGTGCGGCCCTACATAATTATTACTAATGCAAAAAAAAAAAAAAAAACTATCAACTACTGAAACTAACAATTTTTTAGGTTCCCTCAGTATTCCGAATCTGTAGATTGAACTGTTCATATACGATGAACTTACAATTAACATGTGACAGCTCAGTGATTCTGACTTTGTTCAAATGCTAAATATAATAAGATTAGGTGTGACTACACAAAAAGACCGTGACTCACTCTCGCCTAGATTAATAATTCTCAAATCCAATTCAAATTAAAACAGATTAATTTAAATAATTGAACACCTCTCGAAACTTCCTGATTATTACCTACATGTGTCAACAATTAAATACTGCAATGCTTAGATCTCTCCCACATCCCGAAATAAAACTTATCTACAGCTACAGATAGCACAGATTGCCCCAGATACCTAACAAAAAGAGCTCGTGAATGCATAAAAAAATATGAAGACGATGCTTCTATGACTGCAGGTCTGGAAGAGAAATAATTATAAAAATAGGGGAAAAAGTCATGTTGAGGCGAAATATTGACGAGAGTCTTGGTTTAGTTAATGGTTCTATCGGTATACTGCAAAGAGTAAAGGTTGATCCGGAAAATACAACAATAATTAAGAAAATATACATTACATTTAATAAAGAACATGTTTACGAGCTTAGTCTGGTCAAAACTAAATTTGAAATTATTTATAGAGCTTATGTTCATCGCGAACAGTTTCCCATATGTAGGTATAGCCTATACTTTAAATATACACAAAAGTCAGGGCCTAAGTCTAAATAATGCGCTGATGGATATCGGTTCTGCAGTATTCACATACGTGGCACTTTCGAGAGTTACAAGTCTGGACGGCTTACATGTAATTGTCGACTTAAGAAGTATTAAAGCGCAGGAATCCTCAATTTGTGAATACAATAGACTAAGAAGCATTTCCCGTTCAGACTTGCCAAGCATTGTATTATCAAAGCCTACGAAAAAAATACATAGAGACAGGGATTGGGCTTTGAGAAAAACTGTAGCTGAAGCTCAAGAAGTACTTAGTACCGAAAAAGATAAAAAGGAAGACTACCTATAAAAAGAAATGAGATACCATCAAAAACATAACCTGTATAAAAACAAGGTCTCGCAACTCAGTTCTTCTATCGTAACAAGTTGTGAGATCCATGTAATACCAAGTCGGTCAATTTATTCAGTCCCTACTTGAGGGTCCTTCTGTCTTAAGTTATTACTTAATTGGCTAACCTGACAACATCCTAAAGTGACCACATCAATATTAAAAATCTTTTGTTTTATAGATTGACTTGGCAATCGCACTAAACAATCTAATTTAATATAATAGATATTACTAGTGAGATACATTGTGTTTTTAAGAAAAAAACATTAAAAAAAAAGATAAATTGTGTGTAGTGCGATTGCCAAGTCAATCTATTTATTTAAAACATAAAAGATTTTAATACAGAAGAACTTAATATAGCGACTCGATGGTATTTATATTTATTATTAATTAATCGTTAGTGAATGTACAGACTAGTAATGCGTTTTTTGGAAATATCTTTACCATGCTGATATCTCAACATATTAGGGTATCTCGAGATCTAAAAGACAAACATTCCAACCATTTATATTTACACGATGTCCGTAAATTCAGATAAATAAATAACAGCGTTCCGAGCTAAGAATAATTAAAATAATAAACAAAGATTTTGAATACCCATTCATTTAGTTAAGTTCTTACTTCAGAGATTTTGATATACTATATTAATCATTTAAAAAACTATGAGTCGAAACGTGACAAAGTCGTGTACGGTGACCATATAATATCGACAGCATTCAAATAAAAAAAAAATACAATTATGGTAATCAGAATCACGCCTGTATTCCCCGAAAGGCTAGGCAAAGGTCTCCATATAGTACTCCCACATTTCGCCAGTTATGTTTAAGTCCCATGTAATAGGGGGCGAACCTATTGCCATCAACCGGGCAGAACTCCCGGCTCCAGGCTGCTACTGAGAAATTCCATATGTAAAATCCCAATAACATTTTGCCCGACCCGGGAATCGAACGGACCCAGGACCTCATGCTCAGCTTTAATGCATGCGACCACTAGACCAACGAGGCAGTCAAACCAAATAGTAAATACTTAAATATATCCAAGTCCGTTATCAAAACAAGACCTTTTTTTTTGTTTACGGACTTGGATATATTTATTCACGACTGTTTTTGTAAGAATATCAAATCTCAAGACAAACCTAAATCCAAGTTTATAGCATAGGTTGACATTCCTGAACTCTGCAGCTACCCGATATCTGGAGTCCATTGCCACTACCAGTACTTTTTATTAATAATTTTATTCCAATTCTATATAATTTGGTCTTCTTTCATGAAATATTTTTTATTTTCATTTAATTTCAACAAATTTTGTATAGTTTTATGTAATTTAACGTAATTTTATGATTTCATGTATAGTCGCCGGCACGTAACTTGGCGAGGTTTTGGCGTATTAGGAGCAAGTTTGCGCATGTACAATTAGTGCAACCAAAACAGTGATACTTTGGTTGCACTAATTGTACATGTACAATTGAATGTCATTACTATAAGGTTATTGCAATAATTTATTTTTGAACATTTCTGTTGAGAAAAACAAGCTAAAACGAATTCTGTGCATCTACGATTCTTGCCAAGTTACGTGCCGGCCGGCAATATACTAGTATTGATCGATAACATGTATATGCAAACATTAAGTATGAGTTGGTTAAAATAAAACGTTTGCGGTCTGGGGACCCCCGTCAGGAACGAAGTTCTTTTTCAAGTATAATTTAAAACAAAAACAAAATTTTCTCAGCCGACCTCTTGGATTTACATTTTGACGTCACTATCGACTTTAACACCCTCAAAACTATGAAAACGACACACATGACGATTTTTTTTTAAATCGCACCCGCCGTTTTGGATTTTTATTTTGACCAAATTCAGCATAACGCTTTCTTCGTTATGTGACGATTATTACCAATTTACTCCGGTTCCATTAAAGATAAAATAAGTCAATAGTGTCAGAAACAAAAAATACCCCGAACGAACACCATCAAGCAAGTTGCGCTAGTGTGAGTGCCTGTCGGAGATACGAGTACACCTACAATGCATGAGTGAGTGAGTGCAATGAATGAGTACGACCACGCACACATTGGTAATTATTGCTTGACGCGATAGCTCAACTAGCTATCAAAATGTATGATTAATTTGGATGTGTTCCGTAATACCAAAAAAGATGAATGAAAACTTAATGCTTTTCATTTTTTTTTTCGTTAGTTTGGTTATTGATAATATAAGCTATGCTTCTGCTGAAACAATATTACAAATATTGTTGTTTATTATACAGAAAAAACCGGCCAAGTGCGTGTCGGACCACGCACAATGAAGGGTTCCGTAGTTGCAATGAATTTATCGTAAGAACAAACTTAACTTTGTAATTGAAAAACATGTTCTCCCATACGGAATATATGAGAGAACATGTTTTTGCAACCGCAAGTTTAAGTTGGTCGATTATTACTTGTAAACTTGTAAAGCCCACTTAAGTGTGATAGTTTTCCTTTAAACTTCGTTATAAATAAATACTAATGCCGTGACATTTGGATTTCTAACTACAACCGTTTAGTTGGTAGAGGGGGGGGGACATTTGACTCTAACTAAAATTGGTACTTTAAAGCATGATAAGTCACGAACGGTTTATTTAATCAAAAAACGGTTGTGACTTTGATGTTTTGAAAGACCTATCCAATGATATCCCAAACTATGGGAAGGACGAAAAAAAAATATCATCCCCACTTTACATGTAGGGGAGGTACCCTAAATAATTGTTTTTTTAACTTGTATACTCATGCCAAATTAAAACTTTCTAGTACCAATAGTTTTTGAGCTAAGCCGCAGACAGACAGACAGACAGACAGACGGACATGACGAAACTATAAGGGTTCCTTGTTGACTACGGAACCCTAAAAAACAATATGTAAACATGTCATTTAAGCTGTAAAAATGTGCAAAATTCAATTCGCTTATACTTCATTTTATATTAGATAAGTTTTTTGAAAAAAAAATATAGATGTAACAAGCCTAGATAAATACTGTCTAAATCCGAATATCAGCATAATGTGGTGGAATTATGCTCAAATTGCAAATGATTTACGGTGATTTACGGGTTTAGGTATTACGTTTGAATGGACAATACAACGGTCGCCGCGTTCTTAAATTCTGTTGTTTGAATTTGCCATTCATTCTGAAGTTGACAAAAAGTTGATAAAGCTTCAGGGTTCTCAAAACTTAAACTCAAAGCATTTATTTAAATTAAACTATTTATAAGCACTTTTGAATTTTCAAAGGAGTTGGTCATTCAGAAAGATGAAGCTTATTGCCTATTCCAAAGCATGTGGTTAGTAAAAGCAGAAAAATAACATAGGTAGTTTTTTAGACAGTTTGTAGAGAATTATTGTAGAACAGTTGAAATCAACAGTATCTAAGTAGATACTATCACTTAAGCTTATAAATAGGCGTAAAATGGTTTACAGAAGAAAACAGGTTTTACCTTAAAAACAAAGGACGAATTTTTCAAGACTGATCGAGTGTCAGTAGCTGATATGAGAAGAAATCGTGAACTCCGTCAAACACACCAAACGCCACATATCCATAACGCCGAATACCCTCAAAATAAAGTGTGAAAGTAACAAAAAAAGCAAAAAATTACCACCACTAGCGCCGCTCTCCTTATAAATCAGAAACACATAATCACGCTTCACCTCGTGACGGTTTCTCCATGTCACCTCATTTATCACAAGGAACACAAACGTGCACTTTTTTGCATGCACTTAATAAACCCACAAGTTTGGTGCTTTTCGGACATGTCCTAGTCGAGACTGCAGAAGCGACTCATAAAAAAAATCTGTTTTTCGCAAAGGAATCTCAGGAAACAGTACCTATGTATCTGTTTGATTTATTTTTGGAACTAGCTCCATTTTTATCATTTTATGTTTTAGGTATGTCAGGCTATGTCAGAAACATTAGAATCAGATTATAGTATTTGCTATAGCTTTAAAATGTTTTTTTTCCTGGAGTTCAGTCAGACAGGGCAGTGGCGCCGTGTAAGCAATACTACAGGATTTTACACTTAGATGTTAAAGATATCAATTCTTTAGTGGGTGTCGATAAAAGCTACTCTTAGACGACACTTTTGACACGTTTGGCTGTAAACGACGTGCGAGGTTCAAAGATGAGGTCCGTGAGGTGTAGGTACTAGTAAGAAGCTGTGGAGAACTGTCCACAAATACCTTGTATTTATTCAACCCGCGGAACGGTGCTTTTACTGGCCCATTAAAGAAAAATAGTTAATAGCCACATAGTTGACCAGGACCCTGACAAATTAAACTTGTTAGGTACTGGGTGCAATCTTGGGCAGGACTCAGGAGAAAATTTATCAACTTGTCTTTTTATATGCACGATTTCCTGTAACAATAAAATTTTCTATCTTTTTTTTTTTTTTTTAGGTGGGAAATCATCAAATGACGTCTCCCGCTCTGGGTGGAGCGGGAGGGCGTGTCAGACTCTTACTGACTGAAACCCACCCGTGTTCCTTCTGTTGCCTGTGCAATGCCAGGGGGCCACGGTATCCCTCTCGGACTTTCCCGCAACCAACAGGCAATGGTCTCATCGGACCCCTTTACTCGCTGACACTCTTTGAGGCGTGCGTGGAACACAACGCGCCGTCGACCCGGGCTTGGTCCTTACCGGATGGCGAGCTACCCATTGCTCACCGTCCGCAAGCCCGCGCCTACGGTGGCCGGGAATCGGCAATAGATTCCTCCTGCGGCGGCTAGGGGCGTGAGGGCGCGAAATTTGCCTCTCCCTCACGCACTCCGCCTCCTCCTTCGCGAGCATTACTGCTTCGCAGAAGGAGGTGACGGCCTCCCATGCCCTCTCGCTCCGTACCATGGCCTGGACCAGGGCCGGACGCGAGAGATCCCCGCCACCGATCGCCTCCACGAGGACACGGCGGCGGTGCTCTGCCCAAGCCGGGCATACCTCCACCGTATGCTCCACCGTGTCCTCCGGGCGATCCACGCAGTGATGACACCCGGGCGTTTCCTCCCGCCTTATCCGAAACAGGTACCTCCCGAAACAGCCGTGTCCGGTGAGGACCTACGTCAGGCGGAAGGTGAGGACGCCATGGCGCCTCTCCAGCCACTCCTCAAAGAGGGGACTTATCGCCGCAATAGTGGCGTGCCCAGCACTGGTTTGCAACAATCGCACTCTCCATGACGCCATGAGATCCCGTCGGAGCTCTGCCCGCTGTGCCGCGATTTCTCGCGGCATCGGAGTCAAGCCCCGGCGTTTCGCCTCCTCGCGCCACTCCCAAATATGCGCGAGGACTTTTGCCTCCACATCCCATGGCGGCAATCCGGCAAGGAGGCTCGCCGCCTCACCGGAGACCGTGCGTATCCCCGGACCAGCCGGGTGGCCATGACCCTCTGGGACGCGTTCAACCGGCGGGCAGGCCGCCGCCTCAACGTGCCCACACCGGTGCCCCGTACAGGGCCATGGACCGCACGATTCCCGCGTATAGCCTCCGGCAGGAGGCGTTTGGACCCTCTAGATTGGGCAGGAGCCGCTTCAAGGCAGCCCCGGCCCGGTCCAGTCTGGGAGCCAAACGTCGGAAATGCTCCACGAAGTTCCACCGACTGTCGAGGACGAGTCCCAAGTACTTCATCGTCGACTCGACATTCACGACATCGACATTTACGTTAATAGCCACATAGTTGAGCAGGACCTTGACAAATTAAACTTGTTAGGTACTGGGTGCAATCTTGGGCAGGACTCAGGAGAAAATTTATCAACTTGTCTTTTTATATGCACGATTTCCTGTAACAATTAAATTTTCTTTCTTTTCTTCTTTGCATCAGGGATGCAAAATGAAGTGTAGAAGAAACAATATTTATAAAGATATGTCAGAAGCGTGAACTAATAACCCATTCTGACTTTTTAACCCTGGATGTTGCATTAGCAAAGCCTGCCTAAACCGATTAAAACGTTTATTTTCTTTAACCGCTGCTGGTAAGATAATAATGAACCCCTGGCAGAAATGTTGAAATATTGTACGATTCATAAATTATTTATTTAATTTGGTAATATTATAAACAGAGTATCGATTATTAATTATTATTGTTAAATGTTATTATTAAAAGTATCATTTTTATAACAATATTGTTCCATAACCCAAAACATCAAATCAGCATCATCGTAACTTTAAAATCACTGCGGTGTATAAGTTTGCATGAAATAAACAGACTTGTTTCATTTATTTTTTATCTATTAAGACGGTTCCTCCCTAAATCATGGCGTGCCTACCGCGCGTCAGACACGAACACTGTTGGTGAAAAAAATCGCACGTCCACAGTGTTTGCATGCGATGTGCACCGAATTGTAATGAAGCTGTAACTTTTAGCTGCACTTGTGGGAATTGGATGAATGGCCGCCACGCATTCCATGGCTTTGAAAAATGTCCAACTGCTCGCGTTTGCCTTCAGGGAGTGTCGATGAAAGACTCCTTTTAGAGTATGTTGAGTAATTGCCTACTATACCTTTTTCTTATTGCAGTTTAAAAGTTCTTCAAAACATACATACAAGTACAAATTGGTTTGCGTTTGGTTGCCCTATCTAAATTTTCTATCGCCGCAGGAAGGCGGGTCTTAGAAGGTACAGTAATAATACTTTCTACGACACACCATTCATTATTAAATTAAGGTGATTTAAATCACTTCACTTAGTCCCACATGCTCAGATCTATAAACTACTATAGATTTTTTTGTATCGATTGTAGATATTTTTACCAACAAAACTTTAATAGGTATCTCTTACCGTAAGGAATTTCCTCATAGAAAACCTCTAAAATAGTAGGTATGTTAAGTACCTAATCATTCGCAAAAAATACAAGATTAGCTACCAACTGGCGTGCTACCACCCAGAATATCCTTCTTCAATGACTTCAAAACACATCAGACACAGCTCACGTAACCAATAAAAAGTAAATTAAATACCCATAAAATATAATGACGCGTCACACGTTAGAATTTAACAAAACTATTTCGTGATTCGTCTAATTCGCGCGATAAAAATTCTGAACGTGTGCATAATGTGAATGATGATTTGGTAATGATGTCCGCGGGAGGTAATGAGCCGATGGTGAATCCTTGCACGACGCTCATCTCATTAGCAGACGTGGCTGGCATGAATGGACCACCGGCGGCCCACATTACCATCACAATCTGCTTTAATAAAGTCTGAATTGTATGTTGTATGGCAGGTCATACATGATACAGTCAGGGTATTGTTTCATATGTGGATGAGACACGGTTAGTGTTATTTTACATCGATGGCACATTAAACGACGATTATTTGGCGCTATCAATAGTTTCTGTCCCTAGTGATACTGGCCACCAATGCACATGTAAGAAGAAATATCTAGGTACTTTCATACTAACAATATTTTGATTTAAAAGAGAGTTCATGGAGTTTATTGCCCGTTCTTCTCCGTAGCTACTACGCTTTGGAATGGGCAACTAACCCTCGGGTCACCAAGATCCTACACAGATGTCCTGAACAGACCAGGAGATTTATTTATCTTCTGGAGGGAGGTGGGCTGGTTGGAATAACCACCAAACGGCCGCCATGGCCCACGCATAATGGTCCACCTTGACGGACTAAGTGCGGAAACGAAACCCCATAAGATAACATAACATGGGCAACTAACTACATCTTTATGACTGACCGACTCCCTGACAATTCGAAGTGCTTGTAATTCGTTTAGGTAATTGAAATAAATAAGTAGGTAGGTACTTTGATTTCGAGTTTGACCACTTATAAAAACCCTAAAAAAGTCCTAATTAATCTGCAGTTCTAACTTCAAACATTAAAATAATTAACAATGTACCCATGTGATGAAACTAACTCAGAATTTTGTGTTTTGAAGTTTCCCACTTGCCGGGGTATCGAGCCTGGCAAAATATCGGATGGTGTGGTTGCAAACCATTATGAAGCTGTTCACATCAGCTATCCACATCTATCCAACACCGTTTTTTCACGCGGCACCGAAAAATATTGAGCCAGCGCTGCCGCCGCGCCACTCTGCCCGATCTAAAATCGTGTCGGATCACGCTCCTATCTACGAATTTGTACGACGCTGTTCACATTTGCCGGGTGTCGGGCTGAAACTCGTGCCAGTAGATCGTTGAATCCTATACTATTAAAATGAACAATATTTGTACAATATAATAGATAAATACCTGGACGATACGTTTATCTATTTTGACGCGAGCAGAGCTCGGTGGACCAGGTTACCTACTGTAGTTTTATGTACCTACATTACTCGTATATAAAATAATTAAAAAGCTTATGTTTGTCATTAAACTTCTCAATTGAGTGATTAAGATCTGGGGGGTTCCCAAAGTAAATCGCCCCTTCAAGATTAGGTGCACGCAAGATTTTCTTTCACATAAGTTTTTTTTTGTTTCTTCTAAAATAATACATCACAACTTAAGGTTCGTCGTCGTCCATCGTGCACCTACAGTCACCTCGTGTAGAGTAAGTAGGTACCTACCCAAAATTGGCTCCAGCTTCGATCAGGTCTAGTAAGAATAGAGGCAGCTACAAGTGGAATGGGCTCTTACTCGTTAAACATAACTCAATGTCTCTTAATAAAGTTCTAGGTTTATAGACCGCAATAACAGCTAAGAAGCAACACTATGACATATTATTAACCCATCTTTTATTGTATGCATTTACTAGTAAGTAGGTACTTAGATACCTTAATAATAGTACTGCGCTCGTCCTACAACTACTGATATACATATGTTCAAATTATAGGCGAGGACGCTGGCGCTGACGCTTAATCTCTCGCAATATTTATGTAGTATTCAATGAATGACCCATTTAGCATAAAAGTTCGAAATAATAACTAAATGTAATGTAACAAAAAATAAATACGGCCTACGCAACTAAAACACTTTTCAAATCGTGAGTTAGACAATCTACAACTGAACCAAACCGTACAAGTCTATAAAAATATGACACTAAATATGTAAAAGCCATAAATATCGAAGTAATTCTATCCGTGCTCGCTTAACTGAGGAAATGCATTCATAATCATCTGTCTACATTGAACGATTAGGTAATTTAGACGCTTACCATTCATCAGTGTGTGTAAACACGACGGTATATTTTAGGAAGACTATAAATGAGCGGGATGATTGAAAAGTAACCACTTTAGGTCATTTTAACTTGAGTTAAAACACAAACTTGCAATGCAGTTGATTTACAATTTTCCTTGTAGTGACATCTAGCGGTAAGTAGTGACAAATAATTGTGCAGTTGTAGCGATATCTGTTGTGGAGTAGTAGACATATAAAGAGTTAGTTCTCATACACAGGTTTAGATGTCACTAAAAATCACGTGTTGTTTGTACAGACGCCAGCACATAAACCTACTACAATCTGTCAAATTTCTTTAATAGATTTTCAACTTTATTTCTAAAATATTAAAGGTTCACAGTTAATTGGGAAAGTTTCACAGTTTCGGGTAAGTTGACGTGCTGGCGTTTGTACTTAGCGTTTTTAAAATGTATATACATGTGCCACAAAATTATTTTATCCTTATTGTGTTTTTATTAATATTCTAATTATTATTGTGAAATATATATAAACGAATTAAGTAATAATTTCCACAGCAAGAGTAATGATACTGACAAGTGACAACACTCAACTACGAAACGTCAGTAAATTCGGTCGGCCATACTGTTCCTTCTTGACGTGCTACTAAACAAAACAGCACGTGTAAAAAATGCGTATAGAAACTTGTTATTTCTGTTCGTCCAGAGTATATCCTGGACACGGAATCCAATTCGTCAGAAATGACTGCAAGGTAACTATTCAACACATTTATCCTAAACACATTCAAAGTGTTCCATAATATTACGCCACTAACCTATTCGTTATCAGATTTTCAGATTTTGCCGATCAAAATGCCATGCAGCGTTCAAAAAGAAGAAGAACCCGCGTAAAACTAAATGGACCAAAGCGTACCGTAAGACCGCTGGCAAAGACTTGGCTATTGACCCGTCATTTGAGTTCGAAAAGCGTCGCAATGCCCCCGTCAAATACAGCAGAGAATTATGGACTAAGACCATTGAAGCCATGAAGAAGGTAGAAGAAATAAGGCAACGAAGAAGTAATAATCACATTATGCAGAGATTGAGGAAGGGCAGAGAAGTAGAGTGGCAGAGAGATGTCAGAGAAGTACAGCGGGATATTTCATTGATTAAGTAAGTTTGAGTTTATTTCCATTGTTTTAAAATTGATTAATGTGTGTTATAATGATATTTGAAGACTTTTGATCGAATAAGAAATGAAAAGTGTAAATTGTTTGTTAAATTCCCACTTGAATTTGTTGCATTGCTATTTAATTGCCCACATTTCGCCAGTTATGTTTAAGTCCCATGTAATAGGGGGCGAGCCTATTGCCATCAACCGGGCACAAATCCAGACCCTGGGCTGCTATTGAGAAATTTCAGAAATAAAACCCAATGACACTTCCTCACCTAGGAATCAAACTCAAGATCTCATGTTCAGCAGTAGCGCTTGCGACCACTAGATCAATGAGGCAGTCAATAAGTTTTCACCATTAGTGTTTTTAAATATCAGTATGTTAACTTTAAATCTAAATGCATACATCTAAACACTATCCTACAGGGGCCGTATTATGACGTATTAATTCCATCATTATTCCACTGTGGAAAAAGGATGGTGCTATCAGCCTTGTATAGCTCCGTCTCTCACTCACACTGGAAAAATGGTGGCATTAATACATCATAATAGGGCCCCTGGTCTGTTTGATAACAGTGTTTGGATGTTTTCCAAATCTTTATTATTGTTGTGTAATAATAAGTTTAGCCAAACTAATCACAACAAATAAAATGTTGTAATTTGTATTCATATTATAGTCTTTTGAATTTATCAGTGTTACTAGACTAATAAACATGAATATATTATTAGCTGTCATGAAAGTTGTAACAATCATTAGCCTAGCCTTTTCCCTACTATGTTCGGGTCGGATTCCAGTCTAACTGAATGCAGCTGAAAAATAATAATATGATGGTTATTTTTAATTCTTTATTCTCTTATTTACAGATCACCAGCAGCAGGTCTCAAACAAAGACAGTTGGAAGAAGAGACAGAAATGGACATTGAACCTGAGACCATTGAGGTTATTGATGCTAAGGGTCGCAAGAAAGTCATTGAGGCACCTGTCATGGTGCCCGCTACTGGTGAAATGATTGAAGATGGCGGAGACATTGAATTATAAACATTGGATTAACTTTAAGCATTGATTTATTTTGTAAACTGTGATTAGGAGTTTTCATTGGAACTTAGTTGATTGAGCCTTCAGCATCTTAATTGTAAACTAAGGATTGTCCAAAATTATTGAATTTTTCAGACAATAATCATAATGAGCGATTTGTTAGTTTTTATATTTTGGTCTCTTAAATCATGTATGATTATGTCTGGTCCAAATGTGACTCATCTTAAACACAAGAAAGAGAAGCAAGTTTCTTTCCTACGCAATTACATCAAATTATTCTGTAAATATCTTGTAATTTTTGTTAACAGATTATTACAGTGTAATTAAACTTATTTATAGTGAACTCAATCTTTTATTTTCGTAATTTTATTAGCTTATTGAATTATATCATATGATTAACAAAAAAGATTATTTAAGTAGTTGACTTATGCATGTCAATAATTTTATTGACAAAATAATAATGATAGTCTAAGATAGTTCTTAGAATCAATAGGATACAAGTTCTTTTAGACCATCATTTCAACCGAAAGACGTAGGCCTCCCCCAAGCACCACCACTTCGACTGATTCTGTGCCTACGGCTTCAGGTCGACACTTCAGAACCTTTCGATCCCATCGGCCATCTGTTCTGCGAGCAATGTGCCCTGCCCATTGCCACTTTAGTTTGGCATATCTTATTAGACCAATTGTACACAATGAAACTGAAACATTTAATTCCACCCAGGCAATAAATATCCATGTTCTTAGATCAACTCGCGCAGCTGATGCTTTTGCCATGGCATAAATAATGAAGATACCACACAGCGCAACCTAATAGCCACAAACATGACATATTGCATGTCGTAATATAAAATAAGTATTGATTTATCGCCGTATTCTAGTATCGCAGACTAATCCTCTTAACGGGCAGGTGGCACAAACATTTTGTATAAAAGTTGAAGTCAGAATATCTTACTAGATTACAATGTACTAATGAACATTACAAAGCAAGGAAATTATTGTTTCTTAGTGTTAACAAGACCAGCTTTTAGCTTACTAAGATTACTGACCTAGCTATTCCAGATGATAGAAACTAAAACTGATTTGAAAAAAGCCTGCTGTAAGAGTATATATCAGAATGTTGGGTAACAAAAGTGATGAATGAAAGGCAATTGCATGCAAATTAGATGAGAATGCTAAGAGGGATGTGTGGTCTGTGGTGTTTTAAGGTGTGTTCAAACAGAGCGGCAATCTTGCGCGGCTGCCGCGCTAAGATTTGACGACTACCGCATGCAAAGGCTTCTGTTAAACGCAAGCATTTGGTCGGTTTAGTCCTAACTAGAGCGCGGCAAAAAGTCCCGCAAACACCGCGTGTTGGTGCTGCGCTCTTGCCGCTCAACTGCCGACCGCAAATAAATTGGGATAAGGGTAGAAGATAGAAAAAAAAAATGGTTTGATTCGTGCGACTCCGTGTGACCATTTATTATCATTGTACATACTATACATATGTAGGTACCTATATACCTTACATTTGAAAACGATGCCTACTCACACTTAATAAATGTTGTGATTAGAGCATTCTATCACACATTAACTTTTGATAAATGGTATAGGTACCTACCTACATACTAAGCTAAATGTTGCACACCCCTAGGTACCCTAATTCAATTAGTGGTAACGTAAGAATCAAATAACAATACAGAAATCAAACTACGTTATCAGACTTTCCGCTTCACAATCTATTCCTTGCTAGTGTAGTCCTTCAAGTGTTTGCCATTCGCGCATCAGCAGCTATTAAAGCCTGTTAAAATACTCAATGATTAGAATGTCTTCTTGCTATTAAACTTTTACAAGGCGTTTGGTGGATAATAATGGCATTATTTTCTTACTTATTTGGGCTTTTCATGGCATGTGTGTCTTATATGGTGTATCAAAGATATGTGAATGTATATACGAGTATAATTATTAAGCCCCAGAAGCGATACGATTACATTATTGGTGAGTGGATTTTTAATTGTTTAGCGCCTACAAGAAATATAGAACTATATTTCTAAAGTAGCAATTTTGCTACTGACCATATTTTGGAAGAAGACGTTTTGGGTCGGTTAGTTGGCCGTTACGATCAAGTGCGCGATTCGTATCGGTTTCTAAAGTTTACCTGGTCGCTGCGACCACTGGTCGTGGTCGTCTAGTGCGCGAGATCTCTAACATGAGAGAATATTATTTTCTCAGTCACCATACCACTTAAATTCATACCTAAGCACTCCAAGTAGCTGTATTCTTTTTGTGAGTAGGACCAATTAGTGTGCAAGGGACTTGTGAATACTGAGCCAAAGTTAAAATTCTTTTCATAATTATTACACTTTCCATAGTCGGCGCCGGCACTGCAGGATGCGTCCTCGCATCCCGTCTCACCGAAGACGAAAAGACTAAGGTGCTGCTGGTAGAAGCTGGAGACCACATGGGCTACTTTACCAAGATACCGCTGACTCCTACGGCAGCCCAGCAAGGACCTGATGATTGGGCTGTGAGAACAAAGCCGCAGAAGTATTCGTCATTTGGGCTGTGGGGGCAGGTACATATATAACCTAGGTTTTTGAACTCTCTAGAGATACATCGCTATCTACTACCTAATGATTGAGTTATTGTCCTATAATTAATTTAGGTACTAATATTATACAGCCATGCCTTCGAATCAGGGATGACGTCTAGGTACCTACTTATTTCTTATTATTTTTGAATTTGCCCGTATTGTCCCATCATCATAATTTCAGTCGAAAGTCGCCCACTGCTTGTCAAAGGCCTCCCTACTGTACTTATTTAGGTAATTAAGATTAAATTAGATTTATCTGAATCTATCTGATTATCCAACTAAACGAAATAAGTACTGTAGTCACCATTCCTCGAAGATTCAGGACCTACAACGTCATAGCGCTAGTGTAGGTACACTGGGTGTCTAGGTTATCTATAGGTATTTAAAAATACCGAGTCATGTTTGTCCTTTCAGTCCCAATTCATACCAAGAGGCAAAGGTCTGGGTGGTTCAGGTCACATAAACTTCCTACTCCACGGCTTTGGTCTTCCCGAGGACTACGAAAGATGGACTCAACTCGGCTTTGGTGGATGGACCACTGAGGACTTGAGGCCGTATTTCATAAAGGCCTTCGGGACTGTGAGGAGCGAGTTTGATTCAGGACATTGCGCTTTAGATGGGGACTGCCCTGGTACGAAGGTAAGAAATGACTTTTAATAATTTTTGGAGATAGCTTGTGAAACAGTGCTAACTGACACATCCAATTCAATTCAATGTCCATTGCAAGCTATTTCATTCAAGATATAAATTGATAGTAGTGCGAAAGAAGATTTGTTTTTCAGATATTTGCATTAGCAAGCTTAATTTTATTAGGTACCTACTAAATTCGGATTTCCCCTAAATATAACTTTCCTGTCGTCATTCCTCAGGTCCCAATGAAATTAAGACTAATAGACGATGAAAACGAACTAATGAATACATTCAGAGAAGCTTCTTTATCCCTGATGAAGAAACACACGATCTTCAGAAGGCCAACAGCGAACATCAAAGATGGCGGCCGATATTCCACTTTAGACGCGTATTTGAGACCAGCCTTGAGAAGGAAGAATCTCCATGTGTTGTTAAGGACACAGACAGTGTCGGTATGTACGACTGTCAATGTTCTCGTAATGTCATCAAACTAAAGATAAACCGGCCAAGTGCGTGTCGGACCATACCGTAATTGGAATGAGCTTATCCCAAAAACAAACTTAACATTGTAGTTCAGAAACATGTTCTCCCATACATGTCCATATACCTACGTCACGGTTTATACTTAAGTTTGTAATCGCAAAAAAAAAATGCGATAAAACTACAAATTAACGATTTTTGTACTTTTTCCTGTAATAGTGCTGTGAGACCTTGCTTCTTGCCTTTCATGATTCTAGGTCAACGGTAAATAGGTAGGTACTTACCCCATAGGTTTTGATTTATTTACGAGAATCAAAACATGTCGCTTATATGGTCGTATATTTTGATTGCGATGACTTAGAAACCTCCAATGGACCGTAGAACTACGTATTTCATATTATTATTCATTTTAAACTGATAACTACTTACCTTCACGCGTTCTTGAGGAAAGGGTCTCGAAGGGGACTGACAGACAGAAAGACGGACAACGAAGATGGGTTCCTTTATTCTTTTGAGGTACGGGACCCTAAAAAATAACCATCCCGCGGTGAACAAGCGGCTTTAACGATCTTTAAGGTAAAACAATGTTCGTTATTTATCGGTTATCGGTTCACCAACCACAAATCTATGATTTTCACCTTTAGACCGATTGGTGCTCGTTATAAAATCAGAGCTAGCAGCCAGGGAAAAAATACTACTAAATAGTGAGCATGAAGGCCTCCCGCAGACAGCCGCAACCGCAACTCAACGGCGCGACGCGAATCTGGTGGAACAATTTCTATGAAAACTTCACGGAAATTGTTCTTCCGGAATCGCGTCGCGTCTGTCTGTGGAAGCCTTAAAACGTGAACAGTACGGCCAGCAGTCCATGGGTTCCCTATGTAATACCTATTGTTAGGTTAACAAAGAGCAGATGACAATGTGGCAATTAGTTGTTGCCAATCCATTGCCCTCCAATCTGTTTTACAAGTTTCTTCCAGATTCGTTTTGAGAACCGCACAGCTTCTTCGCTGTACATTCTGCAGAATCACCGCGAGCTGGACAACATATTCGTGAACAAAGAGATCATTGTGTCAGCAGGGACTGTCAAAACTCCTCAGTTGTTAATGCTATCAGGGATCGGACCACCGGAATTGTTGCAAAGGTAGTGTAATTAAATTACTTACTGTAGGTGGTAAAATTATAGCAATACCTACCTACTACCTTATTTATTGAATAACTTTGTTATATTCTCAATTGAAATTCACTTAAGACATGATGATCAAAAAACCTTTGATATTTCTGAAGCACATTTTGTTGTTCTTGCAAAGGAAAAACTTAGTAGGAGGTACTACACTAACTTATGACTAGTCTTTTTGTTTGTTTATTTAGGTGCATGAGGAACAGGGTGTAAAGTTCACTCATCCACCATAGAAAAGGGAGGATCCTCCAACCAGACGGGTGTTGTGTCTGGCGGGCCGACTGCCCGACTGTTGATTTCGGACCAGGAATGCGCGTTCGCTGCATGCTGGTGGTCAGGATACCCGTTGAAGCCGAGGGTGCTGGCTGTCTGTGTGACTCGCCTCACGAAAGCTTGTGGGAGTGATGATGATGATGACGTCACGCTGAAGTAGTTGCACGAAGGCTGCGTTGGCGTTCATCACGTCAGAGTCACCAATTTATGGGCATGAGGAACAGGGTGTAAAGTTCACTCATCCACCATAGAAGAGGGAGGATCCTCCGACCAGACGGGTGTTGTGTCTGGCGGGCCGACTGCCCGACTGTTGATTTCGGATAGTCTTATCTATGTCGTTCGCGCGGTAAACTCTAATTGCGCGATGCAGGATTTGTGTGACGTCATGTCTTTGATGCGTAGTTAGTATGTGGCGGTGTAACCGCTACATGTACAATCAAATCATTCCAATACAGTTGATACAATCGCCATCATCAATATTTTCTAGGTTAAAAATAAGACAGATATCCGCCAACTCCGAAGTCGGCAGAAACTTCCACGATCACATGAACATGCCGATCTACGTCAGCATCCAGAGACCAATCAGCGTCACGCTGTCCAAGGTCTTCAGGTTCACCACTATCTTGGAGTATTTCTGGAAAAATACCGGTAAGTTGAAGACCGTGATACCTACGACTTATCCTTGAAAACGTCCTTGTTATAACAACACGTTTTCAGGAGATAAGTTGTCAATTGGTCCTCTTTACATAGGTACCTAATGCTTTGTCCCCCTTGATGCTATTAGTGTAATACTCGTAATAATGTAGGTATATGCATTCTCTCACCCAGTAGTAGGTACCTGCTACACTGGTGAGCTAACACTAATACCCAACATTTACACTTCAAGCGACAACGCCATAAAAATAAAAAAGTATTGGGCTAATAGTTTAAAAGTTTGTCGATACGAAGAATACCTAATGGTCTTTCATACTTATTGAGTTAGTAGTAGGTAGCCTAGATTACCTTAGTTGGTCTCAGTATTCTTATTAATATACGATTCAATTTTAAATTGTTGCAGGTTTGTTATCATTTCCACCTCTATCAGGCGTGGAGTATCACAACACGTCTGCTGTGATGCTGTTCTCTTTGGGGACAGCCAGTGAGAGACTGTTGAGAGATCTGTCTAACTACAAACCACAGGTGGGTCTTATACCATTGCGCTTACTAGAAATTGTTATTGAATTTTGGCTCAGTCAGTGACTTCCTACTCGACATGGCCCGTGTTTATTTATTTCACTCGCACCGAAGGCTAGTGGGTATCCTTCATCGGTTGTAGTATATAAACAAGAATTATCAGCCTCCAACTTGTCTTGCATTCAGACCATCAAAGCTTTAAAAGCTATCAAAGAAAAGAGTTAATACGACACGATACGGCGATACGGTACGATAATTATTAATTATTGCATTTGAAAATCAATTTAATAAAAGAATAGTACCTATCAGATGCAAAAAAAGTACTTGGAAACTTTCCAAATGCCTTTTTAAACTCACAATAGCCTATGTATGAACGTAAACGAAGCAAAAGGAGTATGTAAGGATCGTAGCAAGCGGCGCTCTGTAATGTCTGCCTACCTAGATGGGAAAAAAGCATGAGTTTATGTATGTATGTATGTGTCTTCTAGCAAATAATTGGGGTGGTTTTTGATAACTTCCACAATCTCAGTAGCACACTGTCGAAATTGCCATTGCCACCACACTTCGGTTGTCTTCCCCAAGGTATTCCGCGACACGTTCCCCTTCTACAACAACACCAACAAGGAAGGCTTCATGTTCCTGGGCACCTGCGTGCAGCCCAGGAGTAGAGGAGCCGTCACGCTAGCTGATTCCACTACTTCCATGCCGCCTGTCGTGGATCCTAACTATTTGGAGCATTATTATGATGTGCGATGTATGGTTAAAGGTAGGGAATATTATTATACTATTTTATATTAATTACCATTGAAAACTGGGTGACTCAACGGTTAAGGCGTGAACTACGAGTTCGGTATTCGGATAGGGCTATTGACGTGAACCTACTCCTAATGGTTTAATTTAGGAGGCTTAGTTGGAGGTGTTAGCAGGTTCTTAGCCTGCAAGGTCGAATGTTGGAATTAAATAATCAAATTAGGCTGATAATCAACACTTTTTGGACGTCAAAATTACATAAGACCGTCCTTCAAAACGCTCGCCGTTTACACCATCCGAATGTTTTACCTAGTACCTACCATTTAAAGCACTTAACATTCCGTGCTAATACAAATCAAAAAATAAAATTATTTAACTACTATCGAGTCGGTATAGAATTTTATTTTATTGTTGTTACTTACCTATGTCCATGACACTTGTGCATAGATAATAACAGAGGTCAATTTAAGTTCAACTGAACATGGCCTTTTATTCCGTAAACCCCATTTACCTATTTACAAACAATACCAGAATTTAGCATTTTTCGCATACAAAATAAATATTTAAAGCTACTTACATAATTTATGTAAATTTTGCAGCAATCAGAAGAGCCGAGCAGTTGATATCATCGAAGCCGTTCCAAGACATCGGAGCCAGGATACACTGGCCCCGACCTGAACGATGTCTATCTTTGTGGCGGTACAGGCAGGACGAACAGAAGGGACCAATGATAAGGAAGAGGAAATTGTAAGTGTCATGATTTTAAGAGATTGTTTTCAGATACAAATTAGAGTATAGTTTCTTATGCCCACTCAGGCTTTCAGTCTTATGCATTATTAATACGATACACTTTCCGTTAACATTATTTTGCCTTTTTAATTTGTAAAACCTGACTCTTGATGAATTGTTTTTATTGTTACTTTGTCACCCGGAACTCAAATCATGAAATCAAAATCAGGCAGATCATTCGAAATGCTTCTTCTTCTTCTTTTCGTGTGTTTAGTAAACTAACCTGGTGTCAGAGTTTTAAAGCCGCCCACGGGCCTCTGACTTGGCTTCACATGCCGTCGAGAAATATCTCTCAGGCATGCCGGTTTCCTCACGATGTTTTCCTTCACCGTTTTTTGAGCAAATGATAATTATATAATACGCACATGAATCCGCAGAGGTGCGTGCCTTTTATTCGAAATGCTGATGATCAATCACTTATACTACCTATTGTTATTTCAGTGGCAAGAAACAATCAAAATCCAAAGAACCTAAAGCTCCAAGGCTGAAGCCTCCTCCAACTCCTCCGGATGCCTACCTCGAGTGCATCATCAGAGAAGTGGCGGTGACAGGACACCACGCGGGAGGCACCTGTGCTGGCGGGAAGGTCGTGGATGAGGAGTTACGGTGAGTCTACAGCTGTTATTATAAAGAGGCTATAGTCTTCAACTGCTCCGGACGCAGACCTGGGGAGCATCATCAGAGAAGTGGCGGTGACAGGACCCCATGCGGGAAACACCTGTGCTGGTGGAAAGGTGGTAGACCCTGTTCTATTAATTCCTGAGTTACGGTTCGTTATGCTCTTTAATTAATAGGCTTCTCATCTTTTTGCAGCCATGATGACCATCGGCTTTTTACTTTTAGGATATCCTTTACGTAGGAGAATGCTAAATAGTGGTTAAATTAGTGGTGCTGCAATTGCTGGAACTAAATTAAATACACAGGCAAAGCGGCCACCCACATTACCAACCTTGCTGACTAGCTTCTTTTAAATCATAACCTTTCCCGAGTATCACGTGCCAAAGGAGAGTCGAGATTAAATTCAAATACATTTTTTTTATTTTAGACCAAGCATGGGATCCATATTATTATAGTGTTAGTATGAACTTAGCCTATGTTAGTTAACTCCAAAAACTTAAAAAATACAACACTATACATTAATTGGCTACATGAGCATGTGCACGCACATGTCTGCTAGCCCAGAGCCTGATAAATGGTCCATCAACCTTGTCCGCCAGTGTAGCTAAAATACTGTTAGGGCTACCCCTGAATCGCCGCAACATCGATGCACACCGTTTGCGCATGATGTCATGAAAGTCGTCTATAAAAAAAACCCTACCTAACCAATAAAAATTACCTTCTTTTTCTTAATTACTTACCTACTTTTGATTATTTGCACGAACTTGCTCACTCCTATTGAAATCTTGAACCAGCCTCATTATCCCCCAAGGGCAATTATGATGTCCACTTTTCCTCACCAAAGTTAAACAACTCTTTTTTCGCTTCCCTCTTTGAAATATGAAATCGATAAGCAGGACTATATTTATTATGAAATGCATTGAAATCAATCTCTTTTCAGAGTTAAATCAGTATCAGGACTACGGGTGGTGGACGCCAGCGTTCTGCCCTCACCCGTCTCTCTGTTCCCCAACTCAGTGATCATCGCGATGGCGGAGCGAGCGGCAAATCTTATACAATATGGCGGTAATAAATAACTTTGTAAACGTTTGTCTAGCGAGTTTTATTACATTTTCTAGTGACTAATATATATATATATATATATAGCATAAGCTCGTAATCAGCCTATAGGTAATGTCCACGCTTCTGGGACACAGTAGGCCTCCTCTCTGTGAGAGGGAGTGGGCTGGTATCCACCAAGCGGGCCCAGAGCGGGTTGGTAGATGTCACACGTCTTCGAATCTATTTTCTTCTAGGACGTGCCGATTTCCTCACGATGTTTTGAAATTGTGTTGTTGTGTGCTTTGGAACGTCTAATCTAAAATGGTCACCCAGACCCGGAATATAGATAAACCTGACGAATTTTAGTTCCGCATAGAAATCAAGCGAATATCAATAGCGTTTAGCACATTTATCAAGCGTGTCTGTGGTCGATTGAGTTCGACGTTCATAATCTCTCGTTAAGTTTGCCGAGGGTCATTATGAAAATGGTTGTACCGTCGTGCAGTTTTTGAGTTAAGGGATATTTTCTTATATAAATAACTACTACGATATACAAACTTGTTTTTGCTGTCGATGTTATCAATATATACGCATGCGCACCTCAATGAGTTGGTTTTTAATCAGAAAATCATAATCAAATCAAAAACTCTTCGCTTTTCTTGGTATTAGCTGATGTAGTCTTTAATGGGGAAACCCTTTAGGCGTCATGGCAAACAGTTTATCGACAGAAACCATAAAATTAAATACAAAAGTCCGATTCTACAAGCAATCTGTTTTTTTTACTAAACTATAAAACATAGATCATTAGAGAATTTTCTACTATAATCTCTTCCGTTTTGGTAACTAGAAACATAAACCTGGCGTGAATCTTCCCCTTAGCTAGATTCAGGATTGTCTGTGGCATGTTCTTGGGTGGAAACACCATATTATAAAATCCGTATAACGCCTGAGAACAAAATGTTACATAATAGTATTCGGGGGTGAATGTCAGTAGGAAAGAAACTGTCACACGCATAACCCCGCATCTTATTCAAAAGCGATCGTCGCGCGAATACTCGTACCCGTACCCTAATTACGTAATGCAAAATCAATCCGAATCTGAATCGTTTTGAAACGGATTGCTAATCCATTGCTCCGTAAGTTCGAAAAAAAAAACTGCAGAGCAACGTAAATAACGCAATGAATGTTGTTGAACTGACAAAATGAAACAGATTTGTCTTTATCGTTTACGAAAATATGTTGCGTACCTAATTAGAAAGCTGGTCGTAGCGTGCTTAAGTCGCTTTTTGTTCGGTGAGTCGCAAAGCGCCCTCTGTCGACGCGACCACGCGTTCCGGTTCACTGAATGACGGTGACCACTTGCCTGTCAAATTCATATTGTCGTCGATATCCTAAAAGGTACCTAGAGTACCCGCCACCACTGGAGTTCGGTGAAAAAATGAGGAACTACATTTTTTTAATGGAATTAGATGCAATGACATAGACACTAGCGCCGCGTCAAAAAGACTTCAGTGGTGGCGTGGACTCTATTCAAAAAGTCTTACCGGCTTATAAGGACAGTCACCGTTGATATTTGAATAAGTTTGAAGATAGTCCCTTAACCATTTTATCTTTGAACATTCACACAGTTTTGTATTCACCACTTCAACTGGTATCCCGCTATCTAATACCACCCTGAGCTAAAAATAAACCACACATAAAAATTAGTTTGGCCGACTAAAACTAATAATAAATTCAATTTTTGGATACATACCGTAAAGGATCTATTCTTTATCTCTCAAATTAAACGAAGATTATTGTGATATAAACGGATTTATTTTCTGACACAACTGTTAGGTTCAATCGTCGAACAAGGAATGGCTCCATTTTACCTCGTTTCAAACGTCAAACTTTATATGAAGTGTTGCCATTCAAAATAATTAAGTCTGATTCGATACAATTAAATAATCGTTTAAGTATTTGACTTAAAATAATAATAATAACTACGGTTTTAATATTTACTCATTTTAATACCAATATATTAAAATGAGTAAATATCATAATTTAAGAATCGTTCTAAATATTAATTCTTAATAGTATTTTATAAAAATACCCACATCTTGGCTTATTAACCTTACAACTCGGCCATCCTGTTTAAGTGAGTCCTCTCACTTGTTGGTATAATTAAAAATAAAGGGAAAAAAAAAATGTACATAATACCTAGATTATAAATACATTATCGTTCGAGCTTCTACATCTAATTTCATTATTCAATAATTCATTATACAATATTAATTTACTTTATAGTTGAACTAAGGTACAAAATTCTTATAACAATCTATATTTGTCACAATTCTCATCACAATTATTTAAACTCCTGAATCTGGGTCTGTAATCTCATTCTTTGTTTCTTGCACAATCTGTCATGATCTTTGGTCAAATGTGCGGCACCGTTATCTTGGTACCATTCATAATCTGCACTGACCTCTATGACAAATTGTGCTCACATCTAATCTTATCACTAATCTTACTCACTATCTTGCAATCATATGTGCGACATCGATTCCTCAATGCCATTCATATCTGCACGGATTGCTCATGTATACATAGATATATATTCTTAATAATGACACGCAATCTCAATTCATTATATCATTAGGGAAGCTGATTAATCAATATAAATTATAGCATATTATTATAATCGACAAAATTAATTAATTATTGTTCCCACCAACTATGTAAAATAATAGATCATTCTCTCTCTGCCTCTATTTCTCTATCCTCACTCTGATCACTGTCAGTGCTTTCACTGGTGTAACCTTTAAAGTTTAACCAGGGGTGGATTTTATCTAATGCTACAACATTCTCATATCTTTTGTTACCTTTTCTTGTTAAAGGGGTGTCTTCGACGAGAAATCTGTCATTAGGTAATATTTTGAGGATTCGATAGGGGCCTTGGAATTTGGGGACGAGTTTATGTGATTTTCCTACATGATCTTTGTCTATTACGGTCCTTTCTACCCTTATTAAATCACCTACGTTATATTCTGCCTGAACCTTCCTATGCTTATCAAATTGCTTTTTAGCATAATCCTGTTGTTTTTCTATCCTTTCCCTAGCATTGGACCTTAGTTTAACTAACGCATCACCATCGATTCGTTCAGTTGTTTCGGCAATTACGTCAGTTAATACATTTTCAGACGCATTCATCAATCTGCAACCGAATAACAACTCGGAGGGACTCTTTCCTGTTGTCTTATTAATAGTGGTATTAATACCTAACTGTACGTCACCGATGTAATCGTCCCATAAATTGTCATTTCCACCATGACATTTTGTACTCAAAGCAACAATTATGGTTCGATTAAACCTTTCGACCTGTCCATTCGCTCTCGGGGTAGCTACAGCGTTCAAAATGTGCTTTATTTTTAAATGATCCATAAAATTCTTAAATTTTGCACTTGTGAAACAAGAGCCGCGATCTGTTATAAGGCGAGAAGGAACGCCGGAAATAGCTAAAATGTTCCTTAAATGCCTTGATTGCCGTAGTCGTCTTGGTATCTTTTACGGCTCGTATATTAATAAATTTTGTAAAGGCATCTATAATAACAAGCAAATACATGTTGCCTCTCCTAGAGCGAATGAACGGGCCCAAATGATCGGCATGAAGTGTATGGAATGGTTTCTCTAACTTAGGTATGGGATGAAGTACTCCTTCTTTGGGACCGCCAGGTGCCTTATGATGCGCACACTCCAAACAAGCTAAGACATATTTCTTAGTGAACCTACACATTTTTGGGAACCAAAATGTGCTTCTGATACGATTCAAGGTTTTTTCGAAACCAAAATGGCCCACTTCATCATGGTTCATGCGGAACACTTGCCACCTACAACCCCTCGGAACTACCCATCGCAATCCTTCGTCTAAAATTTTATACACGTAACTACCTTTCAACAAATAATTCTTACGGACGTCAGCTACAAACTTTGTCTTGTCGTCTTCTAAAATGTCTCTTATACGTTTTATTTCACTATCATCACCCTGTACAGTAGCGATCCAGTCACGAACGTCTACGTGTAAAACATCTAAAACATGCTCCGTGTCCACATCGGTTGGTTCACTAACAGGGGCACGACTGAGAGCATCTACGTGAGCCATACGCGAACCGGGTCTGTACTCAATCTCGCAGTCATACTCCTGAAACTGGATCCACCAGCGAGAAATTCGTGGTACAAGATCCCTCTTAGTTAAGGTAGTACGAAGGGCGTTACAGTCGGTGACTATTTTAAATCTTAACCCCAATAAATAGACTCGGAAACGATTTAAAGATGCGACAACCGCTAAAGTTTCCAACTCAAAAGAGTGAAATTTTTGCTCATCTACTGTAGTTTTACGACTGTAATACGCCACTGGCCTAAGTAAACCGTCTACGCCTCGCTGTAGGAGAATCCCTGCAATACCTAGTTTCGAAGCGTCCGTATGAATTTCGGTTTCTAAATGGGGGTCGTATAAAGCTAATATAGGGCGTTCAACTAATTTTTCCTTTAGCATTCTAAATGACTCCACCTCATCTGCCGTCCATTTCCATGCGAATTTAGATTTTAAGAGGTCTTTTAGTGGACGAGCAATAAGGGCGAAGTCCTTTACAAACCTCCGGAAAAAGCTAGTTAGGCCGATGAATCGTCTGACATCATGGACGTTTTGCGGAACTGGGAAGTTTTCTATAGCTAATGTTTTGCGCTTTCCTGGGCGTATGCCCTCACCGCTTACATGAAATCCTAGGAACTCTAGTTCGGTACAGAAAAAACTACATTTGTTTACCTTAAGTGTAAGACCTGCGTCTTTAATAAGTTGAAGCACCTCCTCTAGCCGTCTCATTCCCTGATCAAAAGAGCTTTAAGGGATCAATACGTCATCCATATAAACGATCGTATAACAGACTTTCGACAGTATTTTATTCATTGCTCGTTGAAAAATAGAAGGAGCGTTGGCTAGTCCAAATGGCATGCGTTTAAATTGATATTGCCCATCGGGAGTTACAAATGCAGTCTTATCTTGAGATTTTGCCTCTACTGCAATCTGGTAGTAGCCAGATGCAAGGTCTAAACTTACAAATAAAGAATTACCAGCTAATCTGTCAAGTTGATCATCAATCAAAGGTAGCGGATAGTGTTCCCTTTTAGTTTTATTATTTAATGCACTTTAATCGACACATAATCTGCTTTCGCCGGTCTTTTTCTTTACCAGTAACACTGGACTAGCGTAAGGCGAGTTTGACTCGCATACTATGCCCGCATCGATCATATCCTTTACCATAGATTGAACTTGTCTACGCTCCGGAAAGGAGAGCCTATACGGGCGATAAACTACTGGTTGCGAATCACTTAGTTCAATTTCCATTTGAACTACATTAGTCAACCCCAGGTCTCTTAGGTTATCCGAAAAACACGTTTCATAACTTTTGAGCAGCTTTTTTAAATTGTTAACCTCATCTTCGCTAAGTTGTTTGCCATAATGGAAAACAGAATTAGTCTCAGCGTTCTCAAGATCTAATAAATTTACACTCAAGTAGTCTCTGGTACAAGGAGCTCGTGTAATGAGCGTATCCTTATCTAAAAAAACTGTACTATCACTAAGGTTTTGAACCAGTATCCTAACCTCTCCGTTTTTTATTTCGTATTCACCCGGCATCAAATAATATTCGTTCTGTGGCTTGCCGCGTAAGGAGCCACTGACGTGAACTACACCCGAATATTTGCTTGCAGAAATACACGGTAACGGATACATTTCCTTAGGAGGTATTACAGTACTAGTTTTCAGGCTTAATTGTACTTTCGTTGAATTGTCGCGAGAAAATATTAATGAATGCGTAGTTTTCGTAATGACTATATCTGGCTTCTCTGTGAAACTGTGTCCAATTAAAACTGAATATTTAATAACGCTATCATCAACAACGTACGCGTTAACGTTCTCTACAATACCTTGAATTTCAATAATGACATTTGCTTCACCTAATGGTACTACAATACTCTCACCTATACCCCTCATAGTCGGCAAGTTGCTATTAGTCCACGTGATTCCCCTTTTAACAGCCTCGCTATGATGAATTAGCGTACATTGGCTACCCAAATCCACGTAACCTTGAATAACCTCACCGTTGAGTTTCAAATACATTAAATATTTATTGTCATTATAATTATTTGTTTCAATACGCATCACGTCTTTTTCTTTCGGTTTATCAATTTTATTGGCTGGGTCAGAGGGTAATCTGGGACAGTTAATTGACAAATGACCTAATTTGGCACATATATTACACTTCAATATCTTTTTTGTGCATTTGGAACTGTAATGCCCAGGTTCATTGCAATTAAAGCATACAATTGACGCATTATTGTGTGACTTCGAAGTCTTAGTCTCACTGCCATTAGCCATCTGCCTAGCACTATTACTGGATGATGAGGAGGTAGGGTTGTTACGCTTATCATAGTTGACCTTTGATCTATCGGGTTCACGAAGCTGTTGCTTAATTGATTGAAAATATGTGAGGACCTGCTCCGGTTCCTGACATTTTGCTGCTTTCGCGCCTAATCTCAACGACCGATCCTCAATCCCATAAAGTAGGCAATCTACCGCACGTTTACCATGTATTTCGCATCGATTAAGTAGATTAATTTTTTTCATAATAATAATGTTCTAAGCAATCGTTATATTTTACGCGTTTTGACAACATCTCGGTAAGTAATTCGGCATAGTCTTCACTACACGGAAATGATTGCTCCAGTTTGCCCTTCCACTCAGACCATGAATACGACATAGATGGAAGGGCCTGGTACCAGGATTTTGCAATCCCTGACAGTTTAGGCAAAGCGTAATGTATTATCTGGTCGTCACCCCAACCGTAGAGCTTCGCACATTCCTCAACTTTATTGATCCACATAACTATAGTCTGACTCTTAACCATAGGGTCAAAATCTGGAATCACATTGCCTAGCATGGGAAATTTGTTACTCTGAGGGCGACTATTGGTTAAAGCCTCCACTAAAGTAGCTAAAAACGCTTGCGTGTCACTATTAATAATATTGGGAGCACTCACGTGACCAGAAAGTGGAGGTGTGTGACGCGTTGAGCTGGATTCTGAGCGGCTGCTGCGGCCTCGCCTGTTGCGTCTCCCATCCAAGCCCCGGCTGGAACGATGTCGCCGACGCTGCTGCTCATGGCTGCTGCTCCGACTGCGACACCCGTCACGGCTGCTACTCCGTTTCGGTTGGTGACTGCGTCTCGTAGGCTGCTCACGGGAACTGCACCCTACACTACGAAGAGATTCCAACGAATCATCACGAACGCTCGATCGCTGCTTCCGTTTATGCGTAGTGCTTGTTCTTGTTTCTGTGCTCCGGTCACGGCGACGTTTTCGCGCATTGCTCTTGCGTTTACTGCTAGTTTTATTATCCATTTTAAACTCGGATAATAACCAACAACTTTTGTAAATAACAAAAACACGTGGTGATTTTTGGTTATATTTCTTTAAAATTGTAGGCGTAATTGACTAATCCCACTTCTGAGATAAAGGATCTATTCTTTATCTCTCAAATTAAACGAAGATTATTGTGATATAAACGGATTTATTTTCTGACACAACTGTTAGGTTCAATCGTCGAACAAGGAATGGCTCCATTTTACCTCGTTTCAAACGTCAAACTTTATATGAAGTGTTGCCATTCAAAATAATTAAGTCTGATTCGATACAATTAAATAATCGTTTAAGTATTTGACTTAAAATAATAATAATAACTACGGTTTTAATATTTACTCATTGTAATACCAATATATTAAAATGAGTAAATATCATAATTTAAGAATCGTTCTAAATATTAATTCTTAATAGTATTTTATAAAAATACCCACATCTTGGCTTATTAACCTTACAACCGTGACATTGTTTCCCCAGGGGTATCTAGTGACAGCTGTAAGGTTAGTCATGTAGGGCTCCCCTCTTTTGAGGCGCCGCGTTAAAGAATAGCATTCTGTCACATATTTATAATTGCAAATGGTTACCTTTGCACCCTCCTGCTTTGTGTTTAACTAAAACAAAAAGGGGTTATTTTTTAAGATGTCTTTTTTATTTATTTAATTACGTTCCATTTTTTAGGGTTCCTTACCCGAAGGGTGCAAAACTGAACCCTATTACTAAGACTCCGATGTCCGTCCGTCCGTTCGATCAGCGAACTGTATCTCATGCACCATAATAGGCAGACAGTTCCAATTTTCACAGATTACGTATGTATTTCTATTGCCGCTATAGCAACAATAATAAAACATAAAAGGTACAGTAAATTTCAGATTTTGAAAAAATAATCTTGCTTTGGCATGTTGGGTACTCATCGAGTAGAGCACAAAATATAATGTTTACTTTACTATTTTCAAAAATTAAGAAATAGGGGGCCGTAAAAGTTTTCAGTTTTAGACTATTTTTGTACGAGCTTTATCGCAACAACTAAACAAGTTAGGAATTCGAAACTTCTGTATTTAACTACTGTATTTAAACAACAAATATTAAACACACTGATTCATGAGAATATGGGTGAATTTCTGCAATTGCAAAAAAATACTTTGTAATTCATAGTATCATTATGAAATACTTTGCGATTTTTTACATTTAAGTTGAAGCATCTGCGTTTAGTATTTAACTACACGGTGGTACGGAACCCTTCGTGTGCAAGTCCGACTCTCACCTGGCCGGTTTTTTTTAACACTGATTGAATATTTAAGTTCCTTTTCCTCCCCAGCATAGCTATTCACTATACCATACGACTGCGATTTCGGTCGTCTATTTGTTTTAAACCATCAAATTTTCGGTTTTTGATTTGTGAACAGCGTTTAGAATCCATCGATAATATTGATAGATGTTCAATTCGGCACGAAAGAGTATCGATATTAATTTAAAAAAAAAAATACTTACGGCAAAAAAAATATCTACTATTAGCAAAACAACGAATAAACAGAAGAACCGCATGCTTGTGCCGAGACCGACGAAATAGTTTTGAAACCGTTCATAATTTTGAATACTCAGTCTGATACCCCGCAGTCGACATTAAATGTTTCCTGTAATTAATTGCTTGCAGTAGATTACATCAAATTTTTGTAAATTCCTCGTTTAAATGTCTCATTATTTGAAAAAAAAAAGAAAAAAAAAAAAAAAACTAGTCCGTCAATGTCGTCTAAGGTCAATCATATTTAGTCAACTACGAATCGAGCCTATAATTAGATCCAAGAGTATCTGATGACAGTGTAAATAAACCCAGTCAAAGGGAGCAAGTAACACATTCACATGTATTGAGCAGGATTCAAACTTATATATCACTACTTTGTTCAACAATTGATGATATAAATTTAGCCTTTTTAAATGTGACGTGATTTAAAATTTGAATTTGGGTATTCCAGCAATCAAAGTGGTACTACCAACTGGCATTGGCAGTCGGTTGTCCAATACTGCGCCACCGTATGGGGAGCTATGCTGCCAGAACGCATTTTCTGGGTGTGTTTTTTTTTACTTTTTACTAGAACAGAAGCGCCAGTGCATCAGCGTACCAAAGCGTGGTTGCTCTGTCTCGCAGGTTTATTTTTAACTGAGGGTGGTAATGTATAGCGGGATACCAGTTGAAGTACTTACTTGAAGTAAGGGGTTGATAAGGGTTCGTCATATTCGTCGTTGTCGTAATTTTTATGTTTATGCAAAAGATTCCAATTATGTGATATAAAAGCTATCTTTGCTGCTCTGTCTGTAGTCAATCTGTTTCTTTTGTGACTGTGTATAATTAGCATGTATGCTAAATAACAGCTCAGTCGCTGCGGAAGTGCAGGGAGCAGTCAGAAGGCGTACTGCAACCCTACTCATCAATTTGGAGCTACAAAGTCCCCTCCATGAAACGACTGGGTCCATTTCTGCGACATTTGTAGTTAACCGTTTTACTGGTTGCGGAATTAAAATAATTTTCCCATACATCGTTATTTTTCTTTCTGGATTTAGGGGCATGAGGAACAGGGTGTAAAGTTCACTCATCCACCATAGAAAAGGGAGGATCCTCCAACCAGACGGGTGTTGTGTCTGGCGGGCCGACTGCCCGACTGTTGATGTCGGATAGTCTTATATAATATGTTGTTCGCGCGGTAAACTCTAATTGCGCGATGCAGGATTTGTGTGACCGTCTTTGATGCGTAGTTCGTATGTGGCGGTGTAACCGCTACAATTTTATTTTACAATATATTAATAATGAAAATACGTGGTTTAAAACTACTAGGTATTTATATTGGAACGACGTGTTTTATATGGAATTTTTCGTTTTTTGTATGGAAAATATTAAAAAATATTACCTACATGTTGAGTGTTAGGGGTTTATGGGTGGTTAAAGGGGGTCGAAATGTTCATTATTTTTGCGATAGGACACACCATGTTCGAGGTATAAGCAAGAGAAAAGAAAAAAAGACAGTATTGTTTTTGCAACGTCGCGCGTTGGTGTGCAATTTAGTTCATTTTTTAATCGCGATTAAATACTTAGACAATCAAAATTTTAGATGAAGAACGTACAATTCTGAATAGCGAAATTGCCATTTTCACTCAATTAATAGCTCAGTGCCGTCTAACTAAAATATAGTTAAGTTGTGTCACTTTAGTCTATTTCAGAATGGAAAATCGTCGGTTGACAAGAATAATCTAAATTTTGGTGATTTTTAGTCTAGTTTAGAGGCATTTGTGACAAGAGAATCGGCACCATTGAATGAATGAAACGGAATCTTAAGCCGATGTTGCTATCATAAAAATAATTTGTTTTTAATAACTTGCAACATCGGTTTCTCGTCGCGAGATATAGAAGTGTCAAAGTGCCTTTTTCGAGATATCTCGTCGTTTACGGTCATGTTAGAGATTACAATGACGTCAGAATTGTAAACAAATTTCGACAAAACGAGAAAAAGAGCTTTCTCGCGCTTGTCATGTTAGCCCTGCTGGTGGCGGAATGGCGGGACAGGCTTTCACGCCCAACCGTCAGCCCCGTCACCATCGGGGCGGTCCGGCCAGTGCTCAAGCGCTGGCTCGGGAGGAGGCACGGCTCCCTGTTGTTTAGGGTGACGCAGGTGCTCTCGGAGCATGGTTGCTTCGGGAAGTAGTACTTCCCGAAGCAACCATGCCCATGCGACACAGGTACCTCCGAAGTACCTGTGTCGCATAAACAGGGAGCCGGACGCTCGGTGTCACCACTGCGTCGACTGTCGGGAGGATACGGCTCGGCACACGCTGGCAGAGTGTGTTGCTTGGGTGGAGCCGCGCCGTGCCCTCATCTCAGGTATCGGCAGCGAGGAGTCCTGGGACGCAGTGGTATCCTTCTGCGAAACAGTCATTTCACAGCAGGAGGCTGCAGAAAGGGAGCGGGAGATTGCTTCCGCTAACCCGATCCGCAGCAAACGCACCGAGCGTCGGCGGAGGGCGGATAACGCTCTTCCGGCCCCCTTAAATGGGTCCAGGGGCGACGGATCTGGGGAAATCCGTCGCTCCCTACTCCTTAGAACCCGAGATGGCGGCATGTAGTGTTCCACGCGCGACTCTCTATGATGTAAGGGGGGAGTTTAACATCTCACTCTCTCTCACACACCAAACTCAAGGTGGCCCGCAGAGGTGGGCCGGGGATCGCGGAAGTTGCATTAGATCCCGTGATCCCCGGTGCAAGTGTGAGACAGAACACCGGGGTGGTTTTAGTCAGTAAGAGTGTAACGGCTAGGGTTGCACAGGGTAGGCTGCGCAGGCCGTTAACTGATAGGTAGTAGGTAGAATTAAAACAGCTAGAAAAGTTAATACATATATTAATAATTTAGGTAACACGACTAGGTCGCGGGTAAGGTCCTAACACTGTGGTTCTGAGTACTTGCACACTTAAATAGAGGTAGGGTACCGTCCTTGGTTACACGTGGCAGACGTGGGGGGCCTGTCTCAGGCTCGCTGCAAAGACACGTGACAGACGTGGCCGCGGAGGCCTGTCAGCACAGGTTGCGGAGGTAGCTAGCGCCGGTAGCACGTGGAGGCCGCCTGTCAGCACAGGTCACAGGCCTGTCAGTACAGGCACGTGGCGGTAGATCAAGGGTTGTCAGCACAACTCGTCCGCAGGTGGCGTGCAGTAATGCAACGCTCAGCAGCAATTGGTAAGGGCCTTCCCTCAGCCCGTACAAGGAACCCTGGAAGCGCCATAGGGCGCGTGTTAAATGCGGTGCAAGACAGCAGCAAGCCGCATGCGATGTGCCAGCTTCTTCCCCTTTTTAAGCCAAGGAACGGTGTGGGAAGCATAGTCAGTAGACGCTCAGAACATCGCAGCGGTTTACAGATCTTGATAAAAAAGGAAGATGGTCAACAAGCTAAGCAAATAAAAAGCCTGGAGGCTGTCTCTTAAAGGGATCAAAGACGCACAAAGACCGTGATCTTGCTGTCAGAATTCACCATCTATTATCAGAACTTCAGAGGCCTTAAGACTAAATTGCATTATCTCAGGCTAGCCGTACAACTTAATAACTGTGATGTGATTATTGGAACAGAGACATGGCTTGATGACAGCGTAAATGATGGCGAATTATTGGACTCCCTATATATCATTTATCGTAGAGACAGAGCTTCTACTCCTCTTGGCAGCAAAAAAGGCGGAGGTGTACTGATCGCTGTTTCTAGGGCGATGGACTCAACACGCTTAACAAAATGGGAATCAGATGCTGAAGATCTGTGGGTCAAGCTCAAAACCGATAGCAGAAAGGGCAACCTATACATCTGTGCGGCCTATTTGCCACCACCTGTGCAACATGGCCCACTTAACTTGATCCTGGACAACGTGGATGCAGTGATTGAATCAACTGGGAACTCAGGTTCATCGTTTGGAGCACGGACAATACTCTCTCCAGCTCACCGTGTACAACTGCTAGGAACTTTGCGAACAGGTTAGGCTACTCACTGGTCGATTTTATGTCGTCAAATAGCATAAAGCAAATTAACACTGTTAGGAACTTACAACAGAACTTTAGACCTTATTTTATGTAACTTTCACGGTGGATCTGTCAGTGAATTTAAAAATCCAATGACGCTGGTCGATGTTCATCACCCTCCTCTAGACATCACCATCACGAATATTTCACCCGCAATATTAAAAAGTAAGAATTCTCTCAAATATAATATATTCTGGAAAGCCAACTCTGCACTCGTAAATGAGAGGTTGAGGAGCATCGATTGGGCGAGTTTGTTTTCGGAACTGCCGGATAATGTGGACTTAATGGTAGATACGTTTTACGCACAACTGAATCGAATAGTGGATGAATGTGTTCCTAGACGTAATAGACGCAATAACAAATTTCCTATATGGTTTTCAAAATATTTGTTCAAACTCCTCAACGAAAAGGAAAAATTTAGACGTCGTTTTAAGAAGTACAAACATCCCAGGGACAAATATGAATACCGTATATTAGAGGATCGTTCTAAAAACACGATCAAAAAGTGCTACAGCACATACATGAATAATACTGATCAATTACTAATTTATTAATTTTACTTCAACGTCCCCGGAAGGTCGAAGCGGTCCAATCTGCCACTCCGTGTGCCATTTACTTCGACCAACTAAGACAGAACTCATTCCTTGTGCGTGCAAGCAGAAGCTTTAATAAGTTGTGTGTACAGCATGACTTCGATCCTTTTACAACAAGCGTGTCCGCGGCCAGAAAGTGCTTGAGTCTTAACTTTTTCACGTGATGCTTAATACTGCCCAAGTTATGTTAGCCTGAGTAGCTTTTTAACCACCTTTATTGTATTCATCTATGTGCATAATAATTATTACTACTGTATAATTTTGGGTTTGGCGACTTATTGTTTTTGTCGGCAGTACTGTGTTGTTCACAGATTTCTTAAATTATTATTCTGTTACCTGTATGTGAAGACTTGTAATTGGCTGTCAGTCACATTTTCAATATCCTATTCTGGTTTGTTTAGCTGTAAGTCTTCCAAAGGAAATAAATAAATAAATAACATCAGACTGAATCCGAGGGCATTTTGGTCATTCGTTAAGGCCAAAAAAGCCAAGTCTAATGACATCCCATCTGAGATGTATTGGAGCGGGAAAGTAGCAACCTCTGGAGAAGAAGTGAGTAAACTGTTTGCTTCACATTTTTCTGCCACTTTTGCATCTCCAACTGGTACAGTCGCGGTGCAAACAAAGTCAAAAGAGTACCCTCAGCTTGCGCTAGGAAGCCATTATTTCACAGAACGAGACGTACTCAAAGAATTAAAAAAACTAAATATCTGCAAAGGTCCAGGGCCTGACGGCCTACCGCCGCATTTTATAAGGCAATGTGCCAAATATTTATCATTACCGCTCAAACTTATTTTTAATAAGTCCCTTATGTCTTGTAAGTTTCCCACGCAGTGGAAAATCGCACACGTAGTTCCAATATTTAAAAAAGGGGAGCCTAATGTTAAAAATTATCGGCTCATATCTATACTTTCAATTTTCTCGAAACTGTTCGAATCATTAGTTTGTCCCGTATTAACTTCGTTAATTAAAACTCAATTGGCTACGCAACAGCACGGTTTCTGTGGCAATAAATCCACTACCACCAACTTAGTTCACTACATTAATGATATCAGCAGATCCGTAGACTCCGGTGTGCAAGTGGACTCAATATACACTGACTTCAGTAGCGCGTTCGACAAAGTAAATCATGTGCTTCTACTTCAAAAACTTGCGAACTACTATGCATGGTAATTTGCTACGCTCGTTTGAATCATATCTCTCAGAACGACAACAGAGAGTTATCATAAAGGGTTATCAGTCGCCACTTTATTACTCAACATCTGGGGTGCTACAGGGATCGCATCTTGGTCCTCCTATCCTTTTCCTGGTATTTGTGAACGACATCATACACTCCATTAAAAACTCAAAATGCTCTATGTTTGCGGATGATCTAAAACTATACAAGGAAATTGAATCAAGTACCGACATTGCTTTGCTTCAGAAGGACTTGGACGCAATTCATGAGTGGTGTCATGGTAACATGATGACTCTCAATGCCGCAAAGTGTTATCATATAACATTTACACGGAAAAAGCTGATTCAGCCTTCAGCATATCACTTAAACGGCATAACACTTCAGAAAATCGATACCAATCGTGATTTCGGAGTCCAACTTGATAGTCAACTATCCTTTATAAATCACTTTGACACTATTGTCGCCAAAGCAAACAAAATGTCGGGATTTGTAAAAAGAACTTGCAAGGAATTCCGGTCAACTGGCATCCTTAAGGTTCTCTATAACTCTGGTGAGGAGTATACTGGAATATGCATAGAGTGCATCCAAAAAAAGTTTACGAGATACCTCCGCTACAGATCACAGACTTGTGATCGCGAAGCCAATTATCCTCAAAGGCGATCATTTTAAGATGAACTCCTTGGAGCAACGAAGAAGTTGCTCAGATTTAATTTTCTTTTATAAGACCCTCCACAATTTGGCGAATGTACCGGAGTTGGTTTCGGAGATCAGTCTAAATGTGCCCCGCCGTACCTCTTATAGATCCAATTTTAAAACAGAAACATTTCAAATGCCTAAAAATACTTAGGATAAACACTAACTTGGACATATTTTCGAACAGTCTGAATGAATTCAGACGATACGTCCTCAGTTATTGATCGATTTGTTTGTTTATTTCTTTTACAAAATGTTAATTTGTGTATTTGTGTGATTTAATGTATCTAATATTGTACAATTTAATTCCATTGTTGAACTCAAATAATCTATTCTATTCTTTTAATTTATTATAAATAATGTAATAATTTTATGTCCTAATTTATTTGTTATTTTTATAGTTTTAATTTATTTATAAGTAATTGTTTTATGTTCCAATTTAACTGTTTTTTTTTTTTATTATAATGTATTTTTATTTAACTACTTGACATTTTAGGTTCAATGTAAACTTTGTAAATTTTAATTTTGTTAGTATCATATTATATCTCCATTTCAATTTTTATTATTGATTATACAAGTGCTGTGCACACCTATAAGTGACGAATTCACCGCAAAGCTGTTGAATTAGAATATATTTAATGTAATGTTTTAGTGAATAAGTCGTTGGTGTGTCAATAAATAAATTAAATTGCAGATGTAGGTGAGCGGGGGCACAATAATAGAGCAATACTTCTATAGGAACCCTGATTATTAGGACGAGAGGAGATGATTAGGGTCTGAATTTGTGTTATTTGCAGATGACACATCATTGATCTTTAAAATAAACCGACGGTCACCAAATCTTGACGACGTGAATAGCTCTATTGTTCAGGTCCAAGATTGGTTTACGGTAAATAATTTGGTACTAAATAATAAAAAAACCAAATGCATTAGATTTAAATTACCAAATGTTAGAAGTAGCGAATGTGACATCATATTGAATGGAGAAAAACTGGAATTTATTAATCAAACAGTTTTCCTTGGAATCACGCTAGACGAGAAATTACAATGGGGACCCCATATAACATCTCTCGCGGGGCGGCTAAGCTCGGCCGCTTATGCTGTTAGAAAGATAAGACAGTTAACAGATGTAGAATCCGCGCGTTTGGTTTATTTTAGCTACTTCCACAGTATTATGTCGTATGGCATTTTACTGTGGGGCCCGACCCCACAGTAAAATGCCATACTGCTGACATAAATCTGGGCTGAATCCATCTTTGTTTTACAAAAAAGAGCTGTCAGAGCCATTTATAATCTACGTCGTCGCGAATCTCTCAGGGAACTATTTAAAAAGATTAATATTATGACGGTACCTTGCCAATTCATTTATTCAAATATTATGTATGTGAGAAAAATCTACATCTTTTTAATAAAATAAGTGATAGACATAATTTTAATACTAGAAATAAAGATAAAATAGATCAACCATTTTTCAGACTATCTAAAGTAAATACATCTTTTATGGGGTACTGTGTTAAATGTTACAACAGAATACCTTGTGATATATTAGAATTAAATGAAAGAAAATTTAAAAATCATATAAAAAGTACACTTTGTAAACAAGCATATTACAAATTAGAGGATTATATCCAAGATAAAAATGCTTGGAAACATGCTGGTCCTGCTCCATAGGACAATTCAGAATCTAGACAAAATCGAACTGGTTGCTAATTTAATTGTATAATTTTTTTTTATTTTTTTTTAAACATTTATTTTATTTTATTTTTTGTGATTACTTGAACTCACACACTGACTTATTATTATTAGTATTACTTATTATAATGTTACAAATATAGTATAATTTTACAATGTTTGTAAGTATGTGACCACCATGCATCTATCACATAATTAATTTATGTCATTCCTTCATTTTTCATTATTTTTACCTATCGTGGTATAGTAATATTATTCTAGGTGCATTATCTTCACATATAATTATATAATAAGTGTATACAAGATATAATGATTTTTTAAAAGAGTAACGGTGGAGTTTCTTGCCCATTCTTCTCCATACGAAAACTACCTTTTGGAATGGGCGACTAGAATCAGTTTTATTATTTTTTGTAAAGTTTGACGTTCAAAAGTGCCTTTTTTGTGCCTAATTGAAATACATTATTTGACTTTGACTTTGACCTGAGAAGATGCCGTCATAGCCAACTGCACAGTCGTTTTTCAGTGACATCAACAACGCATGTTCCTCTGCGTCATCCGTTTGCAGCATTACAAAAGAATCCATCACAGAATCCACCGAAGCATGGGGACAGGGAGTGTTATGAATCTTTTCCGCTAGCTGTCTTCCTACATTGGCAAAGTACGAGTAAATGTTATTCACCGCGTCTTGTTTATCCAGATCGGATTCTACTAAAGCAGACGCAGTGTCCTTAGGTTTATTAGTGTTTGCAACAGATTTAATTACCTTCCATAACCGTTTTTAATTTTTGCCTGCTTTTCCAAATTCCTTTCTTTCATAATCTTTTTTGGCCTTTCGTAATTGAGAAATGCAGTAGTTATTATACCGTTTATATGAGATCTTGATGACATCATTTTTGGGGTTTTTTAAGAATAACTTACTATTATAGTAACCCCGGGGTGATCCACGCTTTAATAGGCCTATGTCTTCGTGATAGTGCAATAGTGAAGGTATTGGCAGATAAGTAAAAATAATAGGCTCAATTAACAATTTAGCATCAGTATTGGGGTTCTGAGCTGTAAATACATTATCAAAATTCAGTTTATTCATGTCAATTGTTAAGTTATCTTCATCAACCCTGGCAATAAAAGAACGCTGAGCAGCAGTGGATTTCCTCATTGATATAGCCACCAGAACTGCATAGTGGTCTGTGATAGCAGACTCCAATACCAAAACCTTCGTAGGCAAAGAGGTTTTAATGTTAACATGATCCAAACATGTCGACCCGTGTGTTGGGAAGGTATGCCCCGGATATAATCCATGGTGCAACAGAAGGTCTAGATAATCCAGGGTATAAGTTGATTTATTTTCTTTCCCAATATCTATATTAATATCCCCCATCAGGAAAATATTTTTATAGGATTTAAGTTCGCTGAGTACTCTGTCTAGGGATTGTATAAAGTTGGATGGGTCTTTAAATGCATAAGGTCTGTAAACTGCTATTATGGCCAAGTCAGAACCTACGGTGATCACTAAGTAACTTGAATCAAGAATTACTACGAGTTCCTTTATTTTTATATCGCATACCCAAAACAACACTGTACTAAGTCGAAAAAACTCAAAATCGACTTTTATCTATCGATGAATAGCCAAAAATTTACCAAATTTTTTTTAAAATGTCCAACAGATGGCGCGCTAACTCTCTATTGGTGAAGACGCGCTGCCAGTCATACCGAGAACACAAAACTATTTCTAGTTGCAACTTGTCCGCCTAAGGGAACAGCACGCAGATCCTTTACGCAACAGTGTATTATTTTGTGATAATCCGGTATTGTTGAATCATCATCTGCCTAGCCTTTTCCCAACTATATTGGGGTCGGCTTCCAGTCTAACCGGATGCAGCTGAATACCAGTATTTTACATGGAGCGACTGCCTATCTGACCTCCACAACCCAGTAACTGGGTAATACGATACCCCTTAGTAAGACTGGTTGTCAGATTTTCGGGCTTCTGACGACCCGTAACGACTATCAAAGATCCACGAATGACAGCCGGGACCAACGGCTTAACGTGCTTTCCGAGGCACGGAGGAGTCGTGGTATGTAAAGATGGTCACCCATCCACAGACCAACCCCGGCAAGCGTAGCTTAACCTGATGGATCGACCCGTGCGGCAGTTATTACTTAGCCACGAGCTCCTCCTCCAATCCGGTATTGTTGAATGTAATGTGAAAATTACTCCGAATTATTTAGTTTTACTTCAGTGTTGGTGGCTGTGCTTACGCAACGTGTTTGATACTATTTCGAAATAGTACTCTGTTGTTGACGAAGGTATGTTAGAATTTTTGTATTATTCTAGAATGGTTCAGTATTGTTCGTAAAAGTTGAAAAAAGTGAAATGATGCACTATTGATGGTAGATATAAATGATGTCATAATTTTATCAAATAAAAAAAAAAAAATGTATACTCATAACTGTTACTTACATTATAAATTAAAAGAAATATATTCACAATATAAACTGTTCTTCATTTACAAGAAATTAAATGTTTTTTTTTTTTTAAATAATGTACTATTGTTGAATTAATTAAATTTGCAATTAATTGTTATTTGGCAGATGATGAGGGGTCGTGGTCTCTTGTTACTTAAAAAGGCAATAGAAGTAACCACAGAAGAAAGTAGACCTTCTGTTCAACAAAGCAGCGTGAAAAAGGATGTCGAAAATACAACCGTTGGTTCATCTATCGATGAGACGCCCGCGGTGGAAGCATCAACCGATGATACATCAGTGGTGGCAGTATCCGCTGATGAGACGTCAGTGGTGGCAGCATCAGCAGATGAAGCACCAGATAGGGAGGTACCCGTTCCTGTTTTGTCTGATCATAGCGAAGAAGATTTTATAGATGATTCGGATACAGATCCTACTTTTTTTGTGCCTGTTAAACAAATATCTCGGCCTCTTGTAATCCCTAGACGATTATCTTCTTCTTCCTCCTCGAGCTCCTCGTCAGTCTCCAGCTCGTCATCCAGCAGTTCAAGTAGTTCATCTGATGATGAATCCAATAGACCGGTTTCTTCTTCAGCGAATACTCAAAGAGATTCCAATTCTACCCCGACAAATGCACTCACAACTTCTTCTGCCATTGATACTGCTCCATCAGTGAGCGAACCTAAGTTAAGTAGAAAGAGACATACGAAACCCTGCTGGCTGGAAGTCTAAGATTGCTAAGACATTGCGGAAAAAAGGAAAAACGTATAGTTCCTTTAACGAACCCTACAAAATTGATTGCTGAGCGTCATATCCGTCCACCAAGATTTTTGAAAATATTTTATTAGTTTTTGTGTTTTTTTTTAAATTTAATAAACACTATGGATCCAAAACGAGTTAAACGAGTTTATGTTCAAAACATAAGTAAATACTGATTTAAGTAAATTTTTGTCTTTTAATTCATTTTTAATAGGTCTATTCCTTAAAACAAAACAAATGGTTCGTTATTGTATATTGAATCTCAGTAAAAAAACAGTAGAATAATAGTGCATTATTTCAGAATCCATTAGTAAAAAGCACGTAACTCGTTTTTTTTTTTTTTCATTCAGTCATTCCACAACAGTGAATTAAGTAAAAAAAAACATTATTCTGCTTTATTAACGCGTTTTGAATCAACTGAACCACATAATGCTGATACGCATTGGATTCTTTACATGCAATGTTTACGACATACACAATCACTTTGACATAACAAGAGATAACGGTTTTTCTTCGATTCTGAAAAATGAGCGTGAGTGTTGTTCTGGGCGTGCGATTATTGTTTAAAGTTCATTTAATACACAATTACTCCATCATTTTGGTTATGGTTGTTTAGAGTAGCAAAGGAGTTGTAACCATCTAGGGTTGGTATAATAGGGTTGCTGGAAAGCCAGCATTCGGAGAGAACTAATATGTCGCAATCTGTGTTGATCCGTTCTAGTAGTGTTAATAACCCGGAGAAATTAGCTTTTATACTACGGATGTTTTGGCATAGAACACTAATGTTATTATTTACAGGTAGCAGTAAGGAACATTCGTGAGGGTCACATAAAACTGAGTCACAAAAAGAAATATTATCCAAGTCGGATAACACGTCAATAAGGGCTGCGAATTATAATTAACAATAGTCTAAGTTGGCAGACTTCCGGTCTCATAGATAGGTAGGTGTAATGCAATCAGTGTTTTGAAAGTAATTACGGCTATAAATAAAGCTATTTTTTTTTTTTTATAATATATCGGGGAAGTTCTTTGATTCAGGATAGGCTCCTCTACGTTCTAACATAATTATCCCGACGTAATGCACATAAAACAATTAAATAAATGTTGATCGTTCAAAAGGAATAAATACAGTTTCGTTAGTAGGCTAGACTCCCAGGTGTTTGTGTGAGAAGATAATATGCTAAGTGTGATGTGTATGTTATGTAAATATGCGAAGGTCCCTAATAAAACTTGTGTGTTATAATATAATAGTATAATGTGAGTTTAGGGTAGATGGATATGTTTTGTTCTTAAGATATGGATGAGAATTATAATAATTAAGGTATGTGGGAAGACTTAAAAATACATCATAACATTTGTGACACGCATTATTAGGCAGGTGACACAAAGAGTACAAACAGTATGTTTGATGACACAACTACAAACAATCATATACAAAAACATGAATAATGTAACTAGTCACGTAATTTTCTTAAGGGTTTCCAAATCCGCTTCATTTTTTTTAATTTGAATACGAGTGTCACCATCCGCTTTCTTCATAAATATGCGGCCATTATTATTAATCCAACAGTATTTATATTCCAGAAATTTTGCTTTCTCGCGAGTCATTGCATACAGTTTTCTATGCTTGCTTGTGAGGCTTTCAGCTACATAAATGGGAATTTTAGGTCCCGGGTGGCCAATAGTTGAGGAGGAGAGCTTATTAACAGGATTCAGCTTGTTGAATTCCTTCACTCCTAGGATTCCTATCCTTTAGGATTCTATTTTTGGTTAGAGCTGAGGATAGCTCTGTTACAACGGTAGATACGCCAGTTCTGGTCTTATTCCTGTAAATATCTTATATGTATACCCTAGCTTAAGAGGTAGGGAATATTATTCTTGTACAGATTTTGCAACATAAACTACTTATATAAACACTGTATTTCAAACTCTGTATGTTTTTGGAAAAATAAAAGATTATAATATTATTATATTATTATTATGTCAGATGTCTGTATTTGGGTGTTAACAGCGTTACACGTTTTTTTAACAAGTTCACATAGGTCTTGTTGTGACTCGGACTTTATCTGTTCAAGTGGCGAAGTTAAGTTTTTGAACTCGAAGACTGTGAACTTGGCTCTTTTTTGCAACTCATTGACGTTGTTTTCTAATGTGATACATATTCACATTAGACAACAACAACAATTCATGTTTTCTTTTCGTTCGCCTTCCATGTCGACCAATTTTTGGCTTTGTTTCTTCATATTGCCAAGACATGAATTGTAGGGATTTTTCCAACGCGTCGTTAGTCGATTTAATGCTTGAGTTTTGAGACTTGAGCTCAGTCAAATCATTGAGCAGTTTGTTTAGCAGTATATCCTGGTCCTTCTTCCATGTGAATAGCATAGTGGTGAGCATGGTGGATAGTTCGTCCACCCTTTCCTAACTGACGGTACCAATTTGTACCGGGTGATTCCCCGTTCATTATTTCGACAATACGATCGCGCATTACGTATTGGACACTGACGTTCCTTCCGAGTACCATTATGCTAGCCAATCACAGTGATTTATTTAAATTTTGCCTAAATACCGCCCGCAAGTGACACTTTCAAGTAGCGAACTGTTTCGGTTTTGAGAACAGCGGATTGCTTTTGTTTTAGAAAACATTTTACAATAGAATAAACGGGGAAGTGTTATTGTTTTATATTATTATATAAGATTTATAGTTTTAATCATACAATTAATATTGTTTTAGATTATAATTTTAAATTTTAGTGCTAAACAACTAACGATAAAAATGTACAAGGACTTATGAGTACCGTCAGTGACTAGTTGATTTTTTGTTAATTAGATCGAATATATTATTATATTTGTTTATCTAATATTACAGATATTTATTATGAATATTTCAAAGAATACGTCTTTGATAGAAGCCTTACTTATGGAAGATCTTCCAGATTGTTCTGAAACTTCAGATGTGGAATTGTCTGACGAAGAAAACATTCCCCAAGAACAACTACCCTCAACTAGCAATTTTGATGAAAATTTTGAAGCAGCATTAGAAGAATTAATGTTGAGCCAAGCTGAACCTTATACAAGACATGAGGCAGAAGATCCTAGTGCGGAAATAGACCAAGAGGTAATTGTATATTCTGTTCCCAACACTGTTCCAGATGATTTACAGACTGAGGAAACTGTTACATGAACACATACACAATCCAAAAAAAAACTATTGAGCCCAATCGTAAATGGAAGAAACGTGATGTAGAAACGTATTTACCAGAATATTCTGCAAACATGGGGGTAGTTGACGAATATTTTGCTGAATGCACTACGCCAACTGATATTTTTTTAGTCTTTGTTAGTGATGTACTTGAAAATATTGTGTATCAAAGTAACCTTTACGCAACACAAAGATATAAAACTTTGAACTTAAAAAAAGAAGAACTACTGGCCTTTATCGGAATGAACTTCTATATGGGGTACAACACCCGGCCTTCGTGGACAGATCATTATTCATCGGCACCTGATTTGAATAACTTTCTGATATGTAAAACTATGCCTAGAGACCGGTTTGCAGCAATTTTGAGTCATCTTCATTGCAATGACAACACGCAATTGCCTTCCAATAGTAAAGATAAATTATATAAAATCAGACCTTTCATTAATGCACTAAATAAAAAAATTCAAGAATGTTATTATGGAACTAGATAATTGAGTGTAGATGAGTCTATGGTCAAATTCAAAGGCAGGTCAGTGTTGAAACAATATCTCCTATGAAGCCGATAAAAAGAGGGTATAAGCTATGGTGCCTCACTGACCAACGCGGTTTTATCAAAAACTTTATAATTTACCAAGGAAAAAATGAAGAAATAGCTTTAAAATTTGCTGATTATTCATTAGGAGAAAAAGTTGTCCTAGAGTTAACAGAAAAAGAATGGGGTAAACAGAAAGTTATTTATTATGATTTTTTTTTTACATCCTTTGCTTTATTAGAAAAACTGAAAACAGAAGGAACTTAAGCCTGTGGAACTATAAGATCTAACCGTAAGGGCATTCCCAATAATCTAGTTGCTGACTCTAAACTGAAGCGAGGCTAATATGATTATAGATTTTCTAATTTGAATATTGCATATTATAAATGGAAGGACAACAAAATTGTACATTTGGCTTCTAATTTTCATGGCAATGATGAATCTACAGTATCGCGCAAAGAAAAAAATGGGTCTAAATCTACAATCGCCTGTCCAAAGGCCATCAAAGACTACAACTCTTACATGGGGGGTGTTGATACAGCAGACAGATTGAGAGCACTGTACTGCGTGGACAGGAAGTCCCCAAAATGGTGGCACAGGTTGTTTTGGGGTATTTTAGATATGACATTTGTAAATGCGTACATATTATTCACAGACTCATAATGGAAAAGATACCTGTAAAAGACTTTAGGAGATCCATTGCGCAAGGGTTGATGTCTATGAAGAACATCAAAGATAAGAACAAGAAAAAACGTTTATCAAGAGACTCTGTGCCTAGCCCTGGGCCATCTTAGAGGCGCAAAACTGGCTTCTCAACGTTGAAAGACGTTCTTTTAGGAAACCGCGGCGTACATTGGCCTACGTTTGTGCCAAATAGAGGGAGGTGTGCAGTATGCAGCATGAAGAAAGTGCAATCAAAGCCTCACTCAAAATGTTCACACTGCAATATATTTTTGTGCGTAAATGAAATAAAGCCTCCTGAGAAGAAAACTTTTTATCATGTAGAAAATTGTCCAAATCACGACAAATATGGTAGTCCAATGGAGCAAGGTCTGGCGAATACGGAGGGTGACGAATGGTTTCTAATTGCTGTTCCTGTAGAGTTAAAACGGTTTCTCGTGATGTATGAGGTCTCGCGTTATCATGGAGCAATAATGGTAAAGATCGAGTCATGAGTCGGGGCTGTTTCACTGCTAGTTTTGCTATCATTATTCGGAGTTTGGCACAGTAGGCATCTGCCGTTATTGCTTGACCAGGTCGGAGAAAGCTATAGTGAATAACACTATGCTGAGACCACGAAAATTAATTAACCTAAACTCAAGTGAAATCATCAGAGTTTTATGAAAGTTTTCCTGTATGGCCGCCGGCAACGTATGCATAGAAGAGTCTTGTTCTACTTGGTGATATATGTACTTCTGCCGGTGTACCTCAGGGTGGCATTTTATCTCCTTTAATTTTCGCAATATTTATAAACTCTATTTCCAAAAAACTTCTTTCGTCCTACCACCTTTATGCAGATGATTTACAATATATAAAAAAGCTGCTCTTTCGGATTTGACTGATGCAATTAATACGAGTACATACAATAAACAAGGATTTGGATTCAATTTGCGAGTGGAGTGAGGCACATGGTTTACAGGTCAATCCATCGAAGACTCAGGTCATTGTTGTTGGCAGCTCAAGGATGATCCCCAAGATAAACTGGACTTTTAAAATTCTGGTAAAAAACACAACGAAACACTTCCTCTCTCCTTAAACATCATCATTACATATAGTTCCTTGCTCTTGGTTCATGTTTATAATCTTATATAAGTATAACTATGTATATATATATATTTATATGCAAAAGTTTATGCTTTATGTAGGTATGTATGTATTTATTGTATATGTAGATGGTACACCGCTGACTACCTGCAGTATTGTCTACCTTTAATCCATCCAAAGGTTTCTTTTTTTAAAACGTTGCCCCACACTAGGATCTTCTCCTGTATTGTGGGTGCGTTTACAAACATTCAAACTCCTATACACAAACAGCCAGACCCGGAACAACCACTTGTAGGTCATACAAATATTTGTTCCGTGCGGGAATTGAACCCGCAACACGCAGTGCAGCAGTCAATTGCATTTACCACTGCGCCAACCGTGCCGTCAAAAAAGATCTGTCTGTAAAAGATCGCTTTAAGCGATAAGACCGCCCATTGTGTAACCCTATGTAAAATTTCTAAATTTATGTCTGTAATTTTTTTTTTGGTGTACAATAAAGAGTATTCTATCTATCTAAAGTTTGCTTTTAGTTGTTTGAAGGTTTTACGAAACCGAAAACCTCCTACATGTACCACACTAGATTAAAACTTGCACTCACCCTCCCACACGCACTCATTCATCTACATCGTACACAAAAGGAGACCTTTATATAGTCCCCGTAGAGCGAAAAGTCATTAAGTCGAATGCAATCATGTTTTGAGATAATGAGAGTCAAAGTTTTTGAAATGTAAATTGTTATAACGTTGGCTTGCCTTTACATAACTTATGTTTTTAGATTCAATTTGAAGGATATAAAATTAAATTTACATAATAAGAGCCAAAACACGTGAAAAAAAAAAAAATTGAGAAAAGCTAAAAACATCAAACTAATTAATTGTTATCTATAAAATCTCTGACTAAGTTGTGAATTAGTTAATTTTCGAACGTAGTTAGTGATTTTTCTCTGTTCTAAATTATTTTGAAGAAAAATAACTAGACTTAGTTAAAGTGGAACTACGAGTAGTTGTTAGATGTACGAAATGTGTATTGTAAATACTACCTGAATATTCGAAGCTTTTATTATTTTTTTAATATCGCCGTATTATGCTGAGATAGAGACCTTTTTGGCCTTGCACAGGTCGTTTTTATTTTGTTAGTTTTGTTGTATGCTCCTTTTTTTTAAAATATAATTTTGTGTTTTTTTTTTTAAATATTATTACTGTTTGTATTTCTTGTGCGTGTCCCAAATAAAATATTTTTCTTTGTTTCTTTCTCTTTCTTTAAATATGACATGAATAAGTATTGTAATAAATTCAATCAAGTTTTATTGAAGGAATAATTCGAAAAATCTACAAAAAACCACAAAATACTATTTGGCGGCGCCAGCGATGGCTGAGCGATAGCGTCGTCATCACCTTGATAAGTTGGTACAGGGTTCATTGCGTAGGTAATAGAGAATAATAACTCTATTGCAATAGTTGAAAAATAATAGCACTTTAATAATCACTTTTAATTATTTTAAAATCCACATAATAAACTGGGTAAACCGAAGGTTTTGTTTGTACGATTATAATGACGAATAATTATCGGAAATACATTATCAAGGACGGTATTACATTATCTGTCGGGCATGCCACCATCCCGATGAATCATCAATCCGACAAATTGTTTCCGATTGTTCTCGTCTTGCTAACGGCGAGCCACCGTCCCGGTGAATCAATCCGACTTAATTATTGTTTCTGGTTGTACTCGTCTTGCTAACGGTGAGTACTTGTTCAGACACAATCTATTGGCTAGGATGATCCACCAACAACTTGCAGTACAACCTTGTGGCGTCCGAAGTACCATACTAAATGTATGTGCCCGACCCAGTTTTCGAGAATGGTAATGCCACATTGTATTGGGATCGATCTATCATCACTGACAGAACTATTGTAATCATTAAGCCTAATATTATGGTGATAGATCGACGAGAGCGCCATACAATGATTATTGATATCGCTGTCCCTCATGAAGTGAATAGCGTGAAAGCTAAGAAAGATAAAAAATCAAGTATTGACTTAGCACACGAGGTGGTCGACATATCGGACGTGGACTCTGCAATCATTGTATCGATAGCCGTTTTGGTTTATGGCCTAATAGCGGAAAGCCTCGACCAACACCTAGGGAGGCTCTCCGGGTCGGAGGCTGCCGTGTCCAGGAGGAAAAGAGTACTCCTGGACACGGCATGCATAGTGAGGAGGTTCCTCTGGCTAGAGCTCTGACCAGTGCTCTGGCTCTGAGTAGTAGTTTTTTAGGGTTCCGTACCTCGAAAGGAAAAAAACGGAACCCTTATAGGACCACTCGTGTGTCTGACTGGCTGGCTGTATGGGTGTCTGTCTGACCGTCTGTCAAAGCCGATTTGCTCCGGATCTAATGGACCGATTAAGTTGAACTTTGTTATATATATATTTCTGTGACCCAAACAAGGACGTGTAACGTAAATAAATGATTTTTAAATATGGGTTCACATTTGGGGGCGGAACAAAAAAAAGTTTTGCTGACTGTACCGTGTGATATATCAAATGAAAAGGCATTTTGCTAGGATCTCAATTTTTTTTTCATAATTTTTAAATTTATTTATAAAGATTGACCATTCTTTCCCCCCCCCCTTATCTCCGAAACTACTAAGCCTAACATTTTGAAACAAAATACAAAGAAAATGGTTCTTTACTCACAGATTACAGGAAAACCTTTAAGCCTACGGTTAAAATAACATAGTAAATCTCTTATTAGTGTGCGTACAAACTTACATTTGCAGTTGGAATGTATGGAAGAAAATGTACACAATGTTACGTTTCGTCTTGGGATGAATAATTTCATCCCAACTACGGAATCGTTCATTGTGCGTAGTCTGACGCGCACTTGCCCGGTTTTTTTTTTTGTTTTATAACGCTTTGGAAGACATCTCTTACAAATTTAATTATCAAACACTTGGATTGATTAAAACTAATGTTGATTACCATAACATCGCGTGTCTATGTCAGTCGACTTCGACTCCGCGAATTAGTCACCACGCGCCGCACTCGTCACTATAGCCGCGACAAACTCACTAACTCGCGGGCAAAATGTATCTTAATTGTAGCAATGTACGTCGAAGTTGTATAAATAATATTTAAAAGACTTTAATTATTATTCGCAATAGATCATAAGTTCCTCTTTTAAAATAATACATTAAAATGGGTTGATGATTTTTCGCTTTTGTAATAACAATTTTTTTTTAAATAAAGAGCGAATAGTAACACTAGTCATAATGTCCAGTTAGTAAATTTTGTGTGTTTTAGCAATACTGACTTTAAAAACTCACTACCTAAAGGCGTATTTATGCATTGATAATTCAAGAGAAAAAGTAATTATGTCGTTTTAATTTCGGGTGATGTAAATTTTCGATAAATGTATAATAATTTACTAAATTAGTTATTTCTTCCTTTATGCTGTGGGGTTCAAAGTGTAGACTTATTTACTTTTCACATTTCGTAAAACAAAACCCTGGGCAGCTACAAAAATGACGGTTAGACAGATATTTAGAGAAGAAAATGTTGATTCTAGTTTTGGGTATTTTTCGACTTAGTGACTTTTCACTCTACGGGGACGATATTCACCCTCTTTTTATAATATATATTCAATAATATATATTTAATATATATTCTTTTTTTTTTTTTTTTTTTCTCTTTTTATAAAGTATAAAAGAAATAAAGTCGAGCAAAAACAAGCGGCACCGCAAACCATCCTTTTCTTGAAGCAGTTCAGGCCATTTTCGACCCCCCCTATAACTTCGTTGTGGATAAAACTAGAAGTCTGAATGTTTTGTAACCAAGCAAGAATTGTATAAACACGGTATATTTCAAATTTCATTCAATATGAACTAGCAGAATATAACTAGTCAAAGTTTCTTAATTTTGTCACTCACTCACTGACCGATCATCAAAACTCTAAGGCACTTCTAGCAGATATAGAAGCTTAAAGCTCTAATATCTAGAGAATTAATAACGAAAGTTTAAAGTATAAGTTAGTTTAAATTTAGAATACAATTAGTGTTTGGTGTATAAATCAAAGAAAAACTAAAATATTTGCAACATATAAAAAATTTGAACCGAAATTATTATTATAAATTATTTATTAATTAGGTAGTTATTTATGCACCCTAGATTAATTAATACATTTGCAGTGAATGATATATAATATAATGGAATAATAAACCCGTAGTTATGTACCATCGAAGAAGTTAATATCTATACATGGTAAGGACTATTTCTGCTTGTAGCGTCCGGCGGCTATAGAATCGGAGCGGTAATAGATGTGGCCATCGTGTTTACGGGATTTTGTTTTCAACCTGCTGAGATATGAAGTTCTTCGATAGTACCTAGATATAATTATGTTCAAAGGTAACTTGGAATAAAATGGTCAACGGAATGAAAAAGCAATAATGGGACATAGAAAAATAATGGTTTATTAAGTAATTTATTAATTTTAAAAACTTTGAGTGCGGCAGCGAGTGCCGTACATTAGTTTAATTAATCCTCTGTTAACTTAGCGGCCCTACATATTAATAATGCAAAACAAGTCTCGCAACTCGTTCAACGTGCTTCTATCGTAAAAAGTTGTGAAATCCATGTAATACCAAGTCGGTCAATTTATTCAGTCCCTACTTGAGGGTCCTTCTGTCTTAAGTTATTACGTCATTGGCTAACCTAACATCATCTTATCATCTTACCAGCAGCCTAATTGCGCAACACATTTTATTTTTGATTGCAATTCTAAATCGAAACGAAGTCCAATTTTAATCGCATGCCATAATTGGAATTACGATAAACATTTTTTACTAATCGACCGAAATTGTATAGGGTTGTTCTTAAAAATTGGCTATATTTGTTTAAAATATATGTTTTGTTTCACCATATAAAGGCATGATTAATTTCCAAATTATAATGCTATAATTTCATCCCCTACTGGCGATTAAATTTTGCTTTTAGTGCCTGGTGGTTTTGTCTAGTGGTTAGTATAATTCAATTTGTAGAAAACAATACAATAAATTACTAAAACTGACTCGAGGAAATATTGAAATAACAAGATAATGTAATTTTTTATTGTTTGTCTAAAACCTATGTCAGTGATTTTTCGATTTATTTCTTTCAATTGCCGAAAACACTGCAGATTCGAACGCTAATTTGGAAAAACTGTTCACCATGATGAATATGTTGAAACCAAACAGAGGCTCCGCTCGAGTCGAGATCGCAAAACGACGTCATTTCTAAAAAAATATCCCACGGGAAAATACTACCGGGATGAAAAAATCTGCCGCTAAGCCATTATGTATCTAACAAACATCCAAACATCTTCACTAATTCATTAATTATCGTAGGTTGATATTCAAGTTGGATGATGTTTAAATAAATACTTTGATTACCTGTTATATATTATTTTCACTCTCAAATCTTTACAAAACGGGCGTTTTGTATTTTATGCTTAAAACAGTTGTTCCAATCTGTAAAGTTTTTAAGATGTTCTGTAACTATTGGAAACTGGCTCATGCCTGAGAATTTGTTCGCTAAACCTTTGATTACCGACATCCCTTTTTTCCAGATCTCAATAAAATTATAATCCTATGGTAATTAATCTTGGCATGTCATTTTGTTCCCAGGAACAATATTAATTTTTTAACATGGAATTTTCACCCAAATACGTATCTACCATTTAGAATCAGCAACTTAGTAAATGGGAATTTTTACTCCAAGGTAGCAAGCTGCAAGTTCTACTTGATGCTAACCAAAACAGAGGAGATAATAATACAAAGTACTGTCATTTTCTGTATCTACTAACTAGTGAAATAGATTATTTAAAGAACCGTGTTTTTATCACGCGACCACGCGTTCCGGTTCACCGAACGACGGTGAACCGGAACTGTCAATGTCATAATGGTGCCGATTCTCTTGTCACAGATGCCTCTAAACTAGACTAAAAATCACCAAAATTTAGTTTATTCCTGTCAAACGATGATTTCCCATTCTAAAAAAGACTAAAGTGACACAACTTAACTATATTTTAGTTTGACAGCACTAAGATGGCACTGAGATTTTAATTTAGTGATGACAATTTTGCTATTCTGAATTTGACGTTTTTTACCTAAAATTTTAATTGTCTAACTAAATCTGACCATTTTTAATCGCGATTAACTTATTAACGACACTTAAAATTTTAAATTTTAGTCAACTAATAGTGTTGGGATACTATTAGTTGTAATGAAGTAAAATTCACACGAACACCTCGACTTCAGGTGCAAAAACAGTACCTGCTGTACTGATTTTTTTTCTTTTCTTTTGCATATATCTCGGAAATGGTGTGCCCTATCGCAAAAATAATGAAAATTTCGACCCTTATACCCCCTAATACTCAACACGTAGGTACACATTTTTCATATTTTCCATACAAAAACTAAAAATTCCTTAAAAACACGTCAAGGCTGCCACCCATGCGCGCCTCCAGCTTTAAAATAAATAAGGCAAACAAGTATGTACCACGTGGAGTCGCGATTGTCAAATTCGATTTTATGTGTTAAAATAATTTTTAAATTTAGAGATTTTTTATTGCAGAATAGCTTAAAGATTATCAAAGCCAAAGGTAAGGAATTTTAGTGATAGTTTAGTTCGGTGTACACTATTGTCGTCGTTATCTAAAAGGTACCTAGAGTACGCGCCACCACTGGAGTCCAGCGAAAAAATGAGGAACTACATTGTTTGAATGCAATTTGATGCAATGAAAGACATTAGCGCCGTGTCAAAAAGACTTCACCGTTGATATTTGAATAAGTTTGAAGAAAGTCCCATACCAATTTTAGCTTTGAACATTCACAGAGTTTTGTAATCACCACTTCAAGTAAATATTTCAAGTGGTATCCCGCTATACATCCACCCTCAGTTAAAAATAAACCTGCGAGACAGAGCAATCACGCTCTGGTACGCTGATGCGCTGGTGCTTCTGTTCTAGTAAAAAGTAAAAAAAACACACAAAGAAAATGCGTTTTGGCAGCACCTCCCCATGCGGTGGCACAATATTGGACAACCGACTCACGCCCCTAGCCGCCGCAGGAGGAGACGCCCTGGGCGTCGGGAATCAATTGCTTGTAGGCGCGGGCTTGCGGACGGTGAGCAATGGGTAGCTCGCCGTCCGGTAAGGACCAAGCCCGGGTCGACGGCGCGTTGTGTTCCACGCGCGCCTCAAAGAGTGTCAGCGAGTGAAGGGGTCCGATGAGACCATTGCCTGCCGGGGTTGCGGGAAAGTCCGAAATGGATACCGTGGCTCCCTGGCATTGCACAGGCAACAGAAGGAACACGGGTGGGTTTTAGTCAGTAAGAGTCTGACACGCCCTCCCGCTCCACCCAGAGTGGGAGAAGTCATTTGATGACTTCCTACCCAAAAAAAAAAAAAAAAATTTTGGCAACCGACTGCCATTGCCAATTGGTAGTACCACTTTGATTGCTGGAATACCCGAAATTCAAATTTTAAATCATGTTTTTATTTAAAAAGGCTAATTTTATATCATCAATTGTTGAACAAAGTGGTGAGATTCTCCCGGTAGCGAGTGATTGCGTAAGAATTAACTTGGACAGGGTTTATTTAGACTGTCATCAGATACTATTGGAACTAAATAGAGGCTCGAATATAAGTACACGTAGTTGACTAAATATGATTGACCTTAGTCGACATAAAGGGCCTAGTAATTTTTTATTTTATGTTTCAAATAGAGACGTTTAAACGAAGTATTTACAATTTGATGTAATCTACTTAATGTAAGCAATTATTTACAGGAAACATCAATGTCGGCTGCGGGGTATCAGACTGAGTATTCAAAATTATGGATGGTTTCAAAACTATTTCGTCAGTCCCGGCACAAGCATGCGGTTCTTCTGTTTATTCGTGGTTTTGCTAATAGTAGATAATTTTTTTGCCGTAAGTATTAAAAAAAAAAACTATACTCTTCCGTACCGAATCGAACATCTATCATTGTCATCGATGGAGTAAACGCTGTTCACAAATCAAAAACCGAAAATTTTACGGCATGGTAGTGAATACCTTTTTTTTTTTTTTTTTTTTTTGGGTGGGAAATCATCAAATGACTCCTCCCGCTCTGGGTGGAGTGGGAGGGCGTGTCAGACTCTTACTGACTAAAACCCACCCGTGTTCCTTCTCTTGCCTGTGCAATGCCAGGGGGCCACGGTATCCCTTTTGGACTTTCCCGCAACCCCGGCAGGCAATGGTCTCATCGGACCCCTTCATTCGCTGACATCTCTTTGAGGCGCGCGTGGAAAACAACGCGCCGTCGACCCGGGATTGGTCCTTACCGGATGGCAAGCTACCCATTGCTCACCGCCCGCAAGCCCGCGCCTACGGTGGCCGGGAATCGGCAATCGATTCCCGACGCCCAGGGCGTCTCCTCCTGCGGCGGCTAGGGGCGTGAGGGCGCGAAATTTGCCTCTCCATCACGCGCTCCGCCTCCTCCTTCGCGAGCATTACTGCTTCGCAGAAGGAGGTGACGGCCTCCCATGCCCTCTCGCTCCGTACCATGGCCTGGACCAGGGCCGGACGCGAGAGATCCCCGCCACCGATCGCCTCCACGAGGACACGGCGGTGCTCTGCCCAAGCCGGGCATACCTCCACCGTATGCTCCACCGTGTCCTCCGGGCGATCCACGCAGTGATGACACCCGGGCGTTTCCTCCCGCCTTATCCGAAACAGGTACCTCCCGAAACAGCCGTGTCCGGTGAGGACCTGCGTCAGGCGGAAGGTGAGGACGCCGTGTCGCCTCTCCAGCCACACCTCAAAGAGGGGACTTATCGCCGCAATAGTGGCGTGCCCAGCACTGGGTTGCGACAATCGCACTTCCCATGCCGCCATGAGATCCCGTCGGAGCTCTGTCCGCTCTGCCGCGATTTCTCGCGGCATCGGAGTCAAGCCCCGGCGTTTCGCCTCCTCGCGCCACTCCCAAATATGCGCGAGGACTTTTGCCTCCAGATCCCATGGCGGCAATCCGGCAAGGAGGCTCGCCGCCTCACCGGAGACCGTGCGGTATCCCCGGACCAGCCGGGTGGCCATGACCCTCTGGGACGCGTTCAACCGGCGGGCAGGCCGCCGCCTCAACGAACGCGCCCACACCGGTGCCCCGTACAGGGCCATGGACCGCACGATCCCCGCGTATAGCCTCCGGCAGGAGGCGTTTGGTAGTGAATACCTATGCTGGGGAGGAAAAGGAACTTAAATATTCAATCAGTGTTAAAAAAACCGACCAGGTTAGAGTCGGACTTGCACACGAAGGGTTCCGTACCACCGTACATTATTTAGCAAATAAATTAAAATACTAAACGCAGAATATGCTTCAACTTAAATTTAAAAAATCGCAAAGTATTTCATAATGATACTATGAATTACAAAGTTATTTTTTGCAGTTGCAAAAATTCGCCCATATTCTCATGAATCAGTGTTTTTAATATTTGTTGTTTAAATACAGTAGGTATATACAGAAGTTTCGAATTCCTAACTTGTTTAGTTGTTGCGATAAAGCTCGTACAAAAATAGTCTAAAACTGAAAACTTTTACGGCCCCCTATTTCTTAATTTTTGAAGATAAAAAAGTAAACATTATATTTGTGCTCTACTCGATGAGCAAGATTTATTTTTTTCAAAATCTGAAATTTGCTGTACCTTTTTTGTTTTATTATTTGTTGTTATAGCGGCAATAGAAATAAAGACAGTTACCATATATATATTAGAATTGAACGAATAAAATCAAAATACCATAAATTCGCGACTTGGTTAAAGCACATAAGACCAGTTTGGTGTGACACACCTACCTAGTCTGATTCTAGCTATAGCAGTGCAAGATCTTTGTGTTATTGTTATCGATCTTTGGCGATTGTGATACCGTTTGTGGCGCCGTGTGGAAATTCTCTGTCTGCGTAAAGAAAAACGATTGACGACGCTGAGCACGCCACTGCTGTGAACGAAAATTTTCGTTCACTGCGCCACTGGAGGACGCGACGACAGTCCGTCTGTCACCCTGCTTCGGTTGCCAGGGCTGCGTCAGAATGTATCGGAGGCGCAGCGCCCGTCCAAGTTGTCAATCGGTGTCACATAGATGTTTAAGTGATTTTTGTAGTAATTTAATTTATATTGTTGTTATTTTTATTTAAGTTAATATATAGGTTTTAAACTATATGTTTAGTGGCAGCAGCGATGTTATAAATGACAGTGGTAGTGCTTGTCAACCTTCGACATCACTGCAGAGCACCCTGGTGAGATGTCCGCTGTGTACCCAGGCACGGCTTTTTAAAGGTAAGCGGGGTCTGAATGTGCATATTGGAAAGTTGCACAGACCACCAAATGCACCTTTCCCAGAACCTCTATCAACAGCTACACTAACTACACCAGCTACATCCACTTTTGACCCGTTTTGGAAAACCCTTTCAAAATTCAAAAACTCTATTCCTGTTCTGAAGCGAGTTCCCCGTGGCGCTAGACCTCTAGTGGCACAACACCTAGCCAGTTGCGTTCGTCTTGCCGCCCGAGAGAACTCGCAAAGTGCTTGGGAACAGCTGCTCACCTTCCCTTATAGAATTCTACATGTACAGAAGAATTTGGCAACCAAAAAGACTTTAACTGCACAAATTAAAGAAAACTGTAATATTTCGGCTCTTAATTTAGACTCAAAATTACCGACACAAAGATATAACTCCTCAAGAGGTATATCCCATCTGGTAGAATCTAAGTTAGGGGAAGGTGACATAAGCGGAGCAGCCAGGATTCTTTTTAGTAGTGATGTGGTGGCAACATGTTCTCCAGACACACTCGCAGCTCTGGAGAGCAAACACCCTGCCCCAGTGGATGGTCTTTCTTTTCCCGACCCCCCTGATCTGGATAATCACTCCCTCACCATCACAGGTCGAGAGTTGGTCACAGCCGTCTCCTCGTTCCGGAGCGGCTCCGCTGGCGGCCTCGACGGCCTGAGTCCTCAGCACCTTAAGGACCTTATTTGTTCAGGCGCCGGGACAGCTGGTGAGTTGCTCTTGAAGGAGCTTACGGCTTTGATTAACCTCATGCTCTCTGGCAAGGTGAACGAGTCCGTCATAGACATTCTGTACGGGGCCAATCCATGCGCCCTGCGTAAGAGGGATGGCGGCATTCGTACCATTGCTGTGGGCACTAATTACCATCGTATGGCAGCCAAGATTTGTTGTAAATTTTATAGTGAGGCTGTTTCGGAAAAATTTCTGCCCCTGCAGCTAGGTTACAGCTCCAAAGGGGGCTGTGAGGCTGCCGTACACGCCTTGTCGACTTACGGGACACCTTGCTGGCAGAAACTAAAAAAGAAATACACCAAATCTATAGTTTCCTTTGGCAACGATACAGACACCCCTCTAAATTACTGTTTCGAGACAACCTTCTGGAATCTGCTGTTGGTTGTCAACAAGGTGACCCCCTCGGGCCAGTGATTTTCAGTTTAGCCATTCACCCAATTATTCGTCAGCTAAATTCCAAATTTAACGTTTGGTACCTCGATGATGGAACCTTGGTAGGCGATGTAGATACTGTTTTAAATGACGTTAAATTCCTTAAAAATGAACTACATTCCATTGGCCTTGAACTCAACCTTTCGAAATGTGAACTATATTTAGCGGACAGTACTGATAGACATCACACACTTTTCATATTTAACGCTGTAGCCCCAGAAATTAAAATCATTGAAAAAAGCTCTCTCCGACTGCTTGGGTCACCTATCTTCGAGGATTCCTTTCTCGTTTTTATTGAGGAAAAAATTAAAAAATTCAATGACGTTTCGGAAAGATTGCTCCAAATTAATATGCATTCGGCCATAACATTAATTCGATACTGCTGTTTCAGCCCTAAATTAATATATTTCCTTCGCGCTTCTCATTTATGGAAACACACTCATCTTTTAGACAAAATGGACCAAATTATCTGGCATACATTACCTTCAATCTTAAATGTGGCCATGGACGACCGAGCTTGGGCACAAGCTACTCTTCCTATCCGTATAGGAGGCCTCGGCGTTCGCAAAATTTCCAATATTAGTTTACCAGCTTTCATATCCTCGGTCCACGGTACTGAGAAATTAATCAGGAAAATCCTAGCCCCCATACTGATTAATTTTGATGTGCCGTGCCTCACCGAGGCTATGAATGCCTGGAGACTCGCTTGCCCGAATTCAGATCCACCTGACAACCCATTTTCCCAGAGACGGTGGGATGAGCCGCTCTGCAGAGTAGTACAGAACAATTTACTTGACACGTCTGCTACTGCTGCGGAGCGTGCGCGCCTGTTGGCTGTGGGTAAATGGGAGTCAAACCTGTGGCTTCATGCACTACCATCATCGAACTTAGGCACTTTGTTCGACGACACTACCTTCCGCATCGCTGCTTCCCTGCGACTAGGAGCTCCTTGTTGTTCTCCTCATCGCGGTCACTGTGGCGAAGTTGTCAACAGCCTCGGACACCACGGCTTATCTTGCAGCCGAAGTGCTGGTCGCTTAGCGCTGCACGCGAACATTAATGACATCATCCGACGAGCTCTTGTCACCGTCGGCGTTCCAGCTGTGCTAGAAGCTAATGGTTTGGCACGCGATGATGGCAAGAGACCGGACGGCATGTCTTTATTTCCATGGAAGGTGGGTAGGCCTTTAGTGTGGGACGCAACGTGTGTCGATACTCTTGCGCCATCCCATCTTCCTGGCTCAGCGTGCTGTGCTGGCGCTGCCGCTGCGGCTGCAGAAAACCTCAAGCGGCGAAAGTATAATAACTTTATAGGCAACTATATTTTCGAGCCGTTTGTGGTTGAAACCCTAGGGCCGTGGGGTCCGAGTGCTCATGGTCTATTCACTGAAATCTCTAAACGACTGGTTGACACTTCCCGTGACCCAAGGGCTGCAGGCCTAACATGACACACGCGACAATTACTCGCTCTCGCGTGAGTAATTTTTGTCTATTTCGGTCACTTTCTCGTTTTCTGACATCTCTTCCATACAAAATAGTCGACTCCTTCTGTCAAAATTGATGTTTTCTCGACAAACCATAACATGGCAACTTATCTCGATTTTTGACAATTCAACACGAGATAATCTCCGATTTTTCTATCATTTAGTCGTATTTACTCGTCGATTTTGACGACGAGAAGAGTAGACAAAATTATGGTACAAAAAAAAACTCCAAAATAACATGGTAGTTTCATAATTGTACTTATTTTATTCATCATTTAATTTTACAATATATTATAATGAAAATACTTAGTTTTAAACTACTATTTATATTGGAAGGACGTGTTTTATATGGAATTTTTCGTTTTTTGTATGGCAAATATGAAAAAATATTACCTAAATGTTGAGTGTTAGGGGTTTATGGGTTTTATAAAGGGGGTCGAAATTTTCATTATTTTTGCGATAGGACATACCATTTTCGAGATATAAGCAAGAGAAAAGAAAAAAAGACAGTATTGTTTTTGCACCGTCGAGGTGTTGTTGGTGTGAATTTTAGTTCATTTTTAATCGTTATTAAAATACTAGACAATCAAAATTTTAGGTGAAGAACGTAAAATTCTGAACAGCAAAATTGCCATTTTCATTAAATTTAATAGCTCAGTGCCGTCAAACTAAAATATAGTTAAGTTGTGTCACTTTAATCTATTTCAGAATGGAAAATCATCGGTTGACAAGAATAATCAAAATTTTGGTGATTTTTTGTCTAGTTTAGAGGCATTTGTGACAAACGAATCGGCACCATTGAATTAAAATTAAACGGAATCTCAAGCCGATGTTGCTATCATAAAAATAATTTGTTTTTAATAACTTGCAACATCGGTTTCTCGTCGCGAGTAAAGAAGTGTCAAAGTGCCTTTTTCGAGATATCTCGTCGTTTACGGTCATGTTAGGGATTAGAATGACGTCAGAATCGTAGACAAATTTCGACAAAACGAGATAAAGAGCTTTCTCGCGCTTGTCATGTTAGCCCTGCTGGTTTTTACCTTGGCCAGAGGCTAAGCATTGCCATACAACGTGGCAATGCGGCCAGTCTCTTGGGCAGACTACCAGTCGACAGTGATGCGGATTAATTTTTCGACGCTATATTTTAGTTTGTATAATAATATATTAGTTTTTTTTTTATATATTAAACATACTCGTACATGTGAAAATTAAATGAATAAATCTAAAGTTGTATTAAATAGAAATACAGAATCTGTGAAAGTTTGAACTGTCTGCCTATTACGGTTCATGAGATACAGTCCGCTGATCGAACGGACGGATGGACATCGGAGGCTTAGTAATAGGGTTCCGTTTTGCACCCTTCGGGTAGGGAACCCTAAAAAATGGAACGTCATTATATAAATAAAAAAAGACATCATAAAAAATAAGCCCTTTTTGTTTTAGTTAAACACAAAGCAGGAGGGTGCAGCGGTAACCATTTGCAATTATAAATATGTGACAGAATGCTATTCTATAACGCGGCGCCTCAAAAGAGGGGAGCCCTACAAGACTAACCTTACAGCTGTCACTAGATACCCCTGGGGAAACAATGTCACGGTATGTATCCAACAATTGAATTCATTATTACTTTAATCTCGCTGTACCGTATGCACCATTGACCTGCACCATCAATGGTGCAAAGGAGACTAATTAGTTTCGTTTGCACCATTCATGGTGCAATTGAAACTGTATTGATAGTATGGTCTCATCTGCACCATTAAAAATGATGCACACGAAACCGCATTGATAGGTATGGTCTCATCTGCACCATTGAGGTGACACTATACTTGGTATCAATGCGGTTGTAGGTATTTCCTCAAAGTATATTTACTTTTGGAAAATAAAAATAAGGAAACATAATATTCTAATGTTAGAAATGATTAAGTCGCAAATTCCAGAATGGAACCCTTCTAAATTTATATCGGAGTGAACAATCGTTTATTGGTGCCGTAAGAAGTGTGTTTCCTTTATCAAAGCATCATGGATGATAGTACCATTTCCAAAACCAATTATGGAGGTAAGCAAAACGTCTTCATTTAAAGCAGTATAATAACAAAATTAGTAAAATTGTATCTATAATTATGCACTGTCCTGCCTCTTCTGCCTGTATCAAGTATTGATGATTGAAATTTTTGCATATTACCATCTCCTACAAAATCATTTTCCGAAACTATGTAATCCCATCCGATTACATAGTTTCGGAAAATGGCAAAGTCAAAGTCAAAGTCAAATAATTTATTTCAATTAGGCACAAAAAAGGCACTTATGAACGTCAACATTTACAAAAAAAAATGATTCTAGTCGCCCATTCCAAAAGGTCGTTGTCGTATGGAGAAGAATGGGCAAGAAACTCCACCGTTACTCTTTTAAAATATTTTCACAATAAAACTTTAATGTATACATTAATTATATAATTATATACTGATTATGACTGATATTGAATATGACCCTAATCTCAATACTCAAAGACGTAGAGTTAACAGAATATGTCAGACTGAGAGCGTTAACCTAGCAATTGCGAGAAGACACTATAACTTTTTGAGTCCTGTTATCTACAACAAAATTAATGAGAAATTAAATATCTATCCTCTATCACTACGAGAGTGTAAATTGAAAATTGAAAAATGGATCCAAAGCCTGACTTATGAGGAAACAGAGAGCCTCATACAAACTTAATTATATTCATACATATCACATCCTCCGCTTTCACATACACGTACCCTTCCCATACACACAGACGCTCGCACCTCAACACCCTCATACACACACCCACTCACACACACTTACACACACACCCACTTATACTGCTACAACTATTATTATTAAATGTCTAGTTCTAGTTTTTTATTATCAATGTTATGTCTAACTAGACATAACATTGATAACTTACCTATAAGTATAACCAAAATTGTTGTAAAGGAACTCAGTTGGTCTTTCGCTCTGGGGTGGGCGCTAATAACTGCGACACAGTTACTAAACTAACGCAGTATTAACGTACACAAAAATTGTTAAATGTTTTTGTTCCAATAAATTATTTGTATTTGTATATGTGAAGACGATGCACCTCGAATAAGATTACTATACCACGATAGGTAAAAAGAATGAAAAATGAAGGAATGATATAAATTAATTATGTGATAGATGCATGGTGCTCACATATTTACAAACATTGTGAAATTATACGATATTCTTAACATTTTAACAAGTACTACCAATAATAAGTCAGTGTGTGAGTTCAAGTAATCACAGAATATAAAATTAATGTTTAAAAAAATAATATTATAAAGTTCGATTTTGTCTAGATTCTAAATTGTCCTATGGAGCAGGACCAGCATGTTTCCAAGCATTTTTATCTTGGATATAATCCTCTAATTTGTAATATGCTTGTTTACAAAGTGTTCTTTTTATATGAGTTTTAAATTTTCTTTCATTTAATTCTAATATAGCACAAGGTATTCTGTTGTAACATTTAACACAGTACCCCATAAAAGATGTATTTACTTTAGATAGTCTGAAAAATGGTTGATCTATTTTATCTTTATTTCTAGTATTAAAATTATGTCTATCACTTATTTTATTAAAAAGATGTAGATTTTTTCTCACATACATATAATGAATTGGCAAGGTACCGTCATAATATTAATCTTTTTAAATATTTCCCTGAGAGATTCGCGACGACTTAGATTATAAATGGCTCTGACAGCTCTCTTTTGTAAAATAAAAATGGATTCAATGTCAGCAGCCCGACCCCATAGTAAAATGCCATACGACATAATACTGTGGAAGTAACTAAAATAGACCAAACGCGCGGTTTCTACATCTGTTAACTGTCTTATCTTTCTAACAGCATAAGCGGCCGAGCTTAGCCGCCCCGCGAGAGATGTTATGGGGTCCCCATTGTAATTTCTCGTCTAGCGTGATTCCTAGGAAAACTGTTTGATTAATAAATTCCAGTTTTTCTCCATTCAATATGATGTCAGATTCGCTGCTTCTAACATTTGGTAATTTAAACCTAATGCATTTTGTTTTTTTATTATTTAGTACCAAATTATTTACCGTAAACCAATCTTGGACCTGAACAATACAGCTATTCACGTCGTCAAGATTTTGTGACCGTCGGTTTATTTTAAATATCAATGATGTGTCATCTGCAAATAACACCATCTTTGGTTAATTTTGAAATAATTGGGGTAAATCATTAATTTATTTTATTTATAGTCCATTAAAAAAAAACGGTACAACACCAATTAATTAATATAAGCTAAAAAGAGGAATGGACCTAATATCGAACCTTGAGGAACGCCCATTACCATTTCAGACCCTAATGAGTTTGTGCCGTTGACTTGAACTTTAACCTTTCTATCTTTCAGGTATGATCTTAGTAAATCAAGAGCTGTATTCCTAATCCCATAGTGCTCCAGTTTCAGCAGAAGTGTCTCATGGTCTACGCAATCGAACGCCTTCGAGAGGTCGCAAAAGATTCCAATGGCATCTTGTGCTTCTTCCCAGGCGTTAAAAATGTTCTTTATTAGGGTGACACCGGCGTCAGTGGTACAACGCCCTTTGGTGAAACCGTACTGTTGATCATGAAAGATGGAATTTTTATTAAAGTGCCGTAACATTTGATTGAGAATCAACTTTTCAAACACCTTACTGAGAACTGGCAGAATTGACACAGGCCTATAATTGTTGGGTTCCTTACTATCACCGGATTTGAACAAAGGAACTACTTTACTATGTTTCATGAGATCCGGAAAGACGCCTTGGTCTACACTAGTGTTAAATATGAAAGCTAAATAAGGCGCAATGGTTTCGATGACAGATCTACAGACTTTTACAGACATTCCCCACAGATCTTCTGTTGATTTAATTTTAAGATCTTTAAAAGCTTTTATAACAGCCTGGGGGTTTGTATGCTGAAACCTAAACTCCAAAGGGCATGCCTTTACATTATTTCTAAGTAAGGCAGCAGAAAGCGCGGGTGAGGAATTTAAAGCTTCAGTGGTTTTGTGGGGAATATTAACAAAAAAGTTTTCAAATTCCTGAGCTATTTCTACATCTGAGTTGATGGGACCATGAGCAGTCTCTAAATTAAATTCAGTATTACGCTGTTTTTTCCTACCGGTTTCATTATTTATTATTTGCCAGGTAGTTTTTATTTTATCATCAGCTGATTTTATTTTATTGCTAATGTGAAGAGCTTTAGCTATTTTGCACACACTTTTAAAAGTTTTAGAATATTTTGCAACATACTGATGAAAGCTTGTATTATTCATGTGTTGCTTTAGGCCATAAAGTTCAAAAAGTTTTTCCCTACTTTTGCGAATACCTGGAGTCGCCCAATCACTAAATAAGAACTTTGTGTAAATTGTTTTGGTCTTTAGTGGAAAAGTGTCAGTAAATTGTTTGTTTAATAGTGTAAAGAACTCGGCGTAGAACTCATTTGGGTCACATATATTATTAAAACTCTGAATACATAATTTACTTGCCAAAGCATTATTTAATTTATCTAGATTTTTACATGTAATTGGCCTAAACCTTATTTGAATTTTTTGTAAAGGTAGGTAGGAGCAAAATGTAACTGTTTGTCCACTGTGATCAGATGGCAACTTATTTATAATTTGTTTATGTAAGTAATCACAGTTACAGAAAATATTATCTATACAAGTGGCAGAAGAAGCTGTCACTCGGGTTGGTTCAATAAAAACATTTGACAAGTCAAATGACCTGAAGAGACTTAATAGTCTGACAGTATTAGAGTTATTTTCTAATAGATTAATATTAAAATCACCACATAAGATTATTGACTTACTACTAGCATTTAGTTTCTTTAGCACATCTTCCATTACAGAATCAAACATAGAAAGATTCTGGTAACTTGGAGGTCTGTATACACATACTATAACATGCTTATCAAGCTCAACACAAGACAATTCAATGGTGTGTTCAACAGACAGTCCGATTATGTCTTTTCGTTCTTTCGATTTAATAGAATTTTTTACTAATATTAATGATCCTCCATGTATCATACGTTTTCGGCTGAAATGGCTAACTACACAATAATTTTCATAGTTAATTGACATTACTTGATGATCTTTTAACCAATGTTCTGTTATACAAACAATATCAAACTTAGTATTTTCTAAAAATAATTCTATTTCCAGTAATTTGGAAGAGCAACCTTGGATATTTTGATTGAATAATTTTAAAGTGTGTTGCCCCCCTTTGGTTTTTTATTATTATTATGTGTTATATTGCCAGAAGATACCTTTTTATTATTCTCTAATAATAATTGGTTATTTGAAGGGGTAACTTCTGTTGTCTTACTAACTAGTTTAAAAAGTTATCCGGAGTGACCTCCACAACTACAACAGAAGAGTCTAGAAAGTCTGTATGAATTCCAGCAGGAAGAGAATACCCTATCTGACTGCTAGTGGCTTCCAAAGATGTTGGTATTATTGGTGGATTCTCCTTCGTACAACATGATGACTCATAATTATTAATCACTATGTTGTTAGTATAACTAGACAACACAGACTCGTCACTAATACTACAATTTGTTATATTAGCTTTATCGTCATTAATATTATATGCTATCAACATAGCAATCATGTCTACATTCCCAAGACAGAGATAAAGTTCTCTGAGTTAACTTAAAACCACTAACAAACTTGTTAGTGTCAAAAAACAATAATTTGTCACTATGACAACATGTCAGCCTGTGAATAGTACTATTTAACTTATAAATCTCATAATTATTTTCATAAACTGATAAAGTATCAGAGTAAGGTAAAGCACACAACATTAGCTTTCCTATATTTAACTTTAATAAGGTGTTCACACCATCCACTATGTCCTTTCTGGTAATACCAGTACTATTACCTAATAGCAAAACCATTGTAGAATAATTATCTAGGTTTGTGTTTGCAATTCTTTTAATCATTTGTTTAAAAGTTATGTTATGATAACTATGATTGGTAAAATGATTTTGTAGATGTTATTATGCAAAAATTTCTAAATTACGTAAAAAGATTTTGGATGCCCAAGAAGACACTGTGGTGTTGTTTCGGTGAGCGGCATCGTACGAACAACGTCTGTGAGGGATGGAATGGGTATATTAATAACTGCTTCAAAAGAAGAGCTCCGATTGTAAATAATTGTTTAGCTGTGCATAAGCAGAATGCCGCTTTTAATGCTGATAACGCATTAACAACATACCCATATAACAACAGGGCAAAACACGTCAAGAAACGTAATAAATGTATATTGCATGTACAAATGCAATTAATTAATGGCATGACATTGACGTGCCGTTATTTAAGGTAAACTCAGTGTTCTTATTATAAAGTTGCCATTTTAAATTTTAGGCTACAATAAAATATACACACATCAACACGGTCTAGGGATATTTTTAAAAAAGCCAATTACTATCAATGTGTTAAATATTTATATGACATGTATATATTTAAAAGATACGTTATTTAATATTCTACCATTTTTTAATAATGGTTAAGGTACTTAGATTAAAATTTCAGGATTTTATGGAAAAAAAATGAAGCATAGACGGAAACCGTATATGAATTAACTTTTAATTTGTGAGTAAAAACTGAAAAAAATAGAAAAATCATTTAATTTGTGTTTATAAACTTGAATTTAGTAGTCTGAGAAAGCGCCCATGATGTTCATAACACATTGGCAACGATTCGGCATGCTCAGAACAAGGTTGTCAATGTCTTGCTGCGGAATATTGTCCCATGTCCTTCTGAGGTGCGCAAAAAGTTGATCTTCTGTAGCCAGATTTTCAGGAACTTCCTTCAGAGCTCTTCTTTGCAGCATATCCCACGCATGCTCAATGGGATTTAGATCTGGCGATTGAGCAGGCCAGTCTAAGGCCCTAACATTATGTGTATGTAACCAAGCTGCTACCGTTCTCGCCGTGTGTGCCCGGGCATTGTCATGCATGAGCAGGAAATCTTGCCCCATTTGTGTTCTGTGGGGCAAGATTACGGGCCCCAGCACCTGTTGGACGTATCGTTCTGCCGTCATATTGCCCCGCACCCTAACGAGATCCGTCCGTCCTCCAAGACGAATTCCTGCCCAAACCATAATTGTTCCTCCTTGGTATGGGTGAACTTCCTGAGGGTTCTGGAGACGGCTCCATCGTCCAGGAACTCGCCAAACACGCGTCCTTCGTGAATCTGGATGGAAGCCGAACCTGGATTCATCCGTGAACAGCACATTGGACCATTGCTCAAGGCCCCAGTCCACGTGGTTCCGAACCCATTCTAATCGTCGTCCACGATTGCCTCTCCGTAAAGGTGGGACCCGGAGTGGTCTACGAGAGCGTAGATTGCTTTCATGCAGTCGCCTTCTTACAGTTTGGTCACTCACAAGCACTTGGTGTTCCACTCGCAGCCTTTGACCAATTGAGTCGCCGTTGCATTTGGTTGAGCTCGCGCAGTAATTTGCAAAAATCGGTCTTGTCTGGGGGTAGTGATGCGACTTGGCCCCCGGTGCCTCTCCGCTACTTCACCTGTGGCACGATAGCGTGTCCACAATCTTGAAATTACATTTTGATGGGTCCCTATGGCCTCAGCAACATTACGCTGAACAGATCCAGCTTCCAGCATTCCCACAGCTCGTAACATCTCCGCCCTCGTCAAATGTCGGCGTTGCATGGCTACAATACCTCAATTTTAACTTTATCTTTCGTTTAAAAATGAAAAAAAACTGTAACTAAACGTAATTCGTATTGTTTTCTAAATTTCGCACAAATGAAAATTCCCTCTCCTATACATCAAGACATTTTTATGCCACCGAAACAAAAGAATTTTCAAAAATTTTAATTTGGAATTAGTCTGAGATAAATTACAAACAAATCGGTGTATAAAAGATTCCAATGCGGCCAGTACTTTTCGAGTTATTTAATTGAGTATGAAATATCCCTAGACCGTGTTGATGTGTGTATATTATAAGAGTTTGTGTGGCGTCATTATTTTTATATTATTACATGAAGTAGTTGTAGAATTTACTTGTTAAACATGTTGTTGCTTTTTTGTTGTTTATTTATATTAAAAAGTGGTTCCACACACAAACAAAATACGACCTATTATTGGTTTTTATTTTACCTATGAATAAGAAAGTACGGTGAAGTAGTTCTATTAATAGTGCAAACGAAACTAATTAGTCTCCTCTGCACCATTGATGGTGCAGGTCAATGGTGCATATGGTACAGTCACGAGCTTTAATTTGGGACCCACCTAAGGTTGAATATCGTGTAGCAAACTTTCGCCATTTAGAGCTATTATGTTAACGCTGTCACTGCACAAACAATAAACCTCATAATGTTTACCATCGACAACTTTACGTTTCTAGGGGCTAACGTCAACTGGAGCGAGGGCAAACGATCATTACCGATTTCCGAGTAATAATTACTTTTTGGTCCTGTGGTCCTGTGTGAAAAAAGAAACAAATAAAAAAGAACAAAATTATATTGTCAATATATGATAGCTAGTCAACTAACCCGCTTATTCTTCAAACCTATATTAGTTAAAAAGTTTTGTCTCTTTCTCAAACATAAATATCAAAGTGACGGACCAAAACAACATATTTAAAATAAAATAGGTTTAAAGGCCGTTTATGATTATGTGGGCTTAGAAGATTTCAGCTAAAATATTGATTAATAAAATCTTTAGAAAAACAAAGTTATTTATTCTTTATATTTATTAAGACATTTATGACACAAACCTCAATCTTAACACAATTATATAGAAAGCATGGTTAGCGGTGCACAAAATAAACACTTATCACCGAAGGCTACGACTAAATTAATTTAAATCTCTCCAGTATTTTTTTTATCATATTTATTCAAAACCGCGTATATCCACCTTCATTGTCAATCACAGCCTGGAGCCGGTTACGCATGGATCCAATCAATTTGTCACATATGTCAGTACCCCTTAAACTTTCCCAGACTGTGAGGCAGTGATCCATAAGTGCTTCTCTAGTTCTTTCGTTTCTATTTGACCATTTTTGAACCATTAAGCCCCATAAATTTTCTATAGGATTTAAATCGGCACACTTTGCAGGCCACGGAATACGATTTAAATTTGCTCTATTATTGTCGAACCAAGTTCTAACGATTCTTGCCGTATGAATTGTTGCGTTATCTTGAACAAAGTTTATTGGAGCAACATCTTCTTGTGGATAATATAGTTGCAATGTTGGAAGGACACTCTCGTCTAATAAATCGACATATTCTTGAGCAGTGGCCCTGGATGGTAAATTTATTAGTTCTCCAATGCCGGCTGAACTAATCCAGCCAGACATGTTAACTGTAATGCGACCAGACGCGTTGTTAGCTATGACGTGGTCTTCCGTATATCGCGTCCTTTCAATTCGCCACAAATGTAGTCTGCCCGTTTGGGAAGATTGAAAAGTCTTTTCATCGATGAAAGCCGTCGTCGTCCAATCAAAATTTAGATACTGACGTGCGAAAATAAGTCGAGCAGCTTTATGGGCATCCGTCAACGCAATTTTTTTTGCAGGCCGCCTGTGATGCAGTCCCATAGCTTTAAGATGCCTTCTAACTGTTGAAGGGTGGACTTCAAACGCTTCCGCAAAATGCCTCGTTGGCGTAAATCCATTCATCAGGTATTGCCTTTGCATGAAGCGGCTCTGCTCTTGTGTTATAACTTGCGGGTGATGGTTGTTTCGTCGTAAGTCAATAATATTTTCCTCGTTCCCGTGGCGTCGAACCCAGCGGCGAACTGTGTTTCTTGTCACATTTATTCGTCGCGATATCTCGTGAATGTCTACTCCTTGTTCGTGCAAATCAATAATTTGGAGCCTTATTTGGTCACGATTAGCCGCAAGCATTTTATTAATTGGTAAATTATATTTTGTGAAAATATCACATTAAACTATTTTCTTAAATGACACTGACACGACACATGTTCGTAATTAGAAAATCGTAATGATAGCTTTTTGCAACGAGGTTATCATTTCATAGGTCGATTAGATAAGACATTTTATGTCTTAACTTGACATTCAACATTTCAACCTTAAAGCAAAGTTTCAAAGTTTCGACCTTATTGCATTATGATTGTTCTAACAACATTTAACGGAAATGGGTCCCAAATTAAAGCTCGTGACTGTACAACGGGCTTTAGTCGGCCAAACTAATTTTTATGTGTGGTTTATTTTTAGCTCAGGGTGGTAATAAATAGCGGGATACCAGTTCAAGTGGTGAATACAAAACTGTGTGAATGTTCAAAGATAAAATGGGTATGGGACTACCTTCAAACTTATTCAAATATCAACGGTGACTGTCCTTATAAGCCGGTAAGACTTTTTGAATAGAGTCCGCGCCACCACTGAAGTCTTTTTGACGCGGCGCTAATGTCTATGTCATTGCATCTAATTGCATTTAAAAAATGTAGTTCCTCATTTTTTTGCCGGACTCTAGTGGTGGCGGGTACTCTAGGTACCTTTTAGAATATCGACGACAATATGACATTGACAGGCAAGTGGTCTCCGTCGTTCAGTGAACCGGAACGCGTGGTCGCGTCGACAGAGGGCGCTTTGCGACTAACCAAACAAAAAGTGACATAGGTACGCACGCTACGACCGCGTATTCGCGCGACGATCGCTTTTGAATAAGATGCGGGGTTATGCGTGTGACAGTTTCTTTCCTACTGACATTGACGACCGAATACTATAATTTATGTAACATTTTGTTCTCAGGCGTTATACGGATTTTATAATATGATGTTTCCACCCAAGAACATGCCACAGACAATCCTGAATCTAGCTAAGGGGAAGATTCACGCCAAGTTTATGTTTCTAGTTACCAAAACGGAAGAGATAATAGTTGAAGATTCTCTAATGATCTATGTTTTATAGTTTAGTAAAAAAACAGATTACTTGTAGAATCGGATTTTTGTATTTAATTTTATAGTTTCTGTCGATGAACTGTTTGCCATGAAGCCTGACTACGATAGGAAAGTTAATTTAAAACTGAAAAGTTTGTTTGCATGTAATGGATTATGTATTACTTTGTATCATAATGGCACTAATATAATAATATAATATAATTAGTTTATTTATTTTCCCTCACAATGGCTTTGGCCTAACAATTACTTAACAGTTTGAACTATAAAAATTCACATTGTGAGAGCTGGTACCTGAAGTAGGTTTTAGAAAAAACCTGTATTACAGGTCACCAGGCCCCACTTAGTGGCATCATACATATAAACAGACAGGTAACATGTATTTCCACAAACAATTAAAACCAAAAACTAAGAAAATAACAAAACAAACGTAGTTTCTTAATCACTTAAAATTAAGTTCTACAAAAACTTGAAGTAGGTAGCCATGAAAAAATAGGTCTGGCTGTTTGAAGAGTTCACTAGTCAATGAAAACAGAGGATTGAGGACAAACCTTGCCGATAATTGTAAAAAAAAATAATTATATCACTAAAAACGTGCAAAAAGCACTGCAGTATTTTGATCACTTAAACTTAAATGAAGACAACAAAGAACAGTGAACTCACCGATTCGTGTTCGACTGTTGCCGAACCGACTAACAAGTGCTATTGACCTGTAGTTAATCCTGGAACAAGCTTGTTTCAAACCCATCAAGTCTTGCTGCAATCAGACCCTCAAACTCGTTCAACACATTGAGGATGGTTTCGAGACAAGAATGGTCACAGGCGCTGAATTCATGGACCTGTCAGCTGCATACTATACAATGAACCTCATACGGTCGTGGTGCAAGAATATCAAGCAGAAGGTGCACTTTCGCAACAGTATTCTTCAGCGAATAGTTGCATCGAAGTGGGGTGCTTCGCCTGACGTTATTTATTTATTTATTAATAGGAGAACCAACAGCAATAACAAATGGATAACAGTTGATTAAGAAACATAAAGCCAATTACAGGTTCTCACGGGTAAAAACAGAAAAATTATTAGAAATCTTAGGATCACAAACACTAACAAGCACGATAAAAAAGATTAAGAATATATATATATATATATATATATATTATTATATAAGGTACAATAAGTATTATGCACTAAGCACTTGTAAAAAAGTCAACGTTTAGCCGAGTGCGTGCAGAATAGGTTTTGGTGGTAAATGGGTCAAATGAGAACTCTTTACAAAGAATATTAAAGTCTTTACTTGCTCGCACCATATATGAGTTTTGCCTGTAGTTAGAAGAGGAAAAAGGAATGGAGATAGGTGGATTGAATCTAACTGATCTCTGAGGTACATTGAAACGTAGTTTATGAAGGAGATCAGGACAGTGAATCTCGTTGGATATAATTTTTAAGAGGAAAGTGCAATCTGCTAGTCGACGGCGATTTATGAGAGGCTGTAAATGAAATTTCTTGCAAAGATTTATGTAATTATCTGAATGGTATGGTATACGCAGCTGAAAACATAGAAAACGAATAAATATTTTTTGTATATTCTCTATACGATCAATGTACTTGCCATAACACGGGTTCCAGATTTGTGACGCATATTCAAGATGACTTCTCACAAAAGAGCAATAAAGAATCTTAAGGGTCTTGGCTTTCTTGAAACACCCTGCGAGTCTCATAACAAAACCCAGTGACCTCGAAGCTTTGGCCACTATTTGCTCAATGTGCACGTTAAATAAAAGTTATGCGGACTACAGGGCTGGCACTATACAGGGATCGGTCCTGGGGCCACATCTGTGGGACATCGGATACGACTGGGTGCTGCGCGCCGACCTCCCCAGTGGTGTTAGCGTCGTTTGCGATACGTTGGTCCTGGCGCAGGGGAGGTCGCACCAGGCGGTGCGGCGGTCGAACTAGCGACCCACGGGGTTGCGACAATCGTGGCTAGAATCCGGTAGTTGGGACTCGAGGTGGCCTTGCACAAGTCCAAGGCCATGTGTTTTCATGGTCCTGGGAACGCGCCACCGTCGGGTTCCCAAATAACGGTAGGAGGGGTTCACATCGGCGTCGAGTCGACGATGAAGTACCTAGGACTCGTCCTCGACAGTCGGTGGAACTTCGTGGAGCACTTCCGACGTTTGGCTCCCAGACTGGAGCGGGTCGGGGCTGCCTTGAAACGGCTCCTGCCCAATCTCCCCTAGATTGGGCAGGAGCCGCTTCAAGGCAGCCCCGGTCCAAACGTCTCCTGCCGGAGGCTATACGCGGGGTCGTGCGGTCCATGGCCCTTTACGGGGCACCGATGTGGGCGCATTCGTTGAGGCGGCGGCCAGCTGGCCGGTTGAACGCGTTCCAGAGGGTCCAGCCGGCTGGCCATACCCGGCTGGTCCGGGGATACCGCACGGTCTCCGGTGAGGCGGCGAGCCTCCTTGCTGGTTTGCCGCCATGGGATCTGGAGGCAAAAGTCCTCGCGCATATTTGGGAGTGGCGCGAGGAGGCGAAACGCCAGGGCTTGACTCCGATGCCGCGAGAAATCGCGGCACAGCGGACAGAGCTCCGACGGGATCTCATGGCGTCATGGAGAGTGCGATTGCCGCAACCCAGTGCTGGGCACGCCACTATTGCGGCGATAAGTCCCCTCTTTCAGGAGTGGCTAGAGAGGTGCCACGGCGTCCTCACCTTCAGCCTGACGCAGGTACTCACCGGACACGGCTGTTTCGGGAGGTTCCTGTTCGGTATCAGAATGCCACAGAACGACAGACAGAACACCCACCGCAACAGAAGGAACACGGATGGGTTTTAGTCAGTAAGAGTCTGACACGCCCTCCCGCTCCACCCAGAGCGGGAGAAGTCATCTGATGATATCCCACCCAAAAAAAAAAAAGGCTGGCTCTTTTTCTACAGGTCAATTCGCGTACTTCGTCTTAATCGTTATGCCAATGTAAATAGTGGATATAGCTTTGAATGAAACGTGCCAGGTTGCCTAAAAGCGACTTCAGTTTAAATGCTTTCTCTAGCAGGAATAGCGCCACCAGTAGTTCGCAAAGCGGGTGGCGAGCTCGAGCGTAGGAGCCAAAATGATCTCCTACACACGACACCCTTTGTACGACAATATCCTTGTGCCACAAAGGCTGAAAAGCCGAAACTGTTTTTTAAAGTGTGTCGTCCCACTTATTGCCGAAAGATAAAAAAAAAGACTGAAGCTGTGGCAAGACAGTGTTTTCTTACCAAAACCATTCGTTCCACTTGCTGAAGATCTCCCACCTAGACAGGAGTTGCCTTGGGTTACCTGGAAGTCTTTAAACAGACTCCAGACCCAGGTTGGCCGAAGCAAGGAAGAGATTTATAGACGATTCCGCCTGGGAGTGTAAATATGGTTCTGTTCCACAAACAATGGGACACTTAATGTCCTATCCTGCGAGGACTGTCATCTACACGGTACAGGAACTGATGGACGCTAGTGATGGCGCCAAACACGCGGCCGAATTCTGGGCCAAGTCTATTTAGATTGCCATCTACTATTTAATTTTGCGAGAGAGATGGTGACATTTTTCTCTTCCTTCTGTTTCTAAAAATCTGAAAATAAACTTATACGGGTAGTATAGAAACAAGCAAAGTTGGTCAAGAAGTTGGAGAAGAATAGCTTTTAAAATAAGTATATTATCATCATCTGTTGTAATACAGTGTTCTGCAGGTGGTGACCACAGAATCCAGAGGATACTATTATTTATACTATTACTTTAACAAACAAATATTTATTTATAGACACCATATTTTTACTTAATGACAGTTCTATAAATAAAAATAAAAACAACCAGCATGGACTGTTCAGATTAGAAAAGAGTCCAACAACATTATCCCCTTAATCTGTAGTCCAAGTATAAACATGACATAGAATTACTATAATAATAATGCACAACATAAACATAACGCGAAGGGCACTTTATATGTTTTGATTTTGGCAACCCATAACGTCAGCAGTCATTTCACTCGAAGGCTTCTAATTTAACTTTACCATTATCAACTAATTCCCGAATAAAATGATATCTAACGTCAATATGTTTAGTTCGACTTTTATGAACAGGATTTTGAGCTAGTTTCTGAGCGCTCTGGTTATCGTTGTAGAGCAGCACTGGTTCATATTTACCCGTTAAATCCTGCAACAACCGCTGAAGCGATACAGCTTCCTTAGAGGCAAACAAAAAAGAACAAAGCCATGTATTCTGCCTCTGTAGAGGACAGTGCAACTGTTTGCTGCTTTTTGTATTCCCAGGAAACAGGGGCATTTGAATAAAGACATATGTATCCTGTATAATATTTCCTATAACGATCATTAGCCCAATCGGCATCAACGTAACCTGACAGACGCTTAGCCGATTTCTTGAAAGTTAATCCATAATCTAATGTTCCATTCAACTAGGCTAAAACACGCTTAGCAGCAACCCAGTGTATATGCGTAGGTTTCTTATTAAACTGGCTAAGATAGCTCACGGCGTACGAAATATCTGGCCTAGTACCTACTCACAGCCAAATACATAAGTTTACCTATTAAACTTTGATATGGAGCATCTAAGACCTCATGGTCTTTATCGCTAGACTACAAATCGATACCAGCCGATCTATTCTGTAAAAATCCCACCGTGAAAACTTAGGTGAAGTGAGCGTGAAGTGAACTGTCATTCCACCTGCTGCTAGGGACTGACCGCTCACTCCGAGCTCACTTCACCTAAGTTTTCACGGTGAGATGATTACTGAATAGCACTGCTGGTTCGATAGGAGTTCCAACACTTTTCCAGTTTTCCATATTAAATCGCTTAAGAATATCTAGTATACAATGTAACGTCTTTGATTGACTTTAATCTCATCATTAGAAGGCAAAATTTGAGGCTATCTAAGTCGTTCATACCAAAATGTTCCCCAAGACCAACTCACAATATTGGCTATAGAAAAGTACATGATCGTCAAAATAAATAGCTAGAATACAAAAAACGTTACTAACTTGTCTAGTATAAACGCAAGGTTCAGACGTTAATTTTTTATAGCCCAAAGCTATTAGAACTTGGTGTAATCTTTTGTCCCAAGCCCTAGCAGCCTACTTTATGCCGTATAGTGACTTTTTCAACCAACACACCTCAGACTCTCTACCTTTAACAAGAATACCTTATGGTTGAGTCATTTAAACCTCCTCCTCCAAATCTCCATGAATAAAAGCACTATAATACCTACATACTAAGTGGTGCATCTTAAGATTATATTCAGCACCCAAAGTGATAAAGGTCAGAACTAATAACTAATTTTATTAACGAAAAGGGACACTCTCAGCTGTCTGAAAAAGAAAACAAAATTAAAAATTTAAATAACAGAGAATGAAAGAAAATACTTTACAAAATGTCATTGAGCCAGAAGATGAAGTTTCTTCAGTAGAAGAAATAGTCTTACGATGATGCATCAGATGTTATAGAAGTACCTGAAAATGGGAGGCCGCAAAAAGAGAGGCGTCCGCCCGCGTAGACCAGAGATTTTATACTGGACCAGAATGAAGAAAGTCATCTAGTCTCGGAAATATCCTACATATCCCATGAGAATGAAGATGATAAATACTGGCATGATGCTATAAAAGTTTAGATTAGAGCACATGTTAAGAATGGAACCTGGAAAATAGAAAAGAAGAACAAAGACATGAAAGAAGTTGACTACCAAATGGTTCTAAGAAACAAAACAGGACCTTATAACAGTATCACAAAGAAAGCCAGACTTGTAGCACGGGGATTCACTCAGCGACCAGGCGTTGATTACAACGAATCATATGGTCCTGTAGCTAAACTGAGTTCAAGAAGAAGGCTTGAAATTGAACCAGATGGACGTTATAACGGCGTACTTGACTGGTGAACTAGAAGAAAATATAGTAATGAAGTGACTTTTTAGAAGAATACCTGACTGATATCATGGTTGAAGAAAGTAAACAAAAAAAAAACAATGAGTATGCTAAGACATAAAAAGTTTTATATGTTTTTCGTTTACGTATTTTTAACTTAGATACGTACTAACAGCTGCGTCAATTAAAAGCGATATCTTTATTCATGAGTTATTTTAATAGATAAATCCCTCACAAGCCATAACATTAAATACTTATCTTCGATTCTACAAGCAGTCTGTTTTACTTAGCTAAAACATATAACATTATAGAATATTCTATTATTATTTCTTCCGTTTTGGTAACTAGATAGATAAGCTTGGCGCGAAACTTCCCTTTAAGTAGATTCAGCATTGTCTGTGGAAAGTTCTTGGGAGGTAACACTATATTATACAATCCATTTATCCCCTGAACCTGAACAAAATGTTAGATACAGTAATTGCTATATTTTAAATATCAATGGATCAGTATTCACGCGTCAATATCATAGGTAGGAAAAAAAACTGTCATACGCAGAACACCGCCTCCTATTCAAAACCGATGTGCGATCGTCGCGAATGTCACTTTTTGCTCGGAAAACCGGGGTGTGGGGTACGAACATCGGCTTAGGGCGTCGCTGGGGGGATGGAAACAAGATGGGACAGGCTGGATCAAACAGATTATTATTAGTGGGGGAATTAAAAACTATAGGTTCAGTTTCAGCGCGGGCTGGCGTTTCATCAAGCAAGGGTCGGGGAGGTATTACATAGGGGTCACGGTCGCGGAGGATTGCGGCGAGGTCGGTATGATATCTAAATAACATTAAAAAACATTTAAATCAGTCTCACCGGCTTATAGGGACAGTTACCGATGATACTTGAATAAGTTTCAACATAGTTCCATACCCATTTTATCTTTGACAATTCACAGAGTTTTAAATTCACCACTTCAAATGGTATCCCGCTATACATTACCACCCTCGCCTAAAAATAAAACACACATTAAATACAGTCTTCTTCTTTATCTACCAGCACCGATAGTAGATAGCTGTCGTAAGATTATCGGTCCTATACTCGTAGTTGGTTTTAGTTGTTAAAATTTTCGGATTACGGATTTGTGAGCAGCGTTTAGAGGGCTCCTTCGATAATATTGATTGATGTTCGATTCGGTACGGAAGCGTATCGAATGTTTGTGATAAGCCGTTCTTTTTTCACATTTTTTAAGTACCTAATCACGTTCATTCATAATTAAATTAATTTAAAAAGTGTTACTTACGGTAAAACATTTAAATATTGCAAAATAGTTGTAAAATCGGCTCTATTTTGGTTTTTGAAAGTTATTTAAAAAAGTATTGGTTTTACAAAAAAAAAACCAGCAAAAGTTGTTTAAAAGATAATTTCACAATTGATTTTAAAAAAAAAACAATTAATGCTTATTTTTGGCCCTGTCACCTAGAATTAGAAAAACGAAAAAGTGAGTGAAAAAGTATCTTAAAGACGTTCGAATTTAATAAAAATCGGGTATTTTGTGGCTTTCGTTATTATTAACAAAGTCCGATCGCGTAATTTTAAAATGGCGGCCTACTGCAAAATTAAAAAAAAAAAATTGAATAAGCAATAACTTGTGTCGCAGCGGCCAGATTCGAACCATTTTTTTTTTTTTAATAAATTGCATGTTTTTTTTTTAATGAAATTACGAAAAAAAAAGGTTCTACAACCAATAGGAGCGAATAATTATATATTTTTTTCAATTACGCATAGCGATCGCTGTGTTGTTTATTTTTACTTCGGACCGGCTAGGTAGTTGTTTTCTTCAAAACTTACTTCACAATGAGTTTTTTTTTTTCGAAAAGTGGTCTTTAACCTTATGCCTTATACGATGTTAACAAACTACGCAAAATCACGCGTCAGCTGTGGCTACTGCGGGCTCGAGCTCGAGTTTGCCCGCGCCGAGACCTATCAGTTAAATTAGTTGCATAATCAATTGAGGGACCAAAAAATCACTCACGACGACGATGCAGATTTCTCCATTCCTATATATTTTTTCCTCAGCTACACGCTAGTGCTATTTGTTTTTTCCCCAGAAGCACAGCTGTCTGTTCAGTTAGAAAAAAAAAAGATTCTATACAATAGTATGCAAGACAATTTACAATACGCAAAAAAATAATTTAAATTATAAATTAAATAGCTATAATTAATACGAGTAGCCATATGACAGCTAGCACACGCCAATATACCAACCAAAAGCATCGAGTACTATACTCAAGCAGAAATAAAAATAACTAAACGTAAACAATATCTAAAAAAATAAAATAAAGCCTCCAGGCATAAAGGGCGTGCCCGCTTACATATAGCTGTAACTAGAAGTTACAATTGATAAACTAGGACCATCGAGGTAAAATAAATAATTGTCGAGGTCGCTAGCACATATTGCAATACAACTCATAAATAAAAAAACATTGTAATGAGTAGATTATGTCAACAATAAATTAAAATAAAATTAAACTAAATTGACTTATATATAAAGTAAAATTACAAACAATTATATAAACTCATGTATCCTGTCAGTAGGTAAACTAATTCTGGAGAAAGAACATTTAAACATTGTCTTGAGATAATCACAGCGACCAACTATTCTTATCATTTAAGTAGTCGTTGATAGAATAGTATGCCTTTGAACAAAGGTTGGACTTTAATTTAGTTTTAAACGCATTAAAAGGCAAATCTAGCAAAGAAGAGGGTAGCTTGTTATAAAAAGTTATACCAAGCCCAACAAATGAGTTATGAACATGGCAAAATATACACATATACATCAATCCGTAACCACTGACCCGCAGCTGGCGCGTTATTTTGCGTAGTTTGTTAACATCGTTTATGGCAAAAAGATCGCCGTAAATCTTTCGGAAAAAGTTTCTCATTGTAAATTAAGTATTGAATAAAAGAACTAGCCCGATACAGGAAATATACACAACACAACGATCACTATACGTAATTGAAAAAAAAACCTATCTTCGCTCCTATTGGTTGTAGAACATATTTTTGCTTTTAAAAATTCATAAAAAAATAAGAGCAAAATCATGCAATTTATTTCAAAGTGCATAATTCGCAAAGATACAGACGTTAACTCTCAGTTTTTTTTAAAATAACAATATTGTTTATAAATAAGAAAAAAATAAATTTTGGACTGATTAAATGGCTTATTAGTACCTACAGATTGCAAAAAAATTGGTTCGGATCTGGCCGCTGCGAAAGTTATTGCTTATAAATTAGCTAACCATTTTGCAGTAGGCCGCCATTTAGAAATTTCGCGATCGAACTAGGGGGACTTTGTTTATAATAACAATAGCCACAAAATACCCGATTTTTATCAAATTCGAAAGTCTTTATGATACTTTTTCACTCACTTTTTAGTTTTTCCAATTCTAGGTGTCAGGGCCAAAAATAAACAATAATTTTGGATTTTTTTAAATCATTAATCCTGTAAAATTATCTTCTGAACAACTTTTAGGGGAAATATTTTTTTGTAAAACCAATACTTTTTTAAATAACTTTCAAAAACCAAAAAAAGAGCCGATTTTACAACTATTTTGCAATATAAAGTATGACGCGTATCTCGGTTTTTCTGGAGACTTCAGGATGTAACTATACATTTGTTTTTCATTTTGAACCAAATTTCGGCTTGATGGCATCGACCACCACTTTCCCTGATTTTGATGTCTCTGGGGCCGTGACTATATGGGAGTCCAGTCATTTCACCAAAAGTGTTTTTTACAAATTTTCACTTGACAAGTAACTATTGGCATAGATACATGATTGTTATTTCATCACTGTATAGCAAGAAGTTTGCCAAATAATAAAGAGCGATTATCCTAAAAGTAAGCCACATCGTAAATAGCTGTAAAGTAGTAGTAATGTGTAGCTGTACCTGTTTTGATTAATTTGGCAATATTACTGTATGGAAATATGAAATGTGGTTAACTAGTGAACTAAAATATTAATTATGAAATGCAATAATTAATATCGTAACACCGAATATTAAGAAATGGTTAATCAAGTAGTAACATTTTTCATTGAATAATGCTGTTAGCTTCTTTTTAAAATTGCGTATTGTGTCATCTTTTATTATGTCAGGTACTTTGTTATATATGGCCGGTCCCATACTATTTTTTTTTTAAATGTAATGCGGTGTTGCAACGCTCGACTTTTAACAGATTTTTGTACTGGATTGTGATTGGTCTCTTACTAACTTGTGATACTGTAGTTTAAAAGACACATGTTACGTTTAACAAAAAATTGCCTATTCTCAAATATACATTGCCGGAAATGTTAACAACTTTAGGGACTTAAACACTGGAACACAGCTATCAGTCATTTTCATATTTAACATCGACCTCAAACAACGTTTCTGGGCAAGAATTTCCCCAGAAAATTATACCGTATCTCAGAATGGATGCCACAAGGCCATGGTATGCAATCAAAGTTGTGGGTGGTGATGTGTACACAAAGTGATGACTGTATCGGCGTCGTGTTGCGCTGCGTGGTGTCGCGAAACCTTCCACGAAATCGTCGGTACGCCACATCTTTCGGCCAAAATTCTTCTTTCATGAAGGTTTCTAGGTACTGAGTTGGAACCTGCACCACAAACGACTTGAAATTTATGTTATGGTGCGACTCCAACTTCTCTACTCTCAAGGTCCACTTGGTCTTGGTTCTGGTGTATTCCACGATGTCTTCAGTCATCGTGGAGTGATGTAGACGGGAAACGTACAGCTGCGTCGACGGTGTAGCAGGCCGCAGCAACATATTTGGTCCTGCCAGAGCAGTACCACATCGATTACGGCAAGTGGGCTTCCTTCAATTCGATTCCACCGTCATGGAACCTTCCTTGTCTGGCTGTCCTTTCTTAGGGGCTGGGGATAAGATACCGGGAGCCGGTACATTGCGACTCGGTTGATTTTGCAAAAAATATTTTTTTCTTTTGCTGCTCCTTTTAGATGGGAGGTTGTGCAGCCGCTGCTGCGAAGCACGGCGAGGTGTTGACTTGCTAACTTGTGACGTCGCCTCTACTGCGGTAGAGGCGGGATCGGTGGGGTGCAGTAACGTAGTGCGCATAGCTTGCAGTAACAGCGGCCGGTGACGAGTCCAATTTCACTGAGTCGAAACTCGACAGCGATGCGTTGTTTGCACCACGACGAGTGTAATCAGTTCACCTTTGATGCGAACTCACGTGACCGCTACAGTATTGCGTAAGTCAACCATATCGGCACGTAACAGTCACTGATAGTTTTTTGTGACTCATCCAACTTGAACTTCATCTCGGCCAGGCTAGCTTTCAGAGTAACATTATCCTTCAGCAACCTGGTGACGTCGACGTGATCAGATGTAACGGCGGGCAGCTTCCGCAGCTCCTTTGCCACAAAGCTCGGCATGTCGTCAGGGTCAGTCTCCTTAAACACCTGAAACATGTCTTGGAGACCCTTCTCACCCTTTTCGTCCCTCCTGCGGGACGGCATTCGGTCTGCTAAGTCAAGCGACGTGTACAGTGTCGTTTTTGCACTGCGTATCTCATCTTTGGTGTAGCTCGAGGTGCAGATCTGCATGAGGCTAACTTCATCCATGACGTCCAGTTGTTGCAGGTTCCTGCCAAGAGCTCGTTGACTATGATTTTTTCGGAACCCATGACGGCGACGGCTAATACCACGCTAAGCGCGAATTAATAATTCATAGCGAAGAGTGATGCGCGACCGTTTTCGAGCGCGCATCACACTAGACTGATTATGAAGTATGTATGTGTATTCGGGATCTGCTATACAGCAAGAGGCTTGGAAGTTTGGACTTGGACGTAATGATTTGGGTTATGGCAATATGCCTTTGTTTACCTTATTTGCAAAATCAGTATGGTATGAAGATTATTAATAAAGTTGAGTATGTAATTTCGAATATTGAGTTAAATAGATATTATTATATGGGGTAAGGTGGAAGAAGTGAATAAACATATGAAGATTTTGCTTTGAAATAATTATAAACTTGTGGATTCTGAGGTACCGTACTACAAGTATGTGCCCGACCCAGTTCTCGAAAATGACCCATGATGATCCCAGTACAACAGTAACTATATCAGGTTTATTGGCTACAATAGTCCTCGATTGTAGCCAATAAGCCTGATATACATAGTAGTGATAGGTCGATTTGCGCGCCACGCAATGAAAGTCGTTGCCATTCCACATGACGAGAACCTCGTGATAGCTAACCACCGGTAGCTTGGACCCTGCTCCCAACACCGGCGGACCTCTATTTTTTATATTTTTATGTTTTTCTTAATTATGTTTATTTTGAGTAAGTATAATATTTAAAAATGTAAATTCATAAGAATTCAAAATTCATTTATTCAAACTAGGCTGAGAATCAGCACTTTTCGAACGTCAAAATTACATAAAACAGTCCCCCAAAACGCCCACCCTTCACCACTTCCTAGTGCGTTTGCTGGGAAGAAGAAGTGGCGCAACAAACTCAATCTAAATGATAAAAAAAGTAAAAGCTATGACTTGAATGTGGTGACTTGTAAATTGACGTATTCTTTCCAGGACGTGATAGTGTGACCCATTTTCAACAATTAAGCACCACATAAAGCCTAGGCGAAAATTCATGGGATTCGAGAAAACCCCATGTTTACGTTTTTTTGAAAATTTCCTAGTATTCGTCACTAAATGTCACTTTTCTCTAAACTCTCTAATTGAAACTCAAACTCAAAGCTTTTATTTCAATTAAACCATTTACAGGCACTTTTGAATTGTCAAGGGGTCGGTCAGTCAGAAATATGAAGCTAGTTGCCCATTCCAAAGCGTAGGTTCCTATGGAGAAGAACGGGCAAGAAACTCCACGGACACTCTTTTAAATCATAATATTGTTACAAAATATTGGTTACATCATTCATATTGAAATTATTCATGCAAAAACAATGTAGAAAGATGTGCACGTAAAAAACGTCCGTAATTAAAAGATAAAAACAATTCAAAAATTAAAATAAGCTGAGGCAGATAAGAGATGACCAGTTCCTACTGACGGCGCCCGTTCACGAACATGACGCATGGATCAGCACCGTTTAGCTCAACCATTTTGAAGAGAACTTAACGATCCAACACACTCGCCACCACCAGCGAGACATTTGAGTGAGCATGACATACTCCCAGCCGCCAGGGCACCTCAATTCATTGAAAGACGTACCCAGTAAATGGTAGCTTTATTTATGGTACATGGTTACAGTGCTCACATATGTGCTATGCAATTATTATTATTAATTGAATGGCCTTCATTGCCTTTTCATGGGAATGGGTAGATACCAAATACTTTACCAAATCTTTCGATGTAACCAAATTTTCTAAAACACCAAACAGGTACAGGTTAAAGGATGAAGTTAAGAAATTTTCAAAAATCATCTACGTACATGAACTTTGACACCAGTTATCTCGAAATTTTGCTACAGCATTAAGCGTACAAGTTACGGAGAAGACACTCTTTCTTGTGAATAAAATGGTTCTTATTTAATACTTTTTAAGGCATTGTCTACCAACCAACCTTTTGGGTGATTCAGAGGTAGGCACAATAGCGAACATTCTTAGTTTTGGACAGAATAAGGTATACAAATAAAAACAAAATCAACTCAAATACTCCTTTATACTGTATAATATCTTTTCAATTATGTATTTTGCTTGGAATGCACACCCAAAGTTTAAGCTCGATATGAAATCAGAGGAGTGGAATGACATACAAAAGTACGGTTATTAATAATATTAATATAAAACTTTATTTCGGGTGGCATAGACCCATAGAAACCTTAATAATATTTATTTTCTTTACATTACATAAGACACGCCACACCCACACAAGACATGACCCACTGATTCTGAAAGGAACAGTCAAAACGTACAGCTATTGCAAGCAAACTAAGTATTTTACTACGAATCATAAAATGTTACAGTAGTTTCGACTATTGTCTCTTCCGTTACGGTGACTTGAAAGTAGAACTTGATGTGAAACTTGCCTTTTAGAAGGTTCTGGAGTCTCTGAGGTATATTCTTGGGTGGAAATTCCACGTTGAACATTCCATATGAACCCTGGGAACAAAACGTCAAAATGTTTTGGGTACCTAACAAATTAATGAGGTCGGGAAAAAGGGTTTCATTGCGGACGGAGCCAGTTCAATAATATCCTATTTACAGAATAAACAATTTCATTTCATTTCTAAAAGCTACGGTTTACTAGAAGACCAGTGGGCGCGATATAACGGCCGCAGTGACGACTTTCATGAATATGATGGCTGCGGGGTTTGATTTAGCGGTGTCAAAAAGTCTCTAGAAAAACCATGAACACACGAACTTACTTTCATGTATAACGTTTTATAGTGCCGTCATTCGTGGGTAAATTGTGGACACTATGATGTGTTAGCGACCGCTCTTCCAGGATACCGTAGATATTGTAAAGGAACGTCCAAATACTTAACGTTTTGAGAATACAAACTTATAAGGCCAATAATTATTGGCAGTGCAGGGGTGCAGGGCAGCACTCTATACACTTTTCGGATTAGTGCCGTTAGCGGCATAATAGTGGCGCTGCCTCGGTTTGGCTAAAGTGCCGTAAGAATTTTATTGTCATTGTCACTATATCACTGTCACTGCCACTTCTTATTTTGTTTAATTGTTGAGGTTAGTTGGCAGTAAAACACCACATTCCCAAAACATTACATTTTCTTGTGCCTAAACGGACCCTGGCACTCGCCGGCCGGTCCCACGGCACCGCTCGCTTCGTTCGCTCGGCTCGTGCTTTGTGTGGTCACAGTTATATCCCAACCTAGCTTACCTTTCAGCCATTTTCATTTGCTAAGCCAAGGGGATATGGCTACATTTACGTTTAGCCGGCTATAGATTAACATTAGCCTTTCCTGAAAAACAAAATAACAAGTGACAGTGAGAATGACAATGCAATGCTTGAGCATTATTATTCTCACTGTCACTTCCGCCGTAAGCATTATGTACAGCTCATTGTCACTGTCACTTCCGCCGTAAGCATTATGCACAGCTCATTGTCACTGTCACTTCCGCCGTAAACATTATGCACAGCTCATTGTCACTGTCACTTCCGCCGTAAGCATTATGCACAGCTCATTGTCACTGTCACTTCCGCCGTAAGCATTATGCACAGCTCATTGTCACTGTCACTTCCGCCGTAAGCATTATGCACAGCTCATTGTCACTGTCACTTCCGCCGTAAGCATTATGCACAGCTCATTGTCACTGTCACTGGTTTGATTGTCAACAATCAAACCAGTGACAGTGACAATGAGCTGTGCATAATGCTTACGGCACTTTAGCCAAGCCGCGGCAGCGCTACTAATATGCCGCAAATAGCCGCACTTTAGCACTATACACTTCCAAAATTATTCGGCCTTATAACTTTTAAACGGAATCAGAAGCTTCTACTTACCGGCTGATAAGGACAGTCACTGCGAATATTTGAATAAGTTTTAATATAGTCACTCAACCAATCAATTTGTGTAACGTCGCACAGTCTTATCTTCAACAGTTCTACTGTCAATCCGCCAAACATTACCGCTCTTATCTGAAAAATCAATCAGATGATCAGTCAGAAAAAAATATATTTAACGGATCAGCGACACGTACTTATGTGTAATAATTGAAAAATCTGTTTAAAAAAAAACTTTAATTTAGGAACAAAAATTAATGTCATTAAAATATAATAATTTGATTGCTAACATAGGTTGGTTGTTGGTCCCGGCTGTCATTCGTGGATCTTTGACAGTCGTTACGGGTCGTCAGAAGCGAAAGCGAAGTGTGTTGGATCATTAAGTTCCCTTCAAAATGGTTGAGCTAAATGATGCTGATCCATGCGTCATGTTCGTGAACGGGCGCCGTCAGTGGGGACTGGTCATCTCTTAGCTGCCATGGCTTATTTTAATTATTTTTGTTTTTATATTTTTATTATGGTAGCTTTTAACGTGCACGATTTACTACATTGTTCTCACATATATAATTTCAACATGAATGATGTAACCAATGTTTTGTAACAATATTCTAATTTAAAAGAGTGTCCATGGAGTTTCTTGCCCGTTCTTCTCCATAGGAACCTACTACGCTTTGGAATGGGCAACTAGCTTCATCTTTCTGACTGACTGACCCCTTGACAATTCAAAAGTACCTGTAATTGGTTTATTTGGAATAAATGATTTGAGTTTGAGTTTGAGTTTGAAGCCCGAAAGTCTGACAACCAGTCTTACCAAGGGGTATCGTATCACCCAATTACTGGGTTGTGGAGGTCAGATAGGCAGTCGCTCCATATAAAATACTGGTATTCAGCTGCATCCGGTTAGACTGGAAGCTGACCCCAACGTAGTTGGGAAAAAGGCTAGGCAGATGATGATGATGATTGCTAACATAGGTCAAATTAAATTGAAAGACTTGCGATATCGATGGATACGGTACATACAAACTTCCCCATCACTACATGTTGTACGAGGACAATACTGATAACGCATCGTAGCTGGGCCCGTGCGATGTGCCAGCGCCTCCCCGCTCTCACCATATACAGGGGCCTTATTATGAAGTATTAATGCCATCATTATCCCACTGCGAAAAAAGGATGGTGCTAGCGGCCTGGTATAGCTCCGTCTCTCACTCACACTGGAATAATGGTGACATTAATACGTCACAATACGTCCCCAGGTGAGCGCGCGGGAGGCGCGGTGGCTCGTGCGCCGCTCGTAGCCACGCGCGATCACCTGAGCTAGCGCACCGGTCGCACTTGCGCTGAGCGCGTGTTTAAGTATTTGCAGCTACCCCCTCCTTTAATTAAATAATGCCTCATGTTGTAATAAGTTTGTGAGCATTATTATTATATACTTACTTATAAAGGTACTCCTAGCCTGTAAAAGTGTTTTTATTAATGTACTTAACTGTTACTTTATTTTTAAGTAAGCTTTGTATATTTTATGTTAATAAAGATTTTTTCTAAACAAACAAACAACCGACTTTGTAGTGTTTTTGGGAAGCCCAGTTGTTCTGTTGTTCTTCTCCATATGAATTGTGACGAGCATAAATTGCTTGGCAACCATAATAAAGTAATCGAATCGCAATCCGTGAAATACTTATTATTGAGCAGTTCCGGTGGCCATCTGTGGCCTTCATCATCAGTTCCACTTCACCAAATGGTACTTTCCGAGAGCAGCTGTACGAGTTACTATAAAAAATACCCTAATCGCTATAGGTTTACCTATATTTGAAGAGTTCCCTCGATTTCTCCAAGATCCCATCATCAGATCCTGGCCTGATGACAATACGACCATCTCGGTAGTATTTACTTTCAAACAAAAACAGAATTTATAATTTATATATGACTGAGCCATGGCAGAAAAAAAACTGCTCCTTTTGGAAGTCGTTTAAAAAAACCCATTCGGTACCTTTACGTATAACGTGGATAACTTAGTACATACCGTAACATTGTTCCCATTCGTGTATCTAGAGGTCAGCGTAAGGTTAGTCTTATAAGGCTCCCCTCTTCTGCTGCGCCGGGTTATGCCATAACATTCCGTCAGATATTTAGGATTGCAATAGTTCATTGTGGCCCTCTCCTGCTTAAACTGTGACTAAAACAAAAAGTGATCAGCTTAAAAAATGCTGTCCCTTTTATTCTGACTTATTTGCCATATTTCATTATTCAAGCTATATCATAACGATAACTTATTTATTTATTTATTGGGACTATGATGTAATTTATTACAACACAATTCTATACAAAATTAAAACTAATATGACGGAGGAGGACCTTCTCCATTATCATTAGCACTCATTTTAAGTCCTCTTATTAACTATGGGCGACGGTGGGTAGTGTTGGATGAAGAAAACAGACTCGTATACACAATCAGATTATAATCATTCTAATACAATAATTACAGCACCGTATGTAGAATAGGAAATCACAAAGTAGGTACGTATCACAGAACGCGAGATGGTTTAGTGTCCGCACGCGCCGCCTGCCAACCGAGAAGTGAAGTTTTCAATCGATGGCGCGCGCCCCACCAACTCCATCGAGCGCCACCAGATGGCGCTGGCGTACCGGATACGACTCGATTGCGACAAATATGTTATTATACATACTAAAATATAGCGTCGAAACCATGTCGGATAACGATAATAATTGAATTATTTAAAATAAAAATTACTTTCTACAATGCACTGCCTCGATGGTCTAGTGATCGCAAGCGCTAATGCTGAACATGAGGTCCTGGGTTCGATTACCAGGTCGGGGAAAGTGTCATTGGGTTTTTCTTTCTGGAATTTCTCAGTAGCAGCCCGGAGTCTGGATTTGTGCCCGGTTGATGGCAATAGGCTCGCCTCCTATTACATGGGACTTAAACATAACTGGTGAAATGGGAGTGTACTACAGGTACACCTTTGCCCAACCCTTCGGGGAAACAAGGCGTGATGTTATGTTATGTTATTATTGATTAAAAATACTTTCTCAAAATTTGGTCTGGTTTTCAGAGTACTTTTTTTGTTGAGGTCCTAGAAGTGGGGAAAATAATGCAAGGAACTCTTTTATATTTCTCCTTATTCTTTTTGGAGTACAAAAAAAATTGTATATGTGAGTACGTTGGGCTTGTGGCTAAATAACCGCATAATGCGCAATGGCCGCACAGTTTGATCGATCAGAGTTAAGTTACGCATTGCGCGGTCGATCCGTGGATGGGTGACCATCCCTTTCATACCGAGACTCCCCCGAGCTTGGAAATGGTCTTGGCTGTCATGTACATCTTTGACAGTCGTTACGGATACTCAGAAGCCTTACTCTGATATGATACGATCGGAAAGGGTAGGTTGGCGCCCCTGGAACCCAATAAATCCCGAGATCGGAGCGGCAGGCCGCCCTGATCGGTTTGCGTTTTAAGGCCTATATGACTGATGCGCACAGACGAAAACCCAATCAAGTTTATTTTTGGACGGATTCTATAACCGTTCTGAAGCGGCTCCGTAGCGAAACCTGCACATTTAAAGCCTTTGTCTCTTTCCGGGTGGGAGAGATAGCTGGGACAACGAACATCCAGAGTAGGAAATACGTCCCCACTGCTTTAAATGTCGCAGACATTTACAATTTCACAACTTCATCAAGTTGGTTCACAGGACCCACATTTCTCTTATCTCCCTCTTGTACCCTCTGACTGGACATGCGAACAAACGTGTATCATCCCTCCGGTGAACGAAGAACTGAAACGAGACTCGGAATCGGTGGGACTGATAGTTGCATCAGCGCGACAGCTACCTTTACCGGTAGTTGCGGATCACCAACGCTTTAGCAGTTGGACCCGGTTGCTACCCATCAGTGTTTAGACAGGTTTCGATCAGTTTTGCGCCAAAATTCCAAATTTTCTCCAAACGCACTTCGAGATGCTCGAAGCCTTTTTTCTCTTTCCGTTGAAGACCTCAACGTTGCGGAGGTCCATTTATTTAGTAAAGTTCAAAAAGATTCCTTCCCCAAGGATTTGATGTGCGTTGGAACAGCACGTTCCGTTTTTTCGAAACCTTTCGTTATTGCTCGGTGAAGACGGGCTCCTTCGTCTTTCTGGTCGCACTGCCGTCGCAGAGCATGTATAGTCACGCCCAATTGTCCTAGACGGCCGACACCCCATCGTCAAGCTACTGATATGCATCTATCACGCGGTACGCGCACGGACATAACGAGCTAGTGGTCAAGGAATTGTGCCAGAGGTTCTACGTACTAAGCAGACCACGCAGTCAGAGGAACTTCACAGAAATGCCAGTTTTGCCGCAATCGGAAGGCTAAGCCGGAATCACCATCATAAGGAGATTTACCAGATGCCAGGTTAGCACATCACTAGCGCCCTTTCACCCACGTAGGGTTGGATTATTTTGGACCACTGAGCGTCTTTATTGGCAGACGCATCGCTAAGGGATGGATTGCATTATTTACGTGCATGATGGTGCGAGTCGTGCATTTGGATATCGTTGAGAGCGTATCGTCGGACTCTGCCCTGATGGCACTCAGAAGGTTCATCGCTAGAAGGGGATGCCCGACAAGGATGTACTCAGATAATGGGACTTCATTCATTGGCGCAGCAAAAATGCTACCAGAGCTCTTCAATTTCTGCGCAAATAGAAGAATAGAATGGCGATTCATTCCCCATCCACACCATTTATGTGGGGTTGTTGGGAGCGGCTTGTCCGTTCAGTAAAAAGTTCCATTGCCGTGACCTTAAAGGAAAGGACGCCCAAGGAGGAGGTATTGAACAGCTTGACCCCTGACACACGTCTCAGTAGATGCGGATGCGGAGTACGCCCTGACTCCCTTCACCTTTTTAATTGGAAGTCCAAGCAACGAGCCTGAGATTAATGTGTTCGACGACGCAGACTTGGTCCGACGTGCTAACTGGAGAAAGGCGCAAAGGCTGGCAGACCACTTCTGGCAGCGCTTCGTACGAGAGAACCTGCCCACGCTCACACCTAGGGGGCGTTTGCAGGAAGCTCATTCTTTAAGGGTGGGCGATTTAGTTTTTATCGTGAATGGCACGCTGCCCAGGAACCAATGGCCCCGAGGGTGAATCGCGGCTGCACCCGGGGAGAAAAGGAGAGGAGGGGTAGTGAGAGTAGTGGACGTAGCAACAAAGGGGGGCGGGCGTCTTGCGTCGACCCACTCGCAAGGTGATGTTGCTGGTCGCCGGTCAGTAAATTGGTGCCTTCGCACCGTCGGGGGCCATGTTGGCGACCAGCAACCAACCTTTTTTATATTCCTATTTATGTTCCCTTTTTATTATTTTTTTGGTTCTTGTTTTTCTGTCAGTCCGCTAACGTCAAAAATATAAAAGGTAAAAGAAAGTGTATGTGCATGGTACACTGACCTCCATACTTGTATAGATGGAGGTCAGTGGCATGGTATAATAACATAGTTCGCCAGGTATTCTCTTCCCGTGACAGCTGGGTCACGTGATTGGCCTAAGAATACGTCATCAGTTGCGATGCGGCTCTCAAACTTTTTTAGTGGGGAAAAAGATAAAAATATTACAACAATACTCAATTTTTATCATTTTTAATAAATCGACATGAGGGTGACACTGAAAGTTCTTAAAAAATCAAAAACTAAACAAACTAGCAAGTCTTATTATATCTTTTCAAAATAGTGTCCATTTACATCAATACATAGCTGCATCCGATGGAAAACTGAGAAAAGCACTTTGCCCACTCGTCCTTAGGGGTCTCTTCGACGGCATTTTGAAACGCAGCCACTGCTTCCTCGGCGGCCATAAAACGTTACCCTCGAAGTTTTTCTTTTATTTTCGAAAATAAATAAAAATCGCAAGGTGCGAGGTCAGGGCTATAGGGGTAGACGGGTGACCCAGTAATTCCACGTCTGACGTCGCCAAGTAGTCGATTGTTTGCTGGGCGGTGTGCGACGAGGCATTGTCGTGGTGAAGGAGGATCCTACTGCGAGGTCGTTTCTCCCGAACTTTTTCCAAGACAAGTGGCAAACAATTGTTAGTGTACCACTCTGCAGTAGGTAACTGTTTTTCGATCCTCTAAAACAATTGTTGCGTAATGACTTGTCCTTCTGAAGAACGATGCCACCATCTTTTTTCTTACGCTTTGACCTCTCTTCACTCAACAACTCCTCGGAAGGAAACACCCAGACAGCAGACTGTCTCTTAGTTACAGGATCCAAAAAAAAAAAAACAGCTTTCGACACTCGAAAAACACTGATTAATATTTTAGATAAGCCCAAAAGGCCTTGAAGCCAGAGCCGTTAAACCTTATTAGATAAATTAAATGATATGTCGTAAGGTACATACCAGTTCTTATTGTTGTTTTCGGTCTACAATATTGAAGCCATGCATTTGTTAGCATCTCTTCTTTGGGAAAAGAAAAAAACCTTATTACACCGCCTTTTTTAATTCTGTTTTTACTGTTTGTTATGGAACAATTAACCATTTTTTTGTGTATCTTTCACAGTTTTCCTTTTCACAGTAACTAATGTTTGGGAACCACAGTATTTTGCTCACCGAGCGAAACAACGCTATAGGTGAGCGACACGACGATAGCGATGAAATGGCGAGCTGTCGGTATGACACTTGTCAATTCTATGTGTGGCCACTGTGCGTGATTGAATTACCCGAGCAAAACGCCTTTTTAACTTAACAAAGCAATTATGAACGAATAATTCAATATGTTCAATAATTTAAAACTAAATAGATGAATCACACGAGTTACTAAATAGTTAAGCTAGTTAGTAATTTATTTTATTTTCATTAACTAAATGAGAAAGTTCCTAAATTTACTGAAAAGGACAATCAATGGCAACACTTATCGTGACGTAGTCTTAGGCCATCGTCGGAAGAGAATACCAAAGTATGTTATTATACCATGTGTATGTGTTTTTGTGTTTCCATTTTTATTAAGCCCCTCATCCTCAACAGTTTTCTGTCAATTTATTGATGATTAAACGAACTTACCTGTAAGTGAAGTTCTATCATAATTATACGAAACGCCTCGTCCGAAGAGATTAGTAAGTTACATGTAGTATCGCTAGATGTCGCCACTTCAGCACTAGTTGAGAATATTCCTTTGCCTAGGTTTTTTTTTTTTTATGTGGGTAGGTACTCGTATTACTCGGTGACCGCTGTTACGCTGGTTCCTCATTTAGTTTAGAGTAAGATCCATAAATCATTGATGTATTTCCTAAGAGATTAGTAACGGGATGTATAGGGCGGGCGGGCGGTTACTAATCTCTTCGGACGAGGCGTTTCGTATAATTATGATAGAACTTCACTTACAGGTAAGTTCGTTTAATCATCAATTATACTTCACGCCTCGTCCTCAAGATTAGTAAGTTACATGTAGAATTTAAGAGGATGTGAGGGAAATATCTTCAATGATACATCCTTTTAGATGAATAAAGTAAACGAATATTTATTTTCAAAAAAAAGTGAGTATGTATAAACCTCTTTCTTTTAATTTTACAAAGTAACAATTTTAATAAGTAATCACTTCAACTTAAAAATTAAAGAAATTTCTTTTGCCTTACATAACATGAATACAAATTATTCTTATAATAATCGTAACAGTTACTAAATAGTAATGTAAATAAATTCCTACAAATAAAGAAATGTGTTTCTAGTTATTGATAATCGAATGAGCTAAGGATGTACAATCATTGTTCAAAATCGTTCTATTGTAGAACCTCGCAAACACAGTTGAGTTGCCACTCCAGCCGGCTGTGTTGCGGATAGCATCGACGCTAACACCGAGTGAGTGCGCGCGCGACGTGCTGGCGTGCCTTGTGCTGTGCGCAGAGAACACGGACGTGTCGATCCCGCACTCACTTAGTGTCGTTTTTACCCAGCGGCTGAGGGTTTGGGTGCCGACTGATTTGTGCGGCTTTTTTATACCTACGAACAGCAGGTCAGATTTTCTTAAGGGCGTCGATTTATTTGTATAGCAGAGCAATGTGGCAGCGGGACAAATTGCAGGTTTTTGATTAAAGAATGGAATGTAAAGCATTGGTTGTTTGGAACCTGCTTTAGAAGTTTTGATGTTATCTGGGATTCTAATAGTGATGTGGTTTGGTGCAACAGTAATGTTCTTAATATTTATTTTGGATAATGTTTGTAATCTATGGGCGGTTGTAAGTGCAAGTAATGTGATTGTTTTCCTAGTTAATTTATCAAATGACAGCTCTTCATTTGGGTACCATTGACTAAGGTGTTCAAGTACGCCATTTGTGTCCCATGTGTAGCTATACTTTGGTAAAGATGGTCGAAGGCGAAACACGCCTTTGAAGAATCTCTGTATTCTGTCATCTTTAGATATGTTTGATCCTAATAAAATTGCGAGAGCCGACCTACAAGAATTGAGGGTACCATATTGCGCACCCTGATGATATTGTTGGGTCAAAAAATGTATGACAGTAGGAATAGACGCAATAAACAAATTGGTGTGAGTATTTATACAGTAGTTCCACCATTTCCTCAGGGAAGCGTCGTATTGTTTGAGGGAGTTGGTCGATAATGACGCCATCATTATTTCCAGTGAAGATGGTGGTACGCTTCTTCTTGATAGTGCCTCCCGGATAAGAGAGCAGCCTCCAGGGTAATCGTCTGGTGTATCCGACTGGAGCTGGAATGCGAGATTAAGGCTCGTTTGTGAGGTGGAAAGGATAAAACTTTAGAGACTGTGAGGGCTTGAAAGACAGGATACCACGGCTGGGTGGGCCATGACGGGACAACTACAATACCTTTAGATTTTTCGGCGATTATTTTCCTGAGAACTTTCAAAATTATCGAAAAAGGGGGAAAAGCATAGAAATGCGTTTTCGCCCAGGATACTGTGAATGCGTCGATAGCTACTGCATCAGGGTCCCTATGCCATGAGATATAGTCTTCACATTTTTTGTTGATGCGACTTGCGAATAGGTCAATCTCGGGTGAGCCAAAACAATGAGTTATGTGGTCGAAGGCCCGATCGTTTAACTCCCACTCGATGTCTGGGTGGTTTCTCCGTGATTCTACATCTGCCACGACATTATTACTAGATTTTATATAAGATGCATAAATGTACAATCCTCGATCCTCGCACCATTCCCAAATTTCTCTTGTAATTTGTGTAAGGTGTGGGTACTGAACACCACCCATCCGATTAATATAGGCAACTGCAGTTGAGTTATCTACGCGCAAAAGAATCTGGCAGTCGGACAGGTCTTTTGCAAAGATTTTTAGAGCAATAAAAGCAGCCAACAATTCAAGATAGTTGATGTGCTTTTTTCGCTCGGTGTTTGACCAACTACCACTAGCTGTATTGCCGATACAGGCTGCGCCCCACCCCGTCGTTGAGGCGTCAGAGAATATTTCAATGTGATAGTCGTCACTTCTTATGTGACGTACTGAATTCAAAATGTGATTAAGCCACCATTGAATATCTATCTGCAATGAGTCGGGGAGGTTTATGACTTTTTCATAATCATCATCGTTTTTCAGGTTAAGAAATTTGCAGCGCTCCAGCTCCTTGGTGTGGAGAAGCCCGTATTCTATTCCAGGGCAAGCTGACACAAGTAAACCCGTTAATTGAGCTAATTTCCTGACTGAGCAGCGACGCAACTTCTGAAAGGCTTGTAATTCGGAACTGATGCGTGCCTTTTTTTCTTGGGGCAAGCTTAGGGTTAGCTTGTGGGAGTTAATGATCATGCCTAAAAATTTACATTTCATGGAGGGTACAAAAATACTCTTTTCTTCATTGATAATGAAGCCAAGTGAAACCAGTAATTTTTTGGTAATGTCAAGGTTTAGTACACAATCTGAAAAGGTACGTCCCAATAGAAGCCAATCATCTAAATAAAGAGTCGAGAACAAACCAGCGGTTCGGAGTAATTTAACTATTGGTTTGGTTATTTTCGTGAATACAAACGGGGCTGTATTAAGCCCGAATGGTAGCACGTTAAACTGGTATAGTTTTTGGTCATAAATAAACCGAAGGTATTTTTTGGAGTCGTCATGAATTTTCACCAAGAGGTATGCGTCCTTTAGGTCGAGGGTAGTCATCCAACAATCTTGTGATACAAGTTTAATAGCTGTACGGAGGTCCTCCAGCTTAAAATGATCAGTCTTTATGAAGCGGTTAAGATTTTTAAGATTTAAAATAAATCTATATTTTCCACTAGGCTTGGGGGTTAGAAAAACGTTTGATATAAACTGGCCCTCGCACGGTTCACATAGGGATACCGCACCGATACTTAATAAATCACCTATTGCCTCATTGAATTGTCTTTTTTCTTCATTGGACTGTGTTGGGGTAGACGGCATATAGTTTTGAGTTGGTGGACTTGAGAAGGGGATTTTATAACCGTAAATCCAAGAGAGGACTGTGCGGTCCTCTGTTATAAGTGACCATTGAGTTTTATAAAGATGTAAGCGACCGGCATACTCAACTGTATTTACAGGCGGCGTCGATTTTGAGCAGGGGGCGGCGGCAGCGGCGGCAGCGGCTGCTGACGCAGCCACGGCCTCGATGAGTGCGCGGGCGGCAGCGGGGCTGCGTGTGCTCTCGGTACAGGCTCGCGGCTCCTCTGCGAAGGGCCCGACTGCCTGTAAGCCGGACCGGGAGCCTTCCTGTTTAAATTCCTCTGGTTAGGGAATTTTGATCGCTTTGATGAGTTAGGTTGGTCAGCTTTAAGCTCGACCCCAGATTTATTTATTGACTTTGCTGCCTTTAACATATCAGCTAACGTTTCCCCAAATAGAAAATCGTCAATCTTTGTACTTGAAAGATGTTCCGACATGTCCTTTTTCAGTGAAAACAATATAAAGTTTCTTCTCGTCACTGAGTCAGCATGCTGAACGTCACAAATTAATCTGCCAAGATCCATCAATTTTTGAAGTAACTCCGTGTCTTTGTTTTCGGAGTTTAATTGTGTTGTGATTATATTACCCAGGCATGATATTGCACTTGCCACCTGCTTTTGTTTGGCTTCAATGCCTTTATCGCGTTTTATGAAGCTTTCTTGCATAGCGGCTTTGACTTCCGGATTTATTTTAAGGGAGTCAATACGAAGACAATTTCCAGGAGGCAGGTACTTTAACATTAGCTCTTTTCTGGTGTCTTTGTTTAACCCCTCTGAGGCTATATGTCCAAACCGAGAAGCTATTTCTTCATGGATATCCTTTCCACGTTTTTCCGCTAGTGAAGGGTCTTCACCGAGGATTTCCAGAACTTCAGTGTCTAAACGCGTGTTAGACTGCGCTGTGACTGTGGGCTCCTCTTGTATGGGTGGCGCAGACGTGCCAGGCTGTTCTGGAGGAGCCAGTATGTCGTTTTGGAGATCATTAGTTGGTAATGATTGCTCAATGACATTGATGTCCATGACTTCGAACGTTTCCGGTTCGTGTTCATCGCTCAGCCAATCGGATGGCTCTAGCGCATCAGGTGGGTCTAGAAAAAAAACACGAATATCGGTTATGATAATCGGTTTTATTATATCAATAAGCGTGCGGTGAAATAGCCCCAATGGCTATTCAGGTTACACGCTTACTATCATCGCAACGTAAATACGTCGAATTTATAAGGGTACTTAGTTTTGAAAAAACTACAGAATTGCACATATTTGATAACAAATTCGTTATCTTGTTCGGGTTAGGTAACAATCCCCAATGAATTGAACGCTAACCGTCACATTTAAATTGCAACGAAAAAGCCCCAATGGCTGATTCTGGTTTGCATTATTTAGGTACCCATAACAACACGCTATAGAGTTATCACTTTCACTTTTACCAATATTAGTAGGTACATACCTGTTTCAACGCCATATGCGGTTCCCGGTAATTCCTCGGTTGGTTCCCCGGTATTGTTGGTGTGAATTTTCTTTTCTAGTTTACGCAATTTGCGCATTAAATGTTCAAGCTCTTCTTCACACGTCCTAGATACTTTACGTTTCGGCATAGTGGGCACGAAATAATGGTACTTGAGTTATTTAGGACGATAGTGTCTTGGGTGGCCGAGCACTAAACAGCGAATGAGGAACCAGCGTAACAGCGGTCACCGAGTAATACGAGTACCTACCCACATAAAAAAAAAAAAAAAAAAAACCTAGGCAAAGGAATATTCTCAACTAGTGCTGAAGTGGCGACATCTAGCGATACTACATGTAACTTACTAATCTTGAGGACGAGGCGTGAAGTATAATTTCGGTTACTGTGCAAATTTGATTTTATAAGTTCAAGAACATTTCTTCTAACACCTGCACCGTACGCATCAAGTTTTTTAAATAAAATATCATGTTGAACATAATCAAATGCCTCACCCATGTCACAATTTAGAGCACAGACTGGAGTACCTACTTTTTAACCGACTTCAAAAAAAGGAGGAGGTTATCAATTCGACTGTTTTTTTTATGTTTGTTACCTCATAACTTGCGACTGGGTGAACCGATTTTCATTATTCTTTTTTTATTTGAAAGCTGGTGCTTCCCGTGTAGTCCCATTGTCACCATTTCAATATCTGATGATGGGATCTTGTAGAAATCGGGGGAACTCTTCAATGAATAACAGCAGATTAACCGCGATTGTTGCTATAGCATATCTAAGCATTGTTTACGCCATCACACAACATAATATCACGCCTGTACTCACTACAAAGGTTATAAAAACTATTTCGTTGTATTTGTATGTTTGTTACGCGGTTACTCCGCCAATTATGAATTGATTTTGATGATTCTTTTTTTGTTTGGTAGGGCATACTTCAGAAGTGGTCCCATATAAATTTGGTCAAGATCTGATGAGGGGTTTTTGAGTTAGCATCAATAATACGTATTTTTCCCATCTAGTATATGTGGACGATATTATAATAGTTCCTGTCACTGTAATTTACATAGCAGGTAATGGGTATTTAAATTTTTGTGGGGGTTTTGTGTAGGTACCACAACTAAAAAGTGAAAAATAAAAACTTTTTCACAAAAAATAAAACCGACTTCCCAAAAAAAACACTACAAAGTGAAAAATAACTTTGATTTCGGAAGTCGGTGGCAAAAAAACGAAAATAAAACCCCAAAGACACCGACTTCCGAAATCAAAGTTATTTTTCACTTTGTAGTGTTTTTTTTGGAAGTCGGTTTTATTATTTGTGAAAAAGTTTTATATCCATATTTGACATAGTCGACTGCAAATAGTCTTAGACTGCCATATTTATTGTTATCTTTTTTCTAAATTCTTTTTGTTCGTTACAGAGTACCTATATTGTTCACTTCTAAATAAAAACTAAGTTGTTCATAGTAGTATTCAACATTTGAGAACATCGGTATTAATACAATTGGCCTGTAATATTCCATTAAACAAGACAGGGATGTCTTGTTTTTTAAACAATGGCTTTATTACCGATTTTTTTTATGCGTCTGAAAAAATACCTTTACTTATACACAGATTTATAATTTAACTGAGCGGGGGTGACTTATTTTATTAGCTACTGTTTTTAGTATTTTTGTACAGATCCTGTCATAACCCACACTATTTGTATTGTTTATCGCTTGAATGATTTTCGTCATTCGGAAAACTTTGAGCGATAAACATTCATTTTCCTTTCTGTTCAAAATGTTTTTGTTACTCTATGCCCTGAATTTATCGTGGGTTGAATTTTTTCAATAAAATAATCGTTAAATTAGAAAAAAAGTTTGGACCCGAGATAATTTCATAATTAATTCTAATTTTGGAGATAATATTCTTTGGTATATTTAATTTAATTCGTTTATAATTTGCCACGTAGTTTTGGATTTATTTATTGATGTCTATTTTGTAATTATTTCGTGCTTTCAGTTTTTTTATTTTTTTAATAGGTTTGAGTAATTCTTAAATCGTGTTTTATTCTGTTGAGTCGGTTGTATTCGATACTGCCACAATAATTCGCGTTTCTTCTCACTGCATTTTTTATACCGCGCGATACCCATTTTCGTTTATTGTGGACATTAACTGAAATAAGATTTACGGGGAAGCACTGATAACAAAAACTTTTTCACAAAAAATAAAACCGACTTCCAAAAAAAAAACACTACAAAGTGAAACATAACTTTGATTTCGGAAGTCGGTGTCTTGGGTTTTTATTTTAGTTTTTTTTTGTCACCGACTTCCGAAATCAAAGTTATTTTTCACTTTGTAGTGTTTTTTTTTTTGGAAGTCGGTTTTATTTTTTGTGAAAAAGTTTTTATTTTTCACTTTTTAGTTGTGGTACCTACACAAAGCCCCCACAAAAATTTAAATACCAAGTAAATTACAGTGACAGGAACTATTAGAATATCATCCACATATATGCTAGGTGGGAAAAATATGTATTATTGAAGCTAACTCAAAAACCCTTCATCAGATCTTGATCAAATTTATATGGGACCACTCCTGAAGTATGCCCTACCAAACAAAAAAAGAATCATCAAAATCAATTCATAATTGGCGGAGTAATCGCGTAACAAACATACAAAAAAAAAAAAAAAAAAAACATACCGTCGAATTGAGAACCTTCTCCTTTTTTTTAAGTCGGTTAAAAAGGAAAATATCTACGAACTCCTTATATGCTACATTTGGGTCCCTGGCTGCATAGACGTCGGAAAAAGTTAGGTTTTACAGATACCTTACTGTCAACTCAACTGTATAATGTTATTTTGAACGATAGGACCCTATCTGTGCACTAGGGTACAAGTAGCGGCTAGGTAGCAACGGAAATTCAAGTAATATTTTAACACAATACTAGATATAGAAACGTTTTTGATGTTTAATCAAATTCCAACAAGAATTCATTATTGTGCTGTTATCTAGGTATATTCATGTTAGATTCGTATTAGATTTTTGTTAGAATTCTTATTTCGAACCATAAGCGATAAAGGTAACATTGAAAGGGATTTTTTTAGTAAGGAATAACTGTCATAGGTAATTACGTAACTTGAAAGCATACTTTTTTTAATTAAAAGGTTTGATTCAAAATTAATTTGTATGTTTAGTTTACAAAAATCGGTCCATGCAATAAAAAGATATAGCCACTTTAATATAAGAAAATTTTACTTAGCTGAAAATGTATATATAATTGTGTGTTCTAAATGTTCTAATTACTTGAGTAAATAGCTTGTATTAGTGTTTTACATAGATGTTAGTTACGTAAGAATAGAATGTACCTATAAGGATTTTAAAAAATAAATTAAAAAAAACAAGGATTCGGCTTGCACCCAAAAATCCTTACGGATTTTAGTATGAAAGGCGTGCAATTTTTTGAGTAAAGACAGTCGCAATCAAGCCATCAACAAGGAAGTAACTAGGTCTAGGTCAAGCAACCCGAAGTCCCAGAAGTAGTCTAAGTAATTAAGTAAGTAAGTAAGTATTTATTTGCATAAAACATGGTATACACGGTGTTACAATAATTTACAATATACTTAGATCTTACATGTTTTGCCAGAATTGTACTTAGCATGCATAATTATGTTCACTTAATACTAACATGAGAATTTCTTATCCATAAATTCTTTGAGACTATAGAAATTTTTCGAATATAACCAGTCAAACAATTTTCCCTTGAATAATCTGGAGTTTAAGTTTTTTATGCTACACGGTATGTTATTATATATACTAACACAATTATATAAGCAGCTTTTATTATATTTAGCAAGCTTGGGAAGATCATGCAGAACGAGTCTTTGTGGATCACGCCGGCTCCGTGGATTAATATCATTGGCTGATTTAAACAACAAACTAGTGTCTTATTTCTTTGTATGAAGAAGCCTGTCATCGTGGTCACTGTGTACTGTAGCCCTCCAGACTCAGGTAAGTAGGGAGCGCACATCAACATCAAGTGGGAGATTGCCCCAGGGCGACTGCGTACTGTAGGTACCTGTGCCGTCCGCAACACTTATAAACTTATCGATGTTGTCGTTATTGTAGTCACTTCTTCTCTTAGTCCACCGTTTAAAAGTACATACGTTACTAATAGGATATTTCAATAACTGCGCAGTATGGTTAGACAATGCTAACGCCATTACTGTGGCTTTATAGGACTTTTTAAAATTATGCGAAAAATTGTCTAAACATGTTTGGCTCTTAAGACGCGTCGGTTGCTGATGAACTAGTTTTAAGTTTAAGCTCAATAACACATTTCAGGAACATCTATATTAAAATCACCTACTAAAACAATATTTTTATAATTATTTTCACTGTAGTTTGTAATATTATTTTTACTTTATTCATACATTCGTTGAATTTTTTTGCATTAGGTACTCTATAAATACAAACACAAACAATCCAATGAGTAATTGTTTAATGGCACAGCATTCAAAGAGAATCAGTCTTACCAAGTGGTATCATGTTACCCAGTAACTGGGTTGTGACGGTCACATAGCATTTGCATTTGGATAGACTGGAAGTCGAGCCAACCCCGATGTAGTTAGGAAAAGGCAGATAATGATTATTTTTTGAGTGCCTAAAGCTTCGTGCAGACTAGCGCGACGCGACACCGGCTATTGTTATATACCGTGAAGTTTCTTGGAATTTGTACTGTTCGAGTCGCGTCGCGCTGTCGTCGCGTCGCGCTCTGGTCTGAACGAGGCTTGACTCGTTATTCAACGAATTCTTGTTAAATGTTGTTGTTTATGTCAGCTGCTTGCAGCGTATTGTGCGATGAAGTGCACGGATTAATTAATTATGTGTTGGAGCGTGGAGATCTGGCATCGTTCAAAACTGGTTTTGTTCGTTTCGATTGATGTCTAGATTTATCACGCGTCCGTCTGTTATTTGTCAATTTGAATTTGTTTTGTTGTCTTGCAACTATATTTAGTACCTAGGATCTCACTATTGAAATATTAATTATTATTATTTATTATCTTACACAAATTTATTTTATTTGAGGAGGTATACATACACACATTGCAGTATAAAACTGATTTACATCAGGACCTCACACTTCAGGTCCAGTTGAAAACCAGCTTCAGGCACGCGGATATCGATGGTCAGGCACTAGTTGTCTGGCATTTTTGCTGAACTGGGCCTATTTGGCGCAGCCGCGAGGCACACATTCCTGCTAGTATCATGCAACGCACTTTTACACTTTTTATTTTCTTTCCTTTTATTTTATTTTTTTCTATCTACTTGTGTGCCTTAGTCTGTGCAAAATAAATGTATTTTCTTTCTTTCTTTGTCTTTCTTTATGACGTAATAGTGTGATCGGTGCAAGTTGCGCAACCATTCACCATCTATTTGGTCTGTCTGCTTTTCCATCAAGTGCGTTTTTAATTTAAAATAATCCCAAATAAGTTTTATACTACTGTATTTACTCATACTGGCTAGAATAAAAACATCTTGTATTGTAAAATATATGTAGGTTTTTCCTTAAAATAATAAACTTGAAAAGTACTTACGGTAATACATTTAACGAATATTATCATAACAACAAATAAACAGAGATGCCTCATCATTACAGACATCGGAAGAATCAACACACCATCGACGTAGATATGATTATTAAAGCTCAAGCAACAAAACACGGACGGCGAGCTTTACCACCTATCCCAACACTGATGAATACCAGCGTAATATAACTTTAAATAGCAGTGTAATATTGCACAGTCCACATTTAATTTCTTCCCAAAATTGACTTAATTCAGGCAATTATTTAAAAGTTAAATTAAGTAAATAGATGAATTAAATTAAAGTACATTACATCTAATTTTAATAAAAATGCCTCATTTAGATAATGCGTCGTTACCTACTATGAGATCTATCTATATAACTATCAGCAATCACGCATTGTAGAAACTGAAGTAGGTATGATATAGTATATATGGTATTATGATTATCTTTTTTTCATAACCTTTCCCTTCCCATACCTAATAACACTGTAATCTGCATAGGTACATTGTACAACCATTTTATTTTTTAAACTAGCTTTTGTCCGCGGCTTCGTCTACGTGGATGTCGGACTATCCGACATCAACAGTCGGGCAGTCGGCCCGCCAGACAACACCCGTCTGGTCGGAGGGTCCTCTCTTTTCTATAGAGGATGAATGAATTTTACACCCTGTTCCTCTTACCTCTAAAAGGTGGTTCCGTCAATGGATTTTTAAATGAAATATTTAAATTTATATTACCTATTATTATTTTATAATTTTATCTTTGTTTATCTCATTTTGATCAACATACAAATTTGAATTTCACGGATAAGTGTAAAAGAAATTTTGAAAATTGGCGGATCCACCATAATTCATATTTATGATGCTAAGTTTCTAACACGCAAATGATTGTGGGTTTTAATTAAAATAACACTAATTATAATAAAGTTATATTAAAGAAATCAATCTCATTCGTATTATCAGTTCTGAACAATACAATTTTGTTCACGTAATTTCTGTGATATTCTTTCAGTAGATTTCTTCCCATAATATTTGTATCTCAAATTCATGTATATCTCTTTTACATTGTGAGTTCGTCTGATTTTGATAATTCTTATTTAAAATGCCAGACATATTTGTTCAAATCGCAGGCTGTAAACAAGCAAAAAAATGATTAGTATTTTTATTGATTCTTGATTTTATTAATAGAATTTTTAATTGATCTTCTTAAGACCACACTCAATCACATTTTTTACATCACTCTTTTTTTTCATTAAACAAATATTGCAAATGAGTACATCACCATCATTTTCAACTCCAGCCACTACAGAATCATGTTGGACAAATTTATAACCATCAAACTCAAAACTCAAATCATTTATTCCAAATAAACCGATTATTCCATAAAAATGTACTCTGTGTTTATAACATGTTACTTACCAATAAGGTTCGTGAAGGTAAAGCATCGTCACATAATGTTCCTTTATTGAGTATCCGGTTGAAACATGATTCTTCAAAATGAAAAGAACAAAAATATGAACAGTTTATGTTGACATCTTTAAATTTTCTACACCAATTGCTTTTTTCTTTTTTCGTTTATTAGCAGACAACCTTGAAAGTAAAACATAAAACCAAAAAAATAACATAAAATAGTATTATCGATAAATAAAATGTCTAAATGCACTACTCTATCCCTTCAATAACAAAAAAATGATTTCGTGAAGTAAAACTGTTGAAAATAATGGCAAAAGGGAAATTATGAATGCTTTTCCGTTGAAGCTCTTCAACAAATGCAGAATCTTTTGTTTATCGTCTAAATCTAAAGATATTTCAGCTGAAATTTATGTACGTACTGGTGCAAAGTTATTTTCGGGTGTTGTCCGCTTCTTTTGATGCCACATCCGATTATATTGCAATTGGGCATCTTGCTATTGATGATTTCCACCATAGGGTCGAGTTTAAACGCAATAACACAGCAAATAACTCCAAAATTCACAAATTTTAACCACAACTCAAGATCATTTCACAGTTGACGTACCCAACTTTGGTACCAAACAGCGAGAGGATAAAATGGCGAACCGGCCGCAAATAGGTATTTCAATTACTAGAAAATGTAGGTAGTAACTGTCAAAAACACTATTATCCTCTTTCACTTAGGCAAAATTATTAAAGTTAAAAAGAGATAGCAGTATTTTTTTGATTTTGTTTTTCATTGCTTAATAAATACAGGTTTACAACAGTCCGTCCACTTAACATTGATAATTGACCTTACACACTTTTTTTTGGGCTATGAATTCCCTCTGGGCATTGTTGAATTCTCCCATACAGTTATTCCATACCTTAAAATAGAACAAACATGGTTGTGGTATACCAATAAGGCTGTTTGAATGTCTGTTAAATTTTTGATGAAAATAAACAAATTCGTATTTGCACTTAGGAGGAAGTGCAAATACGAATTTGTTTATTTTCTTACATACATTATCTACTTGAGCTTTCTAATTGCAATGTATGTCCATAACTACTCCTAAAAATGTGTTATTATTAACTTCTTTTAAGTCATTATTATTGTATTTTAAATTTTTTGTGGTTATTATAGGAAATGTTATAAATTTAGTTTTATTTGTATGTTATTCCTACCTGGCCAATTTATTAAATCTGTCATTATTAAGTCTGTCTATATGTAATGCACAAGTGTAGCAAAAAAATACAACAAAAGCTACGTCATCTGGATATTTACAAAATTGTAAAATTATCATTATCAAGGACACAAGGACATTGGTCTTTAAATGGGAAACATGGTAAAATATATTACGCTAAATAACCCAAACAGTATTTTTTTTAGTCAAAGGAAGCAGATATTGAAGCAATCCATGCATAGGTAGTGATTAATTAGTGAAACGCTAGGGCATACGCCCTCTCTGTACATAAAAACCCAGTTCATTCAAACTCTTTATTGTTTAATGTTTTCCCTTCTTTCCTTTGGCTCTCCTAGCATTCTGATCGAAATGCAACAAAGTTTCGATCTCGAGGATCAACTCCTTCGATGAGGTGATGAAGAGCTCGTACGTGATGAAGTAGTCACCGTCAGCTATGGGGATCGGGATGTTCTTCGGAGGCAGCTCCATGTTGACGTATTTGTATGTGGCCTGAGAAAATTTAAAGGGAAGTAAAGAATTGGTTCTGTCGACTCAGGGCGAATTTTTCCAATGGAACTGGACGCGGTCAGCTCATCGAAGCCACGTCAAATAGCTGTCGTCATTGCTGTGGAATATGGACACTAACAGCTCTTGAATGTGGTTTAGATATTGTGCTGTGGTCTGCTGATCGCGTTCAGTTTCTTTGGTGAAATTTGCTCATTATAAATACGAGTATGTAGGAATAATGCATTTCTGAAAGAAAAGAAATGAAAAAACGAGTAAGGTGGATTGTGTGGGCGATGATATGAGTAAAAGATAACGACAAGGAGGAAATGGAAGGCCGACAAAATATTATACAGGGTGTTTGGCGCATGGACCGACACAATTTTTTCAGGGATTTGGGAGGTCATTAGCTAGGTTCTACCCATACACCCTTTGTCCCAAATGTCACGGTTGGTTACATATGATTATTTTTTTAAAATGAAAAAAATTCCCAAAATGTGTCCTTTAATTTGAAATAACTTTTTTGTTTGTGGGTGTAGTGGCACAAAACAAATTTTGTTGCATTCTCCAAAGTCCTTTAAATCTAAAAACATCTTTGTTTTATACAACTGTTTTCAAGAAAATTCCTTACAAGCTTCCAAAGTTAATTTTTGTATTTAATGAATGAAATTTTACAATTTCTAAATTAATTATAAAAAAAACTAAAAGCTATTTTGAACTTAGCTAGAACCTAGCTAATGACCTCCCAAATCCCTGAAAAAATTGTGTCGGTCCATGCGCCAAACACCCTGTATAAAACACTAATAATTTTACGCCGACAGAAAGTAAAATGGGACAAGAGCGAGCAAGGGGGGAGGCCAAAACAAATGAAAATAAAATTTTTTTACCACTGCTCTATTTGCTGATTGTTGATATATTATTTGCACGATAGGCCGGGTAACACAAAAGAAACAAAAAAGTTACATAGGAAAAGTTAGAAAAAAAAGGTATTATTACTTACAGGAGGAAAGGGACACTTAGAAAGGGTCAAGTTGGTGAAGGAGCTCATGAACTCCTTCATCCACTTCGACTTGATCGTGTCGCACACTTTGGCTACGATTCGGAAATCTCCGCCAGAAGTCAATTTCAAAGTGGTCGCATACTGAAATAATTACACAGTTTTAGAACAGAACATAATTGTCTATTGTAACCGCAGGTGGATATCAAATAAAGTTGATCAAATTTTTTTAAAGTACGAGTATCTCTACAACGTACCTATAGAGGGTAAACAATAATTTAAAAAAAAATGTTATATCATGAACAGGGTAAACAGGGTAATTATTGGGTAACTATTGTAAAAACTACAGGAAAAGATAGAAATATAAGTAGGAACACATAGATTTAGTAAAATAGAAAGTAGTAAGCCTAGGAAGTCTTCAGAATGTTCATGAATTTTATTTAATTTTATTTATTAGGGAATAGATACAATAATAGTAAAAGTCGCAGTTAATTTTAAATATGAGACTATAATTTGTTTTTTATTTGACTGTCAGTTTATTATAGTGCCTTGCAGCATATACTTTTGAGCATCACAGCGTGCTTTCATAAACGCCTTTTGGCTTAATGCTGATGATAGAAACGATGTATAATAAACTATGTATAGTTCCTATATCATAATAAGCGTAATACCAAATAGAACGTGGCTTTATTTAGCTAAAGAATTACAGCTAGGCAGAGATTGAATATGTATCCATGACACTATGTATAACAGAATTGTCGTTGACAGCACAAGCCACCTTATAGCCAAGGAGGTCGTGTTAAGGCATATCAGCTCATTCTTCCCCGGTCGAGTTTTCACTCCCTTCTCCATCTACCACAAAGTCGCTTAGGTAGGAGTGCGGCTTTCTGGTCCTGTTTGATCTCCGCGGGAGAGCTTCGATCTGGAGTATCTTATCAGAGAAGGCGGCGAGCTACGTAGATCCTCTGAACGTTGCGGCGATGATAGCGACAGGGTGTCAGATTCGGGTGGAGCTGTAGCGCTGTCTTCCATCTCTTCAGAAGCTGATTGAAAACTATCATTTCCACTGTAGTCAACGGTATTCAGGAACGGTGCCAATTGACGGTTCGATACTGTTGATGTTTCCCCACTGTCCCGTCGAATAAGAGAATAGTGAGGATTAGTTTCTAGGAGTTCAGATTCTTCGACTAGAGGATCTGTTTTGGATTGTCGGACATTCTCCTTTACCAATATTGGGCCTGGTAAGCCAGAACGGCAGTGAGTCTCCATTCTGGGATCTTCTAGGGTATGTAAAAAGTTTTTCATGTGGGGTGGCATTAGTAGCTGTACATAAAAGAGAACGCGACACAGTGCAATGCATCCTTCAGTACCACTTCCCAGTTTTCCGGTAATAGTCCCTTTGACCGGAGGCTGAGTTGGATAGTTCGCCAGAGAGTTCCGTTTAGACGTTCCACCTGTCCATTACCCTGGGGGTTAAGGTGTCGATCTAGATGAGGCTATGTTTGCTTTTCTTAGAAATGACTTTAATTCTTCTGACATAAACGATGAGTCTCTATCGCTATGAACATAGAGAGGCTGACCAAACGTAAGGAAGAGATCTTTCAAGCAGTTGATGACAGTGGCAGATGTCATATCTTTACATGGATATGCAAATGGAAATCTGCAGTACTCGTCGACTATCGTTAATATGTACTTGTTGGAGGTGTTAGATGGCAATGGCCCCTTGAAGTCTATGTTTATACGTTCGAGAGGGGCCATAGCTTTGATCAAGTTTCCTTTGATTTTGAGAAACCTTGGTTTTATCTCGGCGCAGGTAGGGCACGAGGTAGTCATCTTCTTGATGTCGTTCGCTGAATAGGCCAAGTTTTTGGATCTCACCCAATGATACATCCTTGTCACTTGTCACCCCTGGGTGACAAAGTGCGTTAAGGAGCTCCTTTAGCTTACTAATATTCATATAGGCGCACACACGGGATAGATCGTCCGCAGCTGCATTTTCGCAGCCTGGTCTATAAATAATGTAATATTTGAAACAAGACTAATCGCCAGCGCGAGATTTTCTCGTTCTTGTAGCGGTTACACCGCCACATACGAACTTCATCAAAGACATGACGTCACACAAATCCTGCATCGCGCAATTAGAGTTTACCGCGTGAACGACATATATAAGACTATCCGACATCAACAGTCGGGCAGTCGGCCCGCCAGACACAACACCCGTCTGGTTGGAGGATCCTCCCTTTTCTATGGTGGATGAGTGAACTTTACACCCTGTTCCTGTTTACCTGTTTACCCCTAAATTCTTGATTAAACTATTATGATTCTGATTGAACATGAAGGCTACCGATTGTTGGTCTGTTATTAAAAGGAAATGTTTGCCAATAAGGTAGTGTCTCCACTTTTTTAAACTTTCCACTATTGCGCAAGCTTCTTTTTCGATTCAGGATTATCGCCTTGATGTCCTGCTTTATTTCCTCGAAACATTTGAGAGTGTTGCTCGATAACGGGAAGCTTGTGATGCAGGTGTGGGGTTTTATCTTTTCCGAGAAACGCCCAATCCATTTTGCATCGTGCGCGAACATTTCTAGGACTCGTTTCAGTTCACTTTATTTAGTCGGTGCGGGGAGGTCTAGTAGAAGCTTTAGTCTATCAGGATCAGGTCGGATAATATGATTTTCCACGGTATAGCCAAGAAGACTGATCTTAGTTTTATTTAGAACGATTTTTTCTTCATTCGGAGTTAGATTATACTTTTTAGTGGAATCCATAAAACGTTTTAGATTGCGCTCGTGATCCATAACATCCTTGCCACAAACGGTTATGTCATCTAAGTAAGCGTACGTCCCATCTAATTTTTCTTCAGATATTATGAAGTCAAGAGTCCGTTGGAACGCAGTTACGCCATTAGTAACTCCGAACGGAATGCGAGTGAACGTAATAGAGTTTTCCATTCGCTTCGAACGCTGTATATTTTATCTTCTCATGTTCCAGGATTGGGACCTGATGATAGGCTGATTTTAAGTCTATCTGACTAAAACGTACTTTAAATTTGGATACTTTGTTCACAACCGTTTCGATATTTGGCAAGGGGCATCTAGGGGGATCTAGGGCAGTAAATTTATTGATTGTCATTGAATAATCGATCACGAGCCGCTTTCGATGGGCCCCTCCTCCCGCTACGAGAACGTGGAAAGGGGAAATACTTTTTTGAATTACACCATCTTGGAGCAACTTAGACACTTCTTCTTTTATGAAGTCAGCGTCTTCTTTAGTGTAGCGCCTGCTTCTGACAGCAATCGGTTGGATATTTGGCGAAAGATTGGTGAATACGGAGGCGGGCGGAACTGAGTCTTGTAGAACATTACAGATTTGTAAGGGCTCGCCGGGACCTCTCAGATTGAATTGGATGCTTGAATGCTGCTTAAGTAACTCGTGACCCATGATATCGTCTGCGCAGAGGTTGTCAACTACTAAAAGAGGTGTTTGCTTGTAAGTATGTTGATTCATTTTAATAGCGCTCACCGGCCGCTGCCATGGCACCACTCGTTTCACTCGCTCTGCTCACGCGCGGTGCTCACAGTTCTAACCTAACCTAACACAATTGGTCAGGGTGCCACATAAGCGGCGGAAATTTTAAATTTTTTGAAACAAATTTTAAGTGCTATGTTGCATTTCACGCCGCGGCAGGGCAACGCTACTTCCAAGTTGATCGCTTTCCATAATATCATATTTGGAAACCCAATAAAAGCTCATCGACTTTTTTGTGTGGTCACCCTACTTTGTTTGATTTGTTGTATGCCGTCGCCATGATGAACAACAAAAATTGATCATATCGTTGAACGTTGAGTATTCAATGATCCGGCCAGGCCACATCGTGATGTGACCAGCGGTCGATGTTCATTTCATGAAATGATCAATTTAAAGATCTGGCCACGATACTACATTTCAATTACAGTTTCAGTCGCGTTCACATCATTGACATTAGTGTCGTGTGATGCGGAACTATGGAGGTCTGTCACGTCATGAACCATTGACTTCTAACAAGCTAATTTATTAAGGTAGTGCTTCTATACATTAATTATTGGAGTAGCAAAACGTAAAATGTTCATACTTTTGTATGGAAATGGTCTGGTGGATTAAATTAATAATACTAGCCAACATCGATTTGGTAATTTGGAAGCTTATCTTGATAGGACAAATGTAATATGTACTGGTGATGTACAAGCTAGAACACCTGGTGCTAGGTTCTATGGAACAAGGCTCGCTATGCAGTCTAGTCAGCCTACTTATCAAGTGTCTTTGCCGAGACTACTGTTAAGTCTGTACCGATTACAATGGCCTTACGAGTATCTAAGTACTAATGGATAACTACTACATGGATATTGATGCAGATACAAGAGTTATTTTAAACTCTTGTATCTGCATCAATATCCATGAAATATTCTTCAAAGACTCTTTTCTTTAAACGCGTGAACGGGTTTTGCAGGTCAGCGTTGCTGAGCAGAACTATGTTATATTTTCAAAGCAGAATTATTTTTTTCTTCTTTAAACAAGGTGTATAATTCATCACATAGACATTATCTACGCATTCTGTACAACAAACTCAGTAACATTGAGCAATATTATAATCACTTACGGAAACATTATTGCCATAAGGCATGAGTATGGTGCCGGTCATATTGGTCAAGTAAGGGTCGTGTCGACTCTTCCTGCCAGTAAATACTGCCACATCTCTGATGTACTTCGGGTTCGCAAACTTTAGCTTAGCTCGCTCTTGGCGGAAAGTCTCCTGAAAACAAAAGAAGTTCTTAACGTTAATTATATAGAGGTCTTCGAAGAACCCTCCTAGAAACCTCTTAAGCAGTTTCTTGATGCTAAACGGCATTGGACGTGGACGGTGTTTGCGTGAAAAACATCAGCTACGTTGATGACATGGTGCTGCTGAGCCCATTTATCAGTGCAATGAGAAGACTTCTAAAAATTTGTGAAAATTATGTGGTGGCTCATGGGCTCAAATACAACACCGATAAGAGTGAACGGTTGGTTTTTAAATCGGGTACTTCAACCTACAAACAGCTGCCTGAACTCTCACTCTCTGGGTCTCCTTTAGGTCGGGTTTCGAAGTTTAAGTATTTGGGTCACTGGGTCACCGATGAATTAAAAGACAATGCAGACATATACAGGGAGCGCAGGTCGCTGGCTGGCAGTTGCAACATGCTGGCCCGCAGGTTTGCACGCTGTACTGATCCTGTTAAGATAACGCTTTTTAAGGCCTTCGGTTTTCGGGTCGTTTTACACGTGCAGCCTGTGGACCAAGTATACGCAGCGGTCATACAGCGACCTGCACGTACAGTACAATAACGCATTCAGGGTGCTTTTGGGGTTGCCGTGGCGATGTAGCGCGTCAGGGATGTTCGCGAAAGCGTGCGTCGACGGGTTCGCCGCGATCATTCGAAAGCGATACGCTTCCATGATGGCGCGCTTGCGCTCCTCCTCCAATGGTATCCTGAATGTGTTTTCAGACCGGTGGGACTCTTCCCTCTTACGAAGGTGGACACGTCTTATCCAAATAGACTATTCAGCATCAGTTGTTTATTATTACTAATTTAATACTAACATTAGGTTAAGTTATACTTCTACTAACACTATAATTATGGATTTTTGTATCTGAAATAAAATATTTGTGATTGGGACCAAAGAGTAATAACTATTGTGGGGGTCATTTTAAGTGTCGTTGAATTTCGTTGATTGTATCTTTTCAACTTTATCTGAAGGAGAGAAGATAGATGAGCCCAATGCTATGACATTAACGACCCTGGTTGAAATAAATCAACAAGGTATTGCAATGTTACTGGGCCGAGGCCATGTAGGTAATACTAAATCAGATAGGCCGTCTGAAAAACTGAAACTGACCTCTAGATGGATATAGAAAGAAGTTTAAAAAAATATAATTGACGTGTAATAGTGTTTGTACAAACCTACTTACAGAAATAAAATCTTTATCATATAAAATATGAAATAAAAGTAGGAAAATAGAAATAAGAAAGAAAATGCAATGAAGTAGTAAATAATTGAGTAAGTCGATAAAAAAAAAAACATTCAAAATAACAAATACTTACGGAAGCCCAGTACCCAATAACCAACATCAAAATAATGTGCGCAATCAAATAGATACGACACATTTCTTCCGGAACCAATAAAATATATTATAGCCTTTAAAATATGAGTGATTTCAAGTAGGTACAGAGGTTGCTAAACTTCCATTTATGTCATTAGAATGTTATATTTTACAAATTGATGTTGGATATGATCAGACATCAATGTCAGCCATTAACCGCTTGTTTGCTCTCGTTATGTCTTTATAATTGTAGTTCGAAGTTCTTTTGGAACATAGATAACAATAATAAACCGAAATGTTTCGATGGTGATGGATGGATGTTTTGATGGTGGGTGCGTTTACATACATTTAAACTCACATACACAAACAGCCAGACCCGGAACAACTAATTGTAGGCATTCATTGCTCCGTGCCTCGAAAAGCACGTAAGCCGTTGGTCCCGGCTGTCATTTGTGGATCTTTGACAGTCGTTACGGGTCGTCAGAAGCCCGAAAGCATGACAACCAGTCTTACTAAGGGGTATCGTATTACCCAGTTACTGGGTTGTGGAGGTCAGATAGACAGTCGCTCCATGTAAAATACTGGTATTCAGCTGCATCCGGTTAGACTGGAAGCCAACCCCAATATATTACCCCAAATCCATTAAAAATGATCAAATATTCAACCTTATAGCTATCATACGTTATGGCTTTTAGACACCCGCTAAACAACGGCTGCCCGCGCCTAATGTAATAACCCGGTAAAATTCCCCATTGACGATTTCTTTTTTCTTTTTTTCGGAAAATAGACTCAGTACGATACCTTACAACACAATCACGGATCGGAAAGGGTTTTTTAACATGTTGTATAGTTGTGAAAACTGCAGAGGTACTGCAGAACAAAAAAATATCGGTACATTGAACACAAGCTTAACTGATCTATAAATATTGCTATTTTACTACTAAAAATAGGAACAAAAAATGCAAATAAATGGATCAGTAAAATCTTTAAGCGTTCTATAACATTTAGCTTCTACAAAAAGTAACAAACCACCTTTAAATAAATAAACCCACGCTCTCAACAAAAATACCGTTTTATATTAAATAAAATGATACGCTATAAATAACAATCAATAAAATTCCACTCTATATGACCACTTTACTAGGAAATGATCTGGTTTCTGAGGAACTAAAGGAACTCGCACTAAACTCCTTTCAAGTAAACATTTCGATGACAATATTGAAGGTTACATTTCCTACATATTCAAATGCATATATTTATGTATCATATTCAGCATATAAAATTCCCACTGCTGAGACCTCGTTTCTATAACAGGGAGCGGGCCATAATCCACCAAGCGGGCCCAGTGCGGATTGGTAGATGTCACATATATGTCTTCGAATGGTTTCCTCACGATGTTTTCCTTCACAGTTTTGAGAGCAGTGGTGATGAAATAATTTTCACAAAGTAAAGGGGTTTGAACCTAAGACCGACAGCTCGTAAGTTACGGCCGTTACCATGGGCCACCACTGATCACTGCATGTATGCATCATTCTTTGCGAATCTTGAGTTTGCGTATTTACTGACTCAGTTTTTATACAAGACCAAAGTTTAAGTGTAGTTTTTGTTGCACTAGTCGATGCGGAAATCAAATGAGATCTCATCGTTACTCAGTAAGGTCCCTTATTGCCTTGAATTCAAAATAATATAAAAAGTAATGTAGTCTGACGTGCGTAAAGATTATATTTTTCCTCTTATACTTTAGTTTGTTAACCGACTCCAGTGTGTGTTGTCCTGACCATGACGTGTGATACTAAGGTCAAGTTGAACGGCAAAGTGGTGGTAGTGACTGGTGGAAGTTCAGGAATGGGCTTCGAAGCTGCAAAGAATCTAGCCAATCAAGGAGCTAGAGTGATCATCGCGAGCAGAACCGAAACAAAACTGAAAGCAGCTCGAGACCAGATCATAGCAGCGACTGGCAACCAAAATGTTGCTTACAAAACTGTTGATCTAGGATCTCTAAGTTCAGTAAGGAATTTGGCAAGTGAACTAAACATGGAAGATAAAGTTAACGTGCTGATTAACAATGCAGGAGCAGTAGGCCTACCAGATAGATTGACAGCAGACGACTTAAATCTTACAATGCAAGTGAATTACTTCGGCGCTTTCTTACTGACATATCTATTGCTGCCTAAGTTAATAGCGTCGGCGCCGAGCAGAATTGTTAATGGTGTAGCAGCTTCAATGTATGTTGGAGAAATTAATTTTGATAATTGGAACGAGGCTGGAAGATACAACCTAGTGACAGCAGTAGGAAGTTCTAAGTTAGCGGTTGATTTGTTCAGCGCAGAATTGGACCAAAGATTGAAAAATACTGGAGTAACTGCTAACAGTTTTGATCCGTATTTAGTTAAAGATACTAACTTACTGTCTAATCTACCAGACGTTTTTCAAAATATGTCCCAATTTTTTATTAATATTATTGGACAGAGGAAGGAAGATGTAGGAAAGCAAATAGCATATTTGGCAGCAGCTCCAGAGATAGAAGGTGTAAGTGGAAAACTTTACAAGTTTTGCCATGAGTTTATTAATCATTGGCTGGTGCATGATCGACTACTAACCAAACGACTGTGGGAAGAATCTAAAAAAGCTGTGAAAATAACTGAGAAAGAAGACTGGGAAACTAATAATGTTGTTTAAAAAGATTTCCACTAACATTGTATGAACAACATGTAAATGACTAAGGTCCATATTACAGAACGTTCCTCAAGTCCAGTTTGATCTTCAATCAGTTGATCACTGTTTAGGTATAGAATCAGTACTTGAGCATCAGTCTTATTCCAGAATGGTAATCAATCTACACTCAGCTGAATCGAGACTCAAGCAGAGATGTGTACTGTCTATGCATCAGCCTGTTTTCGTTTACAATTTATTTTATTTACCAACTTGGTTCTGATTAAAATATACCTTATGAGCCCAGTTATTTAGAAAATCAGCGTTATTATTTCGATCCCGAATAGTACAATCCCCCATTAGTTTATTGAAGTAAAGTTTAGTCACTTTGTAAGAAAAATAAGTCTAGCTTAGAATACTTATCTATGACCATAAATAGGTATGTTATTTAAAATTTGAGTATGTAGGTCAAATATGTGAAAACATCAGCTTGTTGAAGCCGTCGCATAAAAACGTAAACACACAAGAATTTGCAATTCGGGCTATGGGAAATATATCATAGGTAGAATTAAATATTTCACCACATCTCATGAAAAACTGTACCTTTTTTTGGAGTTTTCACAATTTTTTTGGGTCTGTGTACTGAGAGGAACGCTAAAGTTCAACCTTCTATTTGAATTATCGTCAAACAAATTATTGTAATGATCTACCTCTTCAATTGCATCCATTTTGATAGTAATCATTCAAAAAAACAACAATATAGAAACTCGACAATGCATGAACACAACAAAAATGTACAATTGCAAATTCTTGTTTGTTTACGTTTTTAATAATAATCAATCTGCCTAGCCTTTTCCCAACTATATTGGGGTCGGCTTCCAGTCTAACCGGATGCAACTGAATACCAGTATTTTACATGGAGCGACTGCCTATCTGACCTCCACAACCCAGTAATTGGGTAATACGATACCCCTTGGCAAGACTGGTTGTCAGACTTTCGGGCTTCTGACGACCCGTAACGACTGTCAAAGATCCACGAATGACAATCGGGACCAACGGCTTAACGTGCTTTACGAGGCACGGAGGAGTCTCGGTATGTAAAGATGGTCACCCATCCACAGACCAACCCCGGCAAGCGTAGCTTAACCTGACGGATCGACCCGTGCGGCAGTTACTACTTAGCCACGAGCACTCCACGTTTTTAATAATAATAATGTAATATTATGCGACAGCTTCAACAAACTGATGTTTTCACATAATATTTGACATAGGTACTGACATTTTAAATAACATACCTATTTATGGCCATAGATACAAGTATTTTAAGCTAGACTTATTTTTATTACAAAATGACTAAACTTTACTTCAGTAAATTAATGGGGGATTTTACTATTCGGGATCGAAATAATAACGCTGATTTCTTAAATAATTGGGCTCATAAGGTATATTTTAATCAGAAACAAGTTCGTAAATAAAAACTGTAAACGAAAAAAGGCTGATGCATAGACAATACACACCTCTGCTTGAGGCGCTTTTTTTTTTTTTTTTTTGAAATCATCAAATGACTTCTCCCGCTCTGGGTGGAGCGGGAGGGCGTGTCAGACTCTTACTGGCTAAAACCCAACCATGTTCCTTCGGTTGCCTTTACGTTGCCAGGGCCCACGGTATCCTTTTCGGACTTTCCCGCAACCCCGGCAGGCATCGGTCCCACCGGACCCCTTCACCCGCTGTTGATTTGAGTCGTTTTGTGTTGATTTGAGTCTGGATTCAGCTGAGTATAGATTGATTACCGTTTTGAAATAAGACCAATCCTCAAGTACTGATTCTATATTTAAACAGGGATCAACTGATTAAAGATCAAACTGGACTTGAGGAACGTTCTATAATACGGACGCAATTTAGTTTTAAACATTGTAGTCAGCATTTATTCACAATGAACTTTAGTCATTATTTAATATTACGAATTATAATTTACAATAGAGATAATTATAGCTATGATTTAAAAAAATATATAATCATGTTAGATGACGATATGACATTCATAATAATAAATGATGGCATTACTAAGCTGACTTGTTTAAGTGCCTTGGCCTTTTGGAAAATACGGCTAAAAATAAACCGTCTTTTGTTTATAAAGTTATATCGTCAACGTCGTTATTAGTGGCCTCGACACTGACATTGTTCACATACCTAGCTTTTGTTTCTGCTCTACCGTTCAATTACCTACTAGTGCTACTGTTAATGATCGATTACATCTGGCAAGGAAATATTTATTTTAAATCTGTGTAGCCTTCATGCAAATGAGGTAATTGGTTAAATAATATGATATAGTACAATTAATAACTACTTACATGTGCTTCCCAAAGCAAATACTATTGTAAACCAATGGTGAATGTATATAATTATGCTGTTGGTGGTCTTTAATTATTAAATACGAGTAAATGCAAGGAGTTCATTTGGCTACTTGGTGTGTCATAAATCATAATATTAGACTAGAGGAACAAATTAAGAGGATTTTCAGCGGCGTCAGGAGTCTGAAAGTCTGACAACCAGTCTTACAAATGGGTATCGTCTTACCCAGTAACTGGGCTTTGGAGATAAGATAGGCAGTCGCTCCATGTAAAATACCGGTAGTCAGCTGCATCCGGTTAGACACGGGTCTACGATCACCAAAGCGTCAGCCGGGCGGAATGATTAGGATCTCTCTTTTCATCGTCCAAATACAGCAGTAGTGAAAGGAATAATTTCGCTATAAATCATGACGAGTACGTACACAATCATTGAGTTTACCGAAATAGCACTCATTTCCGGTTTTGCACTTAAATGCTCAAACGTATAATTCCTATATTTATGATAATTATACTACGCAGATTACTAAAACACGGCGGTTCTCAATGTTAATTCCTATTGATATTTTGACTGTTATAATGTATTCCAATATATTTTAATAAAATATGTATAAACCAGATAATGTTGTTTACTTCTGACGCACAATCTTAAGCTTTAAAAAGTGATTATCTTTATGTACGCGGTAGCAGTTATAACCGTTTTTTTTTTACTTTAAAAAATTAGGTTCTTTGTTATTAGAGAAAAAAATAGGAACATTGTCAATAAAAATATTAAAAGATATTCATGAAGGTGGTAACTTGAACGCAGCTCAAAATATATTCCATGTTCAATTGTTCAGCCATACATTAAGAACAATGATACCACCAACGAACCATATTGATAAGACAATGATTAACTGCATTATACATGTTGCAGCGCCATCAATGATTACTAAAAAGGGCAGATGTAACTATTTATAACATACCTACTCATCACGAAAGGAATCTCAATGATTTTGCCGGAAATTGTACAGTAACTACTTATTCATTGCCTAAGGTCATGTAGATACTTATTTGTTTTTTTTTTTATATAACGAACCAATTTGTTTTTTTTAGGTTCCTTTTCTCTGATCTCTTACGGATGGTAATTAATCACTATGTATTATTTTAGTATAGGCCGCAGGAATCCGCTGGATGCGGGAAGCATAGAATCGGTCGAAGTGGCGGCTTGGAGGAGGCCTATGTGCAGTGGACATCTTTCGGCTGAAATGATGATTATTTATCTTTTTCACCGCCTTTCCACATTCGTTCGCTTTCATCTTTCGTCACGATCATCTTCATTTGTTTGCTTGGTGTTTCAAAAAATTGGTCACTAAAACAATAACTGGAACACTACTATAAGACAGAGGTATACCTATAGTACACCCACAAGGCCCTACCCTTTATTACTAATGTAATCTGCCGATATATTCTGTGGAAATCACATCGTGAATACTTAGGCTTGTTTTATAGAATAGATCGGTGAATTATAATGTCAAATTATAGGTTGTATATACTGATCAGGTTTCCAGAATCCAGGGTCAGTGATCAGGCTGCATTTGAAATTATAGTTCGAATAGCCAATAAAAATAGAATGACAACGACCATCAACCAACAAACAGCTGTTGTCCTTGTTGTCAAGCAAACGTATAAAATATAGGAAATTAATACTTCTTTAAAAAATATATTATAAAATACCAATACTACGTCACACAATAAAATGATAGACGAATAATTTAGCAACTGGTTTGGAAGTGTTCCGATGAACAAAATAAATGAAGGTTCTGTTTAAGAAAACGATGATTGAACCTCGGACTAAGGAAAAGATTTAACACGTGTTTTGACAAGATGCGTGCCGTCCCGCCACTTAAAAGAGTTCACCTATAATAAGGTGATGATGAACTTCATGATGATATTTTGAAAGAAAAAGCAGGTAGACTTAAAACGATTTACGAAGTAATTAGTTAATTGCCATTTATTTTTATTTTTGTGACTGATTTATTTTTAAATTGCTACATTTGGTAGGACAATAATTGTTGGTGAATAATCTGGTGTTAAATCTTTATACGCTATTTTTGATAATATAGAGTAGGCGATTTGCCAAGGTTATACATATTTAGGTATTTACGTTTTTTTTTAAATACATATTGTTATGCCATTTTAGTATTCTATTTTTTTTTTTATAGTTAATGAAATGATGTATTCATATATTTCTTATAGTATATGAATACAGCATAAATGAATATAGCATTTAATATACTGCCTAATTTACCTATTTACTATTTTTGAGTAAATTGAGTTAAAAACTTACGAAATAATATTATGTACCTATATTTTTTTATAGAGAACTGTATTCTTTGTAAGCGTGATCAATACGATTAGTTAAAAGAAGGTTAAAATAATATATAATAATATATATTATGTTCACTTTGATGCAGTGCACAGCATATTACAATGAATGGCTGGAGAGATACTCGTATTATGTGTATAACTGACGTGTACTGAAAATACATAAACTAACATTTCCTGAACGTGATTACTTTTTACAAAGAAACTACTGTTATCGTACTAAAACTCGAGCAAAATTATTTAAAAAAAATATTGTAAGCAAACAGTTTTAATTTTGACCCCTTGTGATTAAATTCGCACTCATTTTGAGAAGTGCTCATTTTGAGAAGTGCTATTTTGAGAAGTGCACATTTTGCGAAGTGCACATTATTCGAAGTGCACATTTTGCGAAGTGCACATTATTCGAAGTGCACATTTTGCGTCAAGTGCACATTTTGCGAAGTGCACATTCTGCGTCAAACCCGATTAATTTAATTTAATTTTTATTTTTGTGCCCAGTCATGAACTTTATTAACAGCGATTTGCACCTTTTTTACTGCTTCGTTGTGGCATGGCGTTGAGCCATAATGGCAGTGTCATCATGTATTGTTTTCTAGCTCTGGTATATCATACGTGTGCAACAGGTAGAGGACTGGACCCAGCACACTACCTTGAGGAACGGCAGCTTTAATCATTTTAAACTCGGAATAGGCATCCTCATGCCTTACTCGAAACATTCTATCAGTAATGTATGATTCCAAAATATGGGCAAATTCATTGGGCAGCATTAGTCTTAGCTTGTATAATAAACCCATACTTTTTTTATCTTCAAGCGTTCTCTCAATGATGTTGGTAATTCTATGTACTTGGTCTATTGTGGAGTGTTTCTCTCTGAATCCAAACTGATGGTCAGGGATCAGGTTTCTCTCACTTATAATAGGTTTTAGGCGTTTTAGAAACAATTTTTCAAACCACTTTTATAGTATAGGCAATAGGGAAATGGGTCTGTATGGTGATGCTTCGTGAGGAGGACCTGGTTTTGCAATCATAATCACTTCAGCAACTTTCCACGGCTCAGGTACATGCTATAACACGAATGGAGTGTTGATGAGTCTGGTAAGTTTGACGATGGCTTTTCGCGGGAATTCTTTGATCTTGGCAATTAGAATATTAGCAAACTCTAGGTTGTCAACAGAGCCGTTATTTGGCTGCAAGGTTTCTTCTAAGTGGTATGCAAATCTTAGAGCTTTTTGCTCATTGCTTATGGCCCATTTTCCGTTACCATTTCTGATAGGGGGAATTTGTGTTATCGGCCTTTTGAGTGACTTTGTCGCATTCCAAAGAGAGTATTGCGTTGTATGGTTGCTGGTTAACTGACGTAGGTTAGTATTAAAAGCCTCATCTTGAAAAGCTTGTATATTCTCTTTAATCTTTTCGTAAGATTATTTAATCAAATTTTATCTTACGGGAATCTTTTTCTTTGAGTCCTTTTTTCCGACAGTAGGTCTATTATCTTCTTTGGATATTTATTTCCTCTACATTTTTTCATTAGCGGTGGCATGTTGTTCCATTCACATTGTTTGATATTATTGCTAAACTTGTTTACTTCAGAATCGAGCTGACATTTGCTTTTCAATGAAGTTTTTTAGTCAATAATATTTTGTAGGTCTAAGCTAAAACTTTCCCAATCTGTAAACTTGTTAACTAATGTCAAGTGGTTTTCTCTAAGTAATATTTTTCCACTCTAATATCATTGGTTTATTCATCACTATAAAAAAGTCGATTAGGTCTGGTAGTTTCTGGTAGTCAGTAGGCCAGTATGTAAGTTTTCTAGTACTTATGGCCTCACAGTGCATGTCTTTTACTGCACTCAGAAGCTGTCTTCTTTTTGTTGTAGTTAATCTCGACCCTTTAGCATTAAAGTCACCGCCGAATATAAATCTCTACCAAGTAGTCTGAAGGACTGTAGGTACATATTGTTCTTTGTATATCGTGTGTCTTGGAGGGCATTATACGGCCGCTATTTTTACATGAAATTTATTCGTTTTAACTGATACCGCCACAGCTTGCGTGTCTGTTTCCTCGTATAAATTACACTGTTCGTAATGACAGATATTTTCTTTAATAATAACTGCGCTACCTCCTCGGGCCGTGTTGTTAGGGTGCAGCAAGTTATAAATCTTAAGGCCTTAAAATTTTACAAAACACTGTTTAGTGAGTTTCAGGGATCAATCACACATCAATATTTTCTGTATCCAGGACTACAAATCACAGACCGCCTCGTCGGGCGGCTGGTGCGGGTGGGGCCGGATTTGGCGGAGAGCCAGTTTGGTTTCCGCAGGGGGCGCTCCACGGTGGACGCCATCATGCGCGTGCGAGCCCTCACGACGGGGGATGCGGTGGCTCGGGGTGGAGTCGTCTTGGCGGTGTCTCTAGACATCGCCAACGCCTTCAATACCCTGCCCTGGAGTTGCATCAGGGGGGCACTCCGGTATCACCGGATGCCGACCTACCTCTGTCGTGTGGTCGAGGCCTATCTGGCAGACAGGGCTATCATCTACCCCGATCACCAGGGAGAGTGGAACCGGTGAGAGATGTCGTGCAGTGTCCCACAGGGATCGGTCCTGGGGCCGCATCTGTGGGACATCGGATACGACTGGGTGCTGCGCGCCGACCTCCCCAATGGCGTCAGCGTCGTTTGTTACGCTGACGACACGTTGGTCCTGGCGCAGGGGAGGTCGCACCAGGCGGCGGCCAAACTAGCGACACACGGGGTTGCGACAATCGTGGCCAGAATCCGGCAGTTGGGACTCGAGGTGGCCTTACACAAGTCTGAGGCCATGTGTTTTCATGGTCCTCGGAACGCGCCACCGTCGGGTTCCCAAATAACGGTAGGAGGGGTTCACATCGGCGTCGAGTCGACGATGAAGTACCTGGGACTCGTCCTCGACAGTCGGTGGAACTTCGTGGAGCATTTCCGACGTTTGGCTCCCAGACTGGACCGGGCCGGGGCTGCCTTGAAGTGGCTCCTGCCCAATCTAGGGGGTCCAAATGCCTCCTGCCGGAGGCTATACGTGGGGATCGTGCGGTCCATGGCCCTGTACGGGGCACCGGTGTGGGCGCATTCGTTGAGGCGGCGGCCTGCCCGCCGGTTGAACGCGTCCCAGCGGGTCATGGCCACCCGGCTGGTCCGGGGATACCGCACGGTCTCCGGTGAGGCGGCGAGCCTCCTTGCCGGATTGCCGCCATGGGATCTGGAGGCAAAAGTCCTCGCGCATATTTGGGAGTGGCGCGGGGAGGCGAAACGCCGGGGCTTGACTCCGATGCCGCGAGAAATCGCGGCACAGCGGACAGAGCTCCGACGGGATCCCATGGCGTCATGGAGAGTGCGATTGTCGCAACCCAGTGCTGGGCACGCCACTATTGCGGCGATAAGTCCCCTCTTTGAGGAGTGGCTGGAGAGGCGCCACGGCGTCCTCACCTTCCGCCTGACGCAGGTCCTCACCGGACACGGCTGTTTCGGGAGGTACCTGTTTCGAATAAGGCGGGAGGAAACGCCCGGGTGTCATCACTGCGTGGATCGCCCGGAGGACACGGTGGAGCATACGGTGGAGGTATGCCCGGCTTGGGCAGAGCACCGCCGTGTCCTCGTGGAGGCGATCGGTGGCGGGGATCTCTCGCGTCCGGCCCTGGTCCAGGCCATGGTACGGAGCGAGAGGGCATGGGAGGCTGTCACCTCCTTCTGCGAAGCAGTAATGCTCGCGAAGGAGGAGGCGGAGCGCGTGAGGGAGAGGCAAATTTCGCGCCCTCACGCCCCTAGCCGCCGCAGGAGGAGACGCCCCGGGCGTCGGGAATCGATCGCGGATTCCCGGCCAACGTAGGCGCGGGCTTGCGGACGGTGAGCAATGGGTAGCTCGCCATCCGGTAAGGACCAAGCCCGGGTCGACGGCGCGTTGTGTTCCACGCGCGCCTCAAAGAGTGTCAGCGAGTGAAGGGGTCCTATGAGACCATTGCCTGCCGGGGTTGCGGGAAAGTCCGAAAGGGATACCGTGGCCTCCTGGCATTGCACAGGCAAGAGAAGGAACACGGGTGGGTTTTAGTCAGTAAGAGTCTGACACGCCCTCCCGCTCCACCCAGAGCGGGAGGAGTCATTTGATGATTTCCCACCCAAAAAAAAAAAAAAAAAAAAAAAAAGGACTACAAATCAGCGTGCAAGTGTTGCATCAGTCCGTTGGAATTCCACGCCATTATTTTAAGTGTGTTATTCGTTATTGATTTTTCATAGTACTTGATTCTAATTTCTCTAGCCTCTGGTCAAATGAGGATATGCACTTCAAGATCTAGTTAAGCTTGTTCTCGAGACTTGAAGGTTGTGTGCTTGTACATATTCCACATAGCGACAACCTCGTGTGCTAAGTCGAGATATTTTATTGGTTTCTCTTTCTCAGCTTTCACGAGGTTCTCATCATGTGGATCGGTAACGTCGACTATCATTAGACCAATTAGCGCGCCGCGTTAATCGGTCTATTATCACTATATCTGGCTTATTGGTAACAATTGTAATGTCAGTAATGATAGACCGATCCCAGTAAAACGAGACATGGTCATTTTCGAGAACTGGGTCGGGCACATACTTGTAGTACGGTACCTCAGAATCCACAAGTTTATATTTGAAAGCAAGTTGCTACTGAATAATCCTGGCCACTTGGTTATGCCTTTGCAAGTACTCGCCGTTAGCCAGACGAGAACAACTAGAGATAATATGTCTGATGAACTCACCCGGACGGTGGCATGCCCGACACACGTCAACCATCCCGTCCTTAGGTTTAGGTTTAAATAATTTAATTCTCATAAGAACTATAACAGTTCACTTAAAATGAGATACAAAAGTCCTTCATAATATGTCTCCGGTAGTTATTCGTCAAGATAACTTCGTCCATAATTGCACAGACGAAACCTTCAGGTTCCCCGAAAAGGTCCCCAAAACGTAGCCAGGATATGGACGCTAGAAAATCTACACCGGGTTCATGAAAAGCCCGATAGAAGCGCCCGTGAAGCTCCTTGCTTTCCCATACCTTTTTGTACGGTACACGGTGCATACACACTTCGGCTTTTAAAATATATTACCTTATTTATTTATTTAATAGTTCAAGCACATAAATGTACAGAGGCGGACTTAATGCCATAGGTATTTTCTACCAGTTAACCTTTGGGTGATGCATAGACAAACAGTGGTAAGTGCAAAAGCGAGAATTGAGGAAAAAAATATTTTGATATAAAGATATACATAAATACCTATTAAAAACTATAAATATAATAAATACACCTAATTTTATATAAATATAAGCACAAATAAGACAAACAATGGGAAAACATTACCGTTGTGATAATACTGCCAGCTTCTTGCGAATGTGCTCGCGAACTATAATTTTAAAAGATAATCGGTTGGTCGCCGTCCTGATTTCCTGAGGGAGCGCATTCCACAGAATGAAGACTGAATGAAGAAAGAAGAGTGAATGAAGTCTGTGCGGTGAGTGAGACATTGATGAAGAAGATTGTGAGATGAACGTAGATTTCTATTGCGGGTGGCGCAAATGTACTGAAAGTGGGGGGCCAAATAACTAGGGGAAGAGGGAGAGTCAAGAAATTAAAACAAGGTGGTCAGAGCCCTTTGCTCTCTGCGCTGGCGTATGGGCAACCACTTTAGAAACGACCGATGCGCAGAGACATGATCATATTTACGCAGATAGAAAATGAATCGAATGCAGTTATTGAGAAGACGGTCAAGTTTGTCGAGGAGATCTGCATTCAGGTCATAGTAGCACACATCACCATAATCGATGATATGGAAGATTAAGGACTGCACAAGCATTGTCTTCGTACTCGATGGTAACAAATTTTTCAATCGGTACAGAGCCCGCATTCAGAAACCTTCTGACTTTCCCTAGCGACTTGAGTACGCCAGTTCAGGGTACTATCGATGTGCAAGCCTTAGTCCTTCACGTCAGTGCTAAAAGGAACGATCGTACTGTAGCGGTTACGCCGCCATATACGAACTACGCATCAAAGACATGACGTCACACAAATCCTGCATCGCGCAATTAGAGTTTACCTCGCGAACGACATATATAAGACTATCTGACATCAACACTCGGGCAGTTGCCCGCCAGACACAACACCCACCCTTTTCTATGGTGGATGAGTGAAAGTTACACCCTGTTCCAATCCCCCTAAATTGGTGACCCGAATATGAACGTCAATGCAGCCGTCGTGCAACTACTTCAGCGTGACGTCGTCATCATCATCACTCCCGCAAGCTTTCGTGAGGCGAGTCACACAGACAGCCAGCACCCACGGCGTCAACGGGTATCCTGACCATCAGCATGCAGCAAACGCGCATTCCTGGTCATCACCCTCAGCCTCATCAGCAACCTTGGCACAGCACCTGCACTTTCGGCCACTCTCGTAGTAGTAAGTCATCCATGTAGAGGAGGTGAGATATGACCTGACCACTGGTTTCAAGTCTAATGATTATCTGTAATCATGCAAACATCATATTTTATTACTATTGAAGAACAGGCGTATGATTCTCGACATGCTTTTTCTTTATAATGTCTGCAAATGTTACAACAGAATACCTTGATATATTAGAATTAAATGAAAGAAAATTTAAAACTCATATAAAAAGTACACTTTGTAAACAAGCATATTACAAATTAGAGGATTATATCCAAGATAAAAATGCTTGGAAACATGCTGGTCCTGCTCCATAGGACAATTTAGAATCTAGACAAAATCTAACTGGTTGCCAATTTAATTGTATATATTTTTTTTTTTAAACATTAATTTTATATTCTGTGATTACTTGAACTCACACACTGACTTATTATTAATAGTACTTGTTAAAATATTAAGAATATCGTATAATTTTACAATGTTTGTAAATATGTGAGCACCATGCATCTATCACATAATTAATTTATGTCATTCCTTCATTTTTCATTTTTTTTACCTATCGTGGTAAGTAATCTTATTCTAGGTGCATCGTCTTCACATATAATTATATAATTAATGTATACAGGATATTGTGAAAATATTTTAAAAGAGTAACGGTGGAGTTTCTTGTCCATTCTTCTCCATACGAAAACGACTTTTTGGAATGGGCGACTAGAATCAATTATTATATTATTTTTTTTGTAAATGTTGACGTTCATAAGTGCCTTTTTTGTGCCTAAGTGAAATAAATTATTTGACTTTGACTTTGACTTTGCAGTGGGAACATTGAGAGTACCGCTTTAAATGATTTGGTTCTAAGATTGAGTGCTCCGCCTCGACGGACTAGGCACACACAGTGTTTCGATGTACCGCACAGAAGTACAAACTACGCTCAAAATAGAAATTCTCTCATCTTGATATATTTAACACCAAAAAAGTTGTATTCAGGAAACTTTTAGTGACTTCTGTATGCGACGAATTGACTAATAATTCTAAATAGAACTGAATAAAATAATCCGTACCCATACACCATTACAACTCCTCACACACACTCTTACACACCCACCCATACACTCCTACACATCCACCCACACAATCCTACGCACCCACCCACACACACCTACACACCCACCCACAGACTCCTACACACCTACTCTCACTGCACATATAGATATGCTGAGAAGGTACTAGCATGACATCCTGTTTGCTTTTTATGCATGTGTAATTATTAAATTGTAAATCCGTAACTGGCTGTAGATAAGATTAGTTTATTTATCATAAGTGAAATTGTTAAAAAGCTGTGGATTTTATAAATAAAGAAAGAAAGAAAGAATAGTATTTATTTGGACACAGTTCGTGAAACACAACAACAAAATAAAAAGGTAAAATAATCATAAAGCAATAATAGTATGTGCCTCATGGCTGAATAAACTCTCCTCAACCGATAGCCCAGACCTGAATCCTCCTCCAGCAGTGTGCTTAGAGGATTCAGTAGAAATGATTTTCGAAAAACGACTACTAAATTTGACCATTTATTCATGTCAGATTTCATTTATATATATTTTTATATATGATTTATTAGTGTTATACGCAATCTGAAGTAGTAGGAAGTTCATAAATAGCAAAAAAACTCACAACTCAATAATATTTTATCTGTTTAGCTGTCAAAGTCAAATGTGACATTACTGCTTACTGACGTTTATTTTGATTTTATTTCTAGCGGCCGGTGTTTTGACACGTATTTATTTTCATTTGAGTGTTTTAATTAGATTTTTGGTTGTATATTTAAATTATTTTACTAGAGAGGCTTATATTTATTGATTTTATGCAAAATGGTGCAAATTGAGCAAATTTCGGCTCTTTGGAAAACCACCATGATCTGGCACTTGGCCACTGTAGCCGCACCAATGAAAGGCGAAGCCCGCGCCTACGGTGGCCGGGAATGGACCTGCGATTCCCCACGTCCAGGTCGTCTCCTCCTGCGGCAGCTAGGGGCATGAGGGCGCGAATTATGCCTTTACCTCACGCGTTCCGCCTCCTCCTTCGTGAGCATTACTGCTTCGCAGAAGGAGGTGACGGCCTCCCATGCCCTCTCGCTCCGTACCATGGCCTGGACCAGGGCTGGACGCGAGAGATCCCCGCCACCGATCGCACGGTGGTGCTCTGCCCAAGCCGGGCAGACCTACACTGTATGCTCCACCGTGTCCTCCGGGCGATCCGCGCAGTGATGACATCCGGGCGTTTCCTCCCGCCTTATCCGAAACAGGAACCTCCCGAAACAACCGAGTCCAGTGAAGGACCTTCGTCAGGCGGAAGGTGAGGACATCGTGGCGCCTCTCTAGCCACTCCTCAAAGACCCAACTTATCAACTCAATAGTGGCATGCCCAGCACTGGGTTGCGACTTGCGACAATCGCACTCTCCCTGACGCCATGAGATCCCGCCGGAGCTCTATCCGCTGAGCCACGATTTCTCGCGGCAGCGGAGTTACGCCTCCTCGCGCAACTTCCAGATGTGCGCGAGGACTTTTGCCTCCAGACCCCATGGCGGTAATCCGGCAAGGAGGCTCGCCACCTCACCGCAAACCGTGCGGTATCCCCGGACCAGCCGGGTGGCCATGACCCGCTGGGACGCGTTCAACCGGCGAGCTGGCCGCCGCCTCAACGAACGCGCCCACACTGGTGCCCCGTAAAGGGCCATGGACCGCACGACCCCCGCGTATAGCCTATGGCAGGAGGCGTTTGGACCCCCAAGATTGGGCAGGAGCCGGTTCAAGGCAGCCCCGGCCCGCTCCAGTCTGGGAGTCAAAGTGCTCCATGAAGTTCCACCGACTGTCGAGAACGAGTCCTAGGTACTTACTTCATCGTCGACTCTATGCCGATGTTAACCCCTCCTACCGTTATTTGGGAACCCGACGGTGTGGCGCGTTCCGAGGACCATGAAAACACATGGCCTCGGACTTGTACGGGGCCACCTCGAGTCCCAACTGCCGGATTCTGGCCACGATTGTCGCAACCCCGTGTGTCGCTAGATCGGCCGCCGCCTGGTATTACCTCCCCTGTGCCAGGACCAACGTGTCGTAGCGTAACAAACGACGCTGACGCCGCTAGGGAGGTCGGCGCGCAGCACCCATCCCGCGTATCTGGGAACTTTTTTACAAATTCCGCCTCGGGAATATCAATAAAGGGGTTCCTATTCATTCTCGTCAAGCGACGGGCTCGACGACGTTTTCTGCATTCCAACCATCTTCTTTCTTCAGCATCCACTGCGTTGGCTAGCTCGAGAATATTTGCTCGTAGTGAATACATTGTCTCCATTCACAAAATATTCCACAAACACGATACTCGTAACGAATTAAAAGCAATGACTGTACAATGACGTTCTAATAGTAGGTCACTGATCAAAGGAACTGTCCAAATTTTAGCAGATTACCGCCTAAGTCAGTAATTCATTTGTCATTATATACGAGATTACCAATAGATGCCATTTCTTTCAATGGAGTGGCAGTAGCTGACCATTGGAAAGTCATAATGATGCCAATATAGGTTGGGGAAAAATTTGCTTCGCATTTTTTAAGAACATTCAAAACATTTTTTAATATAGTTTATTTACATTTAACTAAAGTATGTAGGTAGCATTTTGTTCGATAACTTTTTGCCATCTTGTAGGTAGGGACATAATCCCATTGCTATAGTAATTTTAGGACTTTTGATCGATATTTTGACTGTTATAATGTATTCCAGTTAATTTTAATTGGAAATATATTGAAAATACTTGTAATAGGCTAAACAGCTTTGCATTTGCACTAAGAAATCTTAGGAAAACTGTTGGACGTAATGCCGCGATGTTAGCTTATCGTGCATATGTCTCATATGTGCTAAGATACGACTTAATTAAATGGGGTAATTCCACTGACAGCATTAAGGCATTTATTGTGAAAAAAAAAAGTTTCGAGCTGTGTTTGGTGCAGACCTATTAGATTCGTGCAGACCTAATTTTAACAAACTTAATTAGCATGCTTATAGATACTGGAAATGGGATTATTTGTAAAAAAAACATCCTCGCTTATTCAGTAAAGCTGATAGCCTCAATGTTCATAAGGTGGGCAAAATGTCAAGGGATCCAACAAAATTAGCAATCAAATGCCAATAACAGCGTACTGCCTAAAACACGAGTCGAATGGCAACACAGATATTTAATAATCACCTTCCGCCTGACGCAGGTCCTCACCGGACACGGCTGTTTCGGGAGGTACCTGTTTCGGATAAGGCGGGAGGAAACGCCCGGGTGTCATCACTGCGTGGATCGCCCGGAGGACACGGTGGAGCATACGGTGGAGGTATGCCCGGCTTGGGCAGAGCACCGCCGTGTCCTCGTGGAGGCGATCGGTGGCGGGGATCTCTCGCGTCCGGCCCTGGTCCAGGCCATGGTACGGAGCGAGAGGGCATGGGAGGCTGTCACCTCCTTCTGCGAAGCAGTAATGCTCGCGAAGGAGGAGGCGGAGCGCGTGAGGGAGAGGCAAATTTCGCGCCCTCACGCCCCTAGCCGCCGCAGGAGGAGACGCCCCGGGCGTTGGGAATCGATCGCGGATTCCCGGCCACCGTAGGCGCGGGCTTGCGGACGGTGAGCAATGGGTAGCTCGCCGTCCGGTAAGGACCAAGCCCGGGTCGACGGCGCGTTGTGTTCCACGCGCGCCTCAAAGAGTGTCAGCGAGTGAAGGGGTCCTATGAGACCATTGCCTGCCGGGGTTGCGGGAAAGTCCGAAAGGGATACCGTGGCCCCCTGGCATTGCACAGGCAAGAGAAGGAACACGGGTGGGTTTTAGTCAGTAAGAGTCTGACACGCCCTCCCGCTCCACCCAGAGCGGGAGGAGTCATTTGATGATTTCCCACCCAAAAAAAAAAAATAATTAATAATATACCGAAGGATATTAGAGAACTGTGAACCAGCCTATTTCAAAAGCATCTCAGAGCATGGCGTATAGAAAACTGTTTTTATAGTATTAAGGAATTTATGAGTTCTAGGACAAATGGGAAAATTGCAGGACATGTAAATTACATTTGACGTTTTCATTTAAGGCGATTGACATAATATTTTGTAATTTAATTTCTTTAGTTATAATTTGTAGGTTGATTTTTAGAAAATTTGTAATTGAATTATTTTTATTTGATATTTGTAATTTTATAATTTAGACAATTCTTGATTTAGTACTTATTTTTTTGACATTGGAATTTAATTATTTTGTTAAATTAGAATCATTGTTATTGTAACAAAATTTCCATGTCGAATTTAGTTGGCGGAATATGAAGAACTATTGTGTATTTGTTATAGAATCTGTGAAATACCATATTTCAGGCAAATAAATGAATCTATCTATCCATCTAAATTATTTGTATACTATTCAATGTTAAAACATGCCCCCTCCACTATTCCATTGCCTACTCTAGGATGCATATCCGGTACGACTCCCAAATCATTCCATGTCCTAAGGGCACGGCTTCCCTACTATTACAGTGCCCCCCGGTCTACTTCTTGATATGGAATGACCTCTGTAACCTATGAAGCTCCAGGTGCTAGTGCAAATCTTGAGGTTCATTCGATTTATCGATTCTGGTTAAAGCACGCTGGGGTTGGTCGGTGCATTTAATTAAATCTTTCATTCAAAATATTTATGCAGGGGATTACATGCAGCTAAAAAAAGATAGCATGATCAAAGTTCATTATATATTAAGAACAATAATACGACCAACGAACCATATTGATAAGACAACGATAACTGCATTTAAACATGTTGCCGTACCATCAATGATTGCTAAAAAGGGCAGATATTGTAACATACCTACTCATCACAAACAGAATCTCAATGATTTTGCCGGAAATTGTACAGTAACTAATTACATGCAGTGAGTAAGGTCAATTAAGATACTCCAGTCTTTTTTTAAATCTTTTAATATATGCGATTTCTTATAAGTAGTTTTTATTTTACTGATATCCGATTTTTTTCGAACGAATACTAATTAATCACCATGTATTATTTAGTATTATATCTTTTTCGTTATCTCGTTCGCATTTATCTTTCGTCACAATCATCTTCTTTTGCTTACTACTTGGTCTTTGAAAAAGTTTGTTCACTAATATAATCTCCCGATATATTCTGTGAAAATCTTAACGTGAATACTTAGGTGTAGTGAGCCTAAAGTGATCTGTCAATCCTTAGCATCCGGTGAACTCTGTAAGTAAATATTTTTTTAAAGGCTGCTATTTAGATAACCCCTGGAAACACACTCATCTTTTAGACAAAATGGACCAAATTATCCGGCATACATTAACCTCAATCTTAAATGTGGCCATGGACGACCGAACTTGGGCACAAGCTACTCTTCTTATCCGTATGGGAGGCCTCGGCGTTCGCAAAATTTCCAATATTAGTTTACCGGCTTTCATATCCTCGGTCCACGGTACTGAGAAATTAATCAGGAAAATCCTAGCCCCCATACTGATTAATTTTGATGTGCCGTACCTCACCGAGGCTATGAATGCCTGGAGACTCGCTTGCCCGAATTCAGATCCACCTGACAACCCATTTTCCCAGAGACGGTGGGATGAGCCGCTCTGCAGAGTAGTACAGAACAATTTACTTGACACGTCTGCTACTGCCGCGGAGCGTGCGCGCCTGTTGGCTGTGGGTAAATGGGAGTCGGGCCTGTGGCTTCATGCACTACCGTCATCGAACTTAGGCACTTTGTTCGACGACACTACCTTCCGCATCGCTGCTTCCCTGCGACTAGGAGCCCCTTGTTGTTCTCCTCATCGCTGTCACTGTGGCGAACTTGTCAACAGCCTCGGACACCACGGCTTATCTTGCAGCCGAAGTGCTGGTCGCTTAGCGCGGCACGCGAACATTAATGACATCATCCGACGAGCTCTTGTCACCGTCGGCGTTCCAGCTGTGCTAGAACCTAATGGTTTGGCACGCGATGATGGCAAGAGACCGGACGGCATGTCTTTATTTCCATGGAAGGTGGGTAGGCCTTTAGTGTGGGACGCAACGTGTGTTGATACTCTTGCGCCATCCCATCTTCCTGGCTCAGCGTGCTATGCTGGCGCTGCCGCTGCGGCTGCAGAAAACCTCAAGCGGCGAAAGTATAATAACCTCATAGGCAACTATATTTTCGAGCCGTTTGGGGTTGAAACCCCAAACGTGCCGGGCCGTGGGGTCCGAGTGCTCATGGTCTATTCACTGAAATCTCTAAACGAGTGGTTGACACTTCCCGTGACCCAAGGGCTGGTTTTTACCTTGGCCAGAGGCTAAGCATTGCCATACAACGTGGCAATGCGGCCAGTCTCTTGGGCACACTACCAGTCGACAGCGATGCGGATGAATTTTTCGACGCTATATTTTAGTTTGCATAATAATATATTAGTTTTATTTTTTTATATATATTAAACATTTGTAAAGTCTTAACCCCTGGCTTATCTGACGTTAAGCGATAATATAAAGAGTGGCTCGGTTTCAAAGCCGATTTGACTATCCATCATCATTCCACACATCATACCTCTATACTGTAATTGTACTTTGTGGGAGAAAAATTAAAATATTATTATTATTATCCTTTATTTTACATTATTACGTATAAATTATATTTTTAAATATTAGAATAAAAGAAAATATAAAAACATTTTAAAATATAAAAAATAGTAGCACACCGGTATCGGGAGCAGGGTCCAAGCTACCGGCGCGGCGGTCAGGACTCCAGTGAGAGGAACCTCCTAACAATGCGAGCCGTGTTCAGGAGTACCGCTCTCTGGATCAAGCTCTTAATCCAGCTGCCCAACGAGAGCCTCCTTAGGTGTTGGTCGAGGCTCTTAGCAAATTAAGCCATTGGCTGATATGACTATCGGCAAAATGATCGCTGAGTCCACATCCCACATCTCGACAACCTCGCGAGCCAAGTCAAGATACTTAATTTGTTTATCTTTCTCGGCTTTCACGAGGTTCCCGTCATGCGGGACCGTTATGTCAATGATCATTGCACGCAATTAACTGGCAACACCTTGTCAACAGAACATCTCCTGTACATCACATGTACATATTATTAAGCTTCGTACAGAGCATTGTGGTAATTAGAATGTCACTTTGTCTTGGCCCTCAGGAAGTTTTTCCTGACTACTCGTCTATTGTAATCCTGTAGAAACCTTGTAGATTTATTCTATAACCAGGCCATACGAGTACAATGTCAATAAGTCGTCTTTTCTATTTCACAATTAAGCAATAACTGTATGCATGTTGCCTTGATCTGAAACATAAGGTCAAAACAAACAACTTCCTTGCAAAGATTGTTATCAATGTGTAAATTGTAGTGGAACCAAAAACTCACAATTCCACGAATTGCAATATTCTCATAGATTTATTCATGTGTGCAAATAAGTCAAGCGTCACCATAACTACGGTACCCTAATAACGTGAGCACTTACGTAAACTAGTTACGCGCCGCGTTAATGCCCGCACAAATCTTACCGCATGCATTCATTGTGACCACGCTTTTGTTACCCCGGTCATTGGGAAACATAGGACATAGCTGCAATTAGTGGAATGCAAACGATGAGGTTACTAGCTAAGTGCTGCGTTAAGTATAACTATATATATGTCCAATTAAAGTGATGATAGAAAACAAATAATGAAAGATGGTGATATTTTAAATACTATGGTAGCTGATTAAGTAATTGTTAAAACAAAAGACTTGAAAAATAATCAGGTAAAACCCATATTACATCCAATAAAATTCTAATTAAATTAAATTGTACAATACTGTTACATACAAATAAATACTGTTACATTAGAATGCAATGTCCATGTAATTAAAACATGCTTAAGCAACAGTAGTTGATAATTCAAATATTCATCTACTTTTGGACACCCTCCATCTAATAAAATTTCTTATACATATAGTATAACATTCGTTGACCTCACTTATTAAGACCTTGTTAAGTGAGGTCAAGTGAGGTAGAAGCCTAGGCAGGCCTATGCATCTATAATCTGTATTGCTCAGTAGTAACAAAACTTCGGAACTAAGTAGACACGTAATGTCTGTAACGGACGATTTTACGGATTGCGAGACCAATGTCCAGCTCGATGGGAAAGTGGCTCTTGTCACTGGCGCGACATCCGGAACCGGTCTTGAAATAGCCAAAAACTTAGCCAGAAGAGGCGCCAAAGTCATCATTGCAAGCCGAAGCCCGACCAAACTGGCAGACGCGAAGAATACCATCATAGAGTCTACTGGAAACCAAAATGTTCTCACCAGACAGATGGATTTTGAGTCCCTATCCTCAGTCAGAAGCTTTGCCGATACAACAATACGAACAGAACCAAAACTGGACATCTTGATCAACAACATTGGAGCCATTGGATTAGATGACAAACTGACCCAAGATAATCTACAGCTGATGATGCAGGTTAACTACTTCGGGTCGTTTCTCCTCACATTCCTCCTGTTTCCAGTACTAAGAGCCTCAGCTCCAAGCAGGGTCGTCAACGTTTCATCACTAGGTTTGATCTTAGGGACGGTAGACCTGGACCAATGGAACGATGTTGGTAGATACTCCAATTTCGGATACTACTGCAACGCAAAATTAGCAAAAGTACTCTCCACAGTGGAAATGGAGAAGAGAATCAGAGGAAGTGGTGTCAGTGTATACAGCATGGATCCTGGACTAGGAAAGTCGGAATTCTTCAGGAATTTCGACAATGCATTCATTAAGAATGTGTTCAATGCTGCTTTGTTGAAGTTTGGCAGACCTCTACCCAGAGTAGCGACTATGGCAGTGTTTTTAGCAGTAGACCCAAAGATTGAAAGTGAAAGTGGTAAACATTTTAGGGACTGTCATGAGTTTTACAGTTCTTGGTTCGCGAATGATACAGTGTTAACCAGAAATGTGTGGGAGGAGACAAAACGACTTGTGAGAATAACAAATGAAGAAGATTGGGAAACTCTCTATTGAAGGAAGGTGTTGTTAAATAATTTCTAACTGATTGATTGATGTTTTTTTTTTATTTCATACTCTATAGGGCACCTATTTAAGTCATGAACTATCCGAATATCAAAAATATTTAGCTTAGTTCTCAAGATTCTATTCACGCGGAAGGCGTGAAAATTAAATCGCTGTACAAATGTAGAGTAGATGCATTTGCATTTCTAATTAAATTCTCTATTTATTTTATATCCGTATTTCCCCAAGAACAAGGAGTAATTTTACGATTTTATTTAGTTATTTTATATGTTTGAGTCATTAATTAAAGATACAATAAAACTTTCTGTAATGTTTCTAATGTTTCTTTGTTAAAAGTTCAATTGAGTAATGTCTGTAGGCTCTACCAAGGTCGTTACTGTTTTAATTACTACGAAATGCGGTGTAACAGCCTAATAAACTTCTGATGTTAAAGAAACAGGCAATGTGTATCAGGCAGGCAAAGCGTAGTAAGTACCTATGGAGAAGAACAGGAGAGAAATTCCACAGACACACCTTTAAATAAAAATATTGATACAAAAAATTGTTAACATCATTCATGTTGAAATTGTGGAACATGTGAGAACAATTTAGAAAGACGTTCACGTTAAAAGGTCCGTAATAATAAGATAAAAACAATACCAAAAAATAAAATAAATTAAAATAAGCCATGGCAGCTATGAAAAGACCAGTCCATCAACGAATGTCGACGTCCATTTACGAACATGACGCATGGATTAGCACATTCAACGCAACTATTTCAGCCACCATCAGCGAGCCACCACACCACACACCACCAGCGAGCTACTTCCATAATTCTCTCGATAGCCGAAACTCCTCTGAAGTCTGAAAGTTTCTAAAACCTGCCTTTTGGCAAGTCTCCAGTCGTTTCCAGTAATGACACTGACGTGTGTGCTCGTAACAATAATTTCTCACACCCCCCTGTTACTTTAGATCCGCACGTCAAATCAGCTATTCTTAATAAACTTTCCTGTGGCAGTGTCACAGTGTTCTTCTTTTGAATTAAGCCTGGACTTAATTAGCGAGTTTAAGGTCAAAAAATCTATTTGTGCTATCTCCTCTTCTGCAGTTGGTAATGATAATATTTGCATCATTCTTGAGCAAATATTATCTTTCTCTATCCTCCTATCCTTCCCTCACTACTTCCTATCTTGACTCACATTTTTAATTTCTCCTTGTTTTCTTGTACCCTGAGGCCTGGAAACAGGCCCATATCATCCCCTTACCCAAAATTCCTAAGCCGATCTCACCGTCCGATTTCCGTCCCATTTCTATCCTCCCTTATCTCTCTAAAGCAGGGGTGTCAAACTCAATTTAGCAGAGGGCCATATATTAGATTTAGAATGTGTAGGCGGGCCAGGTTCAAATTAAAAAACTAAAACACACTGAATTATTTTAACATCTTTATTTATTTAGTTAAATTTAGTTGTTACAAATCATACCAAAAGTAATAAAGAGGGCTGGATTCGGCCCGCGGGCCGTATCTTTGACATGACTGCTCTAAAGTTTATAGCACATCGTTCATCAGCAAATTTTCACCTTTCTATCCACAAATGACCTACTTAGTCCTCTTCAATCTGGTTTTCGACCTGGTCATAGCACAGTGACGGCTCTTTTGAAGGTTACTGATGACATCCGCTGGGATATGGACCAAAAATCTCTCACCCTTCTTGTACATCTGGACTTTAGCGGTGCCTTTAACTCTGTCGATTTTGACATCCTTCTAGGAATCCTTAAATTTCTCTTTTTCCACTATTTCTTGGTTCGACTCCTATCTTAAGGCCCGCTCGCAGCGGGTTCGTCTCAATGAGTTTTCTTCTGATTGGTGCTCTCTTACCGCAGGTGTACCTCAGGGTGGCGTTCTCTCTCCTCTTCTCTTTTCTATTTTTATTAACTATGTCACCAGAGTCATCTCTTCTCATTTCCATCTCTATGCCGACGATCTGCAGCTTTACAATCATTTCGTATGGGAAGATGCGGAAACCACCGTATCTGCCATCAACAGCGACCTGAATTTGATTGGCGAGTGGTCGCGGTCCTTTGGACTGCAAATCAACCCTAGTAAATCCCAGGCCATGATTATCGGCGGCAGGTATATGCGGAATAGGCTCGATGTTGCGTCGCTGTCTCCTCTTTGTCTGAATGGAGTTCAGATTGTTTACGCAAATACAGTTACAAACCTGGGGGTGAGCATGGACTCGTACTTATCGTGGACTGCCCATGTTGCTTAAGTCAGTCGCAAAGTGCACTTTACGTTCCATTCGTTGAAATGCCTCCAGAGCTTCTTGCCCTTGAACACAAAAATCTCCCTTGCTCAAACTCTCATTCAGCCCATTATAGATTACGCCGATGCCTGTTATTTGGATGCCACCGAGGAGCTCTTAAATAAACTTGAGCGTTTACAAAATATATGTATTCGTTTTGTTTTTAAGCTTAAAAAGTATGATCACGTCTCTTACTTTCGCAAGATACTCAAGTGGCTCCCTATTCGACTTCGCAGGAACTCTCGGATATTGTGTCTGCTATTTAACCTCCTTCATAATCCTAAAACTCCTTCCTATCTGCGGGAGCGCTTTTCCTACGCCCGTCCTTCTGATGTGCCTTGCAGGTCGCATCTTAGAAACCTGCTTAAGTCCCATCCCCACTCCACTGACTTCTACTCCTACTCCTTCACTGTGCAGTGCGCTTTTCCTACGCCCGTCCTTCTGATGTGCCTTGCAGGTCGCATCTTAGAAAACTGCTTAAGTCCCATCCCCACTCCACTGACTTCTACTCCTACTGTGCAGTGCGGTGCGGTTGTGTAATTCACTTCCGCTCGACATTAGAGACTGCCAACCTGTTGCAGTATTTAAAAGAAGAGTGAAAGAACACTATATTTCTACTTCGTCATAGTTGCGCAGGTATTTATGTTGTATTTTATTTATTTTAGAAGTATTCGTGATTGTATGTATGTTAGTAAGTATATTGCCATTTATTTTGTTTTATTTTAATGAGTGAATTGTTTTGATTTTATGTATTTTACTTTCTCTCTACTCTTACACACGGTGTCTACATCTCTTTTTACCCTCTGTCCTATCGCAGGTATGCTGGAAGAGATTTCTTTAGAAATAAGCATCACCTTTGTACGTATTTTTCTGTTCTTTTCATCTTGTCTGTTTATTTATGTGTGAACATAAATGGTTAAATAAATAAAATAAATAAATGAGACATCTCTAAAACATGTCTAAAATTAGCAACATCCAATGCCAACCTCGTTCCTTCTTTACATTTGAATGTTATAGATCAAGATCATCAAGAACTGTTGGATGATTTGTTTAGTGTTTTATACTAGGTACGTTTGTAAGTGTTAAATTATAGTTATTTCTGTAAATTAGTTTTAAAAAACTCTTTTACACGTCAAAAATACCTTATTTTTTAAAACTAGAGGAGTTTGTTGTTTCCCAGAAGATAGACCGAAACCAACTCAGTGGTCAATTTGGGTTGGTATTACCAACCAAAATTAACACCTTACATTTTTTTTATCGTCAACTACCTTTCAGACGGCTTTAGCCCTTTCTACTATTAATCTAGACAAGCACTTTTGCTTATTATGTCCAGAAGGCCATTTTGTGAGTGCAATAAAATAACTTCTCTCTCATAGTACGCGGGAATGGGGGGAATGTATTTAAAGTCGCCGCCGTTTGTTTGTTGTCAACAAACAAATGAATGACTTTAAAGACAATTACACAATAAAATAGACTAAAAATATTAATGGAAATGTCGAAAGTGGTCGGAAATATGCCTTCTGCAGCGTTTTACGCTTGCATATTTTATTTTACGATAATCCTCTTTTGTTTAAAACCATTTCATTAAACCTATTTACGGCCCTATTTGATTACCGGCATTTAATATTATTAGATTTTTGAAATTTAGAATTTTTTGGGGATGTGCTTTTTTTACACAGGACAGATGTCATTGCAGAAAAATCTTGAGAGTGAATAACTCCTTCTAGACAAAAAAATGCCGAAGTATAGTTATTTAGTGATATTTTGCCTTGCTTTTATCGTTAATTATAACTCACTCACTATAATTTGGTGATTCATGAACCCTGTGCGGTTAAAAGTTATCGTGCTGTGAATTTGGAACGTCCTTCGTTTAATTGTGTCCGAGTGCTATATACCCTGGAAGAGTTCATCTTCGACAAACGGTGCAGCAGGCGGGACTAGTACTCGGCCAGATTTCGGTTCTTCACTCGTTGGGAAAGTGCACCACGATGCATTCATAACCACGCCGAACGGAGGATGCGTGCCAGACAATCAGCTGAGCGAAGACTTTAGCTCATTTTCCGTCCCGATTATTACAATTCGTACGGTTTAACTTAGCGCTACTTTCTTACCAAGTATTCGACGTAGACTCTGACGGGACTGGTTGCAATCAGTAGTTAAAGGCGTCGAGACACACGCATACTAACCCGAAATACATATTGAACTCGAGCGCGTAACTTCAACCCGTCTAATTTTTATTTTAGTGATTTTCTTCAATACCATCTTTAACCTCGTTCTAATTTACCACAATACTTCGCTTCATTCTTCATCCTATCTCGCCCGGGTTCGATCCCCGGGCGACATACAACAGAATTTCTTCATTTGTTAACTTCTTATGATTGTTTGATTAACCGTTACCTATAAGGGAATAAATGTGCTTAAAAAGCGAGAGTTTGTACACAATGTATTTTTTTTTTTCTTTGAAATCGTCAGTTTTCACTAGTATCAATTGATCAAATTCATGTTTTGTTTTTGCTTTGATGATCTGATGTTGTGCTTAATTCGCTGATGAGTGGGTATAAAGGGCACCTCACAGCCAGAGCCACCACCTGACACCAGGGGCCCAAGTCTGCTATTTTTATAAATCGTCATTCCAACACGATCCCATTGTCATTTTTGCTAAAAGTTCGTAATCTGCTAAATTCATAATGGTCGATCATTGGTTGATCATTGTATTCCACAAACATGATACTTGTAACGAATTAAAAGAAATGACGGCACAATGAAGTTCTCATGGTAGGTCACTGATCAAAATGTCTGTCACTGTCAAAACTAGCAGATTACCGCATAAGTCAGTCATTCATTTTTCATTATGTACGAGATTACTAATAGATGCCATTTCTTTCAATGGAGTGTCAGTGGCTGACCATTGGAAAGTCATATGACGCCAGTATGTTAGTAGATTACCAAACTTGTCAAAATCAACAATAAATTATGAAATCAATGATAGACCATTCTGACACTATAGTAATAGCAGACTTGAGGCCCTGGTTAGACACTAACCACACGAAAAGAAATTGAATAGGTACGAGAAGAGAACAAGACGTAAAATACAAGTAAACACTCTTTTTACACATTTATTTTGTATTCTTTCTTTTTATTTTATTTTTCTTTTTACTTGTGTGCCTTTTAGTATGTGTTAAATAAATGTATTTTCTGTAATGTATTTATAAACGTTGCTTAAAGTTAGGAGACGTTTAAATATTAATAAGTTTATGGTAACCCCGTTATCCTAATCAAAAGCGATATTCGCGTGAACACGCGCTCGACGCGGTTTATCTGGATTTATCACTTATTTGTGTTCAGAAAGTCGGAATACGCCCTCTGTTGGCGCGACGACGCGTTCGGGTTCGCCGAAAAATAATTAATGCGAGGATCGCATAACAGACGATCGGACACAGCCAGCAGACGCAACGTTTATAAATAAACCCCTAAGTTTATAGTAACTAAATACAAAAGCCGTGCAGTGAGATCGATTACAAAGAATCAAATATCAATGCAGTGTTTGGCAATGTAATGCGCTAATCATTATGTCAGTCACACTCTCCGTGCTTCCGTGTGAATTACGCAAATGTATCGGTGGTACAAGTGATAGACGGGCGCGAGTTGAACTTTGCCTTTATCAAAGATATAGTAGGGCGCAAGAGATAAACAGCAAGAACGTGTTAATGGAGACAATTATTTTCTTTTCCACCCCTTCCTTGCGTCAAATGGCTGATAGTCGCCTTTTGGGGCACCTTTTCCTATACGGTTGTAGTTTTGATCTGATAAGTATACATTGACATCATAACATGACGCCTACATTCCCCGAACGGTTAGGCAGATCACTTTATTAGTGATCGATGGATCACACCCACATTTCGCTGCAGTTATGTTTAAGTCCCATGTAACAAGGGGCGAGCCTATTGCCAGCAACCGGGCACAATTCCAGACTCCGGGAATCGATCCCAGAGCCTCATACTCAGCAGTAGTGCTTGCGACCACTAAACCAACGCGGTAGTCTGAATTATGTTGACTTATAATTCAGTCTTCAAAATATCGCCACATTTAGCCCATTCTCTCACGGTGACGGCAACTCAACCTTAACTGGTTAGTAACGGACGTTGCCAACTGAGATGCAACTGGTATTCTCACTTGGCGCAATCACGATGTATCAATTGTAACGACATGTCACACGATAACACGCCAATTATATGAAAAAGTTATCGTGAGCGACCTGCACTGCTAGTCGCACGTGACTAACCAGTCACGTTGAAAACTAGTTCTCGACAAGTTGCATCGTGTGAGAACTGCCATAGAAATATATGTGCTAACGCGATTGGTTGCGTCGACGTTGAAAACTGGTTTTATTTTGGTATGGCCTTACTGTACCGGTTTCAAACTCAAAGTCACCAAGCTAGATAAATGATTTGATGATTTCTGTTTACTGTTATTAGCAGACAGAAAAACACTCCTGCCAACCTCCCGCCCTATAGTAACCTAGTGTACAGACATGCACCCTCGACAAGAAAATATACCTATATCTAGTGTTATAATTTTCTGTAAGCATCTACATCGCCACGCAAACTACGCATCACATTGTCGTCACTCAAAAATCCTGCATCGCGCCAGCAGGGTTCGACGCAAGAGGCGATCGGTGGCGGGGATCTCTCGCGTCCGGCCCTGGTCTAGGCCATGGTACGGAGCGAGAGGGCATGGGCGGCCGTCACCTCCTTCTGCGAAGCAGTAATGCTCGCGAAGGAGGAGGCGGAGCACGTGAGGAAGAGGCAAATTTCGCGCTCTCACGCCCCTAGCCGCCGCAGGAGGAGACGCCCTGGGCGTCGGGAATCTATTGCCGATTCCCGGCCACCGTAGGTGCGGGCTTGCGGACGGTGAGCAATGGGTAGCTCGCCGTCCGGTAAGGACCAAGCCCGGGTCGACGGCGCGTTGTGTTCCACGTGCGCCTCAAAGAGTGTCAGCGAGTGAAGTGGTCCGATGAGACCATTGCCTGCCGGGGTTGCGGGAAAGTCCGAAAGGGATACCGTGGCCCCCTGGCATTGCACAGGCAACAGAAGGAACACGGGTGGGTTTTAGTCAGTAAGAGTCTGACACGCCCTCCTGCTCCACCCAGAGCGGGAGACGTCATTTGATGATTTCCCACACAAAAAAAAAAAAAAAAAAAAAAAAAAAGGGTTCGACGCACGACTAGCATCAACAACCTGACAACAACGGCCGACGATACCCGTCTTGTCGGAGGATCCTCCTTTTTCAATGTACGATGAAGAACTTACCACCCTGTTCCTCAAACCTCTATAACCAGACAAAACTGACCAGCAGCTGGGAACATTCGCTTGTAACTTGCACCGCTACCCCAGAAGGATTCTGCGGTGAGTAGGAAAGTGTTTTCCCCGTAAGAGCGTCGCGACGCATCACAAATATTTACTACAAACAGTTTCTATCTTTCTATACACAAACAGTGTTATGATGTGCGTGCCCTGTGATTGTCAAGTACCTATGGGTTTAGCTTCTTCATTGTACTCGGAAAACTGCTTATTTAACTACTAGTGAGTCGTACTTTCGAAAGATGCTCAAGCACAAATCTCTATTCAAATGTGAGATTTCATAAGTCATTTCTAAAGGATCTGTGATCCTGTAGATCCTTTCTAAAGCTGTAAATACATAAACTCATTCATTCCCATGTATGTAGGCAGAAACTACAGAATACCACCTGCTACGATCCTTACATCTTCCTTTTCTAAAGCAATACTTCCTATAATAGTAGATTGTTTGCCTAGGGAGCAAACAACTATTTTTAAGGCACGTGTTTTTCTGAATCCAGAGCGGAGCGAAGGATTCTAGAGTATTCTAAAGTAGAATCCTGAACGCAGTGAGGGATTCAAAGTACGTCACTCGAGCTTAAAATAGTGTTGCTCCCGAGGTGAACACTCTACTTTTCATCACCTTCTATGAGAAAAAAAAAAACGTGTGTGGTCCTACCCTCATCTCTCACGTATGATTTAAAACCAAAACAAAATTATCGCAGCTGCCATCTTGGATTTACGTTTTGACCCTTTATCGACTTTAGCAGCTTTAAAAACTATATAAACGATACCCATGATGAACAATTTGAAAATTTCCGCAGCTGCCATCTTGGATTTACATTTTAACCTCACTATCGGCTTTAGCACCCTTGAAAACCATGAAAACGACACCAATGACGAAAAACTTGAAAATTTTCGCAGACACCATCTTGGATTTACGTTTTAACTTCACTATCGGCTTTAGAACCCTCGAAAACCATGAAAACGACACCAATGACGAAAAATTGCAACATTTTCGTCATTGGTGTCGTACAATGCAATATGATGAGTACAATGTTCGTGATTGATCTCTTTGGTGATTGGAACTTTTACTAACAATATCCACATTCCTTATTCAAATCTATTTTGCTCCCTAGGGATCAAGGAGCTATTTTGGTCCCTGTTTACGAAGAACAAACTAGCTCTTTAAGAATAGATGTGATGAAAAACCTTTTATTTCTTTTTTAAAGTGAAGGTGGAAGAATTTGCAGCTCGTCGATCATCAGTAGCCAGTAGGTAACAAAACGATTTGAAGCTTTCATAAATCTGTATATGTTATCTGTAGGTAACGCCCTATTCAGCGTTTTACCAGAAAGTAGCGAAGCCCAAAAGGATACCAAATAAATTGAAAATTTAAAACCACTTAGCTAACAGTTCAAAGTGGTAACTTGAACTTTTAACGTTTAAGAACTTTTAATGATTAAGATAGATAACAAAGAAAGTATCATCCGTGAGTCAACCTTTTTTTTGGTTATTCTTAAATTTGCAACATACCCTAAGTAGTAAACTTTCTCATTCTCAAATAGTGCATTACTTCAAAATGTCTTCGTTTATATTTGAGCCTCGTATCTGCCATAATGGTCAGACTTCAGACTGTTAAGAAATACTTTGTTTTCATACGTGCGTCCTCGGCTTTGTGACCGCAACCAGTCTAAGTTATTGAGGAGATATGTTTTGCATATTAAGTAATTTGACATTTTTTATTTTAGTTCATAATACGGTAGCTAGGTCACGTCTTGCACCCAGTCCGACCTGTCGCTTTCCTAACTTCCTTTGTTCCCTGTTAGACGACGTTGAAGTCAATTATGTGATTCATATTCATAGATGAATAAGTAATCATAGTATACTATGCTTGCAACGTCATGCTCTGTCTTGTCTTGCTGTGTTACAATTAGATAGTGGTGCAATAATGGGCGCTGGTGAAGTTACAGGGATTTTAACTCTGCGTCTACGTCGGTGAATCTAGCAGGTTCATTCATTCCTGCATTCATTGATGCATGATGCATCAGCTGGTTCGTGAACCGCGAGACTACATAAAAGTGGTTAGGCAGATGTGCACCTATAGTATACCCTATACCCACATTTCGCCACTTATGTTTAAGTCTCATGTAACGCCATCAACCGGGTCAAAATTGAAGATGGAAAAACTCACTTACACTTTGCCCGACCTGGGAATCTATCCCAGGACCTCATGCCCAGTAGTAGCGCTTGCTACCACTAGACCAACGAGGCAGTCCGCGAGACTAATCATCTCCAATATTATACATGGCCAAATGCATTTTGAAGCTGTAAAGTAACCTTCACTAGTGTTTCACTGCTTTACTTTCAACCACCACTAGAATCCAGTTGCTCTCTATTTGTAGCTGTAATTTCATATAATTACACGACACTTCAGACGTGCAAATGGGGCCTTTTTAACGAATCTGGACCATCACTGAAGAGTGAATGTACTCGCATGGCTCTCGCAAAAAACTAATGTGTTGCTTTAGAGGACGATGACCCGTGAGCTGTTTGTGGATTTCTTCACGTACTACTGTTCATTTGGATCTAAGTACTCGTATTTTTGAGGACAATAGCCCTCCATAAATATATAAAATCTGCAATGCAATTTTATTTCCGTCACTCCGGAAGTGGATTTAGCGATTTTTCGTAGGACATGAAAGGCGATGCAGGACAGACAGACAAGATTGAATATCAATCCTTAGTGTCTACAACAAGGAACAAATACAATATATTATGTTCCTCGTTATAGAAATACGAAACGCATGAAATGAAAAACGAAAGACGTTGTAGAACTCGCCGTAGGTGTGTATAGGTATCATGTAAGTACTCACCTACGCTACGGTGAGTTCTGCAACGTTTTTCAACATGCAGTTTTACACTTTTTATTTTGTATTCTTTCCTTCTACCTTATTTTTTTCTCTCTTTCTACTTGTGTGCCTTTTAGTCTGTGCCAAATAAATGTATTTTCTTTCTTTTTCTTTTCTTTTAGGGAATGTCCTCTATATTTTTTATTTTTGCATCATCGTCAGTGTGGTAATCGCTAATAGAATTTCACTTTATCTACGCCTCATTTCACAGGGAGCTCTGGCTTATTGGTCGATTCACACGAATTTACCCGACCGAAACGGGCGAATCATCACCCTGTTTTTTTTTCTTAGGTGATTCGCACTAAGTTAATTTATGACGGCACGGTTGACGCAGTGGTTAAGCGATTGACTGCTGCACTGCGTGACGCGGGTTCGATTCCCGCACGGAACAAATGTTTTTATGACCTACAAGTAGTTGTTCCGGGTCTGGCTGTTGGGTATGTGAGTTTAAATGTTTGTAAACGCACCCACGATACAGGAGAAATTCCTAGTGTGGGGAAAAGTTTTGAAAAAATAAAAAAATAAATTAAATAATCTGGGCGAATCGACAACTCCAGAAATACGTATTAGGCAATTGACACATTTTTTTTTATTTTATCCACTAAAAGTTAAGAAAAAAATACACTATTACTTACAACTAAAAATGTTATTTCAATCCCAAATGTTGAAGATTTCGCTACAGAGTATGCGCACAACTTTATTTGAACAAGACTTGTTGTGAGCTGCCTGTTTATCTATCTAGCCAGCACATCGATGCCCTACATCCCATAGTACCTTATCATTCAATTACATCACCCTCTGTCTCAATAGGTCCAACTCCCAATACGGCATGCCCTTTCCCACACTGTAACCACCTGTGCCCACCACCTGACGTCACAAATAAAGGTTTTCTATTGAATAATTTTGGATGGTAACATGGTGTCAAAGTCAAAGTCAAATAATTTATTTCAATTAGGCACACAAAAGGCACATTTGAACGACAAATTTATAAAAAAAAAAAAAAAAAGATTTTAATCGCCCATTCCAAAAAGTAGTTTTCGTATGGAGAAGAATGGGCAAGAAACTCTACCGTTACTTTTTTTAATGTTTTCACAATATCTTGTGTACTAATTATATAATTATATGTGAAGACGATGCACCTAGAATAAGATTACTATACCACGATAGGTAAAAATAATGAAAAATGAAGGAATGACATAAATTAATTATGTGATAGATGCATAGTGCTCACATATTTACAAAAATTGTAAAATTATACGATATGGTGGTGGTGGTGACATAATAATATAGACACTCATCTTTCTTGTCAGTTTAAACGCCTGTCGGTTTGTTAACGGCAGTTATACCTAATAGAGATTGATTAAGGAAACTGCTGTTTTAAGTGAGTTGTAAGTCTTTGGTTTCGCTGTAAACTGATACACCTTTTTTGAAGTTTATTTAGTATTGAGCATACTCAAACTCAAACCCAAAGCATGTATTTCAATTAAAGTATTTACAGGCACTTTATAATTGTCAAGGACCGAACTTCTTGGCAAAAGTTTGTGAGTGTGTATGTTTGTCTCTTCTTCACGCTAAAACTACTGAACGGATTTGGATAAAATTTGGCACACAGATAGTTTATAACCTGAATTAACTTATAGGATACGTTTTATCCCGATATTTCCGCGGGATCGAAACTTATGCGGGTGAAACCTCGGGGCGCAGCTAGTTCCTTATAAATGCACTAGAAAAGGCGATAACGTACAGAAAATTTCAAGGTTGGTCTGCAAACTACAGTCTTGATAGTCCCCTAGTCAACTTACTTACACGATTTGCATAATCATTATATAGGTACATTACCTTTCTCCCTAAATAAAATGAAGAAACCTAGTTCAGTACTATCTGACTAGAATAGTCAATTCAGTCACATGCCTCGTTTGTATGTGTACGTGTCAGTACTCAGGACAGTGAGACGAGACAGTGACATAATATGTAAAGAGAGTACGATCATTACCTACTGCTACTGTTGCACACACATTCTAATGACTAGCCCCGGAACGACTCGTTTTAGATGCACTATTTTATTTTATTTTATTTTATTTGGGAAAATAAACGGTTACAGATTACAATATGGTTAAGAACTTAAAACTAAAATGGTAATATAAATGTATAACCAACAACATTTTCCACATAATATAAAAAAAATGTTAAACTAACATGAACATCGTGCGATGTAAAGTAGATAGACTATAAAGTATGAATAAATGTTAAAATAAAACTAAACTGAAAGTTATACATGCAAAAAAAAAGAGAGAATCTCTGCTTGGTGCGATGGTTTTGCTGTCGATAACCAACGCATAAAATACATCTATACCTACCTTATCATCTTGAAAGACTAACAAAAAAATACTGACAGCTTGCTATTAGTAACAATGTACCTATAATTGCTATTGACTTGCCATCGAGAAACGATATGTAATAAATAGTACACTCACTTTTTATTCTTACCCACAAAACATGATTTTTGTGTGCTATAATATATATTATAGCATGACATATTACGATATATTTTTCATAGTAATCTTCGAGTGACCTCAGACGGAGCTATAATAATTATATATTTCTATTACGCACCAAAAACTACGCAAAAAAAGCAATAGCAAAGTATATATTATAGCTAAGTCTGTAACGGCCTTAATAGATTGTTTACGATTATCTACCGTTCTTCATAAGTTCATTTTCGATATTACAACAACACACTAACATTCCTATTGCACGTCGGCCGACAATACCCAGAAGAAGGATAATTATGTACTGTAGGTACCTCATATACTTTACTTTTACAAAATTTTTTTTTTTTTCTTTTGTATCAAGGACCATTTCTATATAATAGATTAAACGCAATAATTCCACTGCAAACTTGTTGTAAGCTAACATGCAAACAGCGGATTACCGACTTTCTTTCTACCAAAAATTATGATGATACCGAATCCCTTCTTACAACAGTGAAGTAACTCAAAGCATCTATCACATAATTAATTTATGTTATTCCTTCATTTTTCATTATTTTTACCTATCGTGGTATAGTAATCTTATTCTAGGTGCATCGTCTTCACATATAATTATATAATTAATGTATACAAGATATTGTGAAAATATTTTAAAAGAGTAACGGTGGAGTTTCTTGCCCATTATTCTCCATACGAAAACGACCTTTTGGAATGGGCGACTAGAATCAATTATTATATTTTTTTGTTGTAAATTTTGACGTTCATAAGTGCCTTTTTTGTGCCTAATTGAAATAAATTATTTGACTTTGACTTTAGCACAGATACACACACTCAATCTCACACCCACACACACACGCACACAGACACATCCTCACGCACTCGCACTCACACATTCTTGTACTGGACTTTTATTTGTTCAAAATTCAGTTAGTAGGTAATAATTATGTAACAGTCTAAGAATAACTCTTGTCCTATTTTCGGGAAATGAGGTCTGATTTTCCATAATACAGGCTATTAAGTAACCTAGCTAGGACATCAGATCGTAAAATTGTATTGTTACTTACTCATCTCAGATGTAAACTATTCCTAAGTTGTCATCCTACTTTTTTTTTTTTATATAAAATAAATTATACAGGGTTACAGGGAAAGTCGTACTGAATATTAAAGGAGGTTATTATTCAGGTCATTTCTGATGATTTTGATTCTGAAATAAAATGTCCGAAACTTAACCGTTTTGGAGATATTAAATTTTAAAGATTATTTTTAGAAATCCTTTATTTTTTTACTTTTAGTCGTTTTCTTTGGGATTAGAGCTCCTAGAGTCGGTTTTTTTGATGTATCTAGTTAGAAGACATGTCCATTAATAAAAATAATCAATAGAAACTGAACCTACTACTAACAGCTTAAAAAACTGCTCGACAATTACGGTTAGCATTATAAATTTTCTAATAGAGTGTTCTTAACTTTGATGGGCTTTAAAAAAAAATGTATGGAACTTATTCTGCGAATAACTTTACAAAGTTCTACGTCGCTTTAGCTATTCAAAAAGGTATATCATCTACTAGGTTTGTTCATAAAATCTTAAAATAATGTTATTAGAATAGGCCCATCTGGTAGTACAACATAACAGAATTTCGATGCAAAAGAATCCGGTTTACTACCTGGCACTTTTAAACAATGAAAAAAGGTTTGGGTAGACATTGTGCCCGGGATACGTGCGGTGACAGGTATTTATGTCATTTTAAATGTCTGAATTGTCAAATCGTGGATCGTGGTGTTTGTTTAGTCTGCTCATGCGATTCTTCCATGGTAGATGTGTTATCCGTGCCCTCCGATTTTTTTTTGTAAAAACGCGACTTGGCTTGGATTTTTGGACTGTTTCATCTTCTAACTGTGTGACGTGGCTTGTAACTGGACTTTGATTTGTGTTGTGAACATGGCAACATTTACCAACGAGGAATATGCTGACATCCTAATGTGTTATGGATTTTGCGAAGGAGTTTCGTTGCGTGCACGCAATGAATACATGCTAAGGTATCCTACTCGCCGAGTACCTGATATTGGCGTATTTGACAGAGTTTATCGAAGACTACGAGAAACTGGTTCTGTGCTAGTACGTCGGACTGACATGGGACGACCTCGTGTTCTTGATGACGACGACGAACATAATGAAATACGAAGTCTCTTTGAAGCCGACCCAACCACGTCAACAAACGTTGTCGCTCGACGGCTTGGTATTTCCCAGTGGAAAGTCTGGTTCGTAATGCACAGTTCTGGGCAATACCCTTACCATTACACGCCAGTGCAAGTAATTGAAGAAGGGGATCCATTGAGACGACTAGACTTCTGTAGATTTATGCTCAATGCCGATAATGAAGATCCGGATTTTTTAAAGAAAATCATGAGGACAGATGAGTCGAAATTTGACAAAGAGGGCATCACAAACTATCATAACACCCATTATTGGGCTCCCAAAGCGCAAGGTAACCCCAAGAAAAAAAGACCAAAAGGGTCACAAAGGAGATTCAGTCTTAATGTGTGGATGGGTATAATATCAAATAACTTGATAGGGCCATCCATCAATCATCCATCCATTGATCGGGCTTCCTGCCCGATAACTTAAATGGCGAGACATATGAAAACTTTTTGAGGAAGGAGTTACCCTCTTTAATGCAAGACTTGCCTATTGCATTGAGACGAGATATGTTCTTTCAACATGATGGCTGCCCAGCGCACTACAGAAGAAGTGTTCGAGCATGGTTGGATGAGAATTACCCAAACCAATGGATTGGAAGAGGCGGACCCATAGCATGGCCGGCGAGGAGCCCCGATTTAACGCCGATGGATTATTATGTGTGGGGTCATATGAAAAGCCTAGTATACGACCAAATGACACCGATCGCAAATGTCGATATTCTAAGACAAAAAATTATTGATGCGGCTGAGGAAATGAGGCGGAACCTAAGAACTTCTGTCGTGAAAAGTAATTTAAGAAAAAGAATGAGACTTTGTGTAAGAAATAGCGGCGGCCATGTAGAACATGAATTATAAAAATATTGCAAAAAAATTGTCTTTTTTTTTACGTATTTTAGCTACTTTTACCTCAAACTAAAAATGTACCCTCTCCTAACTTAACTGTTATTTGGGCAATGTTTTGCCTATTTAATAGCAAGTGTTATACCTTTTTGAATAGCTAAAGAGACGTAGAACTTTATAATTTTTTTTTTTATTAAAAGCCTGTTAAAGTTAAGAACACTCTATTAGAAAATTCATAATGCTAACCGTTGTCGAGCAGTTTTTTAAGCTGTTAGTAGTAGGTTCAGTTTCTGTAGATCATTTTTATTAATGGACATGTCCTCTAACTAGATACATCAAAAAAACCGACTCTAGGAGCTCTAATCCCAAAGAAAACGACTAAAAGCCAAAAAAAAAGGATTTTTAAAAATAATATTTAAAATTTAATATCTCCATAACGGTTAAGTTTCGGACATTTTATTTCAGAATGAAATTCATCGGAAATGACCTGAATAATAACATCCTTTAATATTCAGTACGACTTTCCCTGTAACCCTGTATATTATGTAATCGTATTAACAACTTGTATTTTCTCATGATAATCACTTATCATGAGAAAATACAAGTTGTTAATTTTTTAGAAATAAATGTCTTAAACCGTATAAATTAAACTGATATATTTTTTCAGTTTAAAGTAGTGCTCGATACTCTCTGTCTGGCAATAGCTATATATATATATATATTACGGTACTAATAATATAAATGCGAACCTAACTCTGTCTGTCTGTCTGTTACCTTTTCACGCCTACACTGAACCGATCAAAATTTGACGGATGGGTCGCCTTAGCCGAAATTGCGGGCAAAGGCAGATTTGATTTCTTATCACTTTTAAATTAGATATATAGTAGTAGCCTATAAACGTCATCACCAGCCGTTGTAAGGTTGTTTTAACTAATTTGTGAAGCTGTAGTCTTCATATCTGTCATAAAAACGAAGCTGACCACAAAATATCTAAGAGAAGCAAAATAAATTAATTTCCACATGCTTTTAGGGTTCCGTACCCAAAAGGTGTCCAATAGAATCTAAGCCTTCCCTGTCCGTCTGTCAGCGGGCTGAATCTCATGAACTGTAATAGATAGTTGACATTTTCACGGATGTGTATTTCGTATATCGCTCTATCAACAAATATAAAACTAAAGAGTAAATAATTAAAGGGAAGGGCCATACAAGAAACGTGTTTTTTCAGCGTTTATTGCTCAATCTTAATACGGTACGGAATCTCGCACTTGGCCGGTTAATTTTTTAGTTTTCAATAAAGTTGTGGCACACTAACATCAATAGTAATTGTTATTCCGAATCATTAGTTATTTATTGCTCCACCATTGTTTCTTTAAATTCGATAACGATTAATACTACCACTGTTAGAAATCATCTCAATTGACACAAAATAATTCGATACAATCATATTGGAATAATATGTATCGAATTATTTTGTTTCAATTGCACTAGCGAGCGGCCCGCTAAGAAAAATACGCTTGGTAGTTCAGTTTTTTATCCGCGTTAGACATAACTTTACAAATCAATTACACTATGTAATATAAACATAATAACAGACTAAGTTATTAAGAAAATGCTCTTATTTAACATAATTATATTTTTCCAAATCAGTAATACTACTCGTTTAGACGTGATATTCAATATAAAATCATTAAAACTCGCTTAGTGCCACCTTAATATCCTTTTATATTACACTCCTTTTTGGGCAGTCGTGTACAAACTGAAGTATTAATCAACTTTTGTGGATGACTGTATACACATAATAATTATAACACTAGCACGAATTACTTCAGGCAGTATAAAAACCGGCCAAGTGCGAGTCGGTCTCGCACAGGAAGGGTTTTGTACCACCGTACAATATTTAGCAAAAAGACACCGAAAAGAACACGTTTCTTGTATCCCCATTTAAGAAACATGTTCTTTTCGGCGTTTTTTTCCCAATTTAATATTTAACTTTTATTATTAGTTGTTACAGCGACAATAGAAATACACAATCTGTGAATGTGAATATGAACTGTCTACCTACTACGGTTCATGAGATACAGTCGGCTGACAGACAGACGGACCCTTCGGGTACGGAACCCTAAAAACGTTTCCCTAGTGAAATAGTTACTCTACACTGTTACAATCAAATAGTTATTTTGTTTCCCAAATCGTGCAATATATCTACCTACAGGGCCCGGTCAGCTGTAGTGGCGTCCAATTATTTTGTTTCTTTGCTGTGCGTGTGGTGACATAATAACTATCATGGGTTAACTACTAGTGATGTAGTGCTGTCGATAAAAAATATTTACTCGAAAATATTAAAGTTATTAACGTTTGCTCAGAATCTAGTCAGACATCCATGTCAGTTAATATTATAACATATTTTTTTTTTACAAAGGAACGCTTTATATAGTTTTCAGAAATAAAGGGTTTCTGTTAGATGGGTTTGACTAAATCTCCCATTTGTTCTCAACCAATACTCATATAATATAATATTATTTTGAGGTAGGTCCTAACAGTGAAATCTTTTGATAGTTCTATAAAACAACATGTTGGATACGCCAAATTACAGGAGTTTAAACTATAGTATTTAAAATGTTGGCTACATAAAACCGGTCTACGTTTATCGACAAATCACTAATTCAACATCAAACCATCGACATCACCATCTTCGACGGGCATCCTTACCGATCTACGCAGGTCATTGGAAAGTAAGAGGCAAAGGTTATAGCATCAGTAACGCGCAGGCGCAACTTATCGACACCGCACAACATTACGGAATGTGGGGAGCTGAATATTCATCGCTACTAATGACTTAGATACTGAGAGTACTTGATTGTACTCTAATAGGAAATAAACTTTCTTTGCAATATTTTATTGAGAAATTTTAATCGACTTGTGCCGACTAAACGAACGTGAGGACGACGACGGAATGTGAGGACTAATGTGATTTTTATTATCTTATTTTTTTTTTCTTTTTCTGGCTGTTTGAGTAGTTTATGCGACCTACCCAAATGTCCTTTCTTTGGTATTGTTCGTCGAACAACAGAACTTTAGGAGCTCAACTACTTACTGACAAATGCTTGCACTGACAGGACAGGTCCACTCAAATCTGTGTGGTTCTTTTCTCAAAAGACCATTTCAGACACTAATCTACATGGGCCTCATAATGGTCTGACCAAAATTATGTCTGGACTTTAAAAGAGACCTCATATCTCTCGAGTTTGTTTCGGCCTTTCTTCTCAGAGTGACTACTCTGAGAAGAAAGGCCATTCAAAATTAGCTAGATGATTCTAGCTATTTTTTTTTATGTGACGTGTAAAAGTGATTCCAATATCCTATTTACAGAATAAACAATTTAATTTAATTTCATAAACAGTGGGTTTCCAAACTCACAGCTTGGTATCTATAACGATTACTAGATAGCAGAATTTCTATCAAATAGGTCAGCTTCAAAAATATATCACGCGTTTGACGGGCAGCACTAATTTAGGGGCTGAGGGTGTAAAGTTCACTCAGCCACCATAGAAACGGGAGGATCCTCCTACCAGACAGGTGTTGTGTCTGGCGGGCCAACTGCCCGACTGTCGATGTCGGATAGTCTTATGTATTTCGTTGTCTAATTGCGCGATGCAGGATTTGTGTGACGTCATGTCTTTGATGCGTAGTTCGTATGTGGCGGTGTAACCGCTACATCACTCCCATCCGGAGACCGGAAGTCGATAGTGGGCTGAGTCTTGTATCTTGCGATGCTTCACAGTATCAGTGGGGGTGAGTCAGAACCGGGTGCCGCATAGTTCGCGGTGAGACGGAACTGTCTGCGGTGATTCCCCAATGAGTCGGGGCGGCGCTGCGTCACGATCCAGTGAGTCGGATGTGGTATAGCGCCGGGTTGTGGCTGACTGCTAGCGTCGAGCAGGAGAGGGTAGAAAGAGCTCTGCCTGTGAGACCAGCCGAAAGGGCAGGTGCTGTGCCAATCTTGCTAATGAGGCTGAGGGTGATGACCAGGAATGCGCGTTCGCTGCATGCTGGTGGTCAGGATACCCGTTAAAGCCGTGGGTGCTGGCTGGCTGTGTGACTCGCCTCAAGAAATAATGAAAAAAGAAAAAGAAAGAAAAGAAGTAAGAAAATATGTTTATTCTGCACAAACAAAACGCACATTAAAAGAAAAGCTCACATTAAAAGGAAAGCTTGCGGGAGTGATGATGATGATGACGTCACGCTGAAGTAGTTTCACGAAGGCTGCGTTGACGTTCATACTCGGGGTCACCAATTTAGGGGTATGAGGAACAGGGTGTAAAGTTCACTCATCCACCATAGAAAAGGGAGGATCCTCCTACCAGACGGGTGTTGTGTCTGGCGGGCAACTGCCCGACTGTTGATGTCGGATAGTCTTATATATGTCGTTCGCGCGATAAACTGTAATTGCGCGGAACAGGATTTGTGTGACGTCATGTGTTTGATGCGTATTTCATATGTGGTGGTGTAACCGCTACACTAACGTCGGCGCAGCAATCAAGACACAGAATAACCCGGAAGATTTGGACAGTCAAGACTCAAATGAAGGTCAAAGAATCCTCCCATAAAACAGCAAGAGGTGGTGTATAACGACGAAGGCCTATATTCAACAGTGGGAAGAAGAATATTGTGTGGGTTGAAGATTTATAGAAACACGTTGCAACCAATTTGAATAAGACATTAAATACGCGTTTGGTTCTTACGTAACAGTAACAAATGATGCTACTGACTTAGTTACAACACATAATGTAAACTGTGTGACAGTATCAAACAATAGTGGTCTAGTACTGTTGCTGGTATTTGGCACAATTACAATTGGTGGAGGCATCTTATGTGCACACAGTAACAAGTAGAGCTCACATTCCCACACAACGTTTGTTTACTTGCAAATGTTATAAAAAAGTCAACGATCTGAATATAATAAATAGGTACTATAGGGTAATAAGGTTACCGTCGGTTCTACTGAACAGACGGTAACCATATTACCCTAATTACAGCACTGATACTTATATCATCAAAATTGACATCATCCTCATTATTTTACAACAAAACCTATAAATAAAATGTAATAATTATCTACCCTTTGATTCTGTAACTATCTGTAATTTTTCATGAATAAAAATAAACATAAACATTTCCATCCACTGCTGTTCATAGGCCTCCCACAAAAACCATTGCAGCATCGACTACTCCTGCGCTGAACGCATCCAGCGGATTTCTGCGACTTCCACTTGGTCGCCATTGGAAAACTCAAACTCAAACTCAAAGCATTTATTTCAATTAAACCCTTTACAGGCACTTTTGAATTGTCAAAGAGTCAGTCAGTTAGTCAGAAAGTTGAAGCTAGTTGCCCATTCCAAAACGTAGATCTCTATGGAGAAGAACGGGCAAGAAACTCCAAGAACACTCTTTTAAATATAGAAATTACAAAATCCTGGGTACATTACTCTTGTTGATTCTACATGTGAGAACAATGTAAAAAAAATATAAAAATCAAAAACGATTAAAAACATAAGATTAAAAATAAGCCCTGGCAGATAAGAGATGACCTGTCTCAACTGACGGCGCCCGTTCACGAACATGACGCGTGGATCAGCACCATCCAGCACACTCGCCACCATCAGCGAGACATTAAGTGAGCATGACATACTTTCAACTACCCTGCTCTTTCAAATCAAAATCAACATAATAACATAGTAAACGACTCCATGGTACTCACATTTACAAAAATTGAAAATAAAAATGCGTCTAAGTTATACAAAACTATAGTTTGCATTGTATTTAAAGAATTTTACCATCAAAAGAAAGAAAATCAATATTATCTATTGGAGTATTCAATAATTAAATCTTAGTTTAATAAAAAAACAAAATAAACAATAAGTTCGTAGTCAGAAAAAAATAAAAAAGGGGAATCAACTCTACCAATTTATTCATTTTTAACTAGTGAGTCCAAGTGGCTGTGGAGCAGGATCAGCATTGTTTGGCCTCTTAAGCCGTACGTATACCAACGATGCATGTGAGATTGTTAAGTCATTCCTCAGTCACCTTTTAAATCATGAACGAGGAGAAACTCAAACTCAAAACATTTGTTTAAATTAAACCATTTACAGGTTACTTTTGAATTGTCAAAGAGTTAGTCCGAAAGTTCAATCTAAAAACGTAAATATGAGAAGAACGGGCAATAAACTCCAAGGATACTCTTTTAAATCAAGATAATATTACAAAATCCTGGGTAAATGGCAAAAAGACTATCTAATTGTGATATCATCTACAAAATGGGAGTGAAAATCTTAAGTAAGTGAATGATAACCCTTATTCCCACGTTTTAACAGTCAAATTCAAATTCAAAATATTTTATTTCACATAAACCTACAAGGGCACTTATGAAACGTCAGAAGCTAGGTGCACGGTTCCAATTGGTCCTTTCCTATGGAGAAGAGCCGGCAAGAAACTCCACGGTTACTCTTTTAAAAGTAAATGGTATTTACAATCTTTTCAAGTTTCAGTGGAGAGGACACTGTAGGCCTATCAACAAGTACCAGGTACTTAGCAAGATAGAAAATGATCGACGCAGTTCTACAAGTCGGTTAAGCATACAACGTTCTCACATTCACAAAATCTAAAAGAAGAGAATCTATATAAAAAAAAATATTAAAATAATAAAATTAAAAACCTATTTAAACCAAATGACATGACTGCCACTAAAGCTGTAACAAATCTAATTTAATAAAAAATATAGTATATTGAAGTTATATAATGTCAAATAACGAAAAGATTATGTCAAAGAAGTATATAAAAGAAAAAAAAATAGGTAAAATAAAATAATCATCATAATTTGGGAGCAGTTAATAGACATTTACATAGTAATACCGTTATTGAGGTACCAGGGAAGCCACGTGTGCAGAAGCAATTATTGCCAAACTTCCTTGTCTTCAACGTTGTTTTCTTGTGTTCACTACTCTAGATTACATCAGATCAGTAGATAAATCTGCAAGATAATCTACATGCTCTATCTTTTATCCATCTTAACAAAAGCCCTCGAAAACTATTAGAAAACATGACTTTCAACAGATTCACATCTAGAAATTCGTTACGTCAGTATACTTTTTCTGCGCAAAAAATATCTCTAAATTCTGATGTAGGTATGGAAGTTATGCAAGCACTTTATGGCTCGGACCAAAAGTTCTGGTGGACCATTATCGAACAATAAAGGAGACATTCAATGACTGCTACTTGCGGGTTTTGTTTTCTAAGTGTCCACGATTTTTGAGATAGTCGTGGTGCATACAATGTCACTTCGTCTGTATATATTCACTTCGTGGGTGTAACAGTCAGCAATTGACTTAGAGCATTCGTGAGGCGTGCTACACAGCCGTCCGATAAGGACCAGGCCTGGGTCGACGGCGCGTTGTGTTCCACGCGCGCCTCAAAGAGATGTCAGCGGGTGAAGGGGTCCGATGGGACCGATGCCTGCCAGGGTTGCGAGAAAGTCCGAAAGGGATACCGTGGCCTCTGGCAACGTAAAGACAACCGAAGGAACACGGGTGGGTTTTAGACAGTCAGAGTCCGACACGATAAAAAAAAAGAAGAAAAGCGTGCTACACACATGTTCGGGTCGGCATAATTCGGCACGATTCGGCCCAGCAGCCGGGTGGCAAAATATTATAACGGGTGTAAGGACACCCTAAACGAGGCCGAGAGTCATTTATTCTTCTCGACAATATGATCATTTTTTGTACTGGACCATATCTGAGAAACTTTTTGAAACGGAGATATGGAAGGTCAAGTTCCAACTTTTTGGAAATAATTCATTTCGAGTATTTTCATGTTTTAGACGTACAACTTAACTTTAAATCGTCCCACGATCCCTGTATCGTTTAATGCACACTTATGCACAATGAACAGCGAATTTTCACACCAAAAATGTAAGTAATTTGCCAGCAATTAGTATTGCACAAAGTTACATAATTTGATGTTCTGAATAAGTCCGCCCGGCTCTGTGCTGAAGCATGCCAACCCGGACACGCGTGTCCGTCACCACTTCGAAAGCCTTGGCGGATGGCGGATGATGTTCCTTTTCAGTCATGGGCTCAACTAATTGCAAATTTAGTTGTATTCGTTCTGACAAACAGATTGTTTCAGTCAAGCGCGCTTCAGTGGTAACAATTCGATCTAGACAGCGCCTTTGTGCTAGTAAGGTTGATTTTCATAGTGCAAGTGTCACCACTGATGGTGATTGACTGTACAGAAATAAATCGTGGTTGGAAAGTTGCCAACTGCACTGATAGTGAAGAGTAATTTCAGCTGCACTAAAGCCAACGTCCATACTATGTTGAAAACACCGGTTCTCGTTCCGATCACCGAAGTTAAGCAACATCGGGCGCAGTTAGTACTTGGATGGGTGACCGCCTGGGAATACCGCGTGACGTTGGCTTTTTGAAAAAGTTACTCTATAATAGTTGAGTTGTATCCAAAGAGTTCCCGAACCTGACGACATATTTATTGTTTTTATTATTATTAATAATAGGTGTCTAAAACTATACCTAACCTAAATGATAATTATATCTTCCGAAAAATATAAAATATAAATAAATATCTATACTAATATTATAAAGAGGAAAGATTTGATTGTTTGTTTGTATTGAATAGGCTCCGAAACTACTGGACCAATTGAAAAATTATTTTACCATTAGAAAGCTTAGTTTTCAGGGAGTAACAGGCTACTTTTTATCCCGGGAAAAATAACGGGTACCGCGGGAAAGACCACGGGAGTGAAGCCGCGGGCAAAGTGCTAGTATAATATAAATAAATGATTAAACTGTTCCTAGACCGATGTAACGTTTTAGTGTTGAATGTGTTGTATTTATCTGGTGACAGAATGAATTAGCTTGTCGTGAATATTAAACCTAAAAGATATTTCTCTTCGGTTTAATTTTCACATTTTCTTCTATCATTCAGGTCAAATGAAAGATTCGTCAAAAAGCTAGTAGTTTTAGAAATTGGTAGATACTTTAAATGTTAATTAGCGTGTCAAGTGTATGGCACTTGATGCAGCTTCTACAGAGTGTCCCGTCTACATTGATACACGGTCACATACAGTACTAATTTATAATGTTGCAAATTTAACACACGGTGTTAATTTGTTTTTTCAAGCAGCGAGCGCATGAATGAACAAGTTATGCTGGTCTTTAGCGCCCGTAACAACGACACAACAAATTGCTCAAGTTGGAAGACTTTATATACATACCTATATTATGCGAAACTTATGACGAGAATGTTTTCTTTTATAATTTCAATATTTTCCAAAATTCTACATTGATAAAATTCACAATGTGAACCATTTGGCCGCTGTCTGCATTAAAACAAAAAAACATTTTTCCAGAAAAAGCACGATCTGTTTCACGTTTTTGTTGTGGTTGACCCAGGTTTTTAAATGTTTTCCCTTTTACTCCACACCCGTAGCTCGTACTCGAATCAATAAGCCAGGCCGTCACACTTATACGTATTAGTCCATATCTTGAAAACTTCTCGACCGATTTTGATGAAACTTGTACTGTTCCCTAAGTTGAAGTAAATGTAAGCCTAACAAAATGGTCACGATTTGATAAATAGTTTAGTTTTATATATTACATACTCATTTTTATAAGAAATCGGTTAAAAACTGACTAGCCACGTTTAAGTAATATTTAACTTCACAGAAGCTACGTTTACTTTGCACTTTTATTTTAGAAGATTTGTATCTATTCGTCACCACCCATAGCCCGACTTCATCCTCTGCTGGGCACCTCTTTGCTTGTGCCAATCCGCACGTTTCTTTGTCAACCTTATCCAGGTTTTACCTCTCATGGAAACAATGTCCCAGGTATCCAATGCCAGGTAATCATTCATTCTTCCTTTAAGAATGAATGATAATAAGTAATAAGTTTATTAGTACATAAAAACAACAACACAGTTACATAGCGTATGAAAACAGTGGGTTGTACTACCAAGTTCAAATTATTGACAGCTTTCCAGGCTCCTAAACTAGGCACGCAGACCTGTATCTTAGGAGTCGGAGATTTTGCGGCTTCGATTTAATACAACCGTGACTTTTCTGTTTGCTTACAGTGGTTGTTAACACAGCAAAAGGAGCGAATGATTGTGGTTATGTATATGTGTGTAGTTTGTGTGTAGGGAGGTGTGTATGTGAAGTGTGAGTGTATATTAAGCTTTCTTTCTATTTAGGTTTGATAAAGTTAGGATTCTATAGCCAATATGTTTTCTGTTTCATCATAAGTTAAAGATAAGAGCCATGCTCTTAATTTATTTTTAATTTCATGGAAAGTATATGTGTACAGCGGAATAATTTTATTTAGTTTATTATACATGCGTGAACTTTGAGCCAAACATTGTCGACTTGTAAATGCAAAACGATAGGGGTTTGTTTTACTTATAGGGAAACCGTGGCGTCTTAGAAGCAGATTTTTGTCTAATGGAAGGTTGGAGTGTCTCCGCAGGACTGAACGAAGTACATATAGTTGCCTTACTGTGAGAACTTCGACCTCAGAATATAAATGATTCGTAGGGTAGTCTCTCGGTTTAAAAAGCATCACTTTAAGAACCGCTCGTTGTGCACATTCTGCAGGGAGCATTGCGGTGTTGTAAGTGCCGCCCCACACCGGGATGCAGTACATAATGATAGACTGACATAGGCTGAAAACTAATGATAAGACATAGAGGTACCTCAGCAGACGCTTAATCAGCCTATAATGTTGCCACCGCTGGGACAGAGGCCTCCTCTTGATGAGACGAAGTGAGCCGTAATCTACCACGCGGGCACAGTGCGGGTTGGTAGATACCACATGTCTTCGATGATTTATTTGTTCAAGGACATGCTGGTTTGCTTCACCGTTTTGAGAATAGTGTTGATGAAATAATTTACAAAATGTAAAGCCCTGCCTGCCTACTGGGCCACCACTAGTCTAGAGTCTCTAGAGGAACCGCTGTTTATAATAGGCGCCATTAAGTAAGCTTAATAGAATAGAATAGAATCTCTTTATTTCGGACATACAAATCCATATTGTGTTAGTAACATACAAAAAACAACTTATTGCCTAGTGTTAGTAACAATCAACCTCCGCACAAACTGCTGTACAATCGGAGAGCCGAAGCTCTCGGCTACAGTTTTCAGGATGCTGTGTTGACAACCTCTCACTCTCCTCAGAAGCGACGCAGTTTTATTGCGTATAGTTGCATAGAAGCCGTCGGTGCGGGCTTGCGCAAACATATTCGACGCACTACAGTATCGAGGCAGCCTCAACAACATCCTGAAAGCATTGTTATATTGGTTTCACCAAAGATCGTTGTACAACTGACGCCGGTGTCACCTTATTAAAACACATATTTACAGCGTGGGAGGAGGCTCAAGATGCCATAGGAATCTTTTGTGACCTCTCCAAGGTATTTGACTGCGTAAATCATGAAACCTTACTCTTGAAACTTGAGCATTACGGACTAGGTAAACTTGCGCTCTGTTTAGTAAAATCTTATTTAAATGATAGACAACAGCAAGTTCAAATTAATGGTGTAAATTCACTCGGTCTAAAAGTAAAAATGGGTGTTCCTCAAGTCTCGATATTGGGTGCTTTCCTCTTTTTAGTATATATTAATGATCTACCCCATTTATTAAAAAACCAACCACAAATGGTGTTATTTGCTGACGATACTTCCCTAATTTTTAAGATAAATAGACGTGCATCAAATCTTGACGATGTAAATAACGCCCTACTGCAGGTCCAAAATTGGTTTACTGCTAATAATTTAGTATTAAATGGGAAAAAAACTAAATGCATAAGATTTGCTTTACCGAATGTTAAAAGTAGTGATTGTGATATAGTATTGAATAAGGAGAAGCTAGAATTTGTAGATAAAACTGTTTTCCTGGGGATCACGCTCGATTCAAGGCTGCAATGGGGTCCTCATTTAACATCTCTCGCAGGACGGCTAAGTTCAGCAGCATATGCTGTAAGAAAAATCCGTCAATTTACTTATATCTATTTCAGTTACTTTCATAGTATCATGTCCTACGGTATTTTACTATGGGGACGGGCTGCAGATATCGACTCTATTTTTATTCTGCAGAAAAGAGCCATTAGAGCAATATATTGCCTCCGTAGGTGCGATTCTCTAAAGGAACTGTTTAAAAATATTAACATCGTGACGGTACCTTGTCAATATATTTATGAAAACATCATGTACGTCAGGAAAAATCTTAATCTTTTCAGTAAAAGAGGTGAAAGACACAATTATAGTACTAGAAATAGGGACCACTTAGTTCAACCGGGTTTCAGACTGGCTAAAGTAGACTCATCTTTCATGGGGTACTGTTTAAAATGTTACAATAAAATACCTTCCCATATACTACAACTAAATGAAACGAAATTTAAATCTCGTATAAAACGCACACTACGCTGCCAAGCATATTATAAGCTTGGGGATTATATCGCTGACAAAAATGCTTGGCTTAACGCTGGTCCAGCTCCACAAGGGCGCATAAACTAATTGATTAGCATTCAAAAATATTGTTGGAATTGCTGAAGATTGCAAAAACTATCTTTGAATTGTATAACTTCAATCTCTTTTTTATTGTATAATTGCATAGCACATGTGTGAGCACTGTGACCATGTACCTTCTATAAAGCTACCATTTACTGGGTACGTCTTTCATTGACTATGCCCTGGCGGCTAAGAGTATGTCATGCTCACTCAAATGTCTCGCTGGTGGTGGCGTGTGTGTTGGATCGTTGAGTTCCCTTCAAAATGGTTGAGCTAAACGGTGCTGATCCATGCGTCATGTTCGTGAACGGGCGCCATCAGTAGGGACTGGTCATCTCTTATCTGCCACGGCTTATTTAAATTTTTGATTTTTATTTTTTATTACGGACGCTTTTTACGTACACGTCTTTCTCACATGTATAATTTCAACATGAATGATGTAAACAATATTTTGTAAGAATATAATTTTTTTTAAAGAATGTCCGTGGAGTTTCTTGCCCGTTCTTCTCCATAGGAACCTACGCTTTGGAATGGGCAACTAGCTTCATATTTCTGACTGACTGACTCCTTGACAATTCAAAAGTGCCTGTAAATGGTTTAATTGAAATAAATGCTTTGAGTTTGGGTTTGATGCGCAGGGCATCCGGCGATCTCTTAGTATAATTGACCCATAGATTGCCCGTGTACAAACTTTGGCAGTAAGCCTTAAAAACTGTTACTTTAACTTGGTCTGTACACCGCGCAAATCTACGGGACAACATATTACCCCGGTCCGCTAGAGCCCTGCGCTCCCTCTCAATGTCTACATCGTCCCTGAGGTCAGCGGCAAGACAATGCCCTAGGTATTTAAAAGTTGACACCCTATTAATTGGTGACCCATTAATAAGGACATTAACTTGGGACCCTCTCCACGGCGTTTGCCGCTGACCTCAAAGACCATGTATTTACATTTATTTTCATTATATTTTAATCCATGTGCGGCAGCGTAGGTCTCACACGTTTTAAGCATCTCTCTGATTGCTCCCGCCGACGGACCCAGCTGCACCATGTCATCTGCATAGCTGATGTTGTTAATTCTAACCCCATCAACACTGCATCCAACACGCATGCTGCTGAGTGCAACAATCAGGTCATACGTAGAGGTTGAAGAGCCTGGGAGACGTCAGACCACCCTGTCTCACCCCGCACTCCAACCCATACGGCCCAGAGACTGTATTATCCCATTTCACGTGATTGTTTTGGTTAACATACCAATACTTCTGATGCATGTGTAGTTATTAAATTGTAAATTCTGATGCATGTGTAGTTATTAAATTGTAAATCCGTAATTGGCTGTAAGTTTAGTTTATATTATCCTAAGTGAAATTGTTAAAGAGCTGTGGATTTTGTGATTAAATAATTAAATTAAATTAAATTAAATACCAACAGCCCACATATTTTTGCGGGTATACCCCTGTCTCCCATCTTTCTCCAGGGCACATCGTAAGAAACAAGATCAAACGCCATGGAGAGATCAAGGAAACAGGCGTACACCAGCGTACCGCGATCTTTATAATATTGAACGGTATGCTTGAGACCTTTCAGTTAATAGTCCGGGGTGAAACCCGAACTGTGCATCATGAAGACATAATAATTACTTAAGCAAGAATCAAGCACGCCGTCCAACACCTTGGCTATTATAGTCGCAAGAGAAATGGGACGGTAATTACCTCTGTCCGAGATGTCACCATCCTGTTCTTCACAATGGGAACTACGACGGTCTTCATGAGATTAGCAGGTAGGTACGCGTGACTAATACACATTGTGAAAAACATAGACAAGACTCGCAACAAATGTACACCTGCGTGCCTCAGGTGCTCAATGCTGAGCCCATCATGCCCTGGAGATTTGCCTCGTTTCATGTTGTTAATGATTGCAAGTACCTGCTTGGTTGAGAAACGTATCAGAGGTTTCGCGCCAGGACTGATGGGCTCAAAATCATTCACCAAGGTTGAGGGACCCAGAGGAGACTGAACTTTGAAATGGTCTCTGAACTCATTAGCAATTTCCTTCTTATCCTCATCCCATCCACACACGCAGAGGCCAGGTTCGCATTCAAATTACCATTGGACTTCCAAAATTTCCCAAAATTTTTACTAGCTCGTTGTTCTGCTAGCTTATCCATTACAATTTGCTCAGCGTGGTTTTGACAAAGTTTCAGTCGACTTTTAAAAACTTTTCGCTTCTCATACATTTCATCATAAACCGGGCCACACGAAGGACGATTGTTCAGTATCCAGGTCTAAAGGCTACACCTGGCCTCGCGGTGGGCGTCTCTCACATACTCATTCCACCCACACACTCGCTCACCTTGCCGACCCCCCCAGATGTCCTTCTAGACTGCCTAGCCGCCGCACATACGATTACTACAATCTCTTCATACATATTGTCCAGAATAACTCTATGCTCAGCCAACCTACATGATCTAACGCTGCACCTTTCAAACTCATGGGGAAATCAATTTCACGCAATTTACTGGTACATAAACTATGATAACTTTGCGTTTCTGACTTAGTTCTTTCACCCCAAAAGACAGAATTGCGGCCAGCACCCCCAGTCATCAATTTAGGCCTCACAACTTCTAAGTCACAATCCAGATGTATCGGCAGATAAACATCCTCCGATACATCCACATTTGCAATTGTGTGCCAAGCTGATACAGATACCACACTTAATGGAATTCTCTCTCTCTCTCTGGCTCGCCTCATGTTGCGAGCCGCCATTACGCTGGAAACAGGGTGTAACTGAGTTTCTATCTGGATCATTATAATACTGCTCTTCAAATTGTACTCACTTTATAAAGTAAAAAATGATTAACGATGCCATACTTACGAGTATTCATCAAAAAAGCCCATATTTCACATAACATAACATCACGCCTTGTTTCCCCGAAGAGTTGGGCAGAGGTGTACCTGTAATAGGTACACCCACATTTCGCCAATCGCCATATTTCATTGTGTCGAAAAACATAATTTCGAACAATCACTGCAAGCAATTCACCAGATACGCTTTCAATGTTCAAAATTGCTAAGATTACTTCGAACTAGTTTGACCCCCTTTCGACATAGCGTGATAGTTCTCAACAGTTCAAAAAATAACCTTTTGCACGTGAATTATTTAAATTGGTTATGAAAGAAGGAAAGATATGCTTATGGACGTGGGTCCAGCTGTGGAACCTTGGAACTGTGCAGGCCGACGATAGGTATAAGGAGGATGGATCTAGCTGGATTCTATAGGCCGAATTAATAATGATCTTTATAATGATAATTTTGTAGATTTCTATAAGTTTGCGATTAGCCACAAAGCTGAGACTCGATTACCCAGCTGTATCCACTCTTTTCTACGGTGACATTTGAATCACAGTTTTGTTAGAACAAAGGTTGTTCAGACCATGGTCTACTACCATTCTATTGCATCAAATATGTAATTAAAACAAACTAAACTAGGCGTTCTCAAATAAGTCTTATGTTGCTCAAACGTGTTCAAACATTAACCGTAACATCAAAGTACTCATCGCGGTAATGCGCAATATGGCATTCAAAAGAGTTATGAGGAGTCCACGTGGACTACAAGGATCGCGCGTTTATTGTGAAAATGTGTTATAACTATTGGATTGTGGAAAATTGAAATCAATGTTGTCTTGGTGCACACGGAGCTGACTCGGATTTGTGGTTTAAGTTTTGTTTTTGTCTTGTTCCTGTAATTTCCCAATAAATAAATAATACCTAATAATGTCACGTTAGATACAATAGGTACCCATACCTAGTACCTACAGGAAAGAATGAAAGCCACGTCTCATAGTACCTACCGTAAGTTCGCACCTACAACGAAATGATAAAATTATTAGAGGTCAACCACCTCGCCGCGCCGTGCATAGCCAGAAAATACCCATAGCCAAAGCCATAGCAAGCCATAAAAATGTGTTTTAAAGTAGCCAATTATCAGTGATAAAATACCTACGTTACCTACGAGGTTAATTTTTAACTTTGGTATTTTCTAGTAAGACGTACAAAAATAAGTGCTTACTAAATTTCGTTTATGAAGGTACATTTCCCTGTAGACAATGCTGTCTGGATAATGTTCTCTGATCGCGATGCATTATTAGGCAGCAGCTTCGATGACGACACACATACTCACACACACACTAAGAAGTTCCGAAAATAACTAAAATAATGACAGAAAATCACGAAGCACACTAGCACCCATAAGACAGTAAGTTAAAAACTCTTCGGCGCTTAAATTAATGAAATAGGAGAAAGCTAAACTCAAGTAATAATAAGTAGTGCTGTGCTTCCTAATAATTATTGTCCGTACCGATGCGCATGGCGCAGTTTCTGAGCGATAGGCTGCTGCGTTACGTGTCCCGAATTCGATTCCCCCACAGACAGATGCAGGTGAGATTTGAATTTGTAAACGCACCCACATTAGCTACAAAAGTAATTAAGTACTAGCGTGGGGAACTTTTTAAAAAAGAATGACGAAGAAAGTGGATAATCTTTGGTGAATTGTTCGAAACAAAAGTTCATAAAAAAGAAGTTAAAAAAGTTTCAAATTAGGTACATGTGATGATTGTAATATCATTAAAAATTACTTTTTTTTTCAGTAGACACATTTTATTTTGTCAGTTATGTGCACTAAAGACGGTTAAAGTGTGGAAAAAATATTATCGCTAATAATAATCTCAATTGTACCTAATTGCAAAACAGCAAAACTGACTTTTAAAATGCCTAATGAATGACGCGAGTGCTGTATCCTTGTATCATGCCCTGCTGGCTGACTGCTGATACGCTTTCTGTCGTATTAACCGCACGATGACGGAGCACGGGGCGACATAATATGACACCGGATCATCGGTTATTCGGTTCCTTTGAGTTCGCCGCGGCCGGCACGTGCGTTTAGATGTTTAGTAAAGTACCTAAACTGCGATGGCCGCGCGTGAACTTTGGCGAAACAGCTGATTGGGAGTACTGAATTGAATTCACATAGCAGTTTCATGTTAAAATAAATTACGTACTAGTTTTAAATCTTATTCACATTCATTTTAAATCGTAACCGGCACAATAAAATATTTTATTGAATAAATAGTAATATCAAGTAGTTAGTTTAACTCTTTTATCGTACTTATTAAATGTTGTGTAATAACATTCGGATAAATAATTGTTGTGGGTCTGCTGTTTGTGTGTGTGTGTGATTTGAGTTTAAAACCTAGCTTAGAGCAACGTTTAAAATAAACATGTAGGTACCTACTTACCTACGTACTTTTACGAAGTATTCACTACACAAACATCACACGCAGCTACTTTGAGACGCGAGCGCCGCGCCACGCCGCAGTGTCTATGTTGTAGGTAGTAACGATAATCCCGACATTTTTAACTTTGCCTTTTTTGTGTTTTTTCAAAAACCAATGACGTTTTTTTTTTTATTGGACGTTATGGAATGGTAGTAGACCATGGTCTGAACAACGTTTGTTCTAGCAAAACTGTGATTCAAATGTCACCGTGTATAACTACCTACTCTTTTCATATTCTCTTAAATATACTTAATTCCCTATTTACTGTTATACAATCCGGATAACCATCACTTAACTTCCATTACCAAACAATATGGGTCTGCTTGGGCAATCAGTTTGGTGTTCACAGTTATTAGCGCACAGGAGGATGCTATCACCCGATGCTTTTGATGTGACCGGTCCATTCCTATTTTAGTATGATTTAAAAGGCGCCATGCATTTCTAGTTTCACTTGTAGGTATAGTAATCGAGGACAAAAAATGGTCGGTACAATTGTCATCTTTGTGGTTTTAAATACTAAATATAAAATTGAAAGTATATGATTTGACTCAAATGATTTTTGTGTGAAGTTTAAAAGTATCTTATTTGACAGTAACCGTAAAAGTACTGTTTTTTTAACGGAACGGAATGGAAATTTTTCGGAGCGTCGCGCGCGTCTGGTTTCTAAGTTGGTTCTCATCGAGCCTCGGAACCGAAAGTTGGTCTTCATGAAGTCTATATTGCTATATACCAAGTTTGTATGTGTGCAACAATATAGATACAGAAATATTTATACTGGAAAAGGTGTCTATAGGTATTCATTTCATCTTCAAATACTTTTACTCAAAATCAAAATAAAAAAATATTCTATTTGCATAAATATGTGCCCGTGGTGGGAGGTGTTACATATAAAATTCAAAGACACTATCCACCATGCAGTGATGGCATGAAAATATATAATGGATGTTAGTCGGTTAAAAAGTAACATACATACGAAAGAAAGTACTAAAAAAGCTATAAACACAAAAACTTAGTCAGAACAAGCCGTCAAAACATAATTTACATAAATCAGTACGAGCTTTCGACTCAATATTCAAACTACGAGATAATAATAATTTATTTGAGAATATAAACGAAATTATATAACCTGTCGAAAAATTCCACCTGTGCAAACCGCGTCCGAATGCAAATCGTTTCCAAGTTTACATATGCTTTTATAGCCTTTTACTTGTTATTGTAAAAATGAAAGGTATTCCAGTGGAAGGCCGCATCATATCACAATTTACTTCTCGAACGTGCAAATCATAAGCGATGAGCGTCGTCGTAGTGGCGTAGAAGAGTGCAACTAATGAATTCATGCCATGCACAGGGATCAAGCAGTTCATAAAATAAAGGTTCGTTTTCAAAATATTACTATGCAGAGAAACTCGATATCTGAAACTCAATTTCAATTAAACCATTTACTTTTGAACTGTCATGGAGTCCGGTCAGTCAGAATTATGAAGCTAGTTGCCCATTCCAAAGCGTATTAGGTACCTATGGACACTCTTTTCAATTACATTCTTACAAAAATATTTGTCTACACATACACAAACATAAACTCGTGCCTTCATTCCTATAGGGGTAGGTAGTAGCTACAGAACGCCACCTGCTACGATCATAATATACCTTTTTGCTTCGTTTACATGTACACTTACCTACATAATCAAAAAATGCTCTGGTACATATTGGAGATAAACGTAACATGAAATGTAACACTAATAAGTCGTGTTAATGTATGCAATACAAAACGTTTTAATATCAATCAACAATACAACACACTTTGAAAAAAGTTCGCCTAGTTGTTGTGTTACATTTCATAATGTATGTAAAACTATATCGCTCTTATTATCATAATTATCATTTTATTATGTTGATTGCCAATATCTACTTTATTTTGTGTACTAATTGTTTTTTTGTTTGTATTGTCATGATAAGTTTTTTTTAGATATTATTACGCTGTTGTCTATATTATGCATGTTGCGTATGCGTACCTACATAAAGCACTTTTATTTATTTTGTTTTTGTATTAATTCCTTGTACGTAGGTACTGCTGTGGATGTAACAAATAAATAAATAAAATAAATAAACAACAACAACTAGACGAATTTGTTTCAACGTGTGTTACATTTCATGTTCCGTTTCACCCAGCACAGTAGACCAAGTGCGTCATGTAATATCTCCACAAGTTGGTCACTTGGACCAAACCAGAATACTTGATAGGCCTGTAGACGTGTTTGCTGTGACTTAAAACGGTAATCACGCAAAGTACTGCACTATTAACATATCTACAAGAACTTTATAACGCACGATATTTGAGATTATTTTTATTTAGAATCTAATCAATCTGCCTAGCCTTTTCCCAACTATATTGGCGTCGGCTTCCAGTCTAACCGGATGCAGCTGAATACCAGTATTTTACATGGAGCGACTGCCTATCTGACCTCCACAACCCAGTAACTGGGTAATACGATACCCCTTGGTAAGACTGGTTGTCAGATTTTCGGGTTTCTGATGACCCGTAACGACTATCAAAGATCCTCGAATGACAGCCGGGACCAACGGCTTAACGTGCTTTCCGAGGCACGGAGGAGTCTCGTTATGTAAAGATGGTCAGCCATCCACAGACCAACCCCGGCAAGCATAGCTTAACCTGATGGATCGACCCGTGCGGCAGTTATTACTAAGCCACGAGCTAATTTTTATTTAGAATCCGAATAACATTAATTAATTTGCTGTAATTCAGTGACTTGTTTGACTTTTATGACAGGTTTATGCAAACCATGTGATAGTACAGTAAGTCAGTCCAGCGCTGACTTGCAACTGGGCTCGTGCAGACACTAATTAAAATTTCAGCCCAGTCCAGTGCTGACTTCACGCCTTCAAGACAACTCGTCTATTTCCGGCTTCCCCGCCTGACCTACTGCCGATCCCGTCTACATGAACCCACTGACTGGGTCAGAAATTCCGAGTCTACTCACTGCCATTGTATAAACCGGGGCATTGTTTTGACCTAAGTATTTGCCAAATGAAAGTTTTATAATTCTTATTGAGATGGACAGGCGAAAAGTTCGAGTTTTCAATCATAAGTGAAATAAAAAGGAACACCGGTTATTGACATTAATAGCTTCCTGGAAACAGCATTTTTAACATCCTTGAACTGCGGAAGTTTCTAACTTTTTGTGAGTCATGGTAATGCAAGATTTTGAATAAGTAATCAATGATGGTGTAAATCCACCATTTTTGTAGCTTTCTAAGATACGATAAGATCATTTATTTGTCAAAAACATGAGTATAAACACACATGGCATGGCTTTAAAAAATCCTACAGCCTTTTTACACAAACATGTTCCCTCTGCTACCGTTACAGTGCGCGTTACGTAAAAAGTCAAAGTCAAATAATTTGTTACAATTAGGCACAAAAAAGGCAATTTTTAACGTAAAAATTTACAACAAAAAAAATTATTCTAATCGTCGCGCCCCTTCCAAAAAGTACTTTTCGTATGGAATAGAATGAGCCAGAAACTCCACCGTTACTTACTTTTAAAATGTTTTCGCAATATCTTGTAAACATTAATTATGTAATTATACTCGTATGTGAAGACGATGCACCTAGAATAAGATTACTATCGGTACCTCGATAGGTAAAAAGAATAAAAAGTGAAGGAATGACAGATAAATTCATTATGTGGTAGATAAATGGTGCTCACATATTTACAAACATTGTAAAATTATACGATATTCCTGACATATAAAGATATTCACACATAACATCACGCCTGTATTCCCCGAAGGGTTAGGTAGAGGTACCTATAGTACACCCACATTTCGCCAGTTATGTTTAAGTCCCATGTAATAGGGGGCAAGCCTGTTGCCATCAACCGGGCACAAATCCAGACTCCGGGCTGCTACTGAGAAATATTATAATATTATTTATATTCATAATATAAAAAAAGAACGCTGAGCGACAGTGCAGGGCCTCAAGTCTGCTATTACAATAGTGTCAGAATGGTCTATCATTGATTTCATAATTGTTGATTTTGACAAGTTTGATAATCCACTAATATATTGGCGTAATTATGACTTTCCAATGATCAGCCACTGACACTCCATTTAAAGAAATGGCATCTATTGGTAATCTCGTACATAATGAGAAATGAATGACTGACTTAGGCGGTAATCTGCTTAAATTTTGACAGTTCCTTTGATAAGTGACCTACCATTAGAACGTCATTGCGCAGTCATTGCTTTTAATTCGTTACGAATATCGTGTTTGTGGAATACAATGATCTTTGAACTTTTAGCAAAATGACATTGAGATCGTTTTGGAATGACTAATTTATAAAAATAGCAGACTTGGGCCCCAGGGGATGTGTCTGCGCACGGTTAGAGTCACATCCTAAAATAGGTACTAGGCTATTGGTTTTATAATAAGTGTAATTGTTTTAGGTACTTTATTAGCTACTAAGTACTATGAAATAGGCTGGAATTTATAAATCGTTCAATGCGCACGTAAACGGCCAGCGTTCTTTTTACGTGACGCGCACTGTACGGTACCTAATCTTCTTCTGCCTCAGTCAGTTTCAAATAACAAATTGGAAAGTTCTATAAAAGCAAACACTAAAAAGCGGCTAGTCGTGATCGTGATATTCAGTCGTATCGGTTTCGTGTTGTAAGCTCTAAAATAGTTTTATCGAATTTCGCAAGACAGTATAGCGCATTCATAAGTTTTAATTAATAGCAAATTGGCAAACTAAGTTTTTTTAATAGTTTGTATATGAATTTATATTATAAACTATTAATAAAGTCGTGATAGAAAGTCTGATAGGGAACTATCACGATTTAAATGTAATTAAAATCAAAAAATTTAATTAGTAGGTATAAGAGAGTTGAAATTATTTTAGTTTTTTTATGGCAAACGATTATAATGTTATTTCGAACTCCTGTCTGTCAACAATTTTAAATACATAGGTTCCTATCTAGTGATTACGAATTATTAGAAAACATTTTGCAAATTCATTTTTTGTACCAATTATTCAAACTTTATAATTACGAACTTATTTTTAGTCTTCGGTGGCATAAAAGCTCCTCACATCTGCAGCCAGAAATTGCTGATACTTACAGGAATTAACTCACATAAGCCTGAGACATTTGTATCGCAGCAAAAACTCGGTAACGATCTCAATGATGGCAGAAAACCAGCCGAAATAACATAACAAAAATAAAATCAGGTCTGTATTCCCAGGAGAGCCAGGCAGAGGTGCCAGCCGATCTATTTTGAAAAAACCACCGTAAAAACTTAACTGAAGTGAGCTTGAAGTGAACAGTGAGTCATCTCATCTGAGGCTAGAAAATAGCACTACAGATCTAGATGGAAATCTCAATAAAAAGCTGCATGTTTTGAGAAAGTGCTCTTTCACAGTCCTCCACATATTTAGAGACAGTATGAAACGTTATCACAGTACTCGCCTCAGGTCAAACTAATTTGAGCACTTTAGATGTGAAACTAAAAGTTTCTTTTAGGCCTGGGGCGATGGCTTGACGGAGTTGATAATCATAATCATCTCTGCTGACCCCGTCACCCTCCATGTAACGGACTGGCGAATTTAAACATACAATAGATGTTGATGATGTAGATGAAACGTAAATATGAATCTGAACTACTAAAAACTAATATTAAAAACTCTAAAGCCCTGTGGAAATCTATCAAGCAAATAGCGCATCTTAACACGTCTAAAGTTGGAAGCTGTGAATTACTCAATACTCGAAGTTCTCCTATAGAGTCGGTAAATTGTGTCAATAGTTTTTTCGCATGTGTCGGCAAGCGGCTCGCAGAAAGCATCCTCAGTGGATCCACGCAGCCAGCTGAAGGTCTAATATCTACTCCAAAAACACAACTATCTTCTTTCGTACTTCTGGAGACTGACCCAATGGAAGTTGACAGTGTTATATCAAACCTGAAAACTGACAGTGCCCCCGGCTGGGACGGTATCCAGACTAAATTCTTAAAAATGGTTAAACCACTCGTTGCTCCCATTATTAGCCATCTTGCTAACCTCTGCTTCAGAAAAGGTATATTCCCGATCTTACTTAAAAAATCTATTGTTACACCCGTCTACAAGGTTGGTGATAAAAGAGATATCAATAATTATCGACCAATCTCAGTATTGTCAGTTATCTCAAAAGTTATTGAAAGGCTAATCAACTCACGCCTAATTAATTATCTCGAAAAATTTGAAATTCTATCCAGTTCACAATTCGGATTCAGAAAAGCAAAATCTACAGAAGATGCCGTCTCAGGATTGTCCTCATTGGTAACTCAGTGTCTAGACCGTGGAGAAAAGTGTCTGACAGTCTTCTTAGATCTAAAAAAGGCATTCGACACTGTTTCTGTCCCCATTCTTGTGAAAAAGATGGAGTATATGGGTATTAGGGGTATGCCACTAAATATCTTAACTGATTACCTAAAAGACCGTACGCAGCGCGTAAAAATTGACAATGTCACTAGTTCCGACACTAAAATTGAGTACGGCGTGCCCCAGGGTAGCGTCTTAGGCCCCACATTATTCTTGATATACCTTAACGAATTAACTAATCTCGAAATTGAAAGAGGACAAGTATTCTCATATGCGGATGATACTGCCATTGTATTTAATGGTACTTCCTGGAACTCCGTTTTTGAAGCTGCTGAGCATGGTCTCCATAAGGTTGCAAACTGGCTCAAGTCTGCCCTTCTTACCCTAAATATCGCCAAAACAAACTACATTTGCTTTGCTATAAATAAGCGCACACTTCCCCCCCCAAACTTGGTATTGAGGATTCATACCTGTGACTTCTCTTATACTACGCAATGTGGGTGCGAAGAGATTGGATGTGTTAAATCCACTAAATACCTTGGAGTAATCTTGGACCACCGACTTTCCTGGCACCCTCAAATTGAAGCTATAAATGATAGGATCCGTAAACTCACATGGGTTTTTAAAAAGTTGAGACATGTCACCTCTCAAGACCTCCTAAAGCGTACTTATATTGCATTGGCACAAACAGTTATGTGTTATTGTATTCCCATCTGGGGTGGTGCCACTAAAATTAAATTCCTTGAAGCAGAAAGAGGCCAGAGATGCTTGATAAAAACAATGTTCTTTAAGCCATTTAGATTTCCTACTGACGAACTATATCTAAATCATAAGATATTGTCACTTCGAAAACTTTATATTATCAACTCAGTACTTAAACTACATAAAGTATTACCTTACGTTTATATAGCTCAAACAGGTAGAAGAAAGTGTGATGTGGTTATTGCTCCTCGCTGTAGAACTCTTTTTGCCAGGCGTCAATTTCAAGCCCACTCTGCCTATCTATATAATAAGCTTCATAACAAATATACAATATACAACCTTCAATTCCATGAATGCAACAAAACTATCGTTCACGAGCTCGAGCGACTTGGGTACTGTGATATAGAGAACTTATTATTTAAATACGAATTCTAGACAATATTCGTGACTTCTAGTGAGTGGTACTTCCCGATCCCAAGATATTACATCGTAGGGCTAGAAGTCTCCTAATTAGGAGTCAAATTCACAGAGGCTATATGAGAAATAGTATGTTCTAACTATCGTAAAGGCACACACACACACACACACTCTCACACGCACATGTACACACACTCACGACACACACACAAACACACATAAAGAGAAGCCATACCAGTATTTCTAACTTTTCATTTATTGTGTACTTGTTTGTAATTACGTAAAATAGTTTAGTTATCTAGTTACCTAAAAATATGTTGATCCGAGGGAGGAGCAGAACCACCCAACACAAGCATTACTACATGCTTCCTGGGAGGTTCTAGACACAGAATAATATTTGTACAATAAAGTTACAGAAAAAAAAAAAAAAAAAAAAAAAAAAAAAAATAGATGACGTATATTTAGTGTCCTAATCCGCTTAACTGTTCTTAGAGTCATAGAGGACCCTGTAAGAAATCGACATGTGTTTCACCTCACAACGAGGCATCTTCAGGATGACGATTGACTTGTCACGAACCCGGACACGACGTGCTTGGCGTGGCACGTGGTACAGGGTTCTTTATGACTCTTTAAGAACGGTGGATTAGGTTACTATGTACCTATACGTCGTCTATTGTACGAGTATTTGTCACGCCTGAGTCAATTAACTGGCGAATAGAAGTCGTTATAATGTTTAGACACAAATCCGACTCTTAAAGTAATATAACATCACGCCTGTTTTCCCCGAAGGGTTAGGCAGAGGTGTACCTATAGTATAACCACATTTCGCCAGTTATGTTTAAGTCCCATGTAATAGGGGGCGAGCATATTGCCACATACCAGGCACAAATCCAGACTCTTAAAGTAGGTTTCTTATAACTTATTGTATACCTACATAATGTAGGTTTTCAATTGTTTAATTGCATTTAAGTAAATTTTTACCAAAATTATAAACTAACTTAACTAAAACTATTGAAAAATTAAAATATAGCGTCGAAAAATTCATCCGCATCGCTGTCGACTGGTAATGTACCCAAGAGACTGGCCGCATTGCTACGTTGTATGGTAATGCTTAGCCATAATATATACATAAACATACTACTGTTTCCCATGGGGTGGGTATAGACTACAGAACACATAATAATATTAATTTAGCTACTTACTCATTTTTCGTCATTATTTCTGGGCAACGGTATTTTTATGTTTTTTTGTTAGTAAGTAAGAACTTCTATTAGTTGTGCTACTTATTTCTGAAAAAAGAATTGAGTAATTGAAAAATTAAAATTTAATTCCAAATAAATCAATTATCCTTAGCATGTCGAATGATATATTTCAACGCTGATTGATATATTAATTCACAGATTGGTATTAACATAATATTAAATTATGAATGTATGCTTGTTTGTGCGATGTAAGCGCCATTAGTGTCATTAATCGTGAGAAAAGGCAACTCAATTCATCGTCTATGACTCAAATGGACTATTGGCTGTGATAGTGAATCAGCATTTTCCGAAGTACTTAGTCCAGGGATTCCAAAAGTGTGCGCCGCGGCGCCCTGGTGCGCCGTTGGAGCAAGGTGTGCCGGACGGTGATCCTGTTTACGGTTCTCCGGAAACTTAACTTAGGTATTCGCGGGTACAAAATATAAGCTCTAATAATTCTCATTTCCTTTTCAGTTTTGATTTTCAGCTGTAGCCTGTAGCTGTAATAAACAGCAAATATCGCTCAAAGATTAATGTGGAGCAAGAAATGAGAGCAACGGTGTCCAGCCATATCCCACGTCTTGAAAAAATGTGTGGACATCACCAAGCTCACGCCTCACATTGACTAAGTTATCATTGTATTTTAATTCCTATTTTTCATACATAATAAATGTATTCTTGTGTCAATATAAATATAAAAATTCAGCTTCATATCGTGAATGTTTTAATTTTTGTACCAATCTACCCTATTTCGACTAGAAAGGGCGCCGAGACAAAATACTAAACTTGCAAGTCCGCCGCGAACTATTTTGGAACCCCTGACTTAGTCACAATCAGCAGCCTTAAAAGCTCACTCTTCACCATTATCGTAGCATGTTTTCTTATCTAGTTGAAATGAGCATCAAAACTAGCTATATTCAAATTCAAAAGTCATTTATTCAAGTTAGGCTTATGAACTTTGAACGTCAAATTTACATAAAATAGACCCCAAAACGCCCGCACTTCATATGTACGAGTATGGTGGTGTATTTAACAACTTTTAGACAACAAATTTCAGTAAATCAACCAGTTAATAAATATTCTAATGCTAAATGCTACCTACTTCACTCATACATAACATCACGCTCATCTTTCTAACAAGTTTCAGCAGAGTTATGCCTACAGGAAAACCTATCAAATGATGTAACGAATAAAATACACCAATAAACGTACTTAGTGTGCGTATGCTGACCTAAGACCTGGCAGCCAGTGAGAACACACCCGACCCGGTACTTGAACTCAAGACTTACGGTAATATTACGTGAACATACTGCTCAAAATATTATATGGTAGCACTTTTAAAAAAGAAAGCCTAAAGTTTATGTACAGTGTAATTTTTAGCAAAAAAAAGTATATTTAAAATGTCAACTGATATACTCAGTCATTCATAATTAAATCTGCCTAGCGTTTTCTCAACTATGATGGGGTCGGCTTCCAGTCTAACCGGATGCATTATTCAGATACCAGTATTTTACATGGAACGACTGCCTATCTGACCTCCAAAACCCAGTTACTGGGTAACACGATACCTACCCCTTGGTAAACTTGTTTTTTAGACTTTTAATCATGTGTATAGTCATAATTGTTGCTAAATATTTCGGTGAGATACTTATGAAAATATTTATCGCTGGTGCCAATCACTGCACCCATTATATTTACAGTAAAATTCAATTAGATTGTTTATTTTTTAAAGCATTTTAAACTTAGAAAAATAATCATTTTTGATGCTGACTGAACAATATCTAGTGCGTCGGTATCCAGAGGCCGATTTAATAAATCCGACAGGTGACAGGTCGGTGACAAGCGACAATCCGACCATTTTACTAGTTTCTTTACATTTTCTACTTTGTTAAACAGATTCTCGTGAAAATGTCACAATAATATCAGTTTTAGACCAAGTCGTATTTTAAACAGGGCCATTGTAATAAAAGATACGATAGTTATGCTATAAAATTAAATTATAATAAATAAATACTTATAATTTATGAATATAATAGTCCAATGCATTATACGTTTAATTTTCTAAATACAAATCACTTCATTATAATATTAAGCAAGAGGCACCTACCTAACACCTACTTACAATATTTAACAGAAACTACTACAATTTAAATGCGACGCACAATAACTGGTTGCACAATGTAACCAACTAAGTTTAGTTTTAAATATAATGTGTCCTTAAGTTTTCCTCTTTCACATTACTTGGTATACAACGAAAGTCTACTAGATATATATATATTTTTTACAAAACACAATTTGTTGGCTACCGTATTTATCTATAAATAATGTCCAATTCATTACGTACTTGAAAAATTATAAACTATCAGCGGATTCACCCTCGTGATATCTTTATAAATTATAGCCTATGTCACACAGTGATAATATAGCATTCTACCTGTGAAATAATATTTTGAATCGGTTCAGTAGTTTTTGAGTTTATTCATTACAAACAAAAATACCAATCTTTTCTCTTTATAATATTAATTAATGTAGAATATTAATAGACCAATACTACAAACTTAAAAATATTAGAAAGCACTAGATTTTTCCACTCTTATAGGTATACCGTGTAAATACTTTTAATTTGTTAGTCGCCTTTCATTTATTCTCTGTTCTATTAAGAGCCAGGATAATTAGACGCGTAAGGTTCCAGTTAAGGTGTAGGTATGAGTTGACGCAAAAAGGTCAAAGCCTTGACCAGTAACCTCAGTTCTGTATCGTTACTCAAAGTTATTATAATTAATTAGTTACTCAACATAATTTGTTACATTATTTATGCATTGATTTTATAAAAATATTACTTAATGTCAAACAATTTTCTATAAAAACATTCCGATTTAATCAAGGTCGATGACTATAGCATGGAAAATTAACATAAATATCTGATACTTACTGCTAATGGGTAAACCGACACACAGAAATTAATGTCGGAAAAAGATTATAAAATCACAACTATAAGAGTATTAGCAAGTGTGGGATTCCTTTTTTTTGTGTGCGAAATTATTAAATAACTTCGGAGGGGCGTGTTAGACCCTTACTGACTAAAAGCCACCCGTGTTCCTTCAGTTGCCTGTATGTTGCCAGAGGCCACGGTATCCCTTTTGGGACTTTCCCGTGACCCCGGTAGGCATCGGCCCTAGCGGGCCTCGTCAATTGTGCTTACATCTCTTTGATGCGCGCGAGGAATACAACGCACCGTCGAACCGGGCCTGGTCCTTATCGCTTGGCCAGCTACCCATTGCTCACCGTTCGCAGGCGAAGGCCTACGATGGCTGGGAATCGGCCTGGGATTCCCGACGCCTAGGCCATCTCTTGCGGCGGCTAGGACGTGAGGGCGCGAATTTTGCCTCTCCCTCACTCGTTCCGCCTTCTCCTTCGCGAGCATTACTGCTTCGCAGAAGGAGGTGATAGTCGATACATAGAATGTGAGTATGTCATGCTCACTCAAATGTCTCTGATGGTGGCGCGTGTGTTGGATCATTTAGCTCCCTTCAAAATGGTTGAGCTGAATGGTGCTGATCCATGCGTCATGTTCGTGAACGGGCGCCGTCAGTTGGGTTGGGACTGGTCTCTTAGCTGCCATGGCTTATTTTAATTTATTTTAAGTTTTTGAATGTTTTTTTTTTCTTTTTATTACGGACGCTTTTACGAACGTGCGTTACGTCTGTCTACATTGTTCTCACATGCATAAATTCAAAATGAATGATGTAACCAATATTTTGTATCAATGTTTTTTATTTAAAAGAGTGTCCGTGGAGTTTCTTGCCCGTTCTTCTCCATAGGTACCTACTACGCTTTGGAATGGGCAACTAGCTTCATATTTTTGACTGACCGACCCCTTGACAATTCAAAAGTGCCTGTAAATGGTTTCATTGAAATAAATGCTTTGAGTTTGAGTTTCCCATGCCCTTTCGCTCCGTACCATGGCCGGAGGTGAGAGATCACCGCCACCGATCGCCTCCACAAAGGACACGGTTCCCTGCCCAAGCCGGGCAGACCTAAGTTCTGAGTTGAGCTCCACGATTACTGACAAATGCTTGCACTGACATGACAGGTCCACTCAAATCTGTGTGGTTCTTTTCTCAAAAGTCCATTTCAGACTAATCTACATGGTCCTCATATGGCCTGACCAAGATTATGTCTGGACTTAAAAAGAGACTGTGACCTCTGAATTTGTCCGAAACAAACTCAGAGGTCACAGTCTCTTTTCAGAGTAGTCAGATAGGAAACGCCGAATTCATCTAGCTATTTTTTTTTTTTTTTTTTTAAAGATGTAAAAGTGATTCCAGTATCCTATTTATAGAATAAACAATTTCATTTCATTTCCTCCACCGTATGCTCCATCGTGCCCTGCGGGCGATCCACATAATGGTGACGCCCGGGCATTTCGTCCCGCCTTATCTGGAACAGCAACCTCCCGAAACAACCTTGACCGGTGAGGACCTACGTCAGGCGGAAGGTGAGGACGTGGCGCCTCTCTAGCCACTACTCAAAGAGGGGACTTATCGCTGCAATTGTGGCGTGCCCAGTCTTGGGTTGCGACAATCGCACTCTCCATGACGCCATGAGATCCCGCCGGAGCTCTGTCCGCTATGCTGTGATTTCTCGCGGCAGCGGAATTTCCCGGCGTTTCCCCTCCTCGCGCCACACCCAAATTTGCGCGAGGACTTGCCTCCAAATCCCATGGTGGCAATCCACGCTGACGCTTCTAAAGGGGCTCGTGGAGGCGATCGGTGGCGGGGATCTCTCGCGTCCGGCCCTGGTCCAGGCCATGGTACGGAGCGAGAGAGCATGGGAGGCCGTCACCTCCTTCTGCGAAGCAGTAATGCTCGCGAAGGAGGAGGCGGAGCGCGTGAGGGAGAGGCAAATTTCGCGCCCTCACGCCCCTTGCCGCCGCAGGAGGAGACGCCCCGGGCGTCGGGAATCGATCGCGGATTCCCGGCCACCGTAGGCGCGGGCTTGCGGATGGTGAGCAATGGGTAGCTCGCCGTCCGGTAAGGACCAAGCCCGGGTCGACGGCGCGTTGTGTTCCACGCGCGCCTCAAAGAGTGTCAGCGAGTGAAGGGGTCCAATGAGACCATTGCCTGCCGGGGTTGCGGGAAAGTCCGAAAGGGATACCGTGGCCCCCTGGCATTGCACAGGCAAGAGAAGGAACACGGGTGGGTTTTAGTCAGTAAGAGTCTGACACGCCCTCCCGCTCCACCCAGAGCGGGAGGAGTCATTTGATGATTTCCCACCCTTTCGGCTCGGGGAGAAGTATACCCCTACCACGACAATCTCCCCGAACCGAGCTGCCACGCAAACCCGTCGTCTCTTAACAGCCTCGGCGGCGGCCGTTGAAATTAGGGTCACTGAGCCGCTCAGGTCCTCCACCCAGTCACCCCTGGCAGGGCCAAAGTACGGCTCAGCGACCACGGCGATGTTAATCTACCACTGCGCCATGCTCTGGAGCAAAGTGTGGGATTCTTAATGACCTTATTGTGAAAATAGTGGAAATTGATGCATAATCAGCCTATCCCACTGCTGGGACACACGCCTCCTCTCTTATGGAAATTTGCGCAATTGGTGAAAATATTTGTTCCTTTCTACGTATAACCCGTAGTCAGCCTTCAAAGCAAGAGTGAACAGGCATCTTCTGGGCACGCTCGTTCTACCATCGCTTCCCATCAGGCGAGATCGAGGTCAAGAGCAGGGCTATTCTGCAATAAAAAAAACAACAATCAAACATCGCGTAGCAAGGCCAAAAGGATATACTAACCGGTTATAGAAAACGTAGAAAACTTATAATTCTTGTGATTTGTGTTTGATGAACCGAATTTAATAAATATCCTATCGATACCAACGAGGTCCCAGAAGTTCTTACAAAAGTGTATATTACGTGTACTGACATATATATCGGGTTCAAAGTTTATCAAGAGTACATAGGTGAAAGATTATTACGTAAGTACATAATATCCATTAGGTCGTTATGTGCCGTTTCCGAGACGCAGGAAGATTAGCTAAGCATACCTAACCTACGTGATATTAACTAGGCATCAATATTTTTCTACCATTCAATAACTGTCCACCACATTGGTATAGTGCTCACAAGCGCTACTGCTGAGCATGAGGACCTCGGTTCAATTCCCAGGTTGGACAGAATGTTATTTGGTTTTTCCATCAGGAATTTCTCAGTAGTAGCCTGGAATCTGGGTTTAGTGCCCACTTGATGGCTATATGCTCGTCCCATATTACATGGGACTTAAACATAACTGGCGAAATGTGGGGGTAGCTTAAGACACCTTTGCCTATCCTTTTGGGGATTACAGGTGTGATGTTATGTTATGTTATTCGATAAAATATGTTCCAGATATTCAGGGAATCAATAACATTGACAAAGTGACGATCGACTCGAGCCCTGCGGAGCCACAGTGTAACTTCGTCTCCCAATAATATCATGAATCGGAAGGCTCTGCTTAAGGGTAGAGCCTTCCGATTCATCAAAGGAAGATTTAACATTTCACAAAGATTCCCTTTGACATAATATCTTGGTATTAGGAGAAGGAGTAGTTCTTCTCCAAATACGTCTGGTAATGACAAATACTAACATAGTACCTGAGCGACCGAGCTCAGCTCTGGAAAAAAAAGAGAATTCTCATTTAATAGTACAGGACAGTTCATACTAATTCCATGCTGCCATGATAGTAGGTACTTATTAATTCCATTCTGCCATGTCATGTTATTCTAAGGTAGCCATCTTGTTCTAAACTTTGGAAGACCGACCTCTGCTCGGATGAAAATACAGAGAAAACGTATTTTCCTAGATAGGAGACCTAGCTAGATTGATTTTTAGCCCCCAACCCCTATATTGCAACTTTCATCGAAATCGTTAGAGCCGTTTTCGAGAACGTGATAACGAAGATATAAATATTGCTCATTTATTAGTATAGGATTTAGGATAAACGAAAATTTTTCAGCCCAGGGTAATTTAGGTACAGTCACATGGTGACTATTTCATTGTTTTTATTTATATTATTATTATTATTTATTTATTTCCAACTTACATCTATCATAACAGGGTAACCTATTGCGATAGCGTAGGTACTTATCTAACTATCATCCTAACTTATTATCTAATTAACTTATGATTATAATTAAATTTTGTAACTTATTACAAATAATGCATTCTTTGTGATCTCACTCAGAGAACAATAGAATAGGGCCGAGTCATTAGCTATGAGGTTGAGAGTGCGGAGCGCACGCGTCAGTCCACTAACAGCTTACTTTTTTACAGCTTCAACTATGCTGCAAAAGGATCAATCTGCATTGCTAAGACACATAACATCACGCCTGTTACTGAATTGCCCGAAAAGTTAGGCAGAGGTGTACCTATAGTACACCAACATTTTGCCAGTTATATTTAAGTCTCATGTAACATGGGGCGAGTCTATTGCCATCAACCGGGTTCAAATCCAGACTCCAGGCTGCTACTGAGTTTGCATTTCTAATGAAAAAACCCATAGGGCAGTGTTATTGAGTTCTTAGCAATGCTAGCATTGCTAACACGTTTCAACAACATTCAAAACCTATAATCATTACCCAACATCACGCTCAATATAACACCACAAATGACTATAACAGTTATTAAAAACTTAACCTCTATGCATATTGTAATCATCTAAATATTTACGTTAGAAGTTGAAAAGTGAGTGGGATGCTTAGCACTTCTCTGGTCATAGCCTTGTACTGGTAAGGGTCAGGCTTTATTGCACGAGTGAGCGTGTGTGACAAGAAGGCCAATTCCCGATAGTAAAAAGGTTCGCAATCTAATCTCACAGCAAATCTCAGCGACAATCAATGTCAAAAAGGTAGGAAAATAAGAGGTATTTTTGACAGATTGAGACAGATAATTCAACCTACAAGTTCATAATATACAACCTACAGTTCGCGCCACCACTGCTGCACTGCTAGTGTCTGTGTCATTGCATCACATTGCCGGCCTTCTGTCGTAGCGCATACCTACAACTCCGATTATTCAAAATAATATTTATTACCAAATAAAAAAAAATAAAAAACACTCAATGACAGTGATGATGATAACTTTAAAAATATTGTAAACAAAAACACGAAATTTGTTATTAATAGATCACCAACAAAGATCTGCAAATGAAATTTAACATAGTACATCAACAAGAATGGCAGCCCAATCGAATCTGGTAGTACCAAGATATATATATATATATATATATGTATCTATGTATAACTGTTACAGTAAACGAACGAACGCGTATTGAATACCAACTCTAATCAATGATGTACCAACCAAATACAAAAACAAGTAACAAAATGAAATGCTATTCGTTGGTAAGTGCATCACTAGTGCAGATTGCACACTATTTTGGCTATTTTTTTATTCATAATGTTCTTAATAGTTTTATGGAAAAAAATTGAAAAATGGCCCGAAAAAATTACAAATTCAGGACAATATGAGTCCTTTTTCTGTTTTTTTTAATGACAAGACTATGTCTGTCGGGTCAGCTAGATATTTAATATAAATACAAACGATACGTTGATTATCTTTGTAATTGCATATTCCTGTTTAAAAACACTCCTAGAAATTACACACATCAACACGGTCTAGGGATATTTTTAAAAAAGCGAATTACTATCAATGTGTTAATTATTTATATGACATGTTAAAAGATACGTTATTTAATATTCTACCATTTTTTAATAATGGTTAAGGTACTTAGATTAAAATTTCAGGATTTTATGGAAAAAAAATGAAGCATAGACGGAAACCGTATATGAATTAACTTTTAATTTGTGAGTAAAAACTGAAAAAAATAGAAAAATCATTTAATTTGTGTTTATAAACTTGAATTTAGTAGTCTGAGAAAGCGCCCATGATGTTCATAACACATCGGCAACGATTCGGCATGCTCAGAACAAGGTTGTCAATGTCTTGCTGCGGAATATTGTCCCATGTCCTTCTGAGGTGCGCAAAAAGTTGATCTTCTGTAGCCAGATTTTCAGGAACTTCCTTCAGAGCTCTTCTTTGCAGCATATCCCACGCATGCTCAATGGGATTTAGATCTGGCGATTGAGCAGGCCAGTCTAAGGCCCTAACATTATGTGTATGTAACCAAGCTGCTACCGTTCTCGCCGTGTGTGCCCGGGCATTGCCGTGCATGAGCAGGAAATCTTGCCCCATTTGTGTTCTGTGGGGCAAGATTACGGGCCCCAGCACCTGTTGGACGTATCGTTCTGCCGTCATATTGCCCCGCACCCAAACGAGATCCGTCCGTCCTCCAAGACGAATTCCTGCCCAAACCATAATTGTTCCTCCTTGGTATGGGTGAACTTCCTGAGGGTTCTGGAGACGGCTCCATCGTCCAGGAACTCGCCAAACACGCGTCCTTCGTGAATCTGGATGGAAGCCGAACCTGGATTCATCCGTGAACAGCAAATTGGACCATTGCTCACGGCCCCAGTCCACGTGGTTCCGAACCCATTCTAATCGTCGTCCACGATTGCCTCTCCGTAAAGGTGGGACCCGGAGTGGTCTACGAGAGCGTAGATTGCTTTCATGCAGTCGCCTTCTTACAGTTTGGTCACTCACAAGCACTTGGTGTTCCACTCGCAGCCTTTGGACCAATTGAGTCGCCGTTGCATTTGGTTGAGCTCGCGCAGTAATTTGCAAAAATCGGTCTTGTCTGGGGGTAGTGATGCCTTGACTTGGCCCCCGGTGCCTCTCCGCTACTTCACCTGTGGCACGATAGCGTGTCCACAATCTTGAAATTACATTTTGATGGGTCCCTATGGCCTCAGCAACATTACGCTGAACAGATACAGCTTCCAGCATTCCCACAGCTCGTAACATCTCCGCCCTCGTCAAATGTCGGCGTTGCATGGCTACAATACCTCAATTTTAACTTTATCTTTCGTTTAAAAATGAAAAAAAACTGTAACTAAACGTAATTCGTATTGTTTTCTAAATTTCGCACAAATGAAAATTCCCTCTCCTATACATCAAGACATTTTTATGCCACCGAAACAAAAGAATTTTCAAAAATTTTAATTTGGAATTAGTCTGAGATAAATTACAAACAAATCGGTGTATAAAAGATTCCAATGCGGCCAGTACTTTTCGAGTTATTTAATTGAGTATGAAATATCCCTAGACCGTGTTGATGTGTGTAGTTTCGACTGGCTGACCCGCGCCGTCGCGCGTCGTCACACTACCGGTTTTGTATTTTATTACCATAGATAGACATTTTACGTTTTGTTTTATTGTTTTTTTTTTTAGTGTTTCCACAATGTAGATTTATACTCTTTCCATTACAAACTGTTCTATACAAATAACCACTCTTATTATTAATATTATTAAATACTGAACATTATGCAAATCCAATGAACACGAACAATTGCGGTTATCAATGTTATAAATTATAAAAGCAAGTCAAGACCAGCGCGACTATACGCGCGACGCGGCACCGGTAATTGTTCTACCGTGAAGTTTTCTTAGAAATTGTTTTAAATAGTCGCGTCACGCTGACACATCGCGCCAGTCTGCATGATGCTTAATACAATGACGTGTGAACGACCTCACGTAACGTGTTCGGTCGCCATTCGATAAAAAACGTGTAACATCGCGCAGTGTGAAAGAGTCAGTGATATGTTCCCCACGGCACGAAGTTTATCGTCGGATGGTAACCGGACAAACGTCCAGTGTTGAAACTTCTGTTAGAAGGAGTACACGTAGATTTCTTTTTATAACAAAATGGCCGACGCATCTTCCATAGACAACGGGTTGCTGATTTCTTTAATAGAAAAGAAGCCCGTTTTGTGGGACAAAACTATGGAACATTATAAGAATCGCGCTGCTACTCAAGAGGCTTGGAAAGAAATAATGATGGCTTTAAATCCAGATTTCAAAGCATGGAAAGAGATGACAAGACAATCTCACGGTATGTTTATTTTATACATTTTACTAAAACTTTACCTAAAATGAAATAAGAAATGATTTTGTACGAAATATTCGTTTTGCCATGCGACAGAAGTAGGTACATATACATAGATTGATATAAAAACATTGTTTTGTTGGTCTTCCCCTACTCTTATAACCATCCACATTCATACAAAACTTTCCTCACAATATTTTCCCATCACATGCATCACACGTCCGTACCTTGACAATCGGTTTCCACAAATTTTTATTTTAGACAAGTAAGCCCGACTGCACAAACACATACCTGAAAAGACAAAAACAAGCATTCTAATCAGGTGCTTTGTTTTTTTTTTTAATAATTTGTTTTATTTCAAGCTTTTTAGTTTTATAAGGGGAATTGGTGGATGATAAATAGAATAGGCATTTGAATACCTGAATTATAAAAAATTTCATTTTATTCAAGGTAGGTATTTCTTTTTTTACAGTTAAGATGATTATGCAGAGGTGGACTCACATAAGAGACAATTATTATCGATCTTACAGAAAGATCCAAAATCAAGTGAGGTCAGGCTCTAAAACAACAAAGCCTTATTTGTACAGCAAGAAATTAAAATTTCTGCAGAAAATAATGCCACCTAATGAGGCAGGGAGCAATGTCATCATCGAACATGTTAAATCCGAAAGCCAGGAAAATTATGAACCAGTAGAGGTACCTACTACAGATACGAATATGGTTTACATGGATCCTGTAGGAAATCAGGACCCTTCAGCATCGAACCGACATCTCCTATTTTTCAAAGGAATTTTACCGTCACTAGATGATTTTGACGACAATGAAACTTTGGATTTCCAAATGGGAGTACTAAAATTGTTAAAGAAGATTAAGTGCAGTCGACAAAGCCACCAGTTCCCGTCTTTCAATGTCAAGTCTGAAGATGCATCAAGTAGCCACAGTGGATATTCTACTTAATTATTTAAGTATAAGTACAAAAATATGACCAAAACACCGGGAAGGGTTTGGGATGATGGCTAAATATGAATATAACAATGGTTTATGAATAAGAATAAGAATCATTTATTTGCAGAAAATACAGGTTTTACCAGTTGTAAAAGTTGGTGGTTTAATGTACAGTCCATATTTTGCCTGTTTAAGGCATGCAAATTAATTGTAAATTAATTAGGTACCTACTTATTTTAACAAGATATAAGTACTTACAGAAAAGTTTTTTTTTCTTTTTAATGTAAGGAGGTACATAAATATAACAAAACTTAACCTAAAAATAACATTTTTTGTAATAACAATTCTTTAAACTAATTAAAGCACATCACAAAACAAAAGGAAACTTAATTATTTTTTTTCTTTATGTTTTTTATCAGAAATTCTTGTAAACTATAAAAACACTTTTCTATCAACCATCTATGTAGTTTAATTTTGAAATATTTAAATGGAGCTCCCATTTATGATCTTTGGTAACTTATTAAAAAAATTAATGCACATAATTATGATAAACATTATTTTTTATTAGAGTTGTATTACAAAAAGGAACAAAATTTTTTGTTGCGTCTCTTGGTTTTTGTTTTGTGTAATTGTCACCTTTGAATCTAAAGAATTCATTATGTTTCACATTAACAAATACATAGTCAAGGTCAAGTTTCAGTTTTTTTAATAAAGGCCTGCAAGACTCAAGCGGACCGACACCGCAAATAGCTCTTAAACATTTATTTTGTACATAAATGTCTTACCATTATCTGTTGCCCCATATTATTAGTCCGTATCTTAATATTGATTCAAAAAACCCACTATATTCTATGCGGGCTGTTTTTACGTCTGACACAATATTAAGATTTCTTAAAGCATACACAAATCTATTTAGTTTACTGCATAAGTTGTTAATATGTCGTTTCCAATTACAACATTTGTCTAGAGTTATTATACCTAAGAATTTAATACTTTCTGTTTCTTCTATGTTTTGTCTTTTATTTTAATATGAATAATATCGGAGAGTTTGCTTTTGTACGTACGAAATTTTATGTTTTTTTTTTTAGATATATTTACACATAGGTTATTAGATTCAAGCCATTCTATTACAGACTGTACAGCTTCGTGTATTTTAGTTTCATGGGTTGAACTTTTATTTTTATTAGGCACTATAATAGAAATATCATCAGCGAACAGAACACTATCATAGTTTATTGAATCTGGTAAATCATTCATATAAAGTAAGAATAGCAAGGCGCCCAAAACGCTCCCTTGTGGTACGCCATATTTATTCAGTCTTGATGAGGATCTGTAGACAGTGGATTCCAGATTAACATTTAAATTAGTAAAACTTTTTATCCAATCTAGAGCTACACCACGGATACCATATTTTTCACATTTGTTTAGTAAGATGCTATGATCCACAAAATCAGAAGCCTTACTCATATCAAAAAACACTACTACAACCGGAATTTTATCATCTAGATATTCTGTGATCTTTTTAACTAGGGTATTAGCTGCTAAAGATGTTGATTTATTATGCTGGAATCCGTTTTGCTCCTGTTTTAGAATATTATGCTTATCTAAGAAACTTATTAATCGGTTGTAGAATATATTTTCAAAGATTTTGGATAACACAAGAACAAGTGTAATAGGGCGATAGTTATTTGGCTATTTTCGATCACCTTTTTTGAATAGAGGTTTAACTATGGAATGCTTTAAATTATCTGGAATAATTCCTTGTGACAATGAATTTTCTATAATATGGTTACGAACAGGAGCTATGACATGAGCACTCGTCTTAATAATCCGTGTGTAAATAGAATCATAACCTACTGCTTTGGTGTCGTTTAATGATTTTATTATAGTAATGGGTAAGATGAAAGATGCGACATGCGGCGTGGATCCTACATAAATTAACTTATGGGCAACATGATAATGACCAATCCCTGCACATTTTAAGATTTATACCTAGGTGTTTCTACTACTTTGATTAACATGTTTAGTTACGTAATAAAACTAAATGATATTACAAATTGCATATTTTGTTCCGTATTGATTTTATTTAGGCGTGTACGCACGCACGAACAAGAACATGATGAACACGAACATCGTAACAAATTCTAAATGCCTAGTGGCCAGTGCCACTAATCTGTAGGGATTTAGAATTTGTTCAGAGCGGGTGTCGCTTCTACATTCTAATTCTACTGTCGTAAGAATATTAGAAACCGCACTAAGTACATACCTACACCCAGCATTATACTGAAAAAGAAACAGTCCAGTAGGCATAATGCCGTGTGAACCCAACATGGTTGTTTGGATGAAGCATAATGAATATAAAGGTTGTTTTGTACTTAAATGGTTAAGTTAAATGAGGTAAAATGTGTAACAAGATCAAGGATCCGAGGATGGGTCAAGATTCATAGAGGTTGTTTTAAGAACAAGGACAACATGTTGTTATTTACGTATCAAACTAAAACTATTAACAAACTAAAATATGGCGTCCAAAAATTCCTCCGCATCGCTGTCGACTGGTAATGTACCTACCCAAGAGACTGGCGGCAGGTTGTATGGCAACGCTTAGCCTCTGGCCAAGGTAAAAGCCACTCCTTGGGTCACGGGATGTGTACTCGCCGTTCCGTACTTTTCTTGTGCACTTTACACTATTAAATAAGTGTGTGGTCTATAATAAACGGTCTATAATCATATACCTAATAAAATTATATCTATTTCACGTGAGATGTTGGTTAACCTATTTACAATACCTACTTGGTTGAGTCGTCAATAGGTACTACTATCTATTCTATACGAACCTCGGAAATCATGTTAAGCCGTTGGTCTCGGCTGTCTTTCATGGATCTTTAACATCGTTACGGGTCGTAAGAAGCCCGAATTGATTGTCTTACCAAGGGCAATCATATTACCCAGTAACTGTGTTGTGGAGGTCAGATAGGCAGTCGCTATATGTAAAATACTGGTATTCAGCTGCATCCAGTTAGACTGGAAGCCAATCTCAACATAGTTGGGAAAGGGAACTTTTGAACTTAGTAAGTTACTTAAGTTGACCAACACTTTCCGCGCTCGCATCCGTTTCAACATCATCAACTTCATCATTTCAGCTGAAAGACGTCCACTGCCGGACATAGGACATCCCCCAAGCACCGCCGCTTCCACCGGTGTATCTTCTAAATGGTTTCAACACTCGACGGGTGACCGTCACATTGGAATTGGAGAAAATTTTAACCTTATGTTAGTACTCACTTTAAAAATAGGAGTTGTGGTACGAGTATGCAATTGTGACCTTGTCGTGGGCGCGGCTAAGCGGAGATAGTTTGAAGTTATCACATTATTTTTTATACTTGTAAAATGTTGAATAGTTTATACCTATGCTAAATAGAAAGAGGCAGAGATTGTGTAACATTCTAATTTTCCCACGTAAGTTTTGAGAGCAATCCAAGGTAAATCAGTTACAAGCGTAATTTAAGCGTTTACTTAACAAGCCAGATTGCGACATTGACTGTCATCTACCAACCAATCAGCTATTCAAAAACAAAGTGATACTTTATATTTTTGTAGTGTTTATCAGTTTTTTTAATTATATTTTATATACCATAACATTACGCCTAAGGGCTAGGCAGAAGTGTGCCTATAGTTTCAGCCACATTTCGCCAGTTATGTTTAAGTCTCATGTAATAGGGGGTGAGCCTATTGCCATCAACCGGACACAAAACTAGACTCCGGGCTGCTACTGAGAAATTTCTGATGGAAACCCAATAACACTTAGCCCGATCCGGGAATCGAACCTAGGACCTCTTGCTCAGTAGCAGCGATTGCGACCACTAGACCAACGAGGCTATCCAATTTTACAATCTCAATAACATAACCTCGTCCTGTCATCCTACGTCACAGCACAAGCAGGAGTGCTGTGTGCCATTGCATAAAATTAAACTTTGTTTTCATTAAATGATTGCGACATTTCAATCAAATTAACACTTATTATTATGACTTTTCCCTATAATAAAGTGTTTTTCTTACTTGTGATTACAGAAATAGAACAAGACTCGCCTACTGTCAAAATGTGGTTGTAGGTAGGTACTTAGGTAGTATTTATAGGTCGAGGAGCTAGAATGTGAAGCAATTTTCAAACAATTCCCACGTAATAATCGGTTTATTAATAAGGTGTAAGTAAGAATTAACCTTAATCCCTTTACAGTAGGTAGGTATTTTTTTTAACTATGGCATCTCGCAGGTATACCACTAAGGTATTTACTGCTCAACCGAACAATCCTGTGGCTGCCTTAAGCACTACACTCAAAGCCTCCAGCCAGGAGCAAAACTATTCTAAGTTAAAATTAGGCGAACGCTCGCTAAGGGCACCCCCTGTGGGGTACGAACCTCGGCTTAGGGCGTCGCTGAGGGGAGGACAGCAAGATGGGACAGGCTGGATCAAGGATGTATCATTATTATTATACGGGGAATTTAAAGCTACGCGCTCAGCTGCGGCGCGGGCTGGCGCTTCATCGGACAAGAGTAGGTAGGTATATACCTGCTACGCTTTTATACCTCCTCCCCCTAGCCCTTTGGTATGTTTATTTCTAATAGGTACTCCGGCACATTTCACACGGCAGCAGAACCCGAAGAAGAGGACGAGCTGGACAAAACAAACGGCCAGTGCTCCACATGAGCTATGGATCGCACGAGCTGGAAGTCATGGAGAGAGGCCTGTGCAGTGTGCACTGCAGTGGAACTGGCTGACAGTAACACTTAACATCATCATCTGCCTTGCCTTTCCAACTATGTTGAGGTCAGCTCTCAGTCTAACCGGATGCAGCTAAATACCAGTATTTTACATGCTGCGACTGCCTATCTGACCTCCACAACCCAGTTACTGGGCAAGTTAAGACTTACACTCCCCCACTTGACTAGATACTCCCTCGGTAAGTCTGGTTGTCAGACTTTCGGGCTTCTGGCTACCCGTAACGACTGTCAAAGATCTACAAATAACAACCGGAACCAATGGTTTAACGAGCTTTCCGAGGAACGGAGGGGTCTCGGTATGTAATGGATGGTCACCCATCCACTGACCGACATAGGCAAGCGTAGCTTAACCTCCGACCCGTGTGACCCGAGAGTAATAGTTAACATTCCACACATATTAGCATATCTAAGGTGCTGAACATCTGTAATTGACCATATAATCACAAACTCTTGTAACAGAACTCGCAACAACGTGTTGAAACGAAAACAATTAAAATCTCACATTAATACGAATCTTATGTTATGTACATACCTCAACAATGAGGGGTTTATTTACAAACGTTGCTTAAGAGCGCTTATCCTAAAAGTTGGCAACATCGCAAATAGCTGTCAAATATTTACCTACTTGTTTTGATTAATTTGGCAATATTACTGTATGGAAATATGGAAATGTGACTAACTAGTGAACTAAAATATTGATTATGAAATGCAATATTTATACACTTATACACTAAAAACAGTGATATTCACAATGTTAACACTAGAAGTAGTTTCTTTATGAGTTGTATTGCAATATGTGGTTAGCTAGCGACCTCGACAATTATTTATTTTACCTCGATGGTCCTAGTTTATCAATTATAACTTCTAGTTACAGCTATATGTAAGCGGGCACGCCCTTTATGCCTGGAGGCTTTATTTTCTTTTATAAATATTGTTTACGTTTAGTTGTTTTTATTTCTGCTTGAGTATAGTTCTCGGTGTTTTTGGTTGGTATATTGGCGTGTGCTAGCTGTCATATGGCTATTTATTTATAATTTTAATTATGTTTTGCATAATGTAAATTATCTTGCATACTATTGTATAGAATCTTTTTTTTTTTCTAACTGAACAGACAGCTGTGCTGCTGGGGAGTTTGTTGCGCCACTTCTTCTTCCCAGCAAAAGCACTAGGAAGTGGTGAAGGGTGGGCGTTTTGGGGGACTGTCTTATGTAATTTTGACGTTCGAAAAGTGCTGATTCTCAGCCTAGTTTGAATAAATGACTTTTGAATTTTGAATAATTAATATCTTATCACCGAATATTTAATTATAGATGTAAAACAAGTATTTGAAAACTTTCCAAATGCCTATAATACACCTAAAATGGTAAGAACATCAAATTCAGTGTTATAATTAGTTAGCCACATTTCATATTTCCATACAGTAATATTGCCAAATTAATCAAAACAGCGAAATATTGGACATCTAAGTGACTTTCAAACGTCAAAATGTATGGTCAAACAGTCGCAAATCACTACTTAACTTTAAGCAACTTTTGTAAATAAAACAGGATGTTTACAGGTTTTATGCAAAAGTCGGTTGGTTTACGCTAAGAACGAGATATTTTTGCTCCGAAGATAGTTACTGCACACGGTTGCAAGTTTTCCTTTAGGTAACATATCTGTTCATGACGTATAGACTACAATTTAGAGCCATAATTATAAATTTGGATTCTTAATAATTTTATAAACGTCTTTGGCACTTATAGGAATCTTCTCGTGATTTGAGATTTCGGTGTTTGAGAATTTTCTGTAGGTAGTCTAGGAATGTTTAAGATACCGAGTGGATGATTCTGTGGTCCTTTGATCCTGTTTCATAAGATTCTGTGACTATCTTAGAAAAAAATTAAGCAAGCAAGTTTCTATAAAATTGTATGCATAAAAAATATTGAAAAAGAAACAAAAACATGCTAATTTTATTAATAGGGATGAACATTAATGAAATAACAATGAATTAATTAATTTACATGTTTTATACATGATTGTAATAGGTAGGTAGAAATCTAAAAGTAGCCTCACACTTTTATTGATGTCTGCTAAGTCTGACACATTCCGCTGCTGGGCATTAAGAAATTGTAAGTGAATTTCACAAAATAAATTATTAGTTTTGTACAATTAATCCTAAATGGATTAATTGTAAAGTAAATAATTAATTATGATTGACTAATCGTGTGTCAAAAAGTTGATCAGTGTTCATTTTGGTCCTACACTATCATTCTGGAACGCTCTTATCAATATCCTCTTGCCTTCATCGACTGGTTTTCGAGTAGGGTTAGTAGCAACCGGTTTATAATTATGCAGGATTGTGATCTTTGATCCTGAAAGTTACGCAAGCGTCGAGCAGGCAACCTCCTTATTGAGACCTGGTTACCTACTTCTAAAAGGACCAAGTCTCAAAGTTGGTTTCACTTCATTCAAATTTGATCGTGAATGACCTAGTATTCATCCCTGTCAATGAAGGCAAAGGGGAATAGTTTTCTTTTTTTTATATTAAATTGTTCAAATTGTCTGCACGTTACAGGACCTGTTAGACGCTACTACGCTACGCGCTAAACTCGTAGCCAATTTCTAGGCGGACTCAATTTAAATTGCCATTGATATGCCTCGAAGAAGAAGAAATAACATTTTCTTTTATTATCAATAGATTCATAACATACATTCCTCGCGGCCGATCACCTAACCATTAGTCAGACCAAAATAAACACCCTCACTAGACTCTCTGTTACGACCGCCTTGAGAGTAGCGGATAACCGAACAAAGTGGAAGAAAATCGTTTATATAGCCACGAAGGCCTATCAGGGACACGACACTCAGTAATGAAGTATGCGACCAAGAAGAAGATCATTACCAAACGATAGTTGGAGCAAAAAAAGACGAAACTTATTCAGGGTTATCTGAAATTCTGGAAAAGTTTGATAATAAAACCGTAAAAATTAAGAAAAACAGTACATAACAATATTACAATAAGTCGATAATTTAAGACATCAATATTTTTTCCTTCACTTTAAAAGAATTGCTTACAAATTGCGGTAAGAATCGATTCGTACTTGAAGAATAATTTCAAAACGTTTGCAAAATATACAGAAAAGTGACAGTTAATGTGTTTGCAATATGTATTAGAAGAATGCCATTTGTCTAGTTTTGTTTACGACAGAGCAAGTGCATTTTGCGGTTTGGTGATGCCACTTCACAGGTCCTTGTGAAAATTTGGTAAATGCTATTACTGGTGGTACTGGCACCATTACTTTATTATTCATAGCCTTTCTCCAACATGGCATTCCGCGATACAATTCAACGATGTAACAAATATTTTTGTAAGAATATAATTTAAAAGACTGTCTGTGGAATTTCTTGCCCGTTTCTCTCCATAGGTACCTAATACACTTTGGAATGATCAACTAGCTTCATATTTCTGACTGACCGACTCCTTGACAGTTCAAAAGTGCCTGTAAATGGTTTTATCCTTGGCCACATTGTCACGAGCGATTTAAGAAATGACAGATAACCAGCGCTGGGTTGCGCTGTCTGACGCCCAGCAAATGCTGAGATGGTAACTCTTTCGGTATGGGCACGTTCAGCAAATTTTTTCTGCAATTGTATTGTTATGTTTTTTGTTCTCTTTTTATGTGTTTGTGGCTGTTGTGTTGTGTCTGTGTCGAATAAATGTTTTCTATTCTATTCTTTCTAGATGTAAAGACCTCACACCCACACCACTCCACAAACATACCACACACTACACTACACTCATCTCCTACGCTCCCTGCGCAGGGCGTTGTCTGTGAGGAGCAATATGCTTGCCCGCAGGTTCGCTCGTTGTACTACAGACGTCAAAGTACCTAACCCTTTTTAAGGCGTTTTGTCGAGTGGCCTGTAGGTGTCATACACACGCCGGCCGGCGCATGGCGTTGTAGCGCTTCGGGAATGTTCGCAGAGGCTCGCACAGATGGTTTCCATGCCATCAAGCGGCCTCCTTACAACAGCTAGCCAGACAGCTATGCTAGTCAGTAGCTAGAAAATGGTCGCTGCCAGACCGGACAGTCCCTTCTGCAACGTGGGGTGGGATCAGTCATAGGTCTACGTAAATAAATAATTTGTAAAAACTAACAATACTAACCTACTTATTTAAGCACCATTGTTACTACTCGTAACACCAAAATTGTGGACCTTAGTCTGGATTAAAGTTATATTTAATTTATAATTGTAGTAAATGCTTTGAGTTTTGAGTTTGAGTTATATTACACTCCTAAGTACTGGCCTAATTTCAAAGTTTAGATTAGGACTTAGAATACGATAGATCATCTTTATGTGGCCATACTAGTCTTCTGAATGATAGGATCTATTTTCTGTTTGCCTGACGGTCATTTAATTAAATACAGTCATTTAAATATATATATACTATCGTACATATAACAGAGGGAGTAATTAATTAATAAAGATTTTTCAAAAGGAAATTGGAATATGTTTTTGTCAGCCAAAACTAAAATAAATTACCTAACTTTACTCTCAAACGCAAACCAATGATACAATTTCACTGGATCGTAGCTCTCTAAGTATAAGCTCCGAAGGACCGGTTACGAAGCATCAATCAAAAGATAACCCATCCTTGATTATGGAAACGTAAGTGACGTTATGTTATGGCAACGTCACTTAACCCTTCTCATCGATTGACCGACCGTAGTAGCCATTTAGAACGACGTGTAATGTGTATGACGTTATCGCGGAAATGCGCGCGCGCTGATATTTAGTTACAAGAACATTTAGAGGCGTTATATTACGATATGGAATGCTCGACCTGTCATTACTTGAGTTGCATACTTGCACCCGATTATGTGATGTTTTATGTTGGCAGGTGTGTCAGTTCACAGTAACCAAGAGTTTGTTGGGCTACTTCTTTTTCCCAGCTAAAGCACTAGGAAGTGGTGAAGGGTGGGCTTTTTGTGGGACTGTCTTATGTAATTTTACGTTCAAAAAGCGCTAATTCTCAGCCTAGTTTGAATAAATGACTTTTAATTTGAAAGAAAGGCAGAAGGTGAAAGAAGAATGGCAGCACTCCATGTAACCTGGGTGTAAAAATACTCTCAAAAGATAGATCTCGGTCAAATTAAGATAAAATGTAATCACAGCTTTTTTATATTGAGTTTCCCCAGAAAAACGTTGTTTTAAAAGCAAGTGGCCCATGACATTAAACCAAAGAGTTATTATGCAGTAAACTAACGAGTAACCGGTATATAAGACATTCAAAGATAGCGGAAATTAATAGTTTCCAATAACGGCTACTGAAGGGAAAAGTGGCACTAGTATTATAGCTGACTTTGTATATTAAGCCCTCTACACATTGGATCTCTAAAAGAGCGTCGTGTTGTATGCACTTCTATGCAAAGGAAGCAGACATAATTACGTTATGTATGATTCACAAAATGTCTTTGTTATTACTACTAAAGTGAACGTCATCCTAACTAATATTATAAATGCGAAATGGAGTTTGTTTATTTGTTTCATTTTACATACTTAGTGGATATAATATAAACTGCCATCAACAATGAGCTCACACATATATCACACTAATATTATAAAGGCGAAAGTTTGTGAGTGTGTATGTTTGTCTCTCCTTCACGCTAAAACTACTGAACGGATTTGGATAAAATTTGGCACACAGATAGTTTATAACCTGGATTAACACATAGGATACGTTTTACTTATGCGGGTGAAACCGCGGGGCGCAGCTAGTATTAATATAAAACAAAAGGCACTGGCTCCAAAGCTTAGAATAATTATTCTTGTGTTTCAAGGGACCGAAGTCTGCTTCTCCAAAATGTCTTAGATTTGATGGAACAAAACTGAGTTATCAATAATAATTAACGTCTAGTTCTGTAATACTCCTAAAAAAAAGAGGTTGTAAAAGTCTTAATAGTCTGTTTAAAGTTAAACCACTACCACCCTGCTATTAAGCATAATTATAGAAAAATGAATTGTAGAAATATGATATTCCGGTATGTATGGTAACTCCATAGTACCATCCAAATAATTGCGTATAGTGAGACTTAATAAAATATTTGTTTATTCTTTTTTTCTTTGTACAGCTTAATAAAAAAAAAAAGCTGATGCATAAAAAGAAAAGCCCTGTAACTGTTTTATATAATGCCTACATACTTTCATTTCATTCATTTTAACTGCCGCGTTGGTCCCATGGTTGCAAGCGCGACTGCTGAGCGTGGGGTCCTGGGTTCGATTCCCGGGTCGGGCAAAGTGTTATTGGGTTTTTCCATTAGGAATTTCTTAGTAACAACCCGGAGTTTGGAAGTTGGCGGTGTGATACCCCCGTGCCTCGGAAAGCACGTTAAGCCGTTGGTCCTGCGCCTGATCTCTATCCGGTTGTGTCGGATTGCCGTCCCATCGGACTATGAGAGTGAGGGAAGAGAGAGTGCACCTGTGTCTGCGCACACACTTGTCCACTATAATATCTCCCGCGCCAAAGGCTAGTCTCCGTTGAGATTGGCCGCCGTGGACGAAATACGGTCTGGAGGACTATATACATATATTCATGAACGTTACTGAAACTAAGCGACACCAAAACTGCCGTTCTTCATTGACCTAATGAAAGCTATTTAGAAGCGAAAACCGTCTTCAGCGTTCCCAACCCTATATTCAATTTAAGAACAACATTTGTCTGGCTGATGCTGCAACGACTTTTACAAAATCTTCCTCTGAACACCACCATTATGGTTCTCTAAAAAAACTAAAAGAATTTCGTAACAGATTATTACTGTTACACAACTCTATTGTAATAGAAGCAGTAAGCTATGACATTATCGTTAAAATTAATTCCAACTTATTTTACTCTTACGACATTATCTATATTAATATTAAAATATTATATAGCTGAAGAGTTTGTGTGTTTGTTTGAACGCGTTGATCTCTGGAACTACCAGACGGATGCAAAACAAAAAAATCTATTATCATTTGATAGCCCAATTCTTGAGGAAGGATATAGGCTATAATATTATTCTACGACACTTCCTGAGGATCGTAGCGTTATGTTAAATAGCCGAGCAAAGCAAGCAAGACAAACACACGGACGAAGTCGCGAACAGAAGCTATTACCAATATATATTAAAAAGTGTGTTAATGCGACCTTTAAAATACACTTTATATGAATCGTATCTATTGAATTATTAACGTGTATTATTATTATTGCAGCTATTTATAGCGTTGTTGAAAAGGAGGGTAATTGGATGTTGGGGTTTACAATAAAGTAATGATCACATCACTAGTTCTAACAGGCTACGGATTATTTTACGAGTAACTAGTGTTCCATGGGTACGCCACAGGATTTTTTTTTAGTTTTTCGGGGGTTATTCTTCAAAAGGCGCCCGGGATTTAGGGATAAGACCGGGGAGTGTGGGATTCCTTCCTCACTAAAACCACCCCGGTGATAACCCACCACCACCCACCATGTGCACATGGAAGGGGCACCGTTACCTCTCAAAAGACCGATCCGAAACCCTCTCTGTGCTAGGGTACATCTCTGGGGAGACTGTAAATAGGTCTCCCCGGAACCTAACTGTGCAAGTGTGCCAGGCAGCACGTGATCACTGTGCGCCGTCTTCCTTGAGGTCACTCAGTGGGCGGACAGTCCCCCCCACTCTGAGCGCCTGTGATCCCAAATTCCCGCCTACCTTTTAGGATGCAGACGGGGTTTCGGCGTGTTAGGCGTCGAGGCGGTTGCCTCCCAGACGCCTTCTTCTACGAGCGGGATCAACCCTCTCACTCACTCTCAAGAAAACTTAACTGTTTAAAGCCCACTTGCACGTTTATGGGTTAGCTAAATAACTCGGAGTTAACAGCTAACTCTGGGTTAATCCAAAGAGAAGTATTGGATTAACCCTGAGTAAGCATCTCTTATGACGTACCTACACAAACTGCGGCATTTGATTATATTACGGGTGTTAATGAAACTGAAATATTCAAATACCAGTTTCATTAACACCCGTAATATAATCAAATGCCACAGTTTGTGTAGGTACGTCAGATGCTTACATTATTTATTGCATTCAAAATGTATGATGCCATCCAAAATAGAAGACAACACCTTTCATAATTACCTTAAAACCTATAGAACATCGAGGGTTTCCTAGCAGCCAAGTGCCAACAATACAGGCATGTAGGCCTCACATGATCTGACCAATATCATATCTGGACTTTAAACAGAGACTGACTCCTGAGTTTTTTTTGCCATTTCTTCTCAGGTGTAGTCAGATAGTAAATGTCGACTCCATATGTTTTTTTATATGACGTGTAAAAGTGATTCTGATATCGGGGCAGTGCCCCCGCCACGTCGAGCTAAACAAACAGAAAGGCACGACCGTACCATCTTTTCTCGAAACTTTTGAGGACATTTTCGACCCCCTGTAACTTCGTTGCGATTAAAGCTAGGAGCCTGAATTTTCAGTGACCAATAGGGCTTAGTAAAAATAGGTATATTCCTCAATTACATTCAATTTGAATCTGTCATTTAAGAACTAACAATAAATCGCACACGGCAATAGAATCTACATTCTACATACAACAAAATCTACCAAATATTAGCGCTGCACTTCATTTAATTAGGACTATTTAAAAAAGTTGATTATTCTTATGTGATTATGTGTCCGGGCGATGGCCAAGTCATTATATTTATTAAAGAAATAAAGATGACAAATAGTTAAGTACTGAATAAATGAACAGACTAGGTTTTACATTCGATCTCATATATTTTTGCGGCAGAAGAACTGCGTTGCGAGTCTTGCATTTTTTTACATGTTATGTTTTTGATGGGATCCTATTTACAGAATAAATGATTTAAAAGATCAATAAGCTTTAGAATGTAGTATGTACAGACAAAAAGAAATGGTATGATCTGAAGTAGGCTGATGCTTATACTCCTGCTGACGTCCCTTGGGCCTTTTATTTCCTAACTCTGTCGGCTGGGGATGCAAGAAGCGTACCAATGAAGAGTTAATGGCACCATTGATCCGTTCCAAGAAAACCTAGTCCTGTAAACATCTCTCTTTCACACTCTGACACAACACGGCCCCTGGTATCTAAGCAACATACAATAGTCAAATCCATATTAATATTATAAATCCGAAAGTAAATCTAAATCCGAAAGTAAATCTATCTGTCTGTCTGTAACATTTTCACGTCTAAACCACTGAACTGATCGTTATGAAATCTGATAGCTATGTACGCCTAGGAACTGGAGAAGAAAATAGGTCAGGAACATGTTTTCCATGGATGTTTTATTTTTAGGTATGTTCCTTTGGGATAATTTCCGACCTCAACACGGGCGAAACCGCGGTCAAAAACACTAACCACTCTACTACTTCCTGTCCCCGATTCTGGTAAAAGTACCCTCACAGCTTTATCCTCTAAATTGACAGTAGCATCCGGCTCACAAACAACACTACCATTTACAACACGTCAGTAGGTAACAAAATCTAGTACATCTAAGTCTAGCGGTACTAAGGTCACTATAGAATCATTACAAATTCATTAGTGACCATGTTACAGCACAATAGAGATAATATGCATCAGACGTTTCTAAAAACGACCGGCCCTGAACACCTGAAGGTCATGTTGCAATCAATTCGTATTCAATATGTGACTCGGAGAAAAATAACTGTTTAGGCGATAAATATTCTGATAGCGTTAGTTTGACTGTATTGCAGAGGTGGATATTTGCATTTAATTGAACACGCAAATTGGTAGGGGATTGCGTTTTTTTTTTTTTTTTAACATGTTTTGCCGTGTTGGTGTTCTAATTAGTCTTGTGACCTGAGGGCCTAGACAAAGTGACATTTTAACAGCGACGACGATGCTGGAAAAGTCAAAAGTGTATGGGACTGACATAAGCTAGCGAAAATCATTTTTTTTTTTCAATCCTGTTCAAAAATGTCGTAGAAATACGAAACGGTTTGAAAGCGATTGTCGCTAGCCTAGGGCCTTCTGAGCCCCGTGTCATAATCGCAATGTTCACAAATCTTTACGCAATATAGATGTTACACATAAAGCACTAGTTTCACGCTTGGGATTTTTAATAGGACTTATTGGCGAGCAATAAAAACAATAAGGGCTAGCAGAATGATAATGATGACGAGCAAACAAAAACATCTTCCAAATCGCCGATTAGAAAACCATGTTCAAATCTTCTGTTAATGCAACAGCAGACTTGAACATGGCTAACATGGCAGCAACTTTAGATGTTCGCTACTGTACACACATGCTCCATCAACCATAAGTAGGTAACATATAATTAATTTCGATTAGACATTACCTACGGCTTGCGCTTTCTTATTGTATAACAGTGCAAATGTCAAACTGGGTAAAAAAAAAGTTAATCGCACCGAATCTATGAAACTTAGCCCACATTTTTTAATGTGAGTGCAAAATAAGTGTTAGGTAGTGAACGTTGTTGTGTGGTGTAATTTTAAAAGATTAGCGTTACACAAAAAAGCCCATAAAAAAAAATGCTCATATTTTTTCAATTCAGCTTTCAAATCTTTCTCAATACCGTAACTTATTAATGAGCATATAGATCCTACAGAAAATTACCTAAGTATAATAATGAAATATAGGTAATTTAACTGGCTTTGAGCTTTTATTCTGAAATTGGAGAACGTCGCAAATAGCTGTCAAATATTTCGTTGTTTTGATTAATTTGGTAATAATACAGTGTGGAAATCTAAAATGTGACTAATTAGCGAACTAGTATATTAATAATAATTGAATTGCAATTTGAACACTGAATTTGATGTTGTTGTTGTTTGTGTTTTAGGAGTAAAAAAGGCATTTAGAAAGTTTTCAAATACTTGTTTTACATCTAAAACTAAATATTCGGTGTTACGATATTAATTATTGCATTTTATAATCAATATTTTAGTTCACTAATTAGCCACATTTCATATTTCCATACAGTAATGTTGCGAAATTAATCAAAACAGGTAAATATTTGACAGATATTTGCGACGTTGCCAACTTTTAGGATAAACGCTCTTATGGAGCTTTCAAAAGGCAATATTGAGGTTGAGATCGAGTACCTAAGCTAAGATCGAGCTAAGCTTTTCAATTTAAAAAAAAAAACACTACAAAGTAAAAAATGTCAAATTCAAATTCAAAATATTTTATTTCACATAAACCTACAAGAGCACTTATGAAACGTCAGAAGCTAGGTGCACGGTTCCAATTGGTCGTTTCCTATAGAGAAGAGCCGGCAAGAAACTCCACGGTTACTCTTTTAAAAGTAAATGGTATTTACAATCTTTTCAAGTTACAGTGTATAGGTATGAGAGGACACTGTAGGCCTATCAACAAGCAGGTACTTAGCAAGATAGAAAACGATCGATAGATCTAAAAGTCGGTTATGCCTACAACGTTCTCACATTCACAAAATATAAAAGAGAATCTATATAAAAAAAAAACAATTAAAAACTTATTTAAACCAAATGGCATGACTGCCACTAAAGCTGTAACAAATCTATAAAAAATATAGTAGGTATAGTGAAGTTATATAATGTCAAATAAAGAAAAGATTATGTCAAAAAAGTACGTAAAATAAAAAAAGGAAAAATAGGTAAAATCAAATAATCATCTTAATTTGGGAGCAGTTAATAGACATAATTACATAGTAATGCCGTTATTGAGGTACCAGGGAAGCCACATGTGCAGAAGGAATTATTGCCAAACTTCCTTGTCTTCAACGTAGTCTTTAATCTTATAATATGCTTTTTTGATAAGGACACGTTTGATGTGGATTTTGAACTTTCCATCACTAAGTTCTGTAACCGACTTTGGCAACTTGTTATAAAATCGAAGACTGTTTATAACAAATGACTTACTAGTTTTAGCTAACCTAAATTTGAGTATCACAATTTCATGTTTACTACGTGTATTTATATTATGGAAATCGCTTCTAATTTTGAAAAGTCCTAAGTTTTTTCGAACATACAAAATACTTTCTAAGATATAAAGAGAAGGCTGAGTTAGTATATCAATTTCTTTGAATTTATTTCTAAGGGACTCACGAGGACCCATTTTATAGATAGCGCGAATAGCGCTCTTTTGTAAAATAAAAATGGAATCTACGTCAGCTGCCGATCCCCACAGCAAAACGCCATAAGACATAAATACTGTGGAAATAAGCAAAGTATACTAACCTAGCTGTGGCTACATCAGTCATCTGCCTTATTTTTCTTGCTGCATATGCAGCCGAACTTAATCTACCTGAAAGAGCTCTAATGTGGGCGCCCCATTGCAATCTCGAATCTAAAGTAATTCCTAGAAATACGGTTTCCGTAATAGCTTCTAGTTTCTTACCATCAAGTTTTAAATTTAGACCTACTTGAGGTACATTTGTTAATGAGAACTGAAGACATTTAGTTTTGTTTGCATTAAGTAAAAGATTATTAGCTGCGAACCATTTCGAAAGAACTGCTAGACTATCGTTGACATGTATAACATCCGTATCTTTTCTATCAATTTTAAAAATAAGAGAAGTGTCATCAGCGAATAGAATTATGTCTGATAAGTTAGCCATGATGTAAGGAAGGTCATTAATATAAACTAGGAATAGGAAAGGACCAAGAATTGATCCTTGAGGCACGCCCATCTTAACTAGAGACCCCAAAGATGTCGCCCCGTTAATGTTTACTTTTTGCTGCCTGTTTGATAGATAGGAAAGAACAAGATCACCAGCTTGTCCACGAATTCCGTAGTGGTGTAATTTACAGATCAGTGTATTGTGGTCAACGCAGTCAAACGCTTTTGAGAGGTCACAGAAAATGCCAATTGCATCCTGGGACTTCTCCCAGGATTCCAAAATGTGACTGATGAGTTTTACTCCAGCGTCAGTCGTCGACCTACCTTTCGTGAAACCAAACTGGTAACTATGTAAAATCTCATTTGAATTAAAATGTGACAACATCTGGTCTAGCATGATTTTTTCATATATTTTACTCAATGCTGGTAGCACAGATATAGGTATATAATAAGAAGGATCACTGTACCTGATTTGAAAATGGGTACTACTTTACTATGTTTCATTAAATCAGGAAACGTACCGCTATCTAAACATTGATTAAATATGCCTGTTAGGACAGGGGCAATTGAGTGAATGATATCTCCAAGAACCTTAACGGAAATCCCCCATAAGTCTTCTGTGTTTTTTATGTTAAGACTTTTGAATGCTTTTGTAATTGTGACAATAGAAATAGGCTTGAATTCAAAACTTGGAATTTCCTTACTGAAGTTTTCTTTTAGAAGAGATTCAGCTAATATAGATGATGAGGGGAGAGATTTCGTAACCTCTATTGGGATGTTCGTAAATAAATTTTCTAGTGCCTCAGCAACTTTTAACTTATCTGAAATAGTTTCATTATCAATTTTTAAAGACAATTCATTCTGATCTCGCTGTTTTGTGTTCCCAGTTTCTTTGTTAATTACCTGCCACATAGCTTTTATTTTATTGTTAGAAATACTAATTTTGTTACTTATTAATTTAGATTTAGCTAGGGCGCAGACTCGTTTGAATATTCTAGAGTAGTTTCTGACATAATTATGAAGGGCTTGATCAGAAGTCAATGATTTCTCGTTGACAACACAAATTATATAAAATATCTCTGCTTTTTCTAATGCCAGCAGTGGCCCATTCATTAAATTTTGGTTTAGCATTGATTGTTACTTTTTTTACAGGACATGCTTTATTGAATTCTATGCCATGAATTCAATAAAGCATGTCCTGTAGAAAATAATGTACCGTAGTTTATATTGGGGTCTTGTGAATCAAAACTAGCAGTTGAGAGATTGCTAAGAACATTATTATTAAACGTTTTCAATTTTTTTTTGTGATAGGTCTTAGTTCTGTGGTTTTGTCTAGGTGTAACTTTTTATGTAAGTCAAATGATACAAGTTGACCAGTATGGTCAGACCTGACGCCACTAATTAAGCACGAGTCTTGTACTTTACAATTAGTAAATATATTGTCAATGCATGAAGCTGAGGTTACTGTTATAATTACTATAAGTACCGTGTCTTTGGTTATGAATTTCAGTTTTTTGCCACCGACTTCCGAAATTAAAGTAATTTTTCAGTTTGAAGTTTTTTTTTTGGAATTTGGTTGTTATTTTGTAAAAAGTTTTTATTATTCACCTTTTAGTTGTGGTTGTACCTGCTATGTAAACAACAGTGAAAAATACGTATTATTGAAGCTAACTCAAAAACTACTAAAGCAAAGATAGTATAATTTATATATGGGACCACCTCTGAAGTATACTTATGTCCTACAAAACATAAAATAATCATCAAATCAACTCATAGTTGGCGGAGTAACCGCGTAACAAACATACAAAAAAAAAACATAATGTCGTAAAAGGTTATTAATGGCTTCTATTTCACTTTTCTTTTTTTCCATCAACGCATATAAAATATGTTTTGTTATCTATTAGCACGGTAATATAGATAATATTGCCGTGCTATTAGCTTCAAGTTAATATCCTCATAGAAACTCGACTCAACTTTTGATCTATTTTGTCCATAAAATCTTCTATCAGTCGGCGTAGTGAAGTTGATTAAGTAAGGCAAAACATACAACGGCGCAGGTTAGACTTTACCAGAGAAGTGGTCATCGTATTTGTGGTTCAGCAGCTTCAATATCATCAGGAATATAGCAGTTCGTCGTGGTCACAGAACACTATTACTCCTAGTGGAGTACGTGGTTCAACAGCGGCTCCCCTGACATCCAAAGACCATATTATAAAATGTACTCTGTGCCAAAGACAGCCACCACGCAACTATTCAATACGACACTTCGCTAGAGTGACAGTCAACTCCCAGTGTCTTATCTGACGTCTTCAGTGGTTCCTAATAACTTTGTAACTAAATAAATAGAAGGCGCCACTTGATGCGCCGTCACATACGGTCTTAATATTAATCCCACCCATAAATAATTTATGATAGACACAAAAAAAACAGTAGCTAACGAATGATGAATATGCAAGTTTTGGATGAACTGACATAAACTAAAGTTGTTTTTTTCCTCCTTTCACTGACAGTTCGTAGGCTTGTCAACAATTTAGTTTTTTGCTTATACATCATACTAACTATGTTGACGGGTATTCCTTCATTGATAATCTAAAAATAATTTAATGTTTTTGGTCGACATACAAACAGATAATAAATATTTTTTTTACAGTCGAAAAGTAATCTGTTAACTTTAAACCCATAGTTTTAATTATTGTTTTGATCTTATTTTTATTTGATTCGAACCTGTGTATTATAAAAATTTAGTATAAAAGGAAGTACATATGACAACTATTGAAGAACCTACTAGTGTTATTAAAACTAGGTTCAAAATAGTAAGACCAATAGTATTAGGTATTCCAATCGTTTTGTACTTGAACCACAAATAAAGAAATATGAAATGTCAAAAATAATGTAAGCTCTCTCATCCTCACTTTGACTTTAAAACAACTAATTGATCTTAATAAGAGGCTGAATTCCATGTATTTCAACTAGTATCTGACCTTACAATTTTATCCGACGTTTTGTATGTAAGTGACTCCTGGCTACATGATAACAGCCGCACGGGTAGATCGTAGGTTAAGCTACGCTTGCCGCGGTTGGTTCTTGGATGAGTGACCATCCATTACATATCGTGACCCCTCCGTGCCTCGCTTTAAGCCGTTGGACCCGAATGTCATTCGTAGATCTTTGACAGTCGTTACGGGGAGTCAGAACCCCAAAAGTCTGCCAACCAGTCTTACCAAGGGGTATCGTGTTGCGGAGGTCAGCTCGGCAGTCGCTCCATGTAAAATACTGGTATTCAACATTATCCGCTTAGACTAAAGAGCCAACCTAAACATTGTTGGAAAAAGGCTCGGCGTAAGCAGATTGATTATGACCATTATACCTACAAAGTATCATTGAAATAACTGAAAACCTTAAAATGGGTCATTGTACTCGTCATTATGAACAACTTTTACTAAAACAAAATCAGCTGTTCTCTACATTGTCTAGTTATGCGAACATAAACGTCTTTTTTCGCGATGTCACTCCGGTAGCACCCCTCCGCTGCGACCGCGAAACCGCAGAAGTTAAATTCAATAGACTCGCGTCAATTTCCGCTACTCACATCCGATTCGAGTAGTGGAACATGACACGAGTCTATTGAATTTAACTACTGCGGTTTCGCCGCGGTTATCCGACACGACCGGATAGAGATCAGGCGCAGGACCAACGGCTTAACGTGCTTTACGAGGCACGGGGGTATCACACCGCCAACTTCCAAACTCCGAGCTGTTTCTAAGAAATTTCTAATGGAAAAACCCAATAACACTGCCCGACCCAGGAATCGAACCCAGGACCCCACGCTCAGCAGCCGCGCTTGCAACCACGAGACCAACGGGGCAGTCAAACAATTGAAATAACGAGGCGTTTACGGCATTCTGCAATCGTTTGTAGTTATGTAGCAATTAATTGATAATAACTGCGTGGGATGGTCGCACGCTCGCTTATTCTGTTAATAGTCAAAAAAATACTATTCTATTATCAATTAGTTCACCTTATAATTATATGTTTAGGCATATCTTTATCTTATGTCTTGTAGACTGTGAAACTTCTTAGCACTGCGAAGTAATTGCGTGACATAGCAATGGCTTTAAGTTCGAACACTGAACAACATTCATTGCGTTATTTACGTTGTTGGGCAGACAAATATTTCGAACATATGAAGCAATGGATTAGTTATTTCCTTCAAAATGCAGATTTTGATTGAAAGTGTGTTAGGTACGCAATATAGGATGCAGGTTTGCGTCTGGTGTACATTCAGGGAAATTAATTATTAAGCAACCTACGTAAATTTTCCGTGTTTTGGCCATTTCATACAACTGTGAAAGAAGTCAATTTGCTTATCAATTATTGTTCCTAACTTTACCATAGCCATGAAAAGTTGTTGATACATGAAACAGTAACAAACGTATCTATCAAATAACAGTAAACAAAACAAGGATGTATTCGTACGTTTTTACGTCGCATTAAGACGCTGACAACAGCTAAACCGCGGTCACTGTCGGACTGCATAGAAAAGAAAGAGAAGCGCAATGACACAACGCTTGTAATTTATTGCAAAATATGAAGTAATTATCGATTTATTCAAAAATGAGTTGAGTAATCGAAAATAAAAAACAACCAAGTTCTGCATTCAAATAAGACATTCTTGTTTTATTTAAAATACCAACGTTTGTTGATATTTAATATAGATATTTTGGATTAGAAATCAAATTAAAAGGTTAGTTTACCGTTAATTTGTATCTAGATTTTTTTTTTGTAAACGTGTTTTGGTAACAACTAAGTTCTGAGAAATATGTTCAAAATTAACATATATTTTTCCTGCTACCACAAACTATATAGATTTGGCTTATTTTTTTATTAAGTCAAACCTACTTTTACCGTTTGTCTATTGTCAGCGTCTTAACACAGAAACGAAAAACCGCATGGTCTTTGCAAGTGTAGAAAACGTTACAAACATAAATCAGGACTAATGCTGTTAGCATTCTTAAAGATTGATTTACAATCTGCAACAGCTATGCAAGTGGCTATGCATGTTTAAAATCCCAACTTAGACATTAACCTCCAAACTTGAACGCCAGACCGTCATCATTATCTTCGCAACGTTTTTAATACAGTCGTCAGAGAAATTTTTAAATTGATAGCTTGATTAGCCTTAATTCGGGTCTTTTTTCAAAGAATTACTTGATATGAATAATCTATTCTAGGTGCTGCATTACAATCGACTCGGCGAGTGACAAGAAGACCAGTGATGATTGAGACCCTGACTCAACCCAAGTACCAACTTTACTTAGTAGCTTCACTTTGTCGGTATTCTCATACCTAAGTACCTATAACTACTGGATACTCTTTTGTGTTACTACATGAGATGTTCTCAAAAGTACGAAAAAATAATATGGAATCTGCAAGATTTCATAACACATCAGTGGTGATTGGAGCCTCCTTTTTAAGCGTATAAAGCCTGTATTAGAAGACTCTACTCTTCCATACTTATAAATACTTGTATATCTCTATTTTACTATTTTTATACAAATAATAAAAATGAATGAATGAATGAATGAATGAATGAATTACTATTTTTATACAAATAATAAAAAAAAAACAAAAAAAATTAAACTATTATGGGTTACATTTTAAAGTAAAGCTAAGCGTGCCTGTAAGATTGGAATTGTGTGTGTGTCAGGATGTGTGTTGTGTATGTGAATGTGTGTGGAATGTGTGTTATGTATGTGAATGTGTGTGGGATGTGTGTGATTGAGAGAATGACATGAGTGAAAGTTATTGAAAATATGACTAGTGAATCTAGTGATTTATTTATTTATTATTTATTTATTTATTGTGATGGTGTGTTTTATAACAATAAAGCCTCAGTGTCTTCATAACTAAGTAGTTTAATCCATTCAGTTAATATTTTTTTGAATTCGTGCTGTTGTTGTTTTGTGTATGTAAGTTACTCTATTACATCTGTTGTAAAGCTGAGCAGAGCGCTTTTTGTATTAGATATTGGCAAATTTATTTTTAGTTTGTGGAACATCTGCTATTAGGTGTTTTCTTCTGTAAAGTATAACTGATGCAAGTCTTAAGAATTGACACAAGCAAAGAGAGCCTATGACAGCAGTGGGTAAATAGGAGGCCAGCTTATTGCTACCAACCGGACACAAAGCCAGACTCCGTGGTCAAATTCAAATCCAAAATATTTTATTTCACATAAACCTACATGGGCACTTATGAAACGTCAGAAGCTAGGTGCACAGTTCCAATTGGTCGTTTTCTATGGAGAAGAGCCGGCAAGAAAACACTTTATATAAGGTCCTCAGCAGTAGCGTCCACTAGATAATTTCTTTTCTGTGGCTGTGGATGTTGAAGATTTAGATAATCCTTATTAAGTGACAATGATTACAGACTCCACCTATGTAAGATGTCTATTTAATGCCCGGGATACACGAAAGCAGATTTTTACTAGGATAGCTAAATAATTCCAGTAACTAGCATGCTAGTACGTATGTCCTCGTGTATACAAAACTAACCTCATTTTTGTATGTGTCAAGCCGGGATAGGAAGCCATGATATTACTTGCTTGCTATCCTAGCTTGAAAAACTAGCTTATGTGTCTGTTGCATAAAAACCAGTCGTTTATTTTAAGCCTAACCTGTTTTGCATAGACAATACAATGTCACCAATCGCAGATTCACTTTTGACATATTGGCAGTACTGAACTTGGCATACATTATGCAGATAGCCGACTTTTCAAAGCTTCGACCTTGATCTAGACTAGGTCAATGTACGAACACGTCAGGATTATTAATAGCTCCTTGTTTATCGATTTATTGGTCCTTTGATACGTTTTCTAAGTTATGTAATGTTGGCAGGTTGAATGACCTTCAAAAGATAAATTGGTTTGGCCAGAGCCATTGCACATAGTGATCACGATCTTGTGGCAGTAAAAGAAAATGCTGTTTTGTCATCCTTAAAATCTTTTGGGATGTTGAGCTTTACGGGAGTAGCTTTTGGGTGGTAAAAAGATTTAGCATGGTAGTGGGGCTGACTAGTTACCCATCATTATCTTTCTGCCCTGGTCTCATATTACTTGGGGACAGCGCAACACGTATTTGTCTTCGAACCAAGGTCTGTTAGCCGTCACTCTGTTACTCACCCCTTTTTGATGTGTTGTTACACATCAAAAAGGAGTGAGTCTTTCTTCTCGCTTTCCTGGTCACACAATCAGGCAATCTGTGGTAGTGATTTCGTGAAAAGGGATGAAAGTGTGTAACAAGAACCCGGGGAAGCGCGCGCTATTCGATTTGACCAATGAGCACGCGCGTTACTAGAGTTGGCCGTCAGACGGTACCAACCCATTTTCAGAGTGGTTCACACATCATAAAAGAAGAAAGAAAGAAAGAAATATGCGTTTAATGGCATTACAAAAAATACACCTTATCGTATATACGCGACTATTGTAAGGCTCGCTGGTTTTTTTTTTCATATCATCCCTCACACAATACATCCATCTTTTCTTTGTTCTTCCTCTCCTACTCCATCCATCAGAATCTATCATCACACTTATGTTAGTTAGTTTAAATTCACTATCGGTACTAGGTTTTCTTTATAGTCACCTATCAGTAAGAGGTTATGTAGTCATTAGTTCATTACATTTAAAGTAAGTACATCGATCTAGATCGGCGTCGGAAACTGAAGGATCAATTTGTTTTGCTGTGTTGCAATTTGAGCAATACCTATGTTCATGAATGCTGAATGATTGAGTTAAATGGTTGTCATTTTAATTAAATCCATTAAGATGGCCCACTACATGCCAACATCTCATTTGATGTAGGTAAAGGAAATGCGCATAGACACGTAATTCTAAGAAAGTCCCTAAATTCCATAGAAGCTTATAAGATTTCAAACAATCAACATTTTGACTGAATAAACAGTACAAAATTCTACGAAAAACGCAGTAAGTTAATAATTACGTAAGATTTACAGATTCACACAAATGTAATGATAGAAATCGCACATTTCTGTGTACTTTAGCCAAATCTTTGTTATTTGACTTTATATTTGCCAAAATCTAATAATACGTATGCCTCATCGTCTACAACCAAACTCAATAATGATCAGACTCGATTTAAAAAAGGTATAAACAAGACATAGTAACAAAATAGAATACGTTTTTGTATAACCGGAGTCGCACGTAATCTGTAGGATCTAGGATATTTATATATAGTATAGTAAGTACCCTGGTCGACCGACCTCTACTCGGGTGAAAATAGAGAATGCCCACGCAAATGTTTGTTGGGTTTTCAGAGTGTAAAGTTCTTGGTGTTCATGAGGTTTGGCATTCAGAGTGTAAAGGTCTTGAAGGCTGGGTACTTCGTAGTTTTCTGTTGGAACTTTGGACTCAATAAGCCCCCTACCCCTTTGCCTACGCTTTTTCAGTGTGATAAGTTCAAGGTCTTTGAGACGCTGTTCGTAAGGTAGATTACGCATGGTGCGAACCATTCTGGTTGATGAGTCCCAGATGACATTAGCAATTTTTCGCCTCCGTAAACTCCTACACTGAACTACACTACTATTCATCGAAATCATTAGAGCCATTTTCGAGAACGTGATTACTAATATATATACATATATTGGTAATTTAATAGTAAAGGATATAGGATAGATATTAATCAAAGATAACCTATATTTTCACAAAGTACTCTTTAAGACCTTTCATTAAATACCAGACATAATATGTTTTATGTTTAATCCCTAACAGTTTTGCATCCACTACAAGCCGCCGTGTTGGATTTTATGTGACGCCATATAGCCTGTAACCTGTGGAACAACATAACGCTTCTAATGACACCTCTTTATCAAAATACAACGACTAGTTAAGAAGTTATGAGCGAACAGATGAACAGTCAGTTAAAATCATAACCCTCCATAAGCTTTGCCGCTGTCGGATAAAAACTTCAAATACAGCTTTTTAGATTTGATATATTATGGCTAGAGATGTTTAGCAGGTTCTTCAACTTCCCAGATGCAACGTTAAATGAATACCACTCTAAGTGGTCCTCATTTCTCAGTAAAAGTTGAATTATAGACTTTTAAGGACATAGAATCCGTGCTAGACTGAATGCAGTCTGTGCAAGACCGGAATAGTGGTCTGTATATCGATTGTTCTATTTAGTTGGTTGTTTTAGAAAAGGGATCATCTTTAGTTGTAACAAGGGATAATTTGTCTGCAATGCCCACTTCCTCAAATAATATGTATGTATATAATGTAGGTACAAAACAAACCAATTAGAAATAACGTGTCAGTGGTCGTTAAGATTTTTTTATTTTTTTTTATTTAAACTATGAACAATCAAAAAATACTGTACAAAGGCGGACTGAATGCCTGAGGCATTTTCTACCAGTCAACCTTAGGGTAATGCAGAGAGAAAACATTGCAGGTGCGACATAAGGGATAGATAATTTGAAGATTAATACATACTAATACATACATACATACAAACTGAAATAACTTTGTCAGGATAAATAACGATAGGTAGAGGAGAAAACAAATCCAGAAAATCAGCGCTGCAAAGATTTTGACTTTTCAACCGACTTAAAAAAGGAGGAGGTTCTCAATTCGGATGTATGTTTTTTTTTTTTTTTTGTATGTTTGTTACGCCTTTACTCCGCCAATTATGAATTGATTTCGATGATTCTTTTTTTGTTTGGGATACTTCAGAAGTGGTCCCATATAAATTTGGTCAGGATCTGATGAACGGTTTTTGAGTTAGCTTCAATAATACGTATTTTTCCCACCTAGTATATGTGGATGATATTCTAATAGTTCCTGTCACTGTAATTTACATAGCAGGTGTAATTTACGTTACAGGCAGGGATTTTTGTGGGGGTTTTGTGTAGGTACCACAACTAAAAAGTGAAAAATAAAAACTTTTTCACAAAAAATAAAACCGACTTCCAAAAAAAAAACACTACAAAGTGAAAAATAACTTTGATTTCGGAAGTCGGTGGCAAAAAAAAAAATTTAAAAAAGCCAAAGACACCGACTTCCGAAATCAAAGTTATTTTTCACTTTGTAGTGTTTTTTTTTTGGAAGTCGGTTTTATTTTTTGTGAAAAAGTTTTTTACGAATTATGTTCACGTACCTTTCTTTGAAAGATTGCGCATTCAAAAGAAATGGCAAAGAAAGAAGAGTGAATAAAACCAGAGCGGTGAGAAGGACATTGTAGAAGACGATTACTGGTAGAACGAAGATTTTTATTATGGGCAGAGCATAGTTAATGAACATGGGAAGTCAGGTAAGGAGGAGAAGTGGGTTTGTTGAATATATAATGCAATACAGATAGAGCCCTCAACTCTCTGCGCTGACGTATGAGTAACCATTTTAAAAGCAATCGGTACGCAGACACATGATCATACTTACGAACATTGAAAACGAAACTAGAAAATCTGCAGGAGAAGAAGAATAGTGTAAATAAGTGATATTATTAAGGATGTGACGGCGTTTAGCGTTGCGTAACATATGATTACACCGATTCCTGGCAGCCTTAAACTAGGCCCAATGGTCATCCGAGCGATCCTTTTTAAACTTCCGAAACGCACGGTGCCTCCGTCGCATTGCCATCTGAACCCCCCTATTCATCCAAGGCGCAGGCGAACGCTTTAACTTGATTTTCTTGATACGCATGGGCATTAAATAGCTATATAATTATCTCCACTGCCAAGCTAAGGAAACTTTGTCACAGCAGCTTTAGCAAAGATACGACACTGAAAACGTCTAAGTTTAGCTTAAGCATAAAATCAGCCAGATATATCTCACTGCTGGGGCAAAAGCCTCCTCCACGCGAACCAAAGCCGGATACACGTCTTCGAATTTTTTGTTCTAGCACCTCCAGTTTCCTCACGCTCGTTTTTCCTTCGCTATTTTCGAAGCAGTGGAATTAGATTTATACTAAAAAGCCTCCGTAACTAAGTCACGACGTATTTAATTGGAGCCAGACGCCCCGACCTCGTCGCACATGAGATGTGCGCGGCGCAACCTCACATCGCATATTTATGTCCAGGTGGTCGAATGGTACTAATTAGTAATTGCTGCGTCTAAGAGAACGTACTCACGGTATTGCACAAGATGCATTGAATCTTCTTCGTATGTAGCGCGTTTTCTCTTAAGGAGTACGTGTAAACGTGGAACGTGCACCCATGGGAGGTAAGCAGAACACACAACGCCACGCCACTTACAAACTTCCTTCATTTACGTTCTACATTTGGTCATACATGCAAGCCACGGGTCAAACATTTTATCTGGTATCAATATTAACAGTAAGCGTACTTTTGTATGTATAAGCATTAACTCCAAAGATAAATTAGATGTGATTTTTTGTGATTCTTGTTATTTACTTTAATTTACTTGTATTTGTGTCTCTCAGTCGATTTACATTTTTTGAAATATCCAAAAGCGCACGACTCTTAATGCTCATTTGATCGTATAAACAAAAAAAAAATATTTAAACGACTTTTCATGAAGTATGTTTTGACTGCTTTTTTACCCTTCAGTATGGGTAAAAAACTATTTTGATGTGTTTTTTCGTTTCTGCTGCATTAGATCAATTTTTGAAAAGTACAGAATTAATCTCCATTAAATTATCTATACAATGGTACATAAATGAAGTAGGTTCTGTGTACTAGCAGGAGTGTAACAATAAAAATAGTTGCAGAAAGGAGGCAAATCTTTTCGATCGCAAAGCACTCTCTAATGTTTCGCATTATGAGTCATGCAATAATTAATCCTCGATTGTATGTGTGAGCGTGAGCACTACATCAGCATTTTAATATTTTTCAACATTTTAAAATACACATAATTAACATATTTTCATGCACGTGTTTACGTTCCTCGTTATTGTGGTCCTGGGTTTGATTCCCAAGTCGGGCAGTATTATTGGATTCTTCCATTAGCAGCCCGGAGTCTGGTATCCGGTTGGTAGGAATAGACTCACCCCCGATTACCTACATGGGAGTTCACCATAAATGCCAGTTACAGTGGTACTTGGGTTCGAGTTGATCCTCAGACTGGCCAGTGTTATTTGATTTTCTTATCTACAAGTTTTTTTTATTAACAGTCTCGAGGTTGAATTTGTGCCAGGTTGATGGCAATAGGCTAGCCACAATGTGTCCGGGCGGGTATAACATGGGACTTAAACATAACACTCTGCCTAACTCTACGAAGAATAGAGACGTAATCCTATGTTATGTGACATATTTCATATTCAACAAACTATAATAAAAGTAAAAGTAAAATTACCATAAGTATTATTTTTTTCTACAAATTAAAACTAGTCTTAGGTAGGAATAATTTCTACAATACCTAGGTATAGTAAGTGTAAATTATGAATAAATTTAAATAATAAATCTACTTATTAAACCAGGATTTCACATTCAACTCAATTATTATGAATGTAATAGTGAAATAATAATATTTGAAGATATTTATTGTAGTTAAGTGATATTTGATAGATTTGATAATATTATTTAAAATTGCCTCGTTGGTCTAGTGGTCGTTACTTCTGAGCATGAGGTCCTAGTTTGGATTCCCAGGTCGGAAAAAGTGTTATTGGGTTTTACCATCTTTCATGGGAATTTCTTATTCAATTTTGATTTTTGATTTTCAGTAGCAGCCGGTTAATGGTAATAGGCTCGCCCCCTATTACATGGGACTCAAACACCTCTGCATAACCCTTCGGAGAATACGGGCGTGATGTTATGTTATGTTATTATTAAAAACATCTTCGTCTAAATTATTAGGTCATATTCGAGTTGTGATCGAGATTCAAAAAACCAGTCGTTGTTATGTTGGTTTTTAAAATACTTAAACAGAAAGATTTGTTTTCTGAAACAACTCATAGTAACATGATATCAGGGGTATCGCCATCACCATTTAAAAATAAGTTATTTTGTATAAGCTCTAATTTATTCAGTTGCATGAGAGTCTTCAGAATCGTTCAATCAATCTGCTTATAACCTTTTCCTATGTCTAGGCTTCCAGTCTAACCGGATGCAGCTGAATACCAGTAATTTACATGGAGCGACTGCCTATCTGACCTCCACAACCCAGTAACTGGGTAACACGATACCTCTCGGTAAGACTGGTTGTCAGACTTTCGGGCTTCTGACTACCCGAAACGACTGTCAAAGGTCATCCTGGCGGGACAAACGGCTTAATGTGCTTTTCGAGACACGGACGGGTCTTGGTATGTAATAGATGGTCACCCATCATGTTCTCTGACAACCAGCCTTGCCAAGACGTATCGTGTAATCTGGAAACGGACCCTAACATAGTTGGGAAAAGGCAGAAGATGATCTGTTACCAACGCACAAAAACTGTAGTAATCATGTGCACCGGTAATATTCATCGTGTTGCGCTGTAATGTGCACATTACAGCGCAACACGATGCCTCGGTTATACTACCGTAGTACCGTTACTCCATATCGTACAAGAAGTTGAGCGCGGGAGATATGTCAAACTGGTTCTGAAACTCAGTTGTAATGTAATTTACCGATTTATGAAATTTTTGGACATTTATATGCTTAAAAAACTCGCGTCTTTTTCCCATGGGGGTAGGCAGAAACTACAGAACGCTAAATGCATAGTCTGCATAATCGATCATTCAATTGCATCATTGTAATTTGACTGTAATGTAATTTTAAAACATAGTAAAAGCCAAACCGTGAAGTCTCTTGCCGGCTCTGCTGCATAGAAAACGACTAACTGGAGCCGCGTCCCTAGCTTCTGACGTTTCGTCAGTGCCCATGTATATGTGGCATAAAGTCTACAGAGACGTGGAAGGAGAACAGAGGCCCTACCACCACCTTTTTTAGCAGTATTATTTTAGCCTTACTTGAGCGTGGGAAAGAGATGGAGCTAGACGTCCTGTATAGCTCCACTTCTTTCTCACACTGAAGTAACATCAAAATAATACTGCTAAAAGAGGTGGTGGTTGGCCCCCAGCACGCTTAGCGTGATCACAATATAAACGCGTTTTGTCGACGGGAGAATAGACAAAATGACCATTAAACAATCACAATCTGTCATTTTGTCTATTCTTCCGTCGACAAAACCCGTACAAAACCCGTTTCTATGGTTGTCATACTACACGTGCAGGAAGGCCTTTGGCCAGCAGTGGGACAAAAATGGCTTATCATAACTTAAATAACTTAACTTATATAAATGCGAATGTGAGTTTGTTTGTTTGTGTTTTTTTACGCTTTCACGCTAAAACGGCTGAACAGATTAGGATAATTTTGGCACATAGGTAGACCATGACCTAGGTTAGTACATAGTTTTCGTCCCGATATTCCCACGGGATTGAGACTTAAACGGGTAAAACCGCGGGGCGCAGCGAGTAAAATATAAATAAAAAAGTCTACAGCTATTCCTACAATCACGTAGCTTACTTCCACATGAAAAGTCTTGCATTTATTGTGCTTTTATCATATCTCTTACCTTATCTAATCTTTTACCTTATCACTTTTGGATTTGCTGTGCCTTATGCGTAGTGTTAAGTAAATAAATAATTTATCAAATCTGCATTATACAACACAACTTACGCGGTATTAGAAATGAATACACAAAACTTTCAATTCCGGTGCATTCTGTTGATTATATCACATAGATATTATATAATAGTGCAGCAAATTGAATTTGATTTATTTTTAGGGTTCCGCACGTCTGAATGAAGAAACGGAACCTTTAAAGGATCACTCTTGTCTGTCTATCCGTCTGTCACAGCCAATTTGCTCCGAATCTAATGGACCGATTAAGTTGAAATTTGGTACACATATGAATTTCTCTGACTTTGTGTCACAGAAATTCGCATGGATGTTTAACGATTTAAATGAATTTTTAATATGGTGGTCACGTATGCAGAAGAAAATTAAAATAACAGTTTTGAAGACTATACCGTATGACATATCAAATGAAACCTACTGTGAGAGTCTAACTTTTTTATAATTAAAAAAAACAGTTTTAAAGTTATTTAAGAAAGTAAATGAAATTTACGATTCCCCCGTTATCTCTGAAACTACTGAGAGTTCTATACTTATATATTACAGTAAACCATAAGAAGTCTATGGTCTTAAAATAACATGGTAAATCTCTCAATACTGTCCGTACAAACTTACATTTGCACTTGGAATGTATGGGAGAACATGTTTTAAATCTATTGTTATTTAAATTTATTCTTGGGATAGATTAATCCCAACTACGGAACCCGTCATTGTACGTAGTCCGACACGCACTTGGCCGGTATTTTTTTGAAAAATCAGGTTTTGAACGATTCACTTTCTAATAAGCCATTTTTCTATATATCAGACACAATCCAAGATCTTCACAATACTTTGCTTCGGTCCATCGCTAAGCATCATGAAGATCATCGCAGTGGTAAGTGCAGCATAGTGACTCTGAACAAAAACAAGTGACAGTTTAAGTGCCGTGTAATTCCGGAATCAAATTGTGCATTGAGGCTATAGTGTGTTATTTGTTCCTATTCGGATTGTGATTCAGCCTAATTTGAAAAAAGATGAAAGGCATAGCGTGGCTAGGCCTGCTTCACAAAGTGGGGCGACGACCTGATGTATCTCAGGAATCGACTCGATGCAGGCAGCGCAAAACCTGTTGCTGTGGCAACCCTTGAGGGTGGTCTATGCCCATACAATGGACCTATTTCAGCTGGAATGAAGTTGACGATGAACTGCCGAGTGTAGATCTGTGGTCGACACTACACTGAAATTACTTTACTTTTTATTTGTGTTAGGATATTTTGGGGAATATAGGAACAGATTTTGCATATAAGACAGGGCTAGGATAGTTGTTTGACAAATCAAATAATGCTGAAAAACGAGAATGAGAAAAATTGGCTTTGTAATTACAATTTTTGTTTTATTTTATAGTACAGTTTAGACCAGCATTAACCACAGTTACATACGCACATACATTACCCATGTGCACTTGTGCAACGGTAACATTTTTGTAATGTGTACATTACAGCGTACCTCAGCATTACGCAATGAGACGAGCGCCAGTGTAATGTCAAGTGCTACTATTACTCAGTTGCTTGTTAACAACCGACTTACATATACGTAGTTATTTCAAATATTATTTTATTTATTGTGTTGAGGTGGTATACAATGTGTAATGTATGAGGTGGTGGTTTAATGGCATCAATAACGTTTCAATTTTACATAGAAAAGTATTCAGTATTCAGTCTCTAAATTATTATTAACAAAGTTAAATTCTTAAATTATAAAGGGCGGAAAGACAATCGCTTATTACATTTGATTAAAGTTATAATATGTTGTAAATTAAATGATTCTGATTAATTAGATCAGTTAAATTTAATCTAAACTGTGTTTAATAAAAATGGATTCCCAACCGGTGGGGTGGGCTCGCCTCGGCGGGCGGGCGTAGAGGGGAATGGAAGTGAATGGGTAACCTAACCTAATTTTCTTTTAAAATCACTACGCCCCTTAGTTACTTTGTCGATTCACATGCTTATGAACGAAAGTGAGGTCGAAAATGTCTGCAGCCCCTTGGATAGGTTAGATTTTCTTTTTATCATTCAAACAGAAACTAAAGTTATTTTGACAAGTTTTGCAGAAAAACTCAAGATTTTTGAGAATGCACACATTTTATATTATAAGAGCGAGCAAAGCGAGATCGAACATAAATTTTTGGTGAAAAACGTCAAATTCAGAATAGCGAAATTGCCATTTTCACTAAATTAATAACTCTGTGCCATCTTAGTGCTGTCAAACTAAAATATAGTTAAGTTGTGTCACTTTAGTCTATTTCAGAATAGGAAATCATCGTTTGACAGGAATAAACAAAATTTTGGTGATTTTTAGTCTAGTTTAGATGCATTTGTGACAAGAGAATCGGCACCAGTGAAGAACTAGTTTACGCTACAGTAAGCAAGTTAAAGAAAGATGGCAAAGAAAATTTTACTGAAGTCATTGATTAAAAAATCCTGAAGAGCAACATTTTCGTAAGATAAGATAAGATAATATTTTTTTTGTAAAACATGAGTACAGTATGAAGGTCTTATAATTAATATGTGGTGGCTACATGTTTTGCCATTTATGGCGTACAAAATTAGTTACACTAGACAGACAATACAAACAAAAAAATATATTAACAATGTCAGAATTTAACTTTCATTCGAAATTACAATAATCGCATTCGCATTTAATTATGACACAGAGTCTAATAAATCTAATATATAGATGATTAGGATGCTTGTAGCTTTATAATTATGTATTTTCATTTATTATGATTTTTTTATTGATTAAATTTCTTTGTAATTGTGAGTTCGTCATTCATTTTTTTTTTTGTATTATATTGCATATTTTATAAAACAATGCAGGGAAGGGTATCAATACGAGTATAAGGAGTAATATTAGATACTGTCACTATGCCCCTGAGTTACTTTGTCGACAAAGTAACTCAGGGACGTAGTGATTTTAAAAGAAAATTAGGGGGGCGCGTATTATAAAAGATTGGGAACCCCTGCTTTAATTGGTTCACGTTAGTATTGTATTTGAAGTTATATCAAAAATAATTTTCATACATAAAAAAATAAATTCTTAATATTATCTACATCTAAAAATAATATTCGTGACAATCTTCATCTTGACACTAATGTCTGCCTAAACTAATACAGTATATTTTCCGCAGTGTATTTCCCTCGCGCTGGTGACGTGCACCCGAGGCAAGACCAAGAGCTACAGCGACGACTACTTTCGACTCTTCGGCGTAGAGAGTGGAGGGCGATGGCTTCGCAGTGCAACCAGAGGTGTCAGCAAGAAAAACACCGGTGCTTTCTACCTCCCAGCCTGCAGCAAAGGCAACCAAGGTGGCAGGGGCGGTGGCGGCGGCGGCAGCAACTTCCAAGACTTTGACTTCCAAGATTTGGGTGCTCGCACTGGTAGCCTTAGTAACCAAGTTGGTAACGGAGCTGCGAATAACGACTTCTTCCAAGGCTGGGGCACTCACGCTGGTGGCGTCAGCAACCAAGGTGGTAGCGCAGGTGGTAGCATCAGCAACATCCAAGGCTGGGGCGCCGTTGCTAGTGGCTTTAGCAACCAAGGTCAAGGTACCAGTGGAGCCGCCGGTGGCAGCAACTTTGGTGGCGTAAGCATCCAAGGTGGAAGCGGACGTGGTGGCAGGAGCCTTCCAGGCTCCATTGGAAACGCAGCTAGCTTCCAAGGCTACAGTAGGAGTCCCGTTAGCAGCAACAACCGAGGCGGCAGCAGAGGTGCCGGTAGCTTCAGCAACCAAGGCGGTAGTGGCCTCGGCGGGTACCAGAAAGTCCTCATTGACTTGCAGACTTCCGAAGGACGAAACATCGACCCCCAACTCCTTGAACAAGTCCGCTTTATTCTACTCCAAGAAGAAGCCTCATCCGGATTAGGTGGTGGAGCATCGCCTTCTTCCTCGTCATTCAGCGCGCTGTCATCCTCATACGGAGCCCCATCCACCAGCTTCGGTGCGCCCTCATCCGCCTACGGTGCCCCATCTGCCGAGTTCGGCGGTGGCAGATATAGCCGTGATAAGTCCGGCCGCGTTATCGGAATTGTGTTTAAGGGAATCTATCAGTCTATCCAGATAGCTGAGAACCAACAGACGACATTAGCACTTGGCCCATCAGGTGGTATCTCCCCCTTGAACACCTCGCCAATTCCCTCCCGCAGCTACGGTTCTCCTTAGTAAATTATTTAATTAATTGTTGTAACGTGCCAGCCCGCTCCTCAGCGCTTCAAAGCTTGCGTGCCATGCGCGAATGACGCGCATGCGTGTGGGAGATGGTGATCTGCCAGAATGGCAGCTAGGTTTGGTTTTGAATGACGATAGATATTCGTGTGTGATTTTACAAATTAATGTGTTTGTTATAATAAATGAGGTATTATTGAAGACAATACTTTTACATTGTTTATTTAAGTAAATTATTGCTAACTTATTAAATTTATAAGTTTATGTTTTAGTTTTATTTATATAAAAAGGAGAAAATTACTGTATTTTTACCGTGAACTTATTTTTTACTTAACCTTAAACCTTACAATAAGGGACACAAACGTAAACATCTTTCTATCTGCAAAAATTGCCGAAGAGTAAATCACAGGAAATCAAACAGATGTTTACCAATATCTACAATGTTTGAAGCTACATAACATGCAGTCGTGCAAAATAGTTATTTGTTATACAAGAGTGCAAAGTTGCTTTTTAACCGCGTGTTCAATTTTGATGACCGAGCAAGCGAAGGATTCTAAAATTGAATCACGAGCGCAGCGAGTGATTCAAAATTAGAATCCTGAGCGTTAGCGAGGGAATCAAAAGAGCACGAGGTGAAAAATCTTTGCACTCGAGTGCAACACGTAACTTTTCATTCCACCTCAGCGAGGAAATGACTAAATGCAAAAAAAAAAACGTTTGCGCATTATTAACAGTTTCAGTCAATTCTGTTGGCGTCAAGCAAACTTCCTCGTCGCTAGAATCACTCATTTTAGTTTTTTCACTTGTTTTCAAGTTTCTTGTTTTTAATATACCTAAGGTTTAACAATGACGTGAAAAAATGCCGCGTAAAGAACCGCGTACAAAGCAAATTGAAAAAAGAACACCAAGAAGGTTCCGAGTCTGAGTTTTTAACAAATTAAAAAAAAGTTGTATGATATATTCGGCACCATAGAGGTAGCAGTAAATAGGTTTAATGTTTTTTTTAATTCACAAACTTAGTGCACACGATGTTCTAAATTCAATTTACTTTATCCTCTAGAGAATAAAAACGGCTTTTCCACTCAGATACTGAAGATTAAAAATACTCTTTCCGAGATGGTGGGATGAAAATATAATTTAAAGCAAAACATAGTACCAAAACAGCTTGAAAATGAAATAATTTTTTGCTCCGTTGGTCCTATTGCTGTATGAAGTTCCAGTGGATAAATAAATAAATAAAATATAACACTGTTAATATAAAATAGAATGGTAGCCCAGTGGTAAAGACCGCAACTTACGAGCCTTAAGAGCCTTGCGAGGTCTTAAGTTCAAACCTTGACAGACGCTTTACTTTGTGTAAATTATTTCTTTACCACTGCTCTCAAATTGGTGAAGGAAAACATCGAGAGGAAACTGGCACGTAATAGAACCAGAAACATGTAACATCCACGAACCCGCACTGGGCCCGCGTGGTGGATTACGGCCCACTCCCTGTCACTGAGAGGAGGCCTGTGTGGAATTGATTTATCGCGCTAACGTTGTATTGAATGTCACTTTCATGTCATAAAACAACAAGTTCTATTTGTCTTTGTGACAGTTAGATAGGTTCAACCTTATTGAAAGGCAATAGCAACGTAACAAATTGAATGGCAACGGCAACGAAACAAAGCAACTACGAGGTCGAATATACTATCGTTGACAAATGATGAATGATGATGTTCGTATGGTTAGCCACTAACCACACGAAAAGAAGAAGAATGATGAACCATGTGATAATAAAAGCGTGTTCAATTCTAGGTTTCCAAATCAAACAAACAAATGAATGGGGTAAAGAGGACCATGTACAAAGGCACCAGGGGGCTAGAAACTCGCCGCATGTATCAGAAGGTTGCGGTCATATTGAAGGGTGTGGTACAGACCATCAAACTGAACAATATTTTCCACCAAGATCGTAACCGCGACAACATTACCAACAGTCCCGTACAAAACTTCAATACCTCTACCCAAATGTATCGGACGGCCAATTATTTTCGGTTGAGACTTTAAATTCAAATTCAAATTCAAATTATTTTATTTCACATAAACCTACAAGGGCACTTATGAAACGTCAGAAGCTAGGTGCACGGTTCCAATTGGTCGTTTCCTATGGAGAAGAGCCGGCAAGAAACTCCACGGTTACTCTTTTAAAAATAAATGGTATTTACAATCTTTTCAAGTTACAGTGTTTATAGGTATGAGAGGACACTGTAGGCCTATCAACAAGTACCAGGTACTTAGCTAAGATAGAAAACGATTGACAGATCTAAAAGTCGGTTATGCCTACAACGTTCTCACATTCACAAAATATAAAAGAGAATCTATATAAAAAAAAGCCAATTAAAAACCTATTTAAACTAAATGGCATGACTGCCACTAAAGCTGTAACAAATCTATAAAAAATATAGTATAGTGAAGTTATATAATGTCAAATAATGAAAAGATTATGTCAAAAAAGTACGTTAATGAAAAAAAAAGAAAAATAGGTAAAATCAAATAATCATCTTAATTTGGGAGCAGTTAATAGACATAATTACATAGTAATGCCGTTATTGAGGTACCAGGGAAGCCACATGTGCAGAAGGAATTATTGCCAAACTTCCTTGTCTTCAACGTAGTCTTTAATCTTATAATATGCTTTTTTGATAAGGACACGTTTAATGTGGGTTTTGAACTTTCCATCACTAAGTTCTGTAACCGACTTTGGCAACTTGTTATAAAATCGAATACTGTTTATAACAAATGACTTACTAGTTTTAGCTAACCTAAATTTGGGTATCACAATTTCATGTTTTCTACGTGTATTTATATTATGGAAATCGCTTCTAATTTTGAAAAGTCCTAAGTTTTTCCGAACATACAAAATACATTCTAAGATATAAAGAGAAGGCTGAGTTATATCAATTTCTTTGAATTTATTTCTAAGGGACTCACGAGGGATTCGATTACCAGGAACTCGACGTCACCATGAGCTGGTCTCTCTCGAAGATACGAACTCTCTCTTCGGACTTCACTCATCTCAAGAAAGTGCCACCTTAAGTTATTTTGAGCTGTTCTTCGAACTGCGCTACATTTCCGTCAAAGGCGGCTAACCGGGAAGGAGCGCCACTGTACCTACACATGTAAGTAAATCAGATTTCATGAAATTCAAAGAAATCGCCATGATTGTTGTTCTGGTTTTGAGCTTGAAAGCCTTGAACCAAGTCCATTGATAGCAATTCATTAATTCACACAGCAAAAGCGTTGTTTTGATAAAACCTTATCTGCAACTGCAATTAGAACTTCTTTAGTTACGAGAATTAGCCTACAGTGGCCGAACACGCCAAGTAAAAGTAACGTAAATTCGAAGTCTCACCGAAAGTAAATGTAACTACAGCATCATCGTTCATCACATGAATAATTCGTGTACCTACGTATAATAAATGTACCTAAATTCTGAATTAATTTAAACTAGCTTAATGCCTGCGGCGTCATAGAAACGTAGGTAGGTACTACCCGAACGCGCACGCCAGTTAAGCTCCCAGCCGGCATGATTTTTTCCGACATCTTCAACAATCATCGTCATATTTCAGCCAATTTACCTAAACCTTCCTCATGAATCACTTCGTCCATTGGTGAAAACCGTATGAAAATGCAATCATTAGTTTTTAAGTTTACGTTTACGTTTACCTTGTTTTATAATATGATATTAATATAAATCATGTAGTTTGGGGTCTAGGATATCACATTCTACTCAATTAGTATCAATGTCATAGTAAAAGGATAATTTGGAGAGAAGCTGTTTTTGATGTACGGTACGAAATAAGACTCTATAATAATATTTTTATGATCTTATTTTTTTTCATGTTTTGGTCTGAATAATATGCCCATCTAAAGTTCACTGCGAAAATAGACAGAATGGTGAAACGTTACAAGAAATGTAACACATTTTAAAACAAAGCCTCGTTGTTGTGGTATATTTTTCATGTTGCATTGCATAATTTTGGACGGCTCATGTGTGTTACATCCAATCTGTAGCTTGTGTATGTAAGAGTCTGGACTTGGGCCCGGTTATTGACTATTGTGATTGCACTTTTTCACATAGTACTTAAGTATACAACTTGTTGTGCGAAATGTGAGTGAACTGTTGGCTTCTGCCTGGAACTGCTGGCGTGATGTTATCTTATCAATTTATCATCCATAGCCATGAAGACTTTATTCTATTAGGCAGTTATAGGAAAGCCTTCTTCCCTACAACTGGCTTTGGACTCATTGAACTCTGCGAACTCTCGAGAGTTGTTCTACAATGTATTACTAAGGGTCGCTGTATGGCTGTATTTTTTGCCGTAATAGATTGACACTTGTAATTTTCACAGAGTATAACTACTACGCCGCTATAACAACAAATAATAATAAAAATATATAAAGGAAACGTTTTTATTTAAAAAATTACGAAAATATTGTTAAATATTGTGTGGTGGTTGAACTCACACGAAGGGTTCCGCTTCGTGTGCGAGTTCAAGCCGCACTTGTTTCGCAGTTTTTTTATTAATAAAAAGTTGTGCACTTTGCACTCCCGATTCTCATGTTCAGATTTTATGTAGTGTTTAGTTCTGCGTATGCAAATAACTGATAGCACCCGGCGTAACTATAACCCGAGGTCAAGGTATGGATGTGTACTACATTTTCTTTAAAACACTGAAGACTTATGGGCAGTTATGGGGGATTTACATTAAGGTTCTTGGAGATATCATTGACACAATTGTCATGCTAGTCCAGATGTTGTCACATTTGAATTCAAATAGGATTTTACATAGTCACCAGTTTGGTTTCACGAATGGTAAGTCGACGACTAACGCAGTTGTAAAACTCATCAGGAACATTTTGGAATCCTGGGAGAAGTCCCAGGATTAGCATTGGCATTTTCTATGACTTCTCAAAAGCGTTTGACTGCGTTGACCACAATACAATGATCTGTAAATTACACCACTACGAAATTCGTGGACAAGCTTAGCATTCGTGGAAAGATCTTGTTCTTTCCTATTAATCAAACAGGCAGCAAAAAGTAAACGTTAACGGGTCTCTAGTTAAAAAATAGGCGTGCCTCAAGGTTCACTTCTCAGCCATTTCTTATTTACTCATGGACAAGTTTAGAGGAACGCAAAAAAAGAGTTTAATTTCTCCTGTTGTAATTAACGAGCATACTGGCCACAAACATTAGTAAATACTTCATTTTTCGAATTTCATTTTTTTTAAATGTAATTATTACGTAATATTGCGATATTTCTTGCTGCGAAAAAATTGCAAATTTTTGAATTAGAGTTTAAATTCAGGTTTTGTTAAAAAAAATTGCCTTGACTGCCTTGTTTATCGCGTTAAGTGTGAATCTTTACTTCAAATAAACTGAGAATGTCAGATCTAAATGCCACTCAAGTTGCTAGGGCTGTTACTTTAATTGAAACAGGGCACACCTACACACATGTGCCCAAACATTAAGAGTATAATCTGTGGTTCTTTGTTTCTTGATTTGGATCATTTTTGTCATTTGATCGTTTGTTTAATCGAATCTTGCAAGTTTAAATGAACGAATAATAAGCAAAATCAAAATTATTCAACTTAATTGTTACAAATATCCGTGTTATTTTATCTTAATACACTTTTTTTTGCGGCTAGAAAAGTCTTATAATTTTCATTTCATCTACAAATGCCTGCAGGTACATACCTACTTTACATAAACCTTATAACAACTGAACAGATATATTTCGCCAGTTATAGTTCTTGTCTCAAGTACCTAGTAGAACGGTGACGTTAGATTGAACAAGTAATTTCATACCGGCTGAAAATCATAACAAAAATAGTTTTTCCTTAGGGCATCAAATCTGAACGTCAGCTGCTCCACTAGTGTTCCAAAGTTTTGCATTTCGACATTGTAACTGATTTTGGATAAATCGCGGACACACAACAAACCTAATATTGTATAGTCTGCGACAAAAGTTAATTGAAACTTTAGTTTTTCAAATCGTAATTATTGAGATAAACATTTAATTATGATCGGAAACGAAGAAAAGATTATATGAAATGCTGAAATACAATGTATCGAACTATTTTGTGTCAATATAGATAGTGACTGCACACTACTACACCTTCTGCCCGTGACTTCGTTCGCGTGGTATTTCTTGTTCGCCCTTCCCACCCCGTAGCATCGCCCGCTCGAGCTATTCCTTCGTTTTCACTTAGCGTTTATTCTGACTTGTTTTCTCTTTTATCGGCTCCTGAAGGTCTATCCCCAAAAATTAGGCTATCAAATGCAAAAATATTTATTCAAATCCGACTGGTTGTTACCGCTTCCAAACAAACAACCAAAAAAACAATATCCTCAGCTTTATTATTAGTAGTATAGTTATAGAAGATTATAGATTCGTAAAAGTAGCAGTGTTAATCGACTTTGCCCGTACTTATATATAGTCCTCCAGACCGTATTTCGGTCACGGCGGCCAATCTCAACGGAGACCAGCCTTCGGCATGGGAGATATTATAGTGCACAAGTGTGTGCGCGTACACAGGTACATTCTCTCTTCCCTCACTCCCTGCCCGTACTTACTATTGTATTAAAGGCAGTCTATACACTTCCTTTATTAAATGTTACAAAATTTCAGACTACAATACCTACAACCATTAACCTTAGCTTATCTAAGTCAGAGTCAAGCAACACATGTACTACACCTTGACGAATGAATGAAGATCCAGCAGTACGTACTTACATAGATACATTTAAACTTATAAGGCAAAACAAGGTCATCAACAGTTCTCATTATTGACCTATAAGCAAACTACTTACCATATCTAAACTTAATCTATATATCTATTCATTCATGTTGTGCTTCTAAAGAACGCAACGGATTTTGATGAGGTTTTCGCCATGGTAGGTATAATACATTAACATTCAATTTAGTAGAAACACAAAAATCTCGATGTTTTGACATGTCGCTACATCAGTACATTGCGCCCGTATGAAGTAGGGGTAAGGATAACAAGTCAGACTAAACCAATGAATCATGATGCTAAAAGTATCTCACATCGAATGACTGACGATGTCGTACCAAGTTTTATATCTTTGTCTAACAATTAACACAGGATTACGCAATCTACTCAGGAAACAATACCCGTTGGTGAGTCATGTGAAAATGGAAATAGCTTTTACCTATTCACTTTAGGACTACATATAAGTTTGTTTGCTTAAGATTTACATGGTTTTCCAGTCACAGCTGACAACTGGGATGGTTCGCATATTTTAGCTAAGTCAGTGATGCCCGGTTTATTAATTTACTGGTCGTTAATTTTCTTGTTACCACTCGTAGGAATCTTTACAGTATGAAAGCGTGATATCTTAGCATTTTAATGTTCTGCTCCTTCCGTTTTCGGTCTTCGGTTCTCACGTTTCAAAGGACAATGGTCCGAAGGAACGAAGGAAGGAATAGTTGGAAGGACCGAGAATGAGTTCCGTCAATAGACGTATATATAATATACGTACCAAATGTTCTATTGATATGTAAACAATAACGTTTGTGCTTTAATAATCTGAATTGTAATAATTACTTATATTTTCAGGTTATAATAAGAACAATACTTTGTTTAATGTACATAGGTTGGTAGTTACTTACATATCTGCAACAAACTGAAAACGCCTATAATAATAATTGGTAGGTACTGTACTTCTAATTTCAAAGACCAGAAACCACTTTAGAATACATCATGGTTCTTGAAATTTGAATTTGTTATAAAAACCAAACAGATTACAGTAGGTACGTAAACATGTTGATTCCAATTTTTTTGTTGACATATTGTTTGTTTTTATGTATGCTGAATTAAATTACACATACGATGCATGAAGCAAATTACTGTTACTATTAAGAAACCACAAATCTGTGTCTAAGGTCAAGTGATTTTATTTAAACATCTCAGATATCTTCAGCAGTCTTAAAATTCAAACTCTAAACTCAAAGAGATACTCCAAACCCTTGACCTCGCCGGTCAATCGTAGAAAAAATCTTTTAAAAAAATCGCATGACGCCCTCCAATTAACCGAAACTTCCTATTCGGATGGTAGCATCTCCCGTGCTTACACAACCTAAGCTATCCTTTCTCCGCCCCACCGCGGCCGTACTTCACTATATATCACCAGACACCATCCAACATCTTCACATTACTTCGCTACGTTCCGAAGTGACCCACCACTATACATCATGAAAGCCTTCGTAGCGGTAAGTCCAGTGCAGTGCCTGTTTTAGTGAAAAAAAAAAGTGACAAGTGCCGTGTCGTTCTGAAATCAAAATAGTGCATCGGGAATCGTGTGTGTTCGTTCTTCTTTTTTTGGAATGTGATTCAGCCGAATGCACTCTGTTGATTTCTGAACTTTACCGTTTATTCGAATTTGGATTACGATCGTGGTTTTATAATTATACTTTTATCTATTCATAGCATCAATTTAAAAAATACATCACTATTAATCAAAACCATAAATAGACCGTTTAGTACTGCACTTTGCAAAACATGATTAAAAACAAACAACTGTAAAAAGAATGCGACTTTATTGCATTCTGGCAGAGTCAAGAGTGCAATGCCTAGTTCGATACTAAACTTAGGACTTTTCGCACAGAAATGTGCATGTTGTTTGTATTCAAAACACGATCTTAATCTGATGCCGATAGCTTTTTTTGATTAGGCATAATGATTATCGTTATGAGTCGCGATTTCCAAGCCTAAAAATATGCGTAACAAATGAAAGTACCTAATAACTTATTTTTGAAATATCTAATTATCTAATACATTTTATATAATAATCCTGACATTGAGAGGCACCATTATTTTGCATAAGTATCTTATATTACTTAATTTAAATTGCAAATTACTCTCTTGTCTATGCTTTCTTCGGTCAGATTATAGGCACCAAAGATTGCGGCCAGTTAAAACAGACAACCTCATTATTTTTTCTAACAACATTAAATATATATAAAGTTGACACAACGTTCAACCTTTCCTTTCAAAACTTTCCACATGGAACCTAAAAAACAGTGAAAGTCACATCACTATTTTCCCAAACAATTATCTAAAAATCGATTTAAGTAATAAATCTTGAAGATATACACGAAGCGCCGCCGTTCTAATGTCAAAACGCACTGATTTCACACGTTTGCCGCCCATTGTGTTTGACTTTACGGTTTTTGTCATATCACTTTTGTCATTCTCATTAGAATACTGGAGTTTCGTTTCTTTGCGGTGATATAAGAATAGAATGTTCCCATTTTTAACGAACTGGTTTTATTGAATTAACGCTGCATTCTCTCGTACATTTTTTCCAAAGACTTCTAAATAATTCTGAAAATATTTGCGAGTAACTCTTAGTAACGGTTATGTTTCAATCGTGGAACCAATCTCCCTATTTCCAATGCAAGACAACAGAAAATTCTATAAATTAATACTAGGTGAAGCCTTCTCAAATCACAAAACCCAAAAAGATTCCCACAATACTTCACTAAAATAATGACTATACAATTTTATTACTCAACTCCCATTTAGACCCGCATATATCATTGCAAAGTTACTAACGCACATACATTACCTTTAATAGGCATGTGCAGCGGTAATATTTTACGCGAGCACATTACAGGGTACCTCGGTATGACGCAAGGAGTCGAGCGCGGGTCAAATGTCAAACTGCTACTGATGCTCAGCTGTAATGTAATCAAGCTATTTACGACCTTGTGTATGAGCTTTTAAATGTAGATTGTTTATTTTTAAAGCTTAATAATATAATTAATTAAACAGGGCCGGCGAGGAATTTGCATAATAGGTATTTGAAGAAGCTATTGCCGTCGTCTTACCTCAAATCTGCCTCCGTAGAGTGCCATAGGGACAGCTACAGCTCAGACCAATTATAACACAAAAAAATCTTAAATATCTTAAGACTCTGCTAGATACAAAACTCCTTCCAGTATCATCTCAAGAGTTTCCAATATTGGCTTGCTACTTCTTCCAAAAGTCTAGCAAAAGGTGTGATTCCTTCAAATCAATTCTTCAAAACAATTTACATCATAAATACTAGAAATTCATACTTACCAACTTAATACTTTCAATTTCTCTACAATCTATGGATCAGAGAGAAATCCTAAAATTACTTCAAAATACTTAAGTCATTTGCATAGTATGTGTGTATAAATGACGTTATAGTTATTTTGCTAAAATTCTGGCTGTAAGCGATTAACTTTCTAAACGTTGTAGTAAATTATTTTGACTTTAATTGATTCAAGCGTTGATAAGTTATGTTGTTTTTAATTTACCGTTAATTAACATAACATCACGCCTTGTTTCCCCGAAGGGCTGGGCAGAGGTGTACCTATAGTACACCCACATTTCGCCAGTTATGTTTAAATCCCATGTAATAGGGGGCGAGCCTATTGCCATCAACCGGGCACAAATCCAGACTCCGGGCTGCTACTGAGAAATTCCAGAAAGAAAAACCCATCGAACCCAGGACCTCATTTTCAGCAGTAGCGCTTGCAACCACTAGGCCTACGAGGCAGTTAGTTAACACTCATATTTCTATGTCAAAAAGATCATCAATATCAATTGTTTATGGGTTTCACTTGACCACAAAGATTGGTTAAATATCTTAATGTTTATGAGCTTAGACAGTGTAAAAACATAGTATAATATATAACTTCAGTGTTTACATGGTTATAAAAATATAAATTACCAATTATGCCAAGTAAAACTGCAGATTTCGCACAATTAAAATTCTCAGCCATCGTGATTACCCATAAAAGATCAATTGCGATGAGCATAACCGTAACTTACCTTAAGTTAATGCAAAGAAGGCGCATCTGGTCTTTGCCCGTATAGGTTTGACATTAATACGGTCGAATCTAATTCAATATTCTGACACAAGCACCATGGCGTAACTGATTTAATTCTAAGCAGGATCGCAGCATGTGTCCGAGGTGAACACCAGAACGTGGTACAATTTTTAAATTTGACTGTTCTATTTCCTTGTTTTTAAGAAAGGGGGATTCATTTTGGACTCAAAGGACCAGTTGGATCTTTCAATTTAAAACAGAAAGCAAAATATTGAATTCACAAACACATTTTCGCCTTACCTTGATCGCTGCTGAAAACTCCAATATTAAAAAATAAAGGTTTTTCTTTGAGACTTCACTAAAGTCGTAAAATCGAACTGTACAAATACTAATATTGTTTAATATTATGCCTCAGACCAATAAAAAAGTAATTATGCATCCTCAAATAGTTAATAAGTTGCACAATTAAATTTCTGTCCCGAATAGGTACTACCTACCATTTATTATACCACTCGCATGGTATTTGCATATACTCAACACTGTGTAGACAAACTTAATTACTAATTACGTTTTACGAGTTAATCACTCCATTACTTCAATAAAGAAATCAACGACCGCCATCTTGGATTATGCGCAAACACTTTTACTGTTGTATAAAACTCCATTTAATTTTACGGTCATAACTTTGTAGTTAAGAAAGGAGTTCCAAAGAAGACCATTTCGATGTTAATGTGTTAAATTCATAAACGTTATTCACAATGGAATCGTAATATTACTTTGTGGTTTTTATAATGATGATGGATGGCATAAGGTATAGAATTCTTTAGTGGTCAGTTTGAATTGACAGTTGATTTCAAAAGCATTAAGGCTGATTTCTATTACTCGTAGATATCGACTTTAGTAGATGATTCGATATTTTATATCCTTACTAATAGGTAATGATGGTAAGGCTACGAAGACTTGTATATTACCTTGTTCGACTTGCTCGTTTGGGATTTAAAATAAAAGTGGACTGTATAGATATAGGTTTGCTGTATTGCCGATTAAATTACAATTGTCCCGGATAAACATGGAATATGTGGCGTTTAGAGTGTCGTCCGTCGCGGTGGCCTCCGAGAAAGCGAGTGGTCTGCCGGCGTCCGGCCGGCTCCCCACGCCGCACTCCGCACACTCGCCGATGGTGATGACGCGTAGGTCGATCACGCCGCCTGCGCGTGCTGGCTGCGTATGTATTGGGTGCGATTCCCAACATGCTGCCCGGGTTGAAGTGAAGGCTTCAAAAATCTGGAAGGGGGCAAATATTATTGAAAGCCCTCCTTATGGTGCCTCTCCTTGTCTTTACATCGGCCACTCTTGCTGTGCCATCGCTGCCAGGGTAAACCTTTGTGACCCTTCCCAAAGACCAGAGTAGAGGAGGAAGAGCTCTATCTTTTATAAGGACAAGAGAGCCTAACTTCAGCTCTGTCTTCGAAGAGCGCCACTTCACCTTCTGCTGCAGTAGAGCTACGTATTCAAGAGAGAACCGCTGCCAGAAGTGCTGTTTGATGTGTTCTACTCTCTTGAAGCGCTCCAGGTGATTAATATTGCAGTCAGAGACCTGTGGATGAGGTACAGCATTAAGTGGCCGTCCAATTAGGAAATGGGAAGGTGTCAGTGCGGAAAAGTCAAGGGGTTCTGAGGAAAGAGGAGTAATAGGACGGGAGTTTAAAATAGCTTCTATTTGCGTGAGGCACGTAGCCATTTCCTCATAGGTGAGATGAGTGGATTGCAATAATCTTCTAAGATGGTGTTTTGTAGAACGAACAGCTGCCTCGGCTAAGCCGTTAAAGTGGGGACTATATGCAGGTACGAATTTAAATTCGATACCTTCTTGAGCTATATGACCCTCAAGGTCTGATTGTACAAGAAACTTTGATAGCTCATTGTAAGTGCCGACAAAGTTGGTGCCGTTATCGGACGTAATACTTTGCGGTTTCCCCCGACGTGACACAAAACGGTTAAGAGCGGCTAAATAGGCTTCACTAGATAATGCAGTAACGAGTTCGATATGACAGGCTTTTGTCGAGTTACAGATGAAGATTGCCAAAAACGATTTAATTAGTCTGCAACCTCTGCCTTTCCTGTCCGCGATCATCACTGGCCCTGCGTAATCAACACTACAATGTAAGAAAGGGTACTCTAACTCAGTTCGAGTTGTCGGTAACTGTCCCATAATGGGTTGCACTGATTCCGCTTTGTACCGACAACATCGGACACACTTATTTACAATGGCTTTGGCTAAGCTTCTGCCGCCCAAGGGCCAATAAGTTTGCCTAGCGTCGGGGGAAACCGCAAAGTATTACGTCCGATAACGGCACCAACTTTGTCGGCACTTACAATGAGCTATCAAAGTTTCTTGTACAATCAGACCTTGAGGGTCATATAGCTCAAGAAGGTATCGAATTTAAATTCGATACCTTCTAATTCGACACCAGCCCACAAAAAAGATTTTTAATTATTTTCCATTCATGATGAAAATAACATTACTAATGTGAAAGTTTCTATCCGTTGTAGTAGGTAGGTAGTTAATAGAAAAGGGCTGCCTAAAGCTAAATACTGTGACTGCATTACGAGGCACATCATCTTAATATTTATAAATGATTCATGGATGTATCTACTTTGACAAATACCTGTCATAATTTAAATTTGCCGACAAATTTTCGGCCCAAGAGACCGATTACAGTGACAAGTTAATTCACCATCTATGTAATAACGAGCCCCATAGTTTCTGTCCATAAAATATGAATTCATTATGTCAGCAAGCACGATTGTGATCAAAGTCGAAAGCTTTCGTTAATGGCGCCTCCGTGCTCTCCGGTAGAAGCGCCATCTAGTGACGTAATGGCGCATGCCATAGTGCAATCGACAATGCTAGAGAAATCTGTACCTATAATTTAAAGAGCTTCGAATGAACATGAGAATTTGCTCCCATGTTTTACGACAGAAAAGGTAAGAAAATCCAGATTGAAAAAAAAAACAAAAGATAATAGGTAATTTTGAATATTCAAATAAAAATATGAATCTGAAAGATGTCTTTAAGTTACTCACACATGCTAGACCATTTACAAAAAAAAACCTAGGTATTTTATGTAAAACCGCCAAGAATTTTAGCACATTACAATCTACTATTAGAAAGCATACCTACCGAGAAAATATGAGATGGTCATTATGACATGACCCGCGCATCTTCCGCGGTCTAAGCTCACGGAACGGCTTTTGTAAAGAAATCCACTCTTGCGCACACAAACATCGTATTGCACAATACTAGCTTCCTACTCCTTGTAAATGTGTTTAACTTGCAATGAATTTCAATTCGATAATAAATAGTAGATAAGGATGATGTCACACTAAAAGTATGATCAAATAATCGATTTAAAACGATTAGTTTGATATTAAAGCAATAATTACATTTACAATGACCAGTTATGTTCAACCAAATTCGCTTGTCAAAGAAATATTTAAGACGGTATCCCAAAAAAATAAAACTATTTCAAAGGCCGGGCAGACACAAATATTAACTATCATGCTCCAAGCTTTGCAATACCTTACGCAACAGTAACCTAAAGTAGTTTGGATCAAAACCTCTAATCCTTAGCGAAAGGTAAACACGAAACGCATAAATCGAGGCATCGCATCGTCTTCCTGTTCGCAAGTCAAAGTTCATGTTCTCACAGAAATCGCTTGAATAAAGCGTAGCTGGTGATGTAACGGTACCTTTGCTTCTCATTTAACCTCACTTTCTCTCCCAAACTATTGTTCCTAGTTCACAACGAAAAGATTATGATCAATCTTTTTTGTGGTTGTTAAGTTGGTCATTTAATTGATTGTAATGATAATGATTGATTGTGATTGTGTTGTAGGCTTGATCTCGTATTGATTACAATGTAGGTTGTTATGTTCATCTTGGTGAGACATCTACAGTTACTTCATACAGCTTATGGACCAACATTTTAGGTGGTCCTTCGAGACCGAAAAAAGTACTGCTGATAGTACTAATGCATGCTTGATATACTTAAAAGTTCTTCCTGTTGCCTATCAGAACCGTGTATACACGGTTCTAAAAATAAATTTGCCCACTTGAATAAAATGTCACGGCCAAAATTCACAGTAAAAAAAAACATATTACATAAACATAACTGTGGTTTCAAAAACACTTCACATCCAATTAACTCAAGAACTAAACCTGTGAGTGCCATATGTCATGTTTATGCAACATATAATTATTTGCACACCTTTTGATGCTCACGCGCAAATGACAAGACAAACAGAAAGCAACAACAATGTGACGTAAATGTTAGTGACCGTTCCTAATAAGGTATCCTAACTAAGAAACGCGTGACTAGGTTGAGGAAGATAAAATAACTATTTAGTGCACGACTGAAACTCTACTTCTGTTGCTTGACTAATCTTAGAGATCCTCTATAAGAGCAAATGTTCTCGTTTAAATAATCGTAATTCAGGACAGAAGAAACTGACCTACATAAAATCACGTTACTCTACACTAAAACAATAATTGTTACTGCCATATTTATCAGCTGAATCATGCATTACACGCACTTGTCACAATTTTCAGCAAAACGTATTAAGCGATTTCAAACTATAGACTGGAAACTAATAGAGTTTATTTTCCATTTTCCACAGTGCATAGCCCTCGCGTTGGTGGCGTGTGCCAACGCTGAAGCCCCGGGCGGCTACAACTACAACCGTCCCTCCGGCGGCGGCGGCGGTGGCGGTTTCCACGGCGGCAGCGGAGGCGGCGGCGGCGGATACCAGGCCGTCTCCACCGGTTACCAGACCTCCGAAGGACAGAACGTCGACCCTCAACTCCTCGAACAAATCCGCGGCATCCTCCTCAAGGAAGAAGCTAACTCCGGTGGCGGCGGCGGCGGTGGACACGGTGGTCACGGTGGAGCTCCCTCCTCATCCTACGGCGCACCCTCATCCTCCTACGGAGCCCCATCCACTAGCTACGGCGTCCCATCTGCCCGCGTTGTCGGAGTCGTGCTCGAAGGAGTCCGTCAGGCCATCCAGGTCGCCCAATACGAACAGCAGTCATCAAGCGGTGGCGGCGGCGGCTACCCCGCGGCTGTCCCCTCCGGTAGCTACGGCGCTCCTTACTAAATTAAATCATTTATCCGAACTTGTCAAGCACATTTAGACGACCAACAACATCAAAGATTTAAAATGGAGAAGGAAGACGTCTAAATGCCGTAGTCACGTAAAGTTCGGATGGTCGACGTTATTCGGGCGCGCTCGCAACATCCCCGAGCCACTCGAATGTGTATTCGAATCGGTCGGCGATCACGTACAATGTAGGTGATGTCGGCCCTGGCCCTTGTCACCGCCTCTGGCCAACGCTTGCGACTGTGCACGCACACGGGTGAACATGTCCTAGCGGCTAACCAGTCACTGGTGGCCGATTTTGACATCTGTCATATCTGTCAAACTGACAGAATGACAGCTGACAAGTCGCGCTACAAAGCGTGAAGTGGCTAGCCGCTGGGCTCGGATCACATCTTGTATAAAGTTTATCGTAAGGTTAGCTTATTGTATTATTAAGTTTATGTTTTTATTTTACAAAAAAGAGAGAAAATAAATACATTTTGACACCGTAATCTGAATTTTGAATGAACTTCACCTAAACTTCAACCAGATAGGGTTAGAAAAGCAATATCTTGGTACTCCAATAGCAAGAATTGACATAAAAAAATCACAACATCGCAAGGATACCGGCAATATACCTAAACAAATTCTTGCAAAAACATAGATACACGCATTTGAACATCACCAACAATACTTACAAATTGACCGCAACAAATAAAGCGATGCATGAAATGAGTAAGCACTAAAATAACATTACAAAATCTCTATGAATGTTTCATCGTGCCATCTTATACGAATCGTGATAGTACAATTTACAAAATCAAAGGAAAATGTTCATTGCTTGGCAATATCGTGTTTCATCATATAAGATGGCCACAGGTCTTAGATGGCATCATAAAATGCCTTTCCATAATAATTTAGAATGTAACTGCATAATCTTAGTTAAATGTTATAAGAAAGGTAAATAACAAATCCAAGATCAATCGAGGTTATAAGATGGCACTAACAAACCAAGCAATTAAGAGAAAACAACAAGTTTCTTCATCGCTTGAAATTAAACACAAGATATTGAAAAAAAATGCAATGCTATATCAATAGGCGCCCCCCCTTTAAGTGGGCCAAATTAACTGGCGAATTGTGGGTGCACTGTAGGTACCATCTGCTAAATCCTTTGGGGAATACAGAGATGATAATTGTGTATATCAATATATTTTTTTATGTGATGAAGAAAGTAGAATAACGTGGTCAAGACAAAGCTAATGATGACGGAAACTCAAAAGAATGAGCAGGGTCTTGTTGGGTCACCTAGACGAAGTAGCTACCTACAGGTGTACAGTCCACCTAACACTCGAAAGATGTAGAACCTCTCGAAATATTTCATGGGTTATTTACCGTGAAGATTGCCAAAGTGAAGGGTACCTACTTAACGCTACATAATGGATACTTTATAATATGTTTCCTAATGTTTGAATTATGGAATAATAAGCACCTATTCAATACTGGGGTTTAAACAAACCCAAGTAAATGGATGGGCCAAGAGGTCCTTAGAGGTTAGAAAAGTCAAAACAACGCACAAAACCAGGTACCACAAATGCAGAAACTGGTCCTGTTTTAAAACAAATACATGACTATAGTGTCGGAAATGAAACACTAATTAAGGCATAAACATTACAAACAAAAGGTCTGATCGACTTTATGAAAAACTGTGGAAATTTAGACTGGAATGGTGTTTGTAGCAATATTTTTTTACCAAACAACAATCGTAGGTCAAATCAAAAGGTAAACAAAATATTGTGTAATGGATTATATTTGGAAACCATGTTTACCTACATAAGATACCAGGGCTACATAAAGTCGTTAGTGATGACATTCCAATGGAAACCTCTGTTCTTGTGGCAAACGTGATCCCAATCGGCCGGGCACCATCAATAGTTGAGCAACGCCGCGATCCCACGGCTAATCTCACTAAAATTGCGGGCGTAATACACGTTACATAAAATTCATCCAACGCGACTTAGAAGACAATGGTCATCACCCGTCAGCGACTGCGGCCAGACATGTATGATGATGTTGTGAAACTAACGCGCGATGTCATTCGGGTCAACGAAAATTGGAAGCTTCCTGAAAGACGGCACATCGTCTCTATGATGAAGTTATTAGTTTACTTCATACATAGCATTCGATCTTCTTTCGTTATCATTATGTCAAGATACATAATTGCTTTATATGTACTCCAGCAGTCTAGTTTTTGCATTAATTATTTAATTACTTCAAAGTTCCATTAACTATTATTTTCCTTGTTGCTTGTGTGCCCAAATATAGTTTAATACAACCCTTTACTATTCACTGCTGCTTATTTATCTCTCCCCTGTTCTACTACTTTCCAAGTCAATAGACAGTGGTCTAGAAAAAAAAAAAAAAAAAAAAACCTGCCCACAAGCGCGACGCGACATCGGTAATTGTTCTACCGTGAAGTTTTCTCAGAAATTGTTTTATAAGAGTCACGTCGAGCTGTCGCGACGCACCTGTTTGCGGGAGCCTTTATCTAAAACAATACTATGTATTAATCATGTCTAACGAAGGAGAACATTGTAAAGCAATAACATATTCTAGACATGCTAAAGTAGAAAACTTCTCAGAACCGATGATAGTTGATGTCAACAGGCAGTCTTCCAAATTGACACCTAGAATACTAAGTGATCCCCCTAGTTAACTTAGATCTTATTATGTAATTTAACTTTCGCTGCTTAGAAAATGAGGCTATTTTCTTAGAAGAATAAGCAATGGATAGGCAGCTATGATGAAGTCACAGCTATAGCTGCAGTTCCAGTTTAAGCTGACCTCGTATTGTACGGAAATCCTATACAATGCGAGATCAGCATAAACTGGAAATGTATAGCTTGATGTGTAGCCGTGTGTACAACCAGCAGCTAAAGGTTTTGATAATACGCAGTTTATAGACTGCCGCTAGCGGCACTATAAACCTCTCGGACAAAGTGCCGTTAGCGCCATTATAGTGGCGCTGCCTCGACTTGGCTAAAGTGCCGTAAGAATTGCATTGTCATTGTCACTATCACTTATTATTTTGTTTGATTGTTGAGGTTAGTTTGCTGTAAAACACGACATTCCCAAACATTAGATTTTCTTGTGCCTAAACGGACCTGGCACTCGCCTGGCACTCCCCGGCCGCTGCCGCAGCACCGCTCGCTTCGCTCGCTCGGCTAGTGCGTTCTGTGGTCACAGTTCTAACCTAACCTAACCTAACGACAGGGGTATTCATTGATCTCTCAAAGGCATTTGATTTGGTTTCACATAAAATATTATTACAAAAACTAGAGACTATCGGTATTAGAGGACTGCCACTTCAGTGGATATCGTCATATTTAACTAACAGACCAACAGAGAGTCACTGTCACTAAACTTAATGAAAGTTGGGACATGACAGAATATTCGTCTGATTATATAAATACTAAACGCGGCGTCCCCGAGGGTAGCATATTGAGCCCTATCTTATTTCTACTCTACATAAACCTGTCCTAAGTCTCAAGAATACTGTCCAATATTATACAGATCGTAAAACGCCGGTGGATGCCTGTTTCCTGGATCTTTCCAGGGCTTTTGACCTTGTGTCATATGATGTGCTCTGGAGGAAGTTGGGGGACAGGAATGTACCGGCGGAAGTTCGTAAGGTTCTGCAATTTTGGTATGCTAACCAAACGAATCAAGTGAAGTGGTCCAACAGTCTCTCTGACGCTTATGGGTTGGAGTGCGGGGTGAGGCAGGGAGGGTTGACCTCACCCAGGCTCTTCAACCTATATGTGAATGACCTCACGGTCGAGCTAAGCAGTATGCGTGTTGGTTGTCGGGTGGGTGGTGTTAATATTAACAGCATCAGCTATGCAGACGACATGGTGCTGCTGGGCCCGACTGCAGGTTCCATTGGAGAGATATTGAAAGTTTGCGAGGACTACGTGGCTAGACATGGGCTCATGTATAACGTGAAGAACTGTGAGTACATGGTCTTTGGGGTCGCCGGTAGGTGTACAGATTATTCACCTAAATTTACCCTAAATGGATTGAGTATAAGAAGAGTAAAACAATTCAAATATCTGGGACATTGAGAGGGAGCGCAGGGCTTTGGCGGTCCGCGGTAATATGTTGGCTTGTAGATTCGCCCGCTGCACGGACCAGGAAAAAATAACGCTTTTCAAAGCGTATTGTCAGGGTCTGTCCACGGGTGGTCTGTGGATCAACTACACCAAACGGTCGCTAGATGTCCTGCGCGTCCAGTACAACAATGTTTTTAGACTGCTCTTGAGACTGCCCCGGTTCTGTAGTGCGTCAGAGATGTTTACACAGAACCGTACTGACGGCTTCCACGCAATTGTGCGGAAGAAAATAGCGTCGGTGGCAGCTAGAACCCGGGCCAGTGGCAACAGCATTCTAGAAACAGTGACTGAGAATGTGTTTCCCCTTTTATGAGGCATTTTGTGGAGAGGATGACCGGTTGAGAAACTGGTTTCGTCTTCTTTACAAATTGACTCAAACCCAAAATGACATCTTAATTTATGTATATACTAACACTAGTTATAAGGTACTTTACTAGTACTACGGATCTCTGTTATCTGATTATTTGAAAATAAATAAACGACATTGTTAATGTAACCAATCATAAATGCTTTCTTTTTGCCGATAACATTTCCATAATTGTGACTACCGATAAAAAATATAAATCAATTACAGATCATGAAGCGGACATAAATAAAACAATCGACAGTCAAATTAACTGGTTAAATAATAATAATTTATCTATTAATTTTAACAAATCAATTTATATATAATTTAATCAATCGTATAATAATACATTTAATTTTAAAATGGACATTCCGAAAATTTGACAAGTGGCACGAACTAAGTTTTTAGGAGTAGTAATTGACGAACATTTAGACTGGAAAGCACAGGTTGATGCTGTATGTAATAAAATAAATGAATTTGTCTATGCTTTGAGACAAATAAAAAAGTCACTAATATAAAAACTGCTGTGATGTCATATCGTGCATATGTTGAGTCCTGTCTACGGTATGGACTAATGATGTGGGGAAATAGTACTGACCACAATAGAGCATTTGTCGCCCAAAAGTAATGTTTGCGAGCTCTTTAAGAGATTCCATCGGACGAATCATGTCAACCAATATTTAGAGAGCTTGGTTTGCTACCGTTACCTTCATTATATGTATATGAAGCATGTTCGTTTAAAAACACAAAGAACTATTTACGGCAGAGGAAGTAAGCTCTCGAAGTCGGCGTGACTAATACAGACTTGTGCTGGACGTGCTGCCTCGATCAGCGAAATATAATAAAAACTCTCTGGCTATGTGTGTCTCTATAATAAATTACCAAAAAAATTAAATTGTAAATTATTTAAAATTAAATTATATAAATGGCTCAATGATAATAATTTCTATAGTATTAATGATTTTTTTATATTTCAATATCATAACATATCTTTAGTAAGTAAGTTTGCATGCTTTAGTATTAAGCAAAACATGTTTGATCTGATATTATATATATTTTTAATAACACCTTTTATACCATATTTTATGCAAATAAAATATCTTATCTTATCCTACCCTTCAGCCATTTTCATTTGCTAAGCCAAGGGGTTATGGCTACACTTAAGTTTAGCCGGCTGTAGATGAAAGAAATTAACATTAGCATTTCCTCAATAACAAAATAACAAGTTCCAGTGACAATAACAATGCAGTGGTCAAAAATCAAACAAAATAACAAGTGACAGTGACCTAACCTAACCTACCTTTCAGCCATTTTCATTGGATACTTCACTTTTCGTAAATTCAGTCATTGTAGTGACTTTTGATATAATTATCTAAAACAAATACGATCAATCAAAACAAAGGGCGGCGAACTAACCTCAACAATAAAGCAAAACAACAAGTGGCAATGAAAATGCAATGCTTACGACACTTTAGCTGGACCCAGACAGCGCTACTAATATGCCGCAAATAGCGGCACTTTTCCGGATTTTCTATTTTGTGAATGTGAGAACGCTGTAGGCTTAGTGGACTGTATATTTGCTGACCATAATTATTTTGTTAAGTACCTGGTACTTATTGAAAGACCTACACTGTCCTCCCATACCTAATAATACTGTTATTTGAAAATATTGTAAAAACCAATTATTTTTAAAAGAGTAACCGTGGAGTTTCTTGCCGGCTCTTCTCCATAGGAAACGACCAATTGGAACCGTGCACCTAGCTTCTGACGTTTCATAAGTGCCCATGTAGGTTTATGTGAAGTAAAATATTTTGAATTTTGGATAAAGGGCTGCTAGCGGTAATCTATACACTTCCTTGATAATAAACTTGGTGCTACTGAGAATAGAATTATGTACACCACATAAATTACAGATACATATAAATAAAGCTAAGAGTTATTTAAAAATGCCCGTTAAAAACTGTCCTAGACAAATGATAGATTAATAAATATATCTAGTGACTAACAATATTTTACCTACTTCTAACCTCAAACTCGTACTGTTCCGATACTCGTTCCAAGGAACGTTTTACCAGTGTTTCTCATTATAATTGAATAATTGTATTCTGTTTCTGAGAAATACCCTCGAGTAGCATCATCAAGAAAATGTTCAACTGAATATTGAATTCGCGGAATATTTGAGTAAATACAATCAATCCCCAACCTTCTCTAGGCTAAGCAACTTCAGTAGGTATAGTAACAACATATGCATTGCACATGTAAACGGACACGCCCTTTATACCTGGAGGCTTTCATTTAGGTATATATTAAGTTGTGTTTACGTTTTTATTTCTACTTGAGTAGATTTCAATGTTTTTGTTGGTATATTGGCGTGTGCTAGCTGGCATATGTGGTAAACTAGCTGGACCCCGTGGTCTCACCCGCATGAGTCTCGATCGCGTGGGAATATCGGGATAAAAGGTATCCTATGAGTAACCAGGTCATGGTCTACCCATGTGCCAAATTTCATCCAAATCCGTTCAGCCGTTTTAGCGTAACAAACAAAAAAAATCACTTGCATTTATAATATTAAATACTAGTTAGGATTATTTAATTTAATGTTTTGTATTTCGTAACGTTAATTACTTTGCATACTACAAGATAGTATAGAATCAAGTATAGAATAGAATAATTCTAACTGAAAAGATAGCTGAGCACAGCTATCTTTTCAGTTAGAATTCCCCACACTAAACTCCCCAGCAGCAGCTGGGGAGTTTGATGCTCCACTTCTTCTTCCCAGCTAAAGCACTAGGAAGTGGTGAAGGGTGGGCGTTTTGGTGGACTGTCTTATGTCATTTTGACGTTCATAAAGTGCTGATTCGCAGCCTAGTTTCATTAAATAACTTTTGATTTGGATTTTTCGCAAACATTTGAATAAACACACTTAGTTTATTTTCGTGATACAAATTGTTTTGATTCTTCTGTAAAAAGCTGACTTACTAGGTCAGTAAAAGATCAAAATGTTAGTCTCACAATACATAATATAACAAAGATGGTACACAATCTGCGCCTGTACATTTCTAATCACTCATACGCAATGTAATCGCATTCCTTTTGCAACAGCACGTTGATGGCAAGATTCTGCCTCTGGGCTGTTGCGTGCGGCCATTGTTTATTTAATTGCTAATTACTGATGCTGCGGTGACACACTTTGTTAGCTGTCCAGGAGATTTTGGATGTGGAGATGAATTTGGATCTTTGTTATAGCAAATAGGTGACAGCAACGAGTAGGTTCAGTGGTGAACTGGTTTTTATCAGTTCTTTCATCGACCAGCTTAATGCCACAACAGAAAATGAGCCTTCCAATCTCAACGAATGGTGAAAAATTGGGAAACGAACAGAAAACTTTCCATTATTCATGCCTCAGACGGCGTTTCCAAACACGGGTTTGTTTTAGTAAAAGAAAAGGACTCTTCCTTCGATTATGCTATACGTAAAAAGAAATTCAAATCAACGCTGATGATACAGACAAAACTTTATTGAGTAATTATATCCCTGGTTCATAAGAAAGTGAGGAATTCGTCAAAACAAACACTTTTTAGCGCTGAATTGTGCTTTCACATAAGAGATTGTACATAACACACTTATTCCGCAGATGTTATCTGACTAAGTAAATATCTTAACATAATATTTCCATTAAACTTCTAAAGTGCAATTAGCCTTTGCTAAGGACCACAGAGGAAAGAAGACTAACGCGCAAGTTTGTAAAACGAGAAGCGGTGATGCAACTAGTACCTAAGTGTTTTAGATCCTAGGCGCTAGGGCTAAGTTGATAGATGAGGATCGCAGGACAAAAATACATAAAGTTAACTGCTGACCACATTTTCCGTATTAGATCAGCCTTCTACATTATGCATCTTCATACATAACATGAGATATTATTTCTGACTGGTCATAACTCGATTGACTGTCGTGATGACTTTTAGATGCTGGATTTAGAAATACCCCGTAATCTGCACCAAGTTAACACTTTCGACTCCACCCACTTTTCATAGAAGTCATAAGCTATACATATTGGAAGTGAACCCTCTGAGGTGGTTGCCGGTATTAGATAGGTACGTTCGCGCTAAAGTTAACCATCGCGGACGGTCAACGGCATTAGGTTCAAAACTATGTTATAAAACACTGTAAAACGAAGTAAAATAGTGTTGTCGGTGTACGTTTATTTTCCAACTTTTAGTGAATGCAGTAACCGCGAACAAAAAATAAAAATGCTTGGATTTTAAAGCCAACGCATATAATAATAATTATTTTTAAAATATACATCAGATTTTATTTTCAAGGTTTTTAATGCAGTATTCGCTAAGAAATAGGTACTTACATTTAAAATTAGCCCTCCGCGAGGGCTCCCGCATCCCATATGCGACTAGGTGAACCCTAGTAGGTACTTTTAACACAGTAAAAGAGCGAACCGAAGTAAAAATAACAGAAATAGAATTTTAAGCAAACAAACCACGGGATTAATACTTAAAGAGAAATCGATTCTTTATTTGCCTACAGAATTAATTGAGTGTTTTATGTAAGATGCTCATCTTCCATACATCGCACGATCTATCACAAACTTACACAATGAAGATTGACTGTGGGACCATTATCAATCATCGTATGTGATTATCTTTTTATGTAGGCTGTACGCTATGTAGGGTAAATGATATGTCATGTTGATAACAGTTCTCTATAGATTTGTGTCGACATTGTGGCTCAAGACAGGTAATTGGTGTTGTGCTATTTATAGATGAAGTAATTATAATGACTTAATGCGAGCTTGGGACATAACAGATAAATCTTTATGTCAGTTGGTCATTGGTCATGTTTTTGTTTTGAAAGCTCATAGTAATAAATTGGTCATGGCAGAAAAATGGTGGGATAAACGAGAGTGAGTTTATACGACTTTAAGAACACAATATAATACCATCACAAGAGGTGTTTCCGTTACGTTAAATTGTTATTATGGTATGAGAAAAAAACCTGTTATCAGTTATGACTGGGATGATAACGTATCCTTGTTACCTCTGGTATTGCCATCTGATTCATGGACACTTGTCCATAAGAAGCGGACTACACTGGCCATCAAGTGGATCGTCTGCTTGTTTGCCATTCCTCATAATAAGCGGATAATAATTTTGATCAAGTGGTTTGTTTTTAAAGGCACATACCTACCGACTTCCAAAAAGGAGGAGGTTCTATGTTCGATCTATGTTCATCTATATTTTCGACATTGTCGACCGATTTTGATTTATTTTTTCATTTGCTAAAGGAAGCTTGCGCGATCGTCCCGCATAAATTTATTAACTTCGCTTGGGTAGTTTTTGAGTTAGCTTCAAGAATAGGTACCTACATATTTTTCTCACTTAGTCTGTGTGGATGAATAAGTTCCTGTCACTGTTATTTTCATAGCAAGTAGGTATTCGAATGTGTGTGGGGTAGGTACCAGAACTAAAAACTCTTTATAAAAAAACAACCGACTCCAAAAAAACACTACAAAGTGAAAACTACGTTCTCAAGTGTCAGTAGACAGACTATATTTTGAGAGTAACTTCAACATAAATGTTAAGAAAATTGACAAACCACTGGTAGTGGTTTGCCACTACTTCGACAAGCATTCAACAACTTGACTATTGATTTATCATGGTTTCTTCACCAAAATATCGATGGGTCCTATGTATAAGGGCCAATGTGCAAATGGACAACTTTTCAATAGAGGCTCTCAAAGTTTCAATTTGATATATTTTTTAGATGCTTCAACTGATGTTTGTGAAACTTTGCATAGTTACTATGAAAAATATGTTCGTTATTCTAGATACATCGATTTATTTGTATACATATTAGTTTTTTATTTAATGTAGATATGCCTATATACGTCATTTTTTAAAATTTAATTATACTGAAAAAAACTAGTAAAAAGGCCAAAGTGGCCAAAGTGAGTGAGTGAGTGAGTGAGTGAGTGAGTGAGTGAGTGGGAGTGAGTGGTTTAGACGATTTACTTGGCATAAGCTAATTTGGAAAAAAACGTGTTAATAACACTTTTGAATAATCCATTATTAATAGAAAATATTTAAAATAAATAAATAACTTAAACAAACAATAATAATATAATTATTTTATGATATAATGCACATTGACACTTATACGTTACCTTACTTGGTGACGTAATATTCTCAAACCTCAGTTAGGTCACAAAAATAAAAACAAATATAAAACAATTTGACTTCTTTATTGTTTTCTAATCAATTATTGAAGTTTCTGTAATGGAAACGCAGGCAAAATAATCAATACTTAATGTTAAAAACCTCCCGAAATCACATTGGACTTTAGATCAATCAGCTTTTTATTGTAGATACCTCAACCTAGGTTAGTAATTAAAGTTTAAAATAATAACAACTTAATACACTTTTTTTATAAAATCAAAACTTATTAAACATAAATAAAGATTCTTAGAATATGATCTAAGAGGAAAAATTAATAAAACAAAAATAACGAAATGCTTAACAACAAAAATAAATATATTAAAAACAGAACAAAATCACTCGTTGTCATCAATATCACTAGTAATAATCATTGAATTATCATTAGATGCTACCAAATTTTCGTAATACTCATGATAAACTGGTGGAATAATATTTTTGCGACATAAATCAATTAAGTCTTTTTTTTTGGATGGATGTATTGGTAACAACTGATTGTAACATAGTTTTAAGGGTATTTCCGTAGATCTATCAGCCATTTTTCTTCTTGTCCTAACAGGAAGATCAGAAATGTTAATGTGGTTTTCGAAAGCATCTTCAGATAGATTTAATTTATAAAACAGAATGTATGGTTCATGTTTACTGACTCGAACTTGTTTGTTTTAGACCAAGGCACTTTTTGTCCCTCTGAATTTTTAGTCCAGTTAAAACAAGCACTCGCTTGCATCTTTTTGAAGTCGAAAACTATATTTTGAGATAAATCTATAACATTATAAGGAGCTCCTTTTACTTTAGCCCATCTAATTAATGAACTCCACTCAGACGGTGTATAAATATTCTTATGTCTTGAAGCTTTCTCAATCGTGGCATCGGAATGTATGTATGTATGGAATCGCCCTCGTTTTGTGTATGTCCTTTTTCAAGGAAAGTATGTTTAATATTAATACTCAGCTGTTTAGCTGCATAAAGGTACATAAAAAACATTATCCTATTTCTATTTTGGCCAGTACAATTATCTGACCAAAATCTAAAGTCATCACAGCCTTCTTTACTGACCGATTTCCCTTTCTCAACTGACCGATCAGCCGTTGCAGTAAACAAAGACGGGGGATCCCCCCGCGTACAAGTCTCGAATATCCGTTTGGCCTTTATACGTTTAAAATTGTGCCATATAGGCCCTTTTACTGTAGCAAAAAATAGTATTTTCACCTATAAATGTGTATTTTTTTTTAGTGCACGTTATCAACTACAGTAAAAGGAAGCATTTAATACAAAAAAGTGAAAATGCTCAAAATGTTGCATTGGCCCTTATACGTAGGACCCATCGATATATAATATTCTACTGCTACTGCCCGCGACTTCGCCCGCGTGGACAATATTTATTTTTCTAAAATACTAAGGGACTTTCACTAGTTGCTCCTTATAACATCAGCTATCCGCCAGTGAAAGTCCCGTTAAAATCGGTCCAGCTATTTCAGAGATTAGCCGGGACAAACAGACAAAAATTATAAAAATAGTTTTTTGTTAAAAGTCCTGTATACTCGTATACGAATACTTTCATATGCAATTAATAAATGAATGTGTATGTATAAAAGATTCATGTTCTATAAACTTTTTATAAATGCAAATAGATTTCCTAGGTTGTCCCTTATAATTGTGCGAGAGCGGAGACGAGACCAGCTCGTCTAGGTGGCGGATCAAATGACCACCATTTACACTCACTACGAAAATGTATTACTCTTCTGAATGAATTTTTAATTAGAAAATCGTTTGGCATACAATCATTTATCATACATTCAAAACTCATAATTTTGTTAGTCAGAATCATCTTTAGGCATACATTTTATATTCATAATAATTAAAAAGAGAGCAGCGGTGGCCCAGTGGTGGCGGCCCCATCTTACGAACAGTAAGTCGTGGGTTCGAACCCAGACAGGCGCATTACTTTGTGTAATTTATTTTATCACCACTGCTCTCAAAACGGGGAAGGAAAACATCGTGAGGAAACCGGCATGTCCTGGAACCAAAAATTCGAAGACATGTGACATCTACCAATCCGCACTGGGCACGCGTGGTGGATTATAGCCCACTCCCTCTCATTGAGAGGAGGCCGTGTCCCTGCAGTGGGAACGTTATAGGCTGATGATGATGATGAATAATTTAAAAGAAGAACCATCATATCGCAGAAAGTTCACACAAACATGCAAACAAGCATAGGTCACTCCATGCTTGCATCAAGCATGAAGCATGCAAGTGGCGAGCATGCAACACGCAGCAGGCCTGGTTTCTGTCACGGCTCCGGCGCTGCGGGCAGGGCTCCGGCGGTCCCACGCGATCTTATTGTCGCAGATGCTTTTAACGCTCCACCACCACAGCTTCGGCTTACTGGCGCCGGCCATATTCGTTAATACCACCTGCTCCTCAGCTCGCAGGACGCCTGGCCCCTCCGCGCCGACGTGTGCTTAAATTACAGTCTAGGGGTAGGGCAGGGGTTCCCTATATCTGGCAGAATCTTAATGCTCTGAAAATTTCTCAAAAAAAAAAACTCAAAACTCAAACTCAAATCATTTATTCCAAATAAACCAATTACAGGTACTTTTGAATTGTCAAGGGGTCGGTCAGTCAGAAAGATGAAGCTAGTTGCCCATTCCAAAGCGTAGTAGGTTCCTATGGAGAAGAACGGGCAGGAAACTCCATGGACACTCTTTTAAATCAGAATATTGTTACAAAACATTGGTTACATCATTCATGTTGAAATTATACATGTGAGAACAATGTAGTAAAACGTGCATGTTAAAAGCGACCATAATAAAAATATAAAATCAAAAATAATTAAAATAAGCCATGGCAGCTAAGAGATGACCAGTCCCCACTGACGGCGCCCGTTCACGAACATGACGCATGAATCAGCATCATTTAGCTCAACCATTTTGAAGGGAACTTAATGATCCAACACACACGCCACCATCAGCGAGACATTTGAGTGAGCATGACATACTCTCAGCCGCCAGGGCACATTCAAGTCAATTAAAGACGTACTCAGTAAATGGTAGATTTAAAGTAGGTAAACAGTGCTCACATATATTCAATGCAATTATATAATACTAAGAGATTGAATTTATACAATGTAAATATAGTTTTTCAATCATCAGCAGCTCCAACAATACTTTCCAATGCTAATCAATTAGTTTATGCGCCCTTGTGGAGCTGGACCAGCGTTGAGCCAAGCATTTTTGTCAGAGATGTAATCCCCCAACTTATAATATGCTTGGCAGCATAGTGTGCGTTTTATGCAAGATTTAAATTTCGTTTCATTCAATTGGAGTATGTGGGGAGGTATTTTATTGTAACATTTTACACAGTACCCCATGAAAGATGAGTCTACTTTAGCCAGTCTGAAACCCGGTTGAACTAATTTGTCCCTATTTCTAGTCCTTTAATTGTGTCTATCACCTATTTTACTGAAAATACTTAGATTTTTCCTTACGTACATGATGTTCTCATAGATATATTGACAAGGTACCGTCATAATGTTAATATCTTTAAATAGTTCCCTTAGAGAATCGCGTCTGCGGAGGCCATATATTGCTCTGATGGCTCTTTTCTGCAGAATAAAAATATTCTGCAGAAAAGATGCTGCGATTCGATATCTGCAGCCCGTCCCCATAGTAAAATACCGTAAGACATGATACTATGAAAGTAACTGAAATAGACTAGCCTCGCGGTATCTACATCAGTAAATTGACGGATTTTTCTCACAGCATATGCTGCTGAACTTAGCCGTCCTGCAAGAGATGTTAAATGAGGACCCCATTGCAGCCTTGAGTCGAGCGTGATCCCCAAGAAAACAGTTTTATCGACGAATTCTAGTTTCTCCCTATTCAATACTATTTCACAAACACTACTTTTAACATTCGGCAAATCAAATCTTATGCATTTAGTTTTTTTCCTATTTAATACTATAACCAATTTTGGACCTGCAGTAGGGCGTTATTTACGTCGTCAAGATTTGATGCACGTCTATTTATCTTAAAAATTGGAGAAGTATCGTCAGCAAATAACACTATTTGTGTTTTGTTTTTTACTAAATGGGGTAGATCATTAATATATAAAAAGAGGAAAGGACCCAATATTGAGCCTTGTGGAACACCCATTTTTACTTTTATACCGAGTGAATTGACACCGTTAATTTGAACTTGTCTATCATTTAAATAAGAGTTTACCAAACTGAGCGCAAGCTTACCTAGTCCGTAATGCTCAAGTTTCAAGAGTAAGCTTTCGTGATTTACGCAGTCAAATGCCTTGGAAAGGTCACAAAAGATTCCTATGGCATCTTGGGACGCCTCCCATGCTGTAAATATGTATTTTAATAAGGCGACACCGGCGTCAGTACAACGTCCTTTGGTGAACCCATATTGCTGATCGTGTAATATTTGGTTGGTGTTAAAATGATTAAGCGTTTGATTGAGCATTACCTTTTCGAACACCTTGCTGAATACCGGTAGCACGGATACTGGTCTATAATTGTTGGTGTCTTTACTGTCCCCAGATTTAAAAAGTGGTATAACCTTACTGTATTTCATTAAATCCGTGAAAACTCCTTGATCCACGCACAAATTAAATATTAAAGCTAAATATGGTGCTATAGTCTCGATTATGGATGTACAAACTTTGATAGATAATCCCCATAGATCTTCAGTCAATTTGATTTTGATTTGCCGAAAAGCTTTTATAACTATCATAGGGTTTATATGTTTAAATTGAAATTCAACCGGGCAGCCTGTAACGTTCGCTTTTAATAAATCAATTGAAACATCGGGTGAGGAATTTAAAGCTTCCGTCGTTTTTGTTGTTATATTAGTAAAGACATTTACAAATTCTTGACTTTTAATTTCATTTTTAACATTAAATAAGAATATTGTCCTAAAAAGTCAATATGTTGTGCTACAAAAGTTGAGTAAAGTGACAGAAACGAGTCGCTGCAAAACCAACTCCACGTCTCACGTCTTGTCTGCCCTACCCCTACGGGGAGGGGCGAGGCGGCCTGTAATTATTTTGCATCGATAAAGTGGATCTTAGCTATGAATCAAATAGGTGAACTCTAAACAGCCTGCATGTTTGTGGTTTATAGATATCTATTTTAAAATGTACCACATCCTGTATACCATATTTCAGGCCAATAAATGGCTTTCTCAATAAAAAACTCAAATAATTCATCACAAAATATATTTATTTTCCATTTTATTTCAATTAATTTCATCACTTTCAAATCACAATACAATTTCAATTTTGTTTAAACGAAATAATTTTAATAATAATTATACATAGGTTTTGCTTTTCATTGTTCTACTTACTAACTAGGGATTGGCACTTAGTGAGCACAATAATAACAATTTACATGATTATTTACATTTATTTAAAAAATAATACTTAGTTTTACTTATTATGATAGGGCACTGGGTCGGGATGAAGACGGATCACTACTTGGTATGGTGATGCCAGGTCTTGGCAGACAACGCATTAAAGCCAGTCTTTTGCAGTGTCATGGGGCGCCCGGTTGGGGCGAAGTTCGCTTGACTTCTGCACACTGTGGCGTTACACATTTTGACTACACTTTTGTTACGTAACAAAAGTGTCGTGACGGTCAAAATATTACACTTGTTTCGGTCTAGCTCACATCTGCCAAGAGTGCAGAGTATAAATTGCAATAATGAACTTCCACTTCCAATGGTTCCAATGGAACCAATTCTGTATTTTTAATGCGTTATGTGCAAACTACGTAATATTTTGGACGTTTCAAAGGACGAAAAATGTTTCTTTATCTGAAAAAAATATATTAGCTTTCTTTGGTACAAATTATTTTACTATTTATTAATGCACTGTTTTTAATTTTTACAACAATTTAGGAAAATAAATACTTATTTGTCTAGCTAATGCATACAAAATTGGCTTTTAATAATCTTCATTTTAAACAACGTTATTTTACTAAACCGTAGTGACAAGCCTGGCATCATCCACAATATTCTTCTTAATAATAGTAAAGTAAGTAATATTGCCTTTAAGTGGTATTTGCCTACTCCGAACCTGAGCTTATTCTTAGGTTTTGATAAATAAGCTTTGTCACAACCAAAGTTACGAGTATTCTGCATGACATGGACAGTAGATGTTCAATATAAAATATTTTACAAAAGATATTAAATTATAAGCTTGATAACTTAGATTTTACTTGAAGCCTTGGCTTAGAGCTCAATAATAACTTAGCAGTGATTTATTTTCGTAAGAGTCGGTATAAAATAAAAGTATATTAGTTATTATGCTTTTAATTGCCAAACTTACATCCGGTTCCTGAAAGGCTGGTTAAGAGAAATAACAGCCAATAAATCACTTGGCCGAAATTAGACAATGGCTTATAACTACAGCTCTCCCAGCATAAGTATGCGCTTCGGCAATCATCATCTTCGGATACGTATTAATACCAACGCGCGATTATGAGATCTAATATAGAGCTGTAACAAAAATGGAAGTACTAATCTATTTTGCATTACCAAGATGCAGACTTACAAACTTTTGAGTGACATTTAAATGTCAAAGTGCGACCAAAATAGGTAAACCAAAACTTAATAATAATATGCCTTCAGAAACCGGAAGTCAAGAGCTCAAAAAAGTGAGTTTAAAACCAAGCCAGGGCAGTTTGAAGAACAAGCCTTGCTGCCGAAATTAAAGATTTTCAATAGTTACGTCTTTCAATATAAAATAGGTAAAATAAGTCCTTCAGAAAATTATATGATAAAAAATATATAACTATTGGACTAAAATATGTTCCTCATTTTCCAATATAAATAATAGAGAAGGTTAATTTTGTATATTAAAAGTGTAGGTAAAGGTTATATTATAAACTAAATAATAATTATATTTTAATTTGTTGTAATAGGAACAAAACTATTATTTTATTTTTAAATAATTTAAACACTTGCCCACTAAAACGTACCGTCATTTTGTACAAAATAAATGAAGTAGGTATGTATATGTATGAATATAAAAACTGGCATTGTATATTGTTTTATAAATTCCATTTTACGTAAAAATCTTAAAATAACAAAATTAATCTCGTATATATATTTAAAGAGAAGTACCTACTTACACCGTATAGGAAAACAACTTTACTATTTTACAATGCATTTAAAGATAAAAGAATAACCATACGTAACAATGGACAGGGAAGCTAATAATTTATATAAATGCTTATCTTTTATACAGTTTCAATAATTAATACTTTCATTATTTTGCAAAAATAGGTAAAAATAGGGAATAATTTAGATTTTTTAGATTTAGATTCCAATAAAGTCTACTAAGACGAAGAATAATTATCATAAATAAATAAAAAGCTTACTTAGTTTTATAAAAATAGAATTAAATGCATCATTACAGTTATGGAATCAATCAGGATAAAATATACAAGGATATTTGACGCAAGATAAAAAGTAACAGCAAAATACTTTTCTCAAACATGCTTGGAAATTCGAGCATTATTTTGACAACTTTCTTCGAGATCTAACGAAATTGCTGTACTGGCCGAATAAATTCGGCAATGTTTGTTTGAAAATCTATATCTGAGTGATTAGAGGCCAAATAAATTACTATGAACACTCATAACTGCAGTGCTATTTAAATAAAAATCGAACGAATTTTTTACTTCGACACACATTGTAACCAAGGAGGTATCTTTCAAAGATTGTATTTAAATTTCGATTAGCTTGCAATAGAGCTGTTTAAATTAAACAAAAAACAAATAAGCATAAAAAAGCGCGAAAAGTTATCGTTGTTCGTCCTTGATTCTGGAATTTATAATTGATTAACTTAGTTTGAATTTCCGCGCATTATTTAAGAAAAGTACTGTACAAGCCTTGGCCACAACCAGGCATCGATGGAGTCACGTATGTGTGCCTCGGCTTCTCCTGGGCCAACATTTTCACGATCTTCCATCAATGCCCCTTTTGCAGTCCGCGGCAATAATGTACTACCTATAGCTTCAAGAGAAACACTTATTTTACAAGAGTTTTATTATTTCTTCATATTAAATCACATTTAATAGTAAAGAAGTAATTGTATCGTTCGAAATCGAATTTTTAATTTTATTTTGCGTCAGTTTCGTTTTCACCTAAAACTCCTATGGAAGACAAAAATTATAAATTCTCTTATAATTTATATCTTACTACAAACAGGACTTCCTTTTCTAACTAAATACATACCTATTTACAGAAAAGGACAACAAAAACATTTAAAAAATACTAGAATTCGTACTCATATTTATACAAATCATTAATTATTTAGTTCACTTGCACCGAATATCTAGTCCGTATTTTAAACCCTGTACTATCTAGCACCTTTTTTCTCTTCACCTTTTTTCTCTTCACCTGATTTCTTCTCAGCTGAAGCCTTTTTCTCTGCTTCTGCTTGTTTATCAGCCGCTGCTTTCTTTTCTATCTCAGCCTTTTTCTCCATCTCAGCTTTCATAACCGCTTCAGCCGTCTTTTCCGCCGAAGCTTTCTTATCCGCTTCGGCCTTCTTTTCCGCCGAGGCCTTTTTGTCAGCTTCAGCTTTAGCTTTTTTATCGGTTTCCGCCTTCTTCTCAGCTTCAATTTTCTTCTGCTCCTCCGCTTTCTTTGCTTCTTCAGCTTTTTTGTCTTCCTCTACCTTCTTTGCTTCTTCTTCCGCATTCTCTTCGGGCCACAACACCTCAGGATGATTCATCATATAATAAATCATTTGCTTTTCACTACCGTATGTAGAAGCTTTTGTACCGAGACACATCAAAAATTGAGGTCTTTCCAAAGTTTTATCACAGGCAACAGAATGGAAAATATGTATAAGACTGTCGTCGGCAGCCCTAAATACGGATAAATTTGATTTGATTAATGTTTCGAACATCTGAACATCTTCCATTCCCCAGCCTTTGATTTTCAAGTCAAATCCTCCGACTCGTTCGAAATCGCATTTATACATAGCTAGAATACCGAAACCGTATTGTCTAAAGTAACCGAGTTCGTTACTTATTCCTTTACTGTACTTTAAGTTAATCAATTCCTTTTCGGTTTTAATTTCTTCTTCCTCTGGCTCCTCATTCTCTTCCATTTCTTCTGGATTAGGTTCATCAGCCATCGTATCACCTAAAAGTTTATTATAATCGTCACTATTTACCACTTCATTATTGTACTCACTAAAAACTACTGGGAAATATACTTGGTGATATTTGATAGTGTGTATCCTTATTCTCCTAAGAGTATCGAAATTAAACATCATATCTACATCAATGAAGAATATTAGATCATCATCGGAGCAAAGTTTCAGTCCCTCCGTCAATGCAGCACCTCTCGAGAAAGTTTCCGTGCCCATCGTCACCACTTTAATGTCTTTACCGTACATATCGACATAGTAGTTGACTAAATTCTCAGTGTTCTTATAGTCTAGAGGACTATTAGTATCTAGGTATACAACGACTATCAGTGACACAGCCTCATTGGTCTTCAGTACGATGTCTTCATAATTCTTCATGAACCTTCCGAATGTTTCTTGTCTTCCGGACAGAGGCAGTATAAAATGTATTCTTCTATCGTACACTGGATATTCCTCGGAGTTGTCATCGCCCCATTTCAATACATTAGGCAGGTTCTGTAACTTCATCAGCCCACTTTCAAGTGCTTCTCTAACGTTTAACTTATCAAGGAAGCCGTCTTGTTGCTGACGAGACTCATCAAAGTCTTCGTAGTCGACTGGGTTGACATCAGACTTGTCTAATATTTCTGGATCTTCGAAAGGAGGTGGGTCTCCCATTGGCAGTTCTCTGATCTCCATGCCTGGAAATATTTAATATACATTAATTGTTTAATTACATTATACGATTACCAACTGGTCAAAGACATGAGTCGTCTCATATTGTCATAATCCAAGTTTTGAGTTAACAAAATTTGAATTACTGTCGAGCCAGCGACATTTAAGAAGAAGATTGATGCAACCAACACTTCCATCCTAAGGTTGTCAATAAGACATAGTTTTATGTTTATGAATCTAGACAAAATCGTACTGGTTGCTAATTTAATTGAATAATTTTTTTATTTTTTTTGTGATTACTTGAACTCACACACTGACTTATTTATTATTAGTATTATTTATTATAATGTTAGAAATATAGTATAATTTTACAATGTTTGTAAGTATGTGAGCACCATGCATCTATCACATAGTTAATTTATGTCATTCCTTCATTTTTCATTCTATTTACCTATCGTGGTAGTAATCTTATTCTAGGTGCATTGTCTTCACATATAATTATAGAATTAGTGTATACAAGATATAATGATTTTATTAAAAGAGTAACGGTGGAGTTTCTTGCCCATTCTTCTCCATACGAAAACTATCTTTTGGAATGGGCGACTAGAATCAGTTATTATTATTTTTTGTAAAGTTTGTCGTTCAAAAGTGCCTTTTTTGTGCCTAATTGAAATAAATTATTTGGCTTTGACTTTGAATATTACAATAATTATGATACATTCAAATATATTCTTGCCATATATGTCAATAAATAATAAAAAATAAATTAATCAACTATTTGTTTAACGCAGAAAAAGAAACAAAATTACAGCCACGTTGGCTCTACAACAGACATGACTTTGTCAATGATATCTTCATCTAACTCACTTGTAAAACTCTGCTGCAAATAGGCGTGCCGCCTCACAGCTGCCGTCATCTTCCGCCCCCTATACCTCCTGTACTTCAGCAGCAAGTCCAGTACGTGGTCAGCGCCGTGCAGCGGCTGCAGCCGCGTGTAGCCGTACAGCAGCTCGTTGAAGTCGATCACGCGCCCGCGCTGTCGAGATGGCGCGTTTATTATCTCCATCACCTAAAATGATTAAAAGTAGGCTGTTAATTTTAGCATTGTCAGTAAATAATAGTCTATTCAAGAGGTACAATTACTTTTTATCAACAAAACGGAATAATCATTCATTACACTGTTGACTGCTACATTCACAATTAGAAGACTGCTGTGGCTATTCCAAAAATCTATACCTTTTTTCTCTAGTTATATATCACTTTTGTATTACCGACGACGCTCACATTTTTTGTCATTATCACTAGCCCAGTTCTTTTTTTCTACTTTTTATGGCCGCGGGTTCATCCCGTCGATCTATTTTAAACCACGTGGAGCTTTACGAAACTTTGGCCATCGCTAATTCGCTCGACCTAAAGTCCGAGGTAAATCACATAGATGGGCCTAGCGCTTTCTCTCATATTACATTTCAATAATCCTCACGCGCGTACGCTGACGACTTTTTACTTGTTTTCTTTTTTTAATTATAATATATGTTGTGTTCTTTACCTGGATTCTGCGTTTCATTGTTCATCTATGTCGTGCCAGGGACTCCCGAGTGACATTTAACTCAAACGTAGCGAAAACATTTTTATTTTGCTACACTACGTTTCGAGTTCTTAAAGGTTTACAAAATCATTTTAAATACTAGTAGTCCACAGTTATGGTTTGTCTTTTGTCTAATTCTCTATAAAAACTTACCTCTCTGATAACGTCATCCAGAGCTTCTCGAAGTGGTCCTTCGATCCGTCTCTTAGGATTGGAGTGACTGGCTGAGTACAAGGACTTGCTGATGAAGTCGAATGGCACTATATCTTCCACCGTGTTCGGTTTGTACCGGTTCATGTCTATTGGAGCTCCTGGAACGAGAATCATAACTATATTTATAACCAGACCATAAAGAACGAGAAAACGAGTAAAAACCTATTTAGTTGAACCCATTGATCACATCGCATGACTAAGAATGATTGTAAAGATTTTATTTTATTTCATACAACTGATGTTGATAGAATTTTTTGTGGTAGGGGTAGGACCCGTGGGGTTTTGGTCGAAAGGTTATGTGGAGTCCGACATAACCCTCCGTTCTGAGACGGAGGGTAGTTAGAATAGTAGGAAATCGCCAGAATAAAATATAATCATTTAAATGGTTTTCACTTTTTGGGATCGGTCAGAATTAGAAGAAATATTCCAATCGGCGTTTATTTGAAATTACACGAGACCGTTTACTAACTCAACTCAAAGCGGTTAGAACCGCGACTGCTGAGCGCAGTTCATTCATATACGAGCTATAATAGTGAGAGTTCTCACCTAATATTTTATTATTCCCCAAATAATCAGGCTCCCCGATCTTGGCTGGGAACAGCGGCACGTCTTCCTGCAGCTTATAGTTGGCTACCAGGTCTTCAGGAACATCCAGCTCTTGCATGGCTGAGGCGATGTCACGGTGCAGGTCTAGGGAACGCTCTCGAAGCTCTTGAATACGAAGGTTCTGGAATCAGAGAGAATAAGAGTGAGATTGGGAAGAAATTAAGTTATGGTCAAAATGAATATGTATTGGCAACAATTGGAGGACTGCGTCCAAAAGTGGATTGCGTTACCTAAGCTGATGATGATTTTTAAAGATATTTCCTAATATTACTATCCTTTGAAATCAGTTTTAATGAGAACCAGCCGGACCAAAACTGTAACAAGGCGGATATCAAAAGCGAGGACCAATTTCCTACATTTCAATAATTATGTTTTCTTCTCATCTAAAAAAGGACTTATTCATAATTCGGCGATAACTAGCTAAAGGTGGTTTCAGATAGCCTTCAACAATGAGACACTTTATTATCTTTACACTCTGCTAAGTAGGAGTACAGCATTCTCTCCGATACAGGCGACTACCTATACAGAGGTTATTTTCGTTGACATGATCACAAAATTTCCAAAAACTCTTTATGATAACAATTTTTATAAAGAGCCATTCAAATGTTAATGCATTTAATGCACCCGCATTATCTTGTTTACATCCGTTATCCTACAGTGCGAGTAAATTAATATTGCACTAAATATTTATAAAGGTATATAAAATAGCCATGTGCTTAATTGAAAAACGATTATTCGGACAATAACATCATGTAGTTACCGATTTAAATCTTCATCTTCCTATGATTTTTAGAGAACAACATGGCTGTCTTTCCATTATCAGTTCTTTTGTATTTATGTACCTACTAATGGTTTGTTTGGTAAAAGAAATAAAAGCAACATAATTTAGGTAGTCAAGGAGGAGCTCGTGGCTAAGTAATAACTGCCGCACGGGTCGATCCGTCAGGTTAAGCTACGCTTGCCGGGGTTGGTCTGTGGATGGGTGACCATCTGTACGTACCGAGACTCCTCCGTGCCTCGGAAAGCACGTTAAGCCGTTGGTCCCGGCTGTCATTCGTGGATCTTTGACAGTCGTTACGGGTCGTCAGAAGCCCGAAAGTCTGACAACCAGTCTTACCAAGGGGTATCGTATCACCCAATTACTGGGTTGTGGAGGTCAGATAGGCAGTCGCTCCATATAAAATACTGGTATTCAGCTGCATCCGGTTAGACTGGAAGCTGACCCCAACGTAGTTGGGAAAAGGCTAGGCAGATGATGAATTTACTTAGGTAGTCAAGAAAGAAGATTGAAGCAGTGGTGGCCCAGTGGCCCCGACCTATGAGTTCTAGGTCGTGGGTTCGAACCCAGGTAAGCGCTTTAAATTGTGTTAATAATTTCATCACCATTACTCTCAAAACGGTGAACCAAAAATTCGAAGACATTTTGACATGTACCAAGTTACCAACCCGCACTGGTAGATTACAGCCCACTCCCCTCGAAGATAAGAGGCCTCTATCCCAGCAATGGAACATTATAGGCTAAACATTGTAAAACAACCAGAAACAGACAATCATAGGGACAGCCGACAGAAGTGAAAACTTAAAACTATGAAACACGCAACACGTTCGTCATACTCATAGCTATACAGATACACTGTTAACATTAGCATGTTGGTGACGCAAACCCAAAAGATTTTCTCCTCCCAGAAATCACTCAACGCGCCTAAAGAAGTTTTCACTTCAAAAACATTGACTAGGCATGGTTCTCTACATTCAAGGATTGGTCTCATGAAAACCACCCACGTATTATTGTGTTATGCTTTCAACAAGAACTAGTTTGAAGAAATTATTTGTTTGCATTAGTGCACAGCACATCTTAAACAAAGGATAATTCACATGTTATTAATAAATGGTCAAAGTCCGGAATAGGCCTGTAACTTTCCACATCAAACAACGCAAATGCAGAGTGTTCATTGGCTAAGCAAGCCAGATTCCTTCAATGAGGTAGAATGTTGCAGACACACCACCTGACCAGCTTTCCAGCTGCATCAAGATTCTAAGAAATAACTCACAATAAAACCTCCATCCTGTACTAAATTCCGGACCATTAAAGTCACAGTTTACGGCTGAACCAGATTAAAAAGATAAAAAAATGGCGTGCAACCTCATCTGTGTAATCAAAGACTCATAAACTATAACGAAGTGGGAACCTCTAAAAATAAATCAACTCTGGATATTCCCTTGATTGGAAGTATGAATTTAGCAAGCTTTATGGACTCAATGGATAGTAGGGGTATACCCTGGCTGTATTACCTACTACGAAAAATCTGGAATATGTATCCACATCTATGAATAAATGATTTGATTTTGACTTTGAGATATCCTGTCTCAAACTCAAAGTCAAATCATTTATTTCAAATAGGCAAATAAAAAGCACATTTGAACGTCAAAATTTACAAAAAAAACTCACGTATACAAAGTCCAACTTAGCCATAGTTAAGTTTGAAACCTCACGTAAAACGGATGCACATAATTTTTTCCGAGAGCCCCATGCCATTTATTTCATTATCTCAAGCCCCATTTACACGATACAACTTTCTTGTGAAAATGTATGCAAGTTTAGACGATTAGTAGCTATCCTACATAAGAAAAGAAACCATTCAACCTTTGCAACTACCGTCCTATATCTCTCATTTCCCAAATTTATAAGCTGTTTGCCAAAACTATATGCAACTGTCTCACCCGCCAACTAGACGATTATCAGCCCGTTGAGCAAACCGGTTTCCGGAGTGGTTGCTCCACCATCGACCACATCCACACCGTAAAACAGATGATGTTCTACATCTGTTTTACGGTGTGGATGTGAGTTCAGAGTACAACCGGCCCTTGTGTTTAGCTTTCGTCGAATATGATAAGGCATTCGATAGTGTCAAGCACTAGGCCGTGTTTAACTCTCTCCATCGCTGCCAGATCGACGCTCGATATGTGGATGTATTCAGAGAGATGTACGATGCGACAACAATGCAAGTTAGACTGCATGAACTTACGGCCCCAATACCGTTTAAAAGGGGAATGCGAAAACACAAGAATGGGACCAACGTGGTATAAACATCAATGGTGGCTACTTGTCGCACCTTCGGTTTGCGGATGATCTTATCTTATTCACCGAATCCCTGGAAGACCTCCAACGCATGTTAAAAGAACTTTATGATGCTTCCTCCAAGTTGGCTTGAGAATGAACTTGTTTAAGACGAAGGTGATGTTAGGCGTCCCGGATGACTCGGTTTCAGCTATTATGGTTGGAAAAGAGCGTCTGGAGATGGTTGACCATTACGGTTATTTGGGACATGTTCTCTTTTGACAAGGAGTATTCCAACAAAGAGATTTCCAGGAGAATACAGCCTGGGTGGGCGGCATTTAGTAAACTGGAACATATTTTTCGATCCAAAAACATCCCACAGTGCTTAAAAACCCGCCTTTTCAATCAATGAATCCTGCCAACAATGACCTATGGTGCTGAGACATGGGCGCTCACAAAGGAAACTGTTCACTTCATACGAGTAGCACAAAGGGCCATGGAGCGAGCCATACTTGGCATAACCCTACTAGACCGAGTGCGTAACACCGAAATCCGTTGTCGGTCGAAAGTCTTCGACGTCAGAGCTGTCTCCGACGTCGTAGACTTTGACTTTGACTTCGTGATTGCCCTGTGGCAATGCGCCTCATTTGGAGTTGAGAAACACATCTAGTCAGACGCGGAGATGGCCGAAGCAGTAAAGCTTTAACCGAATGGTGGCCAAGGTTAGGCAAAATAAAACAGGGCCATCCAAAAGCGCGTTGGGTTGGTGATATCGTCAAAGTCGTGCAAACACCTGGATGAGGGACGCACGGAGCCGGGAAGTATGGCAAAACAAAGTGTAGGCCTTTACCCAGCAGTGGACTGCTCCAGGCTGAACTGGTGATGATGAAGTTTAGACGATGTACGTTTTATTGTTGCTTAATAAATTTATTGTATGCTACTGGCAATTAAATCGCACTGTGTTTATTAAGCTGTATGTCTGTCATCAGTCTGTATGCTATCTTCATTTCCGAAGTAATCTATTTAATAGTACAAAGGCAAGGCATATCCATACCAGCGACAAAAAATTATTAAGTAAAGTATTGTCCGCACATAATTGTAGTGACTTATGTACATTCCATCTAAACTAAGGCTGGTATTATTCATACTCAGAAGTTTAGATGAACGTTAAAGATCAAAGGCGGGTTGCTTGGTACGTATGCGCAGATTTATAGCTTCCACATAGATCTAGTATCTTGGTCCTATGAAGTTATAACAAATTCCTTTTACCAAACGGTAATTTGTTCATGAAAGGAAGGAAGTCAGCAATCAATCAATTTTGATATATTCTACATATACGATTGTTCTTGTTCTGTTATACTGCAACAGAACAAGAATAAAAAAAATAAAAAAAAATATGTAGAATATCTCAAAATTGATTGATTGCTGACTTCCTTCCTTTTATGAACAAATTATGTTATGTATATAAATACCCTATGGACTCCGGTCTGAAATAAAAAGTTTCTATTCTATTCTATTCTATAAATATGTTTAATATTTAGGTACCACATTCACAACATAATTATCTAAATCAACACATGCATTTCCTATAGCAATATTCAAATTAGTTTAGTTCTTATTCCCCTTTATTATATAACCGCTTTTTATATGCTCGACGCAATCGAGTAAATAACCTCAAAAGACCATTATATTTTTATATATGCATCATTTGACGCTTGAAAAATGGAATAAAAATAACCGCTTGACCCTGATAACTACTAATATTCAAAATAATGTTATAAAATAAATACAAGTTATCGTAAAGCTACTTAAGTATCGTGATTCTTAATTACGCCGAATTTACCATATTCATAGTCAAATAACCAGACACACTTGACATCGGCTGACATCATAACTAGTTACTATTATTGACAAAACCTCGTGCTGGTATCAAAGTGCGAAGCTAACTTGACATATTGTGATTTGTGACGAAACAGCATTAATAGTCAAAATATCGAAAGCCATTTGCAGAAAAGGGCCACAGATTGTTCGGTGTATTGCCCACTATCCCCTCATGACATTTCTTAAAAACCATGATCCAGATGAACTTCTAATGGAAAATTCTAACAATGATCATCACAATACGCGTTTAAATAAACTGTTTTACCAGAACAGAAATCAAAAAGAAAGAAGTAGGTACCTACTAAGGTAAAGTTCTTAGTTTATAGCAAAATGGACGAGCGCAGAAATATGAATAACAAATAACAGAGTAATTGAATATAGACCAAGAAATTGGAGGACGAACTAGTGCAAAACAATAACAATAACGGAACAACTAAATCATCTTCAAAAAATTACTAGGAAAGCAGCTAAAATAATCTAAAACAGTAATTACTAAACACGTGGATACTATATCCGGGAACAACGAACTTCAGGAAACGAATTGTTTTTAAACACATTGTACTAAATCTGAAGCTAGTCATACATTCTAGCAGCCCATATGTTAATAATAAATCTTGGAGAAATAGCTTATGAGTCCCGGCTTACCCAATTTTACAATTACAGGTGGCTGAATTTGAAAGAACCAAATAATAATATGATCATAATTCACCATACATTAAATGACAAGATTTATTTTAAAATAATGCACTGACCGTTAAAAAGAAAATGCGAGAGCATATCAGCGTACCCTGACAGTGATGTAACTAGAGATGAATGTCGTAATTACATAAGACAGACCCCCAAACGCCCGCCCTTCACCACTTCTTAGTGCTTTAACTTGGAAGAAGAAGAATCGCAGCAAACTCTCCAGTACCTGATTAATGACTGTCCCACCAGTACCATCAGACGGTTATTAGTGGCAGGCACCGTCTATCATCCATGATTTGATATCGGAAAAATTATGTCTGTGAGCTTTTTCCTTTACGATGTTAAGCTACAGTCCTCACCTTAAAATAGGAATGTATCCTGTACATCTGTCGGTGGTCTTTCACAGGATGGAGGGTGATGGCTCGGTGCACTTCTCTATTCTTCAGTCTGCCGGTGTACGCCAGGTTCCCGCTGCCGTTGTGGTGCAGAATGGTTTGCATCTGGAAAATGCAAGGAAATTTATGAAAATGACTGAACTGGAATATACTTAGGCACGCTTAATTGCATTTGGAATAACTTCCTAGAAGACGTATGAAAGAAAGAAAGAAAATAAAGAATACTATTATTTGGACACAGTTCGCGAAACACTAATAGCAAAATAAATAGTAAAAATAATCTTATAGCAATATAATAGTGTGTGCCTCGCCCTCACGGCTGCGCCAAAAAGATTCATTTCAGATTAATGCCAGACAAAATGCTGTCTGACGCTGGTTTTCTAATGAACCGCTATGGACAAGTGACGAGCAATACCAACAGTTTCAACTTACCTAATACATAATTTTTATACCTCTAAATAAATATATAAACTAGACAAATGATGAGAAGACAATGGTAAAAATATTTTGGGATTTGTGCAATTAACGGTTGGTTTTTTGTGTAATTGTGTAATAAATGGACAATAAAACGAGGCTCGAACTCGTTGGTGGGCGTGACTAATATGCATGCTAAATTAAAATATTACTTTTAGTATTTATTTATTTAGTATTTATAGCTAGCTAGCTTTTATTAATTTATTATATTATATTATATATATTTCATGAAATAGACGATGATTTATAACGAAAAGGAGCGCCTGATATTACGGAAAAACTAATGGATGTATTTACTCAAAACAAAAGTATTTGAACTTTTGAACAAAAGGGTTCGTAATTTCATTCGGCTGTATGAGCATGTCGGCTGTATCAGAGTAGTTCTTAGATTATTGGACATAGAAAGAGTATCAGAGTAGTTCTTAGATAAGTAATAAGTAATAACACTGTTATTTGAAAATAATTATCTATCATATCATAAAAAATGCCCATTTTTTTTTTTTATTACATAAGCTATTTATTTCCTCCCAAAGTCGAGTTAAAATTAGTGTTTGTTGGAAAAATATATGTTAAATTAGAGCATTTTCTTATAACATAATATATAAATATTTCAGATTAAGTATATAATAGGTCTTTACCTATGTAATTGGAGATTCTATAACCAGAATTTTCAGATTTAATTATCTGTGGATTGGCGCGCAATTCGAAATTCAAATGAATTTTCTTCGACGCGTAAAGCATGCATAGCACTACTGAATCGGCATAGAAACGAGGGAATACTTAATCGAATTGTTACCTGCGATGAAAAGTGGCCTGTACGCGTTCGTCTCAGTGGATGGACCCGGGTACAGCACCTAATTCAGTGCGCACTGATTACAACTAAACACTAAATACAATAATATGAGTACCAAGAAATCGATCATAAAGTTATTTAAAAATTGCTACACCATGGATACTTTCATCTTACAGATTTTCCGATAGGAATTCCGAGACATTATACCTAATACGATTTACTTATGAGAAAGTTTTTTGTTACCTATTGTGGTATAGTAATTTTATTCTAGGTGCATCGTCTTTACTTATAATTATATAACGAATGGACCTATACAAAATATTGTAAAACATTAACGAGTAACGGTGGAGTTTCTTGCCCATTCTTCTCCATGCGAAAACTACCTTTAGGAAGTGGCGATTAGTTTTTTTTTTTTTTAATTTTGGCGTTCAAAAGTTATAGATAGACAGATAGATAGAATACTCTGTATTGTACACCATAAAAATGACAGATATAAATTTAGAAATTTTACATAGTGTGACACAATGGGCGGTAGGGATCTTTTACAGACAACCTTATGTGCCATAAGAAATAAATGATTTGACTTTGACAACAGAACGTCCCCGTGTGATAGTTTTCGACCAACACGCGGCGAAAGCTCGGGCAAAGGTTTGTTAATTATAAGTCCAGGTTTCCTCCCAATGTTTTCGTTTGACAAAACTTAGAAAGTGCTTATGAATAATTTGTAAAGTCACATTGGTAGGTACTTGTCCGGACATGAACCCACAATTCCCGTGCATAAGAGGCGAGGCCTGCCGTCACGACATATTTAATTAAAAACGTTAAACGTCATAATTTGCAAAAAGTTTAATTTATTCTGTTTTTCTCTATGATTACAAAATGCTCCAGAAAACCAAACAGCAAAATACTACGTATCGGCTTGTATCAAAGGTACGTGTAGGTATGTGCACCACTGACGGGTTAAAGGCCATGATCCTTGATAGCTTATGATCTCATTAAATGTGCTCTAACTCTATAACGACGTATATTATCTTTTAATAACTGTCGCAGTTCAATCAGACTGTATTAATGTATTCGGTACGTCAGCGAATATCCATGAGGTAGGTAGGAATTAAAGAAAAAGAAAGAATGAAAAATAGGTTTACTTATTTGTGACAGAAACACGTGCGTGCAAAAAGACAAGAGTAGTAGAGTAGAATAGAGTAGTATTGTAGTAGTAGAGTAGTATTTTTTTATGTTATATCAATAATATAAAAAAATAATATAAATATGACAGAAATAGTCGGAAGTTGCACGTCATGACAGCACAAATCAATTTCAATGGGGGACTGTTTTTAAAAATAATATGGCTGTCGCGTGGCCCGTTTGGTAGACGATTAAGTACACTCAAGATTTAAAAAAGCGATAAGTAATCTGAATATTTATTTATAAATAAATATAATATATATATATATATTTTATACAAATTAAACTTAGTTCTTCTTAATCAAAAAAATACAATTTTCCGGAAAGAGACAAAATTAATACAAAAAAAAACATTCATGACCATAAATAAAATAAAATTTCACAATACTACCACAGAATATATCATAAATGTCAATCCATTCCAATTAAAATAAATGAATGAGTTAGTTTTAAAAAGGTCACAGATTAAAAATGGAGTGTCCCCGCAATTAAAATAAACGATAATTAAAAGATTTAAAAAAATCAGGGTCACAGAATTCAATATAAAATTAAAATTTCATATATGTGTAAGCAATACAAAGAAGCCGAGGATAGCGTGTAACTTTTTGAGAGAGAAATGTTAGTCCGCAGTAGTAGGTACCTATGTCCAGCAGTGGACTTACTTAGGCTGGTGACGACGATATCAAATCAGTAAATTGAATTCAATGTAACAAAATAAACACGTTTAATTTTCAATTACAAAAACCAGAGCCTAAAAAAAATGACTACAAAAAGTCCTAATCAACGCATAGTCACGTAGTTTGTGAGCGATAACATCTTTACCTAATATAATAAATTGCTCTGACCCAGAGAGAGGATTGCAGCAATATCGATAATACACGATGGTCGTGTTGTATAGGAATTAATTATAACAAATATAAAATTATCAGCAGCGATAACGCAGCTCTATTTTTTCAATCCACGTCAGATTGGTTCAAGTACGACTATGTTTAGCCATGATAACACCTAAAAAAATACCTGTAATCGTAAATTAAATTATTAGGATTGGGTTGGCAGAAAGAAAGAAAATAAAATTATGTTTCCGCAATAAACAAAGTAAATTACTAGAAATGGGCTCAATGTTGATACTTAAATATAGGAACGTCTGGAGCAACCTGGACAGCTACCCCCGCTAGCACCATGCTAACTGGGTATTTTTTACCTGATTGCGCGACAGCAAAGACAGTTACGTTATACTACCTACAGCATTCTTTTAGGTATATAATGCTGTAGGTAGTAAAACCTATAAAACATTTAATATACCTAATACGTAACGTTCCAAAAAAAGAGGATTTTTAATCAATTCATTTTAAAAATGCGATAGACTAACTTTCTATACACATAAATTATTATTTCATATTCTTCCTTTACACGAGCGAAGAAAAATTGCAATCTTGCTTTCCTATTTAGTATAATGAACGGGTCTACTGACGTACCTGAGTTGGTGGCCAAGATAGGACTTCGTGTACCGTCTGTGTTTCTTCGGAGACCTAATCTATCTCATGTACCTATTGTGAAAACTATCTACAGGCAAAACACGTATATTTTAAGAGCATGTCGAATGTTTATTATGGTGTGCCGGGATGTTGAGCTTGATTTATTTACGAAATTATAACTAAACAGACATTTAAAAAATTATAACTAAATTTTTCTTTGAAGAGTAACATTGTTGCGTAATGTATATTATTTGTTTTTGTTTATTCTGTTTATTTCTATGTTTAACTCTCACGCTGTTTGTACCGTTTTGTCATTTTTATACATAAGTTTATATAAGTGGAATCTTGTAATTGGCTTTCTTCTACATATTACTACTAACTCGAACGTATTAGCTGTAAGTTTTCTTAAAATGAATAAATTAAAATATCTTAGGGTAACTGTACCCATCCCTTTACCGGTATCCCACGATACCAAAGCTGTATAAACATCGACATAAATCGTCTAGACTCTAGAGGAACTAGGAATTGATACACAGCAGTAATTCAACCTCACGACTACCCGCAGGCAAGTATCAGACAGAAATAGTAACCGTTATTCAACTTGACATTCAGGATACCTATATAAAAGTCAGGTAAGCTGTACTTCAGTCAGAGATATAATGTATTAGCGCATTCTAGTATCTATAGAATTATCAACTTAAATTCTTAAGGCGACACTAACCGAATTTTAATGATTTTATACTGAAGTTCACGTCTAAACGAGTGGTGTTAATGATTTAGAAAAATATATGTTAAATTAGAGCATTTTCTTAATAACTTAATGTACGAACATTTTAGATAATGTTTATATTACATAGTGTAATTAATTTGTAAAGTTATGTCTAACGCGGATAAAAGACTGAGAAAAAGAAAAGACTATCAGTTTGATAGTTTTTGCGTGATTCTCAGTTTTTTCTGAAACCTTCACCAGTTGAAGATAATTTAATTATGCATCTATTGGTACACGTTATTTATTAGAATACCTTTTATTTTACATTATACGTAAAAATGAATAATGCGTCTAATTTGGGACAGCGCTCCTTGATGGTCCTGTTACTGGCTGGACTTACGACGCGTTGCGAGAGCTCAGCACAAAACAAGCAAGCTATCCACTCGAGGCCACTGGCATATATCTGCGTCTTAACACTAATAGACAACGCACAGCTAAAACCGCTGGGTCTACTAATATTACAGAAGAGCTCCTTATACAACGAAGGTGAGCACGAAGGAAGCATTTTTGAAAATACATCCCTAAGGGGGATAAATAGGGGGAGGATACGCAGTTCAGTCTGCCTTTTTTTTGGAATCCGATTTGGTGCTTTTCTTAAAACAAATCTTCAATTGAATTGATTTGTGCTCTGAACCAGATAAATCAATTTTTCGAAACGCGAAACATCTACAGTTCCCAAGATATTTTGCAAAAGCCAGAAAGAATATTAACTTCCTAGATAAGTAACTAAGTGATGATTCACATCACTGATGATACACTCACGGCAGAGCACACCACAACCAGTTGCAAAGCGACCTTAATAAATCTCCGAAACACCATGCGCAGCATAAAATATCCAGACAAGCCACTTCCCTGAGTAAATATTCCAAACATTTGCAAAATCCACACTGCTTTCTAAACACTGCATATCTCTTTCATTGCCAGCTCAAAAAATAAATAACGTTAATGTACAAACTACTCAAAATATTTACGAACACAAATGTACTAAAAATCCTTGAAGCGATTTTCCGCTTTTCGAAAAACAATATCGATTTCTCGAAAACTAAATAGTTTTTCGTGTTTTTCGTGCAAACAATATGATACTAAAATGTTAAAAGGCGTCTGTTTCGTGTCTAGGTATACTATGACCTAGATCTGTTGGTATGTCAGTAAATCACGACGCCTGCCCTGGTATTTGTTTCACTAGGTGCTGACAACTTGGAACCATTGGTGCGGGGGTTGTGAATGGAGCTAAGTTAATTTTAAACGTTATTCAATTCACTTTTCTGCACCTTACGTAACAGCTGTGTTTAAGGATGCCTGTTTCTTTTTTCATGCGGAGACTCTTACATAGTTCAGTTAACATAACATCGCCATCATCACACCTATATTCCCCGAAGGGTTAGGCAGAGGTGTACCTATAGTACACCTACATTTCGCTAAGGACCTGGACTGCTACTGAGAAATGCCAAATGAAAAAACCCAATGCCCGACCCGGGAATCGAACCCAGGACCACATGCTCAGCATTAGTGCTTGCGACCATTATTCCAACGAGGTAGTAACTTCAGTTAACAATCCTAAAGTTTGACAAGCAAGTACTGTTTGCTTGGTATATTTAACGATACGTTTCTTCATATAAGAACTGAGCATTGGTACATGGTTTTGGTCACGTATGCAAAATCTTGTTAGTCACATCCTGCGGGATGCGCAAGATTCGATTAAGGCTTTATGATCAAGTAATGAACTAAAGTAATCAAAAGAGCTGATACTGATGTAAGTGAAGAACGTTATTAGAAAGTAACAAACATTTTTGAATAAGCATGGTAAATGAGTTGCGTATAACTCTAATTGCTATATGCTTTAAAAGTAAATAAGCGCGATGATAATACAAGGCTTATTGTAACTTGAACCAGCAGAAGGAAGGCAAAATTTGGTCTCATCATCGCCTAAAAATTCGTACCTAACACTATATCTATGCCACATGCATACAAAGAGCTAGTTTAGTCCGTCTGCTTAAAACTGGTCAGGATAGTAACTAAGGATATGGAAAAAACTGATCAGAATTGGATAAATACGAAATTATTTCGTTCACATTACTATAAAAAGTCTCTGTAATGCTAGAATAAGGAACATGGAAAATAAACTACACTACCTACGTGTATAAAGGATAAGTACAAATTTTAATCAAAATGTTTCAACTGGGATTTAGAAAAAACTTAATATAAAATTGCCTTGATTCGACTATATTTTAGTACACATCTTCATGCAAAGGGACTGAAGTTGATATCTATGGACTGAAGTGATGGGAAAAATAGAAAATAACATTAAGAAACAAGAAAAGAAAACAAAAAGGAAATCAATTTGATTACATTCCAATGTGCAAAACTATCATAATCAAAATGAAGATAAGAATCACAAAATTAAGAGGAAAGTGTCGTCAACCAATGCGATGTACTCGTACCTACTGGAACAAATTGCTGGCAGAGCCGAGCGAAAGTGCGCTGAGAACAACAATCTAACTGTTGTAATAATTGAATTAAACGTATTAATGCGGTACATTCTCGATTTTATACCGTGTACAGTTGAAAATGTGTTTGTAGCAGAGGTGGTTTGTATAGTAGATGACTAGGACAACGGTTTCATTAAAATATGGTTTTGATTGCATCCAATGATGTTGAATAATGAGTAAACCAATTTGAAATAATCTAGACTACTGCCTGATGCAAGTAGATCAGAATTATTCCTTATAAAGGTCTATGAACCCAAGAAATCAGTAAAGAGAAATAAAACAAGAGAAGGGATTGAGTTAACAAAAAATGAGCATAATCGTCCTTTTAGGAGAGCCCATTCCCAAGCAGTTAGCTGGCTGCAATCAGCTTGGACACCTCGAAAAATATCCTAAGAGATAAAATTGCAATCATTTCACAAAATCTGATAACCACTATTAGTTTATAACATTAAATTGTACCTGATTGAAACCCTAAATCATCTTCCATAATAATAACAAATCTATTTTGAGCCAAAGACCACACAAAACCAAACTAAACGTTTTTGCGACAAACGGACGAAGATGGAACAACAGCAAACGAATCAAAACATAATTTAGCAAAAATTTAATTCTCAAGCAACCGGGCGAGCTCGTCCGTTGCGACCAGTTTTTATAAAAGCATTGTGTGTAAATACGGACATCAGTCTTTGTCGGCCTTTGTCACAGCACCCACTTTCTTTGGGAACTACTGCTTTTTTGTCTAGATTTGGATTTGTTTCTTTGGGTTGGGGTACTACTTCTTCCCTCGTATCATCTTCAGCAAGAATAGCTGTTGCTGTAGTAGACAGATCAACCAGTTAGCCATTTGTATCATTCATGATGTTCTTAACATGGACTTTAGCATCTACGTACAATGGAGTTCGCAGGGAATGTAGTACTCACAACTCTTGGTTAGGCTAATAAGCTCTGGCTTAACAAGATTAGTGATAGGATTGGCAATTAGGAAGGATCCTGCTAGTGAGAACCTTAATGTGTTAATTTCGCACTATCGCCAAAGTTGTTCATCCTCTTACAATACACTTTTAATTTTACAACACGCACGAAAGGAGTCGACAGAGGTAGCTCTTATTCCAGTTCTTTGAAATACGTCGTGTAAATCGTCACACAATCAGTAAATTTACTGTGTGAACGAAAACAATTGCTAAAGTGAAGTCTCGGAGGCTCGCCACGTTAGATGAGGAGTAATGTCGAGTAATCCAGTTGACCTATTAATTGCGTTGTGAGGTTCTCTGAATAACTACAATGAACCCTTGATCGCGATGACACGAGATCAACGACTTCCTTTATCTTAACAAAATAATTACTGTAGTATATCAAATCGTACTTTAATGAACATTGATGATCAAAGATCTGGAAGATGGTAAATAAACTGAAAGGGGAAGAAGATTACGCATCGTAGAGAAAATCGGAGTTGGCGACTAGGGAAATAGGCTTAGAATATTACGATTAAATTGACCCAATATGCCTTAAGTTGTCATTATTACCAAGTATCCCATTCACTGGAAAGGTTTCTTAGTTAACTTTTAAAACAACACAATGTATCACGCGATGGCCTATTTCTCCAAAACAATTATGTTCAGAATTTCTCAGCAATCTTACCCCTACACCTTTTTAGAAACATTAGGAACTAATCAATAATCGTATTAGAAACTTCCCGTCTCCATCAACTCGAGCTTGATGCACTTGCTAATAGAATCTTGGTGTGATAAAAACGAGTGATATTGGCGTACTTTCTCGAGACGGCCGACAACCGGTCCTGGCGCCCTATATCTTAGAGTATACAATGTTGATGTTGAGACCTACGATATGACTTTAAAACGAGAATGCGAATGTCGAAGCGAATGGTTATTTAATATGGGTTGAGAAGGAAATATCAAACGACGTAAGCTTAGGCAGAATCGATTATTTAGTATCAAAAGCTTAACACGACATTAAACTAAGATATGGATCGTGCGTGCCTACACGTGCACACATAAAATCTGAACTACAAATGAAAATGTCAATGCCCAAAATAAATCAAATATTTCCATTGCCAGATCACTCGAAAACCGATAAAGACATTGCCAAAACTGTATAAATAAAGCCACAATCGAATCCTATCCGTGAACATTTAAAAATTGTCAGAACAGTTAAACGACCTCTTAAACTAACGAAACGGTACACTATCCATCAATTTACTTAATAAAAACTGTTGTATATCCAATAAAATCGTTTGCTGAATGACGCGATACTGCAAACAGATGCGACCTGATTTGAGGCTGTGAAATTACGAGCATTGTCCTCCTGTGACTTTATTTGAGAATCATTTCGTCTCGTCAAATGATGGGGACTTTAAAAAAAATAATTGCGTTGTATGGACACAATACAGAGTGCCAGTTTCCATAGGGGTGTATTGAACGAATCTGAATGAGCTTTTATACACGAGTACGTACGTCCGGCACGTGCAAAGCAGCCTCAGCCCCCGTTAGGTACTACCCTTGCTCAGCGCCTGAACTTATCTTCACTAGGAAAGAGTAATTTGCTATGGAGTAGCCACTCACTTTTTCGAAATAGTACAGTCCTGAAGAAGAAATTGCCGATGATAAAACCACAATAACGACAGCCGCCTACATATTGGCTGCAAATATTTCAACGAATGTGAAAACATAAAACATTACAGATGACGACGTTAAGTATTATAACCTAGCTTTATGTTAAATGTTACTACTTACTGTGCCCTAACATGGTCAGCATAGTCCTCTATAGTTTAGCCTAGTCATAGCCTGTAACTGTGTGTACATTGTGAATATCAATAAATTTAAAAAAAATGTCAAAAGCAAAAAATTACAATAAGTAGTTTTTGTCACGGAATCAATCAAAAAAGCTTTCCTCACTGAACAATCAGTTTCTCCGTCTTTAGCCTTGTTGAGCTCATCTACTCCTCTAGATACCTACTTGGTTTGGATTAAATACGTCAATCTTATCAGTTCTACGTCACACTTTGTACAATCACTTCCTATTTCTAGATAGTGAAACTATTGTAACAGTGCTTTATCTCCGATGTGATTTTACTGACAGCTGTGCCCGACTTTACGTTATCAATATCTAGTACCTCTACCCTCTATATACTATTTAAAAAATCTAGAATGTCCACAAGATAGGCTGATAAGAGGTTGCTAGGTTTAATGAATTTTAATATTGCGCTAGCAGAACACGTTGAATTATTAGCTTAGTTTAGAATTTAGGTCACCAAGACGCTGTGCCTAGTTTGGGACCCGATTTAAATCTGTCGAAAGTCTTTATAGTTGTTAGTATTTTATTTTGTTACTTGTTTGGTTAAGAACTATGCAAGTTAAAATAAATTAATCTATACTTACCAATATTATGCCGTCATTGTCCAAATTACTTAATTCTCTTTTTGTTACTTCTTACGTATCAATGGTTATCCTTATGGCTTTGATTTTATATTCGTCACATTATGTTTGGCGAGATCGTATCAATGAATAAATATTAAGTGATTTTGTTAGAAAGAAGATATGAATCAGTGTTAGCCACTAATTGCAAACGATCTATTATATTCTTTTATCGCGCACGTTCTCCTTTTGCGGCCTGCACGTGCAGTGCTAGCTCCAAACAGCTGTCATCATCGAGTTAGTGGGTGATGACAGCTGATTCAAGGACTACAATGAATTACTTCAAAATGTCTGAAACAACAGCATCTGTTTTGTGCTCGACGTCATTTGTTAGCTGAGTTACAACTAAATCTGTTAACAATAATAAATTATAATGTCCTACTGGAAAAGGATCACGAATGTGTTAAACCATTTGATTGATGTTCCATCGTAGGAGGCAGAATATTTTTTGTTCTCTTTTATAGCTCCTTTAAATATTTACTACTTTAGTTACCCATTAGTTAAATCATGTTCAATCCACTGCTTGTAACAGATCTTGTTTTGGGCTATATTTATGAAAGTATTAGCTTAAGTAATGGATAAATAAACAACATTACTAAATTGTTTGTAATCCATCATGTTTAAAAAGTAAGAAACATGACACCAACACAGGTAAACAGTTATCTCCAACCTTTCATTTTCGAACAGCCAGTTAGTGTCGATCGAAAATCCGTCGCATCCTTGACTGCCAGTATCTTATCTATTGATAAGTTCACATGTGCAGATTACGGTTCTAATACAAATCGTAGTATTCTTTCTAGGTACTTATGTGTTTTTGAATCAATAAAACGTTTTATTTATTTACACTTACTATTACAAACATGGTACTCAACTCATGGTGGTAGGCAGAAACTACAAAACGCCACCTGATAACCCGAGAAAGTACAAAACGCCTCCTGATCCTTACGGATCGTATCAGGTGGCGTTTTGTACTTTCTCCTCAATCCTTTTGCTTCGTTTACGTTCATACATCGGTCATACACGCACGCCGGTTGCGAGTACTACGCACCTGTCCTTTTTGAAGAACATCACCAATAAGGTCAATATGTGTCCTTCCCGGCGTTTCCACTCACATCTGCCTTGAAAATAACCTTTGTTAGTCTCGTTTTTCTCATCCTCTCAACATGATCAAACCATGTAAGCAAACTCTTTTAAGTGTTTGTCCCTAACACCTTCTTTTAACCGCACCGTTGCCTTATTATCACATACTTACTTCTTACCTGATTAATAATATCTTTAATACGAATACGTAACGGGATTGTCACGATAAAAACTTAATTGCAATTTTTTACAACCAGTTTATGACGTGATATAAGTATCGTCCTCCTGTCCCCTAATAACAATAAACTGATCATAATTTTAATTTTGTGTTGGTCAATTATTCCGATTTCTGTCAGATTATACCAAACAACGCTTTTAAAACACATTGACAAAAACAGTGAACTCTGACTCTGTAATATCATTTACCCTTTTCTTACCAACATGCTGATCACAGACTTTTATACTACTAGAATGCAAGGTTCTGAGATAACATTTCATAACCACCAGGACCTTGTTCGTTTAGTTTGGTTACTTAACATACAGATTCCTATATGGACCACACAGCATACCAAGTGCACTATACAGTTGAGTCAACCACGACGGAGAAAAGAATTTCCGTGTGAAATGTTTTGTATCAAGCTATTCACGGAATACAAATGTCTCACACAATGGAGGATTAGTTGGATTTTGTAATAAAATCAGTGAATTATTACTGAAGGGTACCTAAAGCTAAAACCGTGATCGGTTTATACCAGAGCAAGCGAATAAAGATTTTTGATAAGGGTAAAAGTAGGTACTTGTTGTGATTCTTATTAAGGTAGATCACGAAATGACATTTATGGCAGAGAGGAACCTAAACAAATAATGATCTGAAAACTGGGGTCCTGCTGGATGCGTAAAACGAAAGACCGGTCGATGTGACGACGCTTGGTGAGCTCCAGCAGGAGACGTCTTTCGGCTGAAATGACGATGATTATGCTGACGCTGTTATGCAGCAAACATAAAAGTTTAGTAATCATTGTTATCTTATGTTCCTTAAACCTGCTAAATACTAAGAAGGTGCTTATGGCACACCTTATTTGCACAAGATATCGTAAATGCACACTGCAAGTGAGAACATGTTAAAAGTGGCCCTTTTAACATGTTCTCGCTTGCAGTGTACTGTACAGTGCACTTGCTTGATAATGTGAAAGTATGAGATGACATACAGACATATTGTCTTGAAGAAAACCAAAATAACCTGCAGGATAATTGCGTAATATACTAACCATTGTAATGCCTTTCATTTTGATAATTCGACGACATTCATTGTGGTTTAAGAGTGGATATCCTTCGGATTGTGAAATAAAGTGCGGTGTAGAAATATATGAGGTATTCATTCAATCATAACTCCTCTTAACAAAGTTAAATATACTCAGCACTTGATAATACAGGGACGACAAAGAAATGTACATTTGTTTAGGATTGATGATGAAATCAACCATTAAAAAGTCAATGACATATTAGTCATTGCTTGAAAATTGAGAACAATTAAGACTTCTCCCGTATCGGCCATAATTATATGAGGAATAAACACATGACTCGCTAAAATTGCGAGCAACCTATCAAGCTCTGACTGCCCAGAGGGCCTAAATAAGTCACTAGGCAAATCGCTTCCAAAGCGTTTCGTATATCTACAACAACGATCAACAGCTTTCGGTAGCTTATGTCAGTCAGTAAGGTGCGCTGGACGTCCTTTAACTATCGCCTCTCCTGAAGGCTATTTCATTCAATAAAAACTCCTCTGACCTCATCAAAAATCTGCATGTCAAAAGATGGTCACGTCAACATCTCTACTTAAGCTGTCGGCACCAATTTGGAGGCAATGAAAGAACAACGGTATAAAAGGAAGCACCCATTTGGACCCCTGCAGTGTAATTGAGGATCGCACGCGAGGATGTGTCAATCTTAGGAGAACAGATGAAGCTGACTGTCTTTCCTTCCCGATTACAGTCGTTGGGCGGAATATAACTCTTGATAAACTAAAAATAAATGTAAAGATGATTATAATAAGCTATTTAAACAAACTTCTGGTTAACAGTCATGGCAGTTGGGAGCGTCACTCGCTAGTTACCCATAACCACGCAACTAGGATGGTATCAGCAGGTAAATTTGATGTACAGAATAAGGAATTATTTTGGCGATCGAACGCTTGATAAAAGAGTGCCATACCTTCTCAACCAATTGCCTACTGATATAAGAAGTCAGGAGAAAAAAGGTAAATTTGCCAAATGACTTAAGCAGTTCTTTTTCAGGAGTTTGTAAGCGATGTTTTTAGGAAAGTAGTTTGCAGATTGTTGATGGAGAGCAAATAAGTAATTAAGTAGGTAGTTATATAAGTTGTAATGTATGTTATAGTGTGTATTTTTTCTGTTCTGTTCCCACAGACAAACCGTGAAAACGGTTTTGCGGGGCATAGATCTTAAGTTAAGGTTTTTTTTTATACCGTTCATGATAACTGAAACAATAATAAATAATACATAGTTTGAGGAATCGCGTTTCTGGTTGAGAATCAGGAAAGGAGCTATTTCGATTTTGAGGTCCATCAAAATGGACTATGTACCAAAAGCTCTTAAGTCATAAATGGCTTATTGGGTCACCTACTGATAAACACCCGAAACCATTTCATACTTGAATTTTAATTTGTAATTAATCTGGTTGCATGATAGTGAAACAGGTCATTTATCTTAAATAAGTAAAATCCAGATCTACATTATTTTATTATCAAGTGCCATCGTTAAGCTAATGACTGTTGTAAGTGGCGCTGAGTGCTTTACTCAAGCACTTGTTACACTTTTAGTATACTAATTGATCACTAATCATGTTTTAAGCACTCATCAACAATAAATAAAAGTAGAAAACAAAAGACTTAACCTATCACTAAGGCCCGTATTACAGAACCTCACTCAAGACTCAAGCATTACTTAAAACTAGTTTCAACCAATCAAAAGGCTTTAAACTAGTTTTAAGTAATGCTTGAGTTTTGAGTGAGGTTCTGTAATACGGGCCTAAGACATCGATTAACGTCAGTTTCTTGAATTTTTGACTATAGCAGTCAATATTAATGAACACATTATGATCAAGAGGATAAGTGTCTCTTCTCGAAAAGCAACTGATTTTTAGTACCTACCATCGCCTTCTATTTATTTTTAGTTAATAATAAATACTTAGAAGGCTATGGTAGGTACTTCACCCAAAGATAGGCACAAAAGCTACCGCGGTGTGTTCTGTGGAGCTATTTGAACTAGAATTACCCAAGTAATGGGACGCCGCTGAATCATCGCCCATTAACACTCCTAAGTAGCTAGTTTACCACATTTAGCTCTTACCACGTAGGGCTTAAACACACGAAAGTATTTTTGTGGGATTAATTTTGTTCATTTATAACATAACATCACGCCTTGTTTCCCCGAAGGGTTGGGCAAATGTGTATCTATAGTACACCCACATTTAGCCAGTTATGTTTAAGTCCCATGGATTTGTGCACGATTAATGGCAATAGGGGCGAGTCTATTGCCTTCAATCGTGCACAAGTACAGAATCTGGGTTACTACTGAGAAAGTCCAGAAAGAAAAACCCAATGACACTGCCCGACCTCGGAATCGAACCCAGGACCTCAGCAGTAGCGCTTGCGATCACTAGACCAAAGAACGAGTCTTCAATCTATACTCCATATACATTAACGAAGTCAAAACTGTACATTGAATATTTTTGAAAAACAGTAATTGCTACGAGGTGTGGGAACGAGTCTGAGGCCGAAAATATTGTTGTTTTTTAGATTTTTGTCCGTTTGACTGTTTGTCTGGATTGGCGCAAAAACGGCTGAACGGACACAGAAAGTTTATAACCTGGATTAACACATAGGGTACTTTTGATCCTGGTAGGTACGTTCCCGTGAGATATTTTCCCACATCCAAGCGGTCGAAGTCGCAGGCTAAAGCTGGTATATAAATAAAAGTAAAATTAATGTCGCCCATAAGATCGCTTCTCATTTCTGAGAAGATTTTAAATGTTATGAGCGTTTTGACACACCTTTCTGCGGTTAGGTATTCCTTATAAATATTCAAAGCAACGACCAATTCCAATTTAAATCTTGGGACCGAAAATAGCCGATATCCAGTGATGCGATTGGTTGCGGTGATTGATGGAAACTTGCAAGATAATTGAGAGATGGCCTCATCTGGTACCTACAAAATGGAGAGAGGACTGAGGATATTATAGAACAAAATCAAATTTCGAGCACGCCTGAGCTTGTGTGAGCAAGCCCTCACACGTTTGTCCAGCGCCGGCGCCGCCGCTGACAACGGGACGACACGAGAAACGACATCATTCGAACCGAACGTGACGTCCCGTTGACGGACGTGCGGTGGACACGCGGCCATAGTAAATGTATGTATCGCTAATGTACCTATGTCTCTTTCTCGTTGTCGTCCCGTTGACGTGGCGGTGGACAAACGGCCTTTATGTCACCTATTATCTACTTTGGTTTTTACTACAAAGTGTACTTGCGATACTTAATACATTTTACGTCAACTTATCTAACACATTACAAAATCAAAAAATTTACGTAGAGATAAGCAAATAATTTCAAAATTATGTCACCTTTTTAGGGTTCCGTAGTAAACTAGGAACCATTATAGTTTCGCCATGTCCGTCTATCTGTCTGTCTGTTCGTATATCTGTCCGCGGCTTAGCTCAGAGACTATTTGTACTAGAAAGCTGTAATTTGGCATGGGTGTACATTTATCACGCCGACAAAGTGGTAAAATAAAATAAATGGTTTTTTTTTTCTCATCTATCCCATGGTCTGGAGTGTCGTTGGAAAGGTCTTTCAAAAATATTGTGAGTTGTCAAAACCAATTTTGGATTCAGGGATCCGTTTGCGAAATATTAAAGCTTAGCTTTAAAGTGCTAATTTTTGTTAGAGGCACGTGTGACTGAGGACATTTGACTCTGCCAGCTAAATGGTTGGTTTTAGATATGTATGTGAAAAAATTCATATAAAGAAATTAATAGGAAAACTATCACAGCTAAGTAGGCTTTACAAGTTAACCAGTAATAATCGACCAATTTACGTTTCCTACGGTTGTAAAAACATGTGCTCCCATACATTCCGTACGGGAGAACATGTTTTTCAACTACAAAGTTAAGTTTGTCATTGCGATAAATTCATCCTAACTACGGAACCCTACAGTGTGCGTGGTCCGATACGCACTTGGCCGATTTTCATATTAGTTCCGGTACATAAAAATACCATTTCATTATAAGTAGGTTATCTGTTTACAACCATTTACTAAGATAATAATTATACTTATATTGTAGTAATACCTATAATATGCCATAACGAAGATTGTTAAGATTTTTAGATAAAGTTAAAAATAATAAAATTATAGTTACTTAACTAATTGATTTTAAACGTAAACCAAATGCAATTAAAGAAATTCCAAAGCATTTCAGAAAATAACATAGATATTGCGATATTACCTAGATATTATTCTGAGGTATTATCACAACATGGGTAGGTATTTGGATTTATTAGATTAACGCACTAGTAATTTTTATATTTATATAATAACATTTTTTAATAACTATTGAATACACACGCAAAATAATCAAAGACCATTTCACAAGTGCAACACAGAGCATATAAATAAGAGGCGGAACTTAGAACATTCCGTTTTTGAGAATTTGTGACCGTCTTTAGTCAACCACATAAAAAAAAACATAGCTACCAACATGAAAATTCTAACAAACTTGACAACCATGTCCTTGAAGGGCAGAACTGTCATAAATAGGGATGTGCAACATATCGTATCAGTAAACTTATCGATATCGATGAAATGCATTCTATGCAGATATTAGTGAGGCTCCAAAACTAATTTATTTAGAGAAATCGGTAAAATAAAACAGATTTTTATGATTTCAGTATTTATTAAGATTCGCACTGCTTCTTAGTGATGCCAGGCTGCATTTAGGTTTTTGCAACTGTTCCATCAACTGATTTCTCCTTGGTGTTAAATCTGTAAAGATAATTAAATTTAAGCAAAATGTTCGAAGAGTTGTAAACATTTCTCTGTAAATAAAACGCAGTGATCTTTTCTATTTGAAATGAGCAATAGAGCACAATTAATTTTGAGAATTTCTTTCTCTGTCTATTTGTAACATCTTCACATGAGAATATGAAAGTAGATTTATTTCATATTCCCCGAATTTACATAATGGTGTCACAGGTAGATAATATATAATGTGAGACTCTCTAACCCATATATTTAGCAGTCAACCTAGTTAGACTAAATTAGATTACAATTTAAATTAGACTAACATTACTGTAGGCACAATGTTTTAAACCATTTCTTCAAGAATTTCATGATTCATCTTCATTGATGGCTCGAGAGTCGTATTACAGAATTTGAATGATGCTAATAATTTCCTGATTGTAAATTAATAGCATTGTTAGGTGAGCACAAGATCACATTAGTAATAAATATCAGTACTTACCGGTATGGATTCAGTGAAAACTTGAATAATGCAACATATTTACAGTATGCCAGGCCTCCTTGATACCGCAAGCTCCGTGACCCTTACCCATGATGGTCCACAAACTTGGAGTCACCGTCAATTATTCTGATATGTTATATTCCGAAATCTTACAGAAAAAGGAAAAATCACAACACAAACAATAATACACAATAATACTTGCGCAACGGCAGACATGTTTGTGAGCACTTCGTAATGTAATGTTGGTCAATAGGTCAGTTTGACGTGTTTTTCTGAATGTTGGCTAAAGACGGTCACAAATCCCATACAAAAAATATTAGTTCGGAGTTTCACAGCACTGGTGCAAGAGCAGAGGAAAAGCCTGCCAATTGGGTGCAAAATGTTTGACATTGTTTGACCGCTGTAAAAACTACAAAGCAGTCCAATATCGATTTGTTTTCTATTAAACACAAGACATTTGATCCAGACATCGGTCGAGCAAATTGCTCGGCCATTATCGATAAAGTTAAATCAATTAACTACGGCCTTCGCTCTCTCGGCTTATCTTCATAGTCGAATCAGATGAATAATTAGGTATGGTCCGATCCAAAACTATCTAATGAAAATGTAAACAAATGGAGCTAAAAACGTACCAGTGGATGTCAATTTGTAGTACCACTTACAAATTGAGTGCTTTGAATTGATTATTCGAATACATAAACCCGAATTGAGTTCTTATTTTAAATCACGTTAAAGAGGTTTTTTAATTAGCAGTTGAGGTTAATTTTATAACCAGATTTTTAGATCACAATTTAATAATGTTATTCTTATACTTAATAACTGTTGAAAAGTGGTAAGATATAAATTTGAAATCTTCTAAACACATAAGAATGTGTTACTAATTCCATTAAATGAGTGATTGCGTAAGAATTTACCCTGAGCAGGGTCCGTTTCCACTTTCATCACATAGTTTTGGAACAGACATTAGGTGCTTATGTTTTTTTCATGTACTGCCTCGTTAAACTGATAAGTCTCGATCTTATGGTAATTTGTCATTCGAACTGATCTTAAGTAGTCTTAATATATTCAAATATTCTGCGAGACTTGTTACGAGTTATCACCATTATCGCCTACTCAAGGCTCAGACACCTGATCGCCATGTCCAACGATACTTTGATAACCGTGGGCGTATTTGTACAGAAACTCCTTCAGAAATGGAACCTGTTTATGCCTTGAGGTGTGGCGCGTGTAGGGTTGCCATAACCTAAATTGTCGACCCCGGATAAACACGGCAGAAATCCCGGATATTTAGGCGAAATATGGTTTTTTCCCCGGACAGCTCTGAAAAAATATTTTTTGCAACAAAATTAAAAACATTGTTTTACTTTTTTCATTTTTATTCATTTATGTAGTTTAGCAACAAACAATAGACATTTTTAATAAAATAAAACACTCTTTCTGAGGTAATAATGGTAACATAAACAATTAAGCTCTTCTTTTTGGCATCATTAAAATTACACAATAATTACACTATTAACTACTACTAACTACTTACCTATAATATTTGAGAATTTTAGAGTAACCAATAATATTTTCAGTCATCTTCATCATCATTAAAAGTACTTAAGTAACTGCTGAAAATAATTTTAACGAGATCAATTTTTTATTTACTTATTTTGGTATTTTTCAGTCTTCCCAATTTTCACTAAAATATCTTTCTTTTCCAACAAGAATTTGTAAAAGTCGGAACAACTCAGGTCCTTGAAATTATACTTGATTTTGATCAGAGAAGAAACCGTGTGTACGTTTAGCGAGTTTCTTTCTTTCGTCCATTGCTGCGTGACTAGCGAAAACACTCTACGTTCGCATTGTGAGCTGGTATACAAAAATAATACTGTGCAATTTTAAGCAGTTCAGTATATAAATGGGCGTTAGGTGTTTTAAAAAAATTCAGCCACAGCTGGTTTGCGCTTAAAAGCTTATCGCCCTCAGTAAGGTTCACGCTATAAGATTTTAAGTTTGTCCATTCGTCAATCAACTTCGTATCATCGATTTCGATGTTAATTTCCTTGAGGAATAGGACTGTTTTTTCGACATCAGACCATGGAGTACTTTCAGTGATGTTTTGCAACATCATCCAGTTAAATTTGTCAAAGTCTTTCATTGGTTGTTCCCACTTTTCTATGTAGGATTTCATTTCTCTGTAAAAATCTGTACAATTTTTTGACTGAGTGAGGTGAGGGGTAGCGGGGCGATCACGCGGCGCGGGGGCATAGGTGGGGGCGTTCGACCGTTGACTATTTGAATGCGGGTTATTATCGATGAATTTTTTACAAATATTTATTCAAATTTATAGCTTATTATGGATTTCCCCTGACAACAAAAGCGTCCGGGTTTCACCCGGACACTTTTTGAATTCCCCTGCCGGACGGCCCCCGGACGCCTTTTAAACTAGGACTAATCCGGGGAAACCCGGACGGATGGCAGCCCTAGGCGCGTGCAATCAGGCGAATAGGAGTGAGCGATAACTCTAACTAACGCGAGATTTACACGTCTTATGAGCGTTCATCAAAAAGTTGGCAACGTCGCAAAAAGCTGTCAAATATTTACCTGTTTTGATTAATTTGGCAATATTACTGTATGGAAATAAGAAATATGGCTAACTAGTGAACTAGAATATTATCTAATAATGAATTGCAATTATAATTTATAACACTGAATTTGATGTTGTAACCGTTTTAGGTGTAAAAAAAGTTTTTGGTAAATTACCAAATAATTTTTTTACGATATTAATTATTGCATTTCATAATCAATCTTTTAGTTCACTAGTTCGCCATATTTCTAATTTCTTTACTAATATTGCCAAATTAATCAAAACAGTGAAATATTTGACAGATATTTGCGACGTTACCCACTTTCTGTATAAAAAAAAAGCTCATAACAATGCTGTGAGTTCTAGCTATAATTTTGTGACTCAATCTGTGTTAGGATATTTCCACCGGTCTAAAAATGTACATAGGGATTATTCAGACAAATCAAACATTTTAAACTATGCCTGTGCAAACAACGCAGTATCCCTAAACTAACAAAGCCTTGTCAACAAAATGAAGGCGCAAAAAACGTCATTCTTTAATAAAAAATAGGTAGGACGTGAATTGTAATAATGCACATAGTAGCAGCTTGGTGTTGGTAGTATAACATCACCAGTAGCAGAAGCAGACAAACAAGTAGACACAGGTGATAATTTTTGCAGAATTAATTAGACTTTTGTTTAAATATACCTATGTCTTTTCCTTGTCTATTTATCCTCCGCAGACTCATCACGGTAAAATGGATCCCAAAACTTTTTGCACAGAAACGGATATTGAATAAGGTACTGTTAAAGCGAATGCAAACACACTATCAACAATACTACCGAGTTTTTGTCGACACTTTTTTGCACTGCAGAAAAAGCAGTCTGATCACATCGTGAATTAATTATTATTTGGAGCTCATTGACTCGTCCACGCGTCTGCTGCTAAGTAGGTACTTGGGCGTCGACGACACCTTGCAGATGCTTTTTTGCTTGACATAATGAGTGTTCTTTTTAACCTCTGCAGACAGCAAGCTTCGATCGAAGTCTTAAAATAGTTGATCAGACAGTTGACTTTATTAAATTTTTTGAATTTGGTCTATCCATGGCAAATTCGGCTTCGTCCAAAGTCATCGAAGTATTGACAACAACCTGTGTAAAACTCAGTTTTTATTGATGTAGATATCTACATGGACATTTTTACGACCGATATTGGCCTTACGTGATTGGCCAATACGAATATTGGTATTGGCCATATTTGAACTATTGTCCGTAAAAATGTGAGGTAAGTACAGCTATAGCACATGAATAAAAACTCCTTATTTAGTCATGTGGCTATAGTACAGCTACATATCCCTTAGCCAACGTATGTTTGCCGTAATATTTAGCCGCTGTCCTGCCGGTAAAGAGGACTGCTAACGGTAAACTTGTTGGCATTTTTGCTAGCTACAACACTACAAACCAAGTAAGGGGCTATGACTGTGTTTAAGTATGGTAATTAAGTTAGCATGACAGTAGTTTTAAGATGGATAAAAAAAATATAGCTGTTGAGAATATCCTACATACATATCACTTTTTTGCCGAACTTTGCTCAAGGAGACAGAAAACTCAATGGTCGATAACACAGGAACTATTAATTCCATGAAGAACAGTATTTTTACCGTAATTTCATTGACTATTCCAAAAAAAATCATAAATAATCCCTAACTTTTGGGCTGTGAAAAGTGTGCTACAAAAAAACTCTAAAGTTAGATGTCCTGAAAAACACCAAGACCAATACCCGATCTACCACACAGCAACAAAACCTCAACATTTCCATGTATCTATTAAAAAAATGCAAATTACTGAAAAACTGAAATTTCCACTTCGCATAAATAAACAATAAACCCAGAATCCTTTATCAATACCGACACACATAAATGTATGTTGAGCATATGATCCATAACACATGCACATTGATTAAAGTCTCCAGTCTCTAATTCGCAGAATTCGTACCGACAAACATGGCTCCGGTTTTTTATGTTCTTCTGGTCCTTCGAAATTGCTACCCTCCAGTAATTGGTCATTTTATGATACAAGATACTCATCAAAGTTATTGTGGTTTTTCCTTTCAATTTGCGGGTTAATGGCCTTAAGAAGGGAGAATTTACTGTCCAAAAATTTTTAAGACAACTTTTTTAATGGACTGTTATTAACTTACGAGTATTAAGCCTCGTGCTGACTAGCGCGACGCGCGCGACGGCGCGGCGCAACGTGACTCGAACAATACAGTTTCTAAGAAAACTTCACGGTATAACAATAAACGGTGTCGCGTCGCGCTAGTCTGCACGATGCCTTATACTATACAGAAGCAGTGCTAATTATTGTGATGGATTGTAATCATTTTGAAGCTATATGAGTAACTCTTTATAGCGCGCATTCCCCTTCAAATAGTGCACTTTGATGGGCTAATTTCACGTAGAATACATTTTGCAATGCAATCTTCTTCGTGAAACACGGAAATGAGTTTATCTAAGCTAGCTGTCTATGCTTCAAACCCATTTGTCTATTTTATTTAATGTTTTTGAATAGAAAATAAGCTGACGATCCACCTGATGTTAAGTGGTCGCCAGCGTCTATCATCGTGAACGTCTGCCATACTAGAAGCATCGCAGATGCTTAGCCAGAACTGAAATATATCATTTGCTAACCAGAAATTAATAAACATTTTGTACCTTTGGGAGAGCCAATCACAAGACTGTTGTCATCAAGATTGAGGATTGAGAATATTGACAAGTATTAATTTTGGCAATATTATTATGTTCATGGGGACTGAAAACTAGCTCTTTGCACTACGTTATTTATTATAAAAGCTTTTAGGCAGTTCCCATCAAGATTTCCAAGGCTTGCGAGGCTTTATATTTTCTAAAATATAATTATATTTTATTTTATGCTCGTATACCTATTCACTCGTTTTAAAAAGTAGTTGATTGACTAGGTTTATTAGGTTGGATTTGCGTTGCAAGCTTTTAGAATATTATGGGCTTAGTTAACTTTTATAGAAAATAAACCAATGCATGCTTTTTCTAGCCTACGAAGATCAGTCGTTGTGGAGATGCTCGGGGCTTGGGAGGCCTATGTCCAGTAATGGACGGTCCAACAGTTTTTCGGCTGAATCATTCTTATGATGCTTTATAAGTAGGCTTCTCAAAGGTTGTGTGTACCACTTGAATAGTAGGTATTACGCGCGCAGAATTTTGCTATCATCGATAGCCACCAATACTTAGAGCTACTTATTTATGGTACCTATTGTAGTTGGTAAGCATATTATAATAATGAAGTAGAACGTCATTAAATTGTATCACGGGGGAACAAAGCGATAAACAAAAAAATCTGCGCATACATTTTCCTCATCGTTTTTAACGAACTACCGATCCAAGGTTGACGATATAAAAACCTAATAAAATAAAAATCAATAAACCAAAAAGTATTCATGCGAATAGTCATCGCTATTTTCAAATCTTAAATAAATAATAAATAATGGCAGCTTAAAAAAAATGTCTACGTCACTTTCGATTTTCAAACCGCGCAAGTAGCAAGCAATCTGGCACTGAGTTTGCCAAACTTGATTGGCAGCGGTCATTGCCCGGTGACGGCTGATGCCGCCCGGTGGCTCGGCATTATTAGTCGGAATTGCTTTTCCTTACGTCAAGATACATTGACCGGTCCGTACGAAGTGCTATCCTGTTCAACACGGATGATTATTGCACAGAATGCTCATATCGATGAGGCAACCCAGTGACTGCTGATTTTTTAATACCAATCTCACACTATGAAACTGGTACTTACCTAATACACCAATTGTTAATTAAAACACTTTTTATAATAGTCTTTATAGTCCCAAATAATCCGAAATCAAATGAAAGGGCTTTGTTCCGAATGTGCAGATCAGTTAGTTAAAAAAAACAAAATTCACAATTGTGGCAAATCATTTTTAGGCAGAGCAGACTATGAATTGCAGAAAATCTCTTTTATAACCGTCTTTAATAGAATTGAATTGACCGCATTGTGTTTTTCCTCGTGCTTTTATTTGGTTGACCAATTAAACTGAATGATTAGATCACTACATGCTCTCAGACAACTGGTTAATAGCCTAAAATTAATCCAGCACCCCAATCTTTAGACATTTCTTTAAAGAACATCAATCTCATTCACTTTGACACACTTCATTTTTCTCTATTGCACTCACTCATTTCTTAATCATTCTTAAACCATTATCACCACAGACGTTAAACTAAAGCACTTATAGGAAAGCAAAGTCATTTTCCTTTAACCATACTCAATCACTTTTCCTGGAATCCCTTCATTATTGCCGCTTACATGAAGACTGCTCAGTTAGGGCAAAATTACATAGTCTTGCTAATTTAATGACAGGACAGGAACAACATTATTACAATGGGTGAACCACCTCTAACCCACCTGTTATAACTCTCCGGTAAGATCTACAGGAGATAAAATAAGGTATTTAATCATTCCGACCTCCGTTTGGATTTTTTGTGAGGTATCCGTATCTGGAAACCCCAAACCACACAAAATATTATACGTTTTTTTTCGGACGCAAAACATTTTTTTAAGAGGTCGGACAATACACCAGACAAATACTCATGAAACCACACCTTTATTATTTGTCGATATCTTAGCAATTTGACACTAAGCGCAAACGAAGCACTTTAACCGTACTTATAAATAGACGTGATTATTGCTACCTCAGAAAAGAAAAAGAAGCTTTATTTGCAACAACGGAAATCAGTAGGTACTTACTATAATAGAAGCATAATATTTTTTTAATAAGTAGATACTTAATGAGTCAACAACACCTTAAATGCCTGGTTATCTGGTATGTCAACATTGCCAACAGTGCAATTTTGTATTTTTCAGGCTTTCAACTTGCTGCAAATAAATTATTTTTACTTTACTTTACTTTCACTTGGGCTCTTGACGGGGCACGAGTTGTCAATTCCAAAGGAAACTGATGTCATGCTACGATATACCTACAAATCTTCGCATTCGAAGGAGTACAAAGCAAATTAATCAAAAAAAAGCTGAAAAAAAATCGTAGTACCTAGATACTAAATGGCCAATTGTCTACAGAAAACCATTAAATTAAAACAGTTCAAATAAAATATCATAAATCATAGTTCACTGAACTCTGCAATTAGTTCACATGACGAGGCGAGGAGCACTAAGTACTTAGGTAAACTTTTTTGGCACCAATGCACGCTGGACACATGGATATTTTAAAGAGATATTAATACAGGGATATTATTATTTATTATAAAGAGCATGTAATTAACTTTTTGCTTGGCTAACCGTAACGTACCTACTTATTATAACCAAGAATGGAGATAAACACTGTATTTTTCTGCGTGCACGCGATCAGGACATAGCACGCCATCTTAAAATTAATCTCACAAATGCACTGGGAATTCTTGTTGCGAAAGGACCACGAACTTTCGTGAATTATCTTCTTCTACATTTCCGCTTTCCGTGCAAAACGCTCGCGAACCTAGCAGGCCCGTCGTAAGTGGAGATATTATGGCTACAACCTTTAATTTAAGTAGGTATCTTCTAATGTCAATAAAAGTCAAAATATTTTATCATTGGCCCAGTGGTAAGGGCCCAGACTTACGAATGGTCGTGGTTGTAAAGCCTCGTTCAGACCAGCGCGACGCGACGGCGCGACGCGACTCGAACAATACAAATTCCAAGAAAACTTCACGGTATAACAATAGCCGGTGTCGCGTCGCGCTGTCGCGTCGCGCTAGTCTGCACGAAGCTTAACCCAGGCGATTTACTTTGTGTAAATAGTTTCATCACCACTGCTCTTAAAACGATAATGCTACTGTCCATCCTTTATGTTTATATCAGGAAGGTGAGCAGTAATTGAAATTATATGGTCCAATTGAATTACATAATCCAGAATTCCAGATTATTAAAAAAAATGCGTTATTGGTGCCTTTTTCCAAAACCCACCATATGAAACAATGGGATGCCTTAGTATAGTAGGAATCAAACAACTACTACTTGAGTTTCCTATTTAAAAAAAAAACAATTGCAAAATATTATAAAAAATCACATTATGAATCTGAAGTGAGAATGAGAATCACAAGAACATTGATGACAAAATGTTCGTAAACACGTACAGTCACGAGCAATAATATGTAAACGCTTGGCAAAATGCAAAAGTGATTTACTCGGGGAATTACGATTGCAACTTTGAAATACGAGCTATTCCATAATAGTATGAGTTCCATTATACTATGTTCGTAATAACGAGAAAATTACAATCAACACAGGAGGAGAAAATCACTTTTAAAAGTTGCTAAGTGTATGCATGTTGGTGCTCGTGACTGTACACAGCGCCCAGCTTTACTAGGTCTACGGCGAAAAACGGAACTAAACTCAAAACGCACCGAATTTAACACTTTCATAATATTTTAATTAAGACCCAGCGCCATCTTGAAATGCCAAGTTATATTGGCCAACCTGCAAAGTTGCAAATGTATCAGAATGTGGGTCTCTTATTAGGGACAATCATCGAACCGCTTTACCATTTATTTAGTGTTTGTATTGGCCAATTATTAATAAGACCTTCGGGTACAAAATAAATAACAGCCTCATTATTATTTAAGGGTTATTGCGCCTTGGGTTATTTGTGGTTCATTTTGATCATGGCTGTTGGAAATACTAAAATGCAATACTTAAAATCGGAAGCCGTTTTGGAGAGGATCAGTCTTATATTAAATATGTTGATAGGTACCTACGATATAAATACTACAAAATGGCAGTTTTATTTTTTACGATCATCCAAAGGAGTATCCCAGGTTCCTATTGAATATCGATGCGTAAGCATGGAAGATGTAAATGACGAAAAGAATCATGACAAGAAAAGAAAAAGATTCAGACACTACACCAAACACACACAAACCTATTGTCTGTTGTATTATGCAAATCTGTTAGCCTCACCTCAGTACCGTTAATTCAATCATTCTTAGCTAAGCCTAAACAATTATTACAAAATTATTATTCTTCCTTCCACACCTTTAATCCTCAAACTACAGCTCAATTTCTACTGGACATTCCTCGTCCTCTTAGTTTCTCCATCATAACCTGAGCTGTCAAATCGTAAACGCCTCACATAACATTAGTATAAGGAGTTATTGCCGATTCATTAGGAATGACGCAAGGCATCGTCAAACAATAGAGCATGAATGTCGTCTGCCATATTATTATGCAATATGTTTACTTACTACGGGATAAATTTGAGTATTCGTAATTATATAATGATTTCTAGATGTTTTGCCTCTTTTGTTGTAGTATTGTTATTGCAGGTACGGCTATAATAATATCTTAACATTTATTCGTGCCTTATACATACATACATACACTCACGCCTTCTTCCCATGGGGGTAGGCAGAAACTACAGAATGCCACCTGCTACGATCCATCCATACTGCTTTTGCCTCATTTACGTTCATACCTACATCTGATCATACACGCACGCCGGTTGCGAGTACTACGCACCTGTCCTTTCTGAAGAACATCACCAATAAGGTCAGTATACGTCCTCCTAGGGCGTCCCCTCCCGGCGTTTCCAGTCACATCTGCCTTGTAAATTCATTTTGTTAGTCGCCTTTCATTCATCCTCTCAACATTACCAAACCATCTCAGCATACGCTTTTAAATTTTTGTCACTACATCTTTCGTGCCTTACAAATTCAAATATATCGTAAATTATTTAGATAAAGGCAGGTGATGAGATTACCTATTATTAAAAGGCTACCCGCTAATTGTTAGATCAGGATAATATATATGTTTATATTATTTAAACAGTTAGTTAGTTAATTTATTATAAGAATTGTATGCAGTGTACCTATATTTTTTTTATAGTGTAGCGGTTACACCGCCACATACGAACTACACATCAAAGACACAGAATCACACGTCACACAAATCCTGCATCGTGCAATTAGAGTTTACCGCGCGAACGACAATTATATAAGACTATCCAACATCAACACCTGGGCGCTAGAATAGTTTTGCCCCTGGCTGGAGGCTTTGAGTTCTGTTCCTCATGCTCCTGAAATAACACACTACGACATATTATGACACTATGGGTAGTCTAATAACTTCCCCCTAGTGGATCTTTGTCCTTAATTAGCAAAAAGCAATATACTATAGAATTTCCTGATCTTTACGTATCTATAAGTGCTACCAACATGGCATTACCCGTATATACTATTGGAAACCTCTGTGTTTTTCTTATTTTAGATCAAGATTTAAATAGCAGATATCTAATGATATTCCCCCTTATTCATAATCGTTGCTTAGTAAAGTTTAGTAATGATTAGCGCCTATTTAACCATACATTTTTGACGTTTAAACATCACTTAACTTTAAGCAACGTTTATGAATAAGAGGGTTTCTACTTACACTGCCATATATAATAGTAGATCGAGTTGTCAAAAAGAGCATTATTTGCTATTATATGCGCCGTCAGATCAATGAATCATCACTAACAATTTTTTTGATAAAATCAGCTCGAATATCATTACAATCAACAAAAAATTTCAAAGTAATTTGTCGAGTCAGTTAACTTTTCTTATTCCTATATTAATAAATGAAATGAAGTGCATTACCTATATAAGCAATTTAGAACATTATCATTATCATCAATGATTTAGCCTTGTTTATCTCACTACCGAGTATATTCCTCACTTTTGTAATGCTTCTCTGGGCTATGCTGGTTCCCGAGTTCCTCAGATCATCACAAAGGAGCATCAATATAAATTCTTGCTCACAATCCAGTCCAGTCGGCTGTCCCAAAAAGCAATTACCAGTTTGACTTGTAAATTATCAGGTGTTGCCCCACAAAGCTTCAAAAGGCGGCAGTTACGGACAAAGCCAGTTAAGTCCATGTGTTCACAGCTATTGTCACTTGACAACCAGTTGTGAACTTCAGAAAGACGACAATAGAACGTGAGAATTGTCTGAAGAATGAAGCTGTGATCTTGTTTAGACACATTCGTAATTATGCCTATGGTAATTAAATTTTACTGGCTACTGTTTTTTAAAACTGCTTGAGAACGTGCTCTGTTTGGGAAATTGCAATTATTTGATAAAATTTTCTCTTTCAACTGTTGCATCTATACTACTTTAGGTTGAACTAGTCGCGGACTAGAACTCACTGGTGGGCGTGGCCAAAAAGCACACTGTATCACCTGGAATCGTGTCCGACAGAGATTGTATCAGTGATGACAGTGACAGTGATACTATTTTTCGAAAAAATAAATAATCGAAATGTCCTTTGGAAAATCGAGTTTCATGAAAAAATCACTACATAAATCAATAACAAATAAAGTGTATTGAGCTCTTCTATAATTGAGCTGTATCGGTGGTTGCGTTAAAATTAGCAAGAAAAACGAATCTTTGTTGGCTCATAACTTTTTAATTGCTTTTTATTTTACTTTTCTGTTTCCGACAGACAACATTAATAATGGGACACCTGTTTAAAAAATATCAACTAATTCCTTAAGACGGATGCATCAGACTTATGCATCAACTTTTTATACAACAGATGTTTCTTTCTCTTCTCTTTCTAAAACGATTTTCATCTTATTAATTTTGTTTCTTCCACTAACAATCTGTATTACCTACTTCGATCATTTTCTCCAAATATACATATGTCACAAAAAAACTATTTTCACTACGCAATTATATCCACAACGCATTCAAATTCTTGCCACCTACAAACACATCTGTTAACTCCACTAAAGCAACAGTCAACAAATAAGTGTGTTACAAACATGCCGATTCGACTCGACTGCATACCCGTGTTTGTAAGGTAACACCTCAATCGCGCCACCGCGACGCGACGCCGACGTTACGACACAGACTAGATTATTTGAGGCCGTTGATCTATTCGTACTGGCGAAATGACGACTATGATTCATCAAAAATACACTACTCTGTGGACAGTCCTATCTCAGTTGACTCCTGGACTTGGGATTCTTTGAAGAGCAGAGTCTTGACCACAATTATGGAACAGGCGTTCTGACGACGTCAAAGTTCTTTTCTTGGAAAGTTTGAATATGCATGTTTTATGCTCATCTTGCCATTCCTTGGTGGGCTTAGAGAAGTCGTGGCCTTAGACTTTGGTTGTCTTCTTCTGTAATTGGCACAAACTTGAACTTACTACAAGAATAACTCGTGTCTTGGCTTAGTTAGGCTAACTTTTCCTACTTCTACCTCGTTCAACTTTCAAGGCGTTTAAGTCAATATTGTCAAGAATACAGCGTTTTTCTTTGCCAATTAATCCTCATCTGAGGATAAAATTGACGTTCGGGGAAGTTTCCAATCCTCTCATTAGATTTGATTGTGTCCGTTTGTGTAAGATAACACTAAATCACGCTACGTTGCGTTACGACACACAACTAGCTGAGGACGTTGATCTATTGCGGTCAGCTTGCCAACTAATCTTGTGTTCACCACTTATTATACTAGCGGCGGTTGTGACTCCTACGAATCAGGATATTCATAATAAAATTGGATATGGTATGACAGCGAATTGACAATTTTTTTTTTCTTTGTTTTATAATAAATGAACTGATTTTTTTGCTAAGGGACAACTCTTTTTTAATAGTTTTTTTTTATACATTTAAAGATTCTCCAGAAGTAACAATATACATCTGTCAACTTTGCTAATCTTTGACTTGTCGTATTTGACTAATCTTTGTACTTGAGCTATATGTATACGTTCAGCCTTTGACAACTTAAGAGATGAAGAGAAGAAAATGGATTTGCTTGGTGATGTACCTAATTGTTAACATTGAAAACTTACTCATAAAGTTATGTCAGAAGAATCACTAGTGGTGTGTTGCGACGTAGGTACTTAACCAGTATTACGATAAGCGGAGACGTCACGGTTACGGCCATGAAGAAAATCATTATTCAATTTCCCAGTGGAATCTTACATTTGAGGTCGTTGGCCCATTGTGCTGGTTATCCTACAGAGATCAACAGATAGCTTCGAACAATCGCGAGGATATGAAGGGAATGCTAAAAGGATGTAGCTGGTAACAATCAACACTGGATCGCGTCCTTAGAAGACTAATAAGAGAAGAATAGCTCTGAATGTACATGAAACTGTAGTATTGTACTACTATTCAAGTTTAATCTTAGCTTAGGTGCCGAAAGAGATAGTCAGTGATTTATAAAATTTAAAATAAAAGCAATAGTATCTGTATAACGTATTACCAGTTATTACCTATCGCTTTTGTAAATTGGAAAATTGGAAATAAAATTACTTATTATTTATTTTTTATTTTACGATACACTTCAACGTAACCAGAAAGCATTTCGTTATCCAGTAATATATTAAGACGAAACCCCATAGATAATCCGCAAAACGAGTATAAATTCATTAAATAGCTGGCTATTAATTAAATACCTTTACATTGTTAGGATATGGAAATAAAGATCGATTTCAATTGCAATTGTATCGGAAATATAATCGTTAACGAAGTGCATAACAATGTAATGACGATTATGAAATTGTTGTGATGAATTAGAAAGTGAATAAGTGTTCGATGCTATAGGCAGGCAAGAATATAAATTTAGAACTAATCCTTATTACTCAGAATCCAATTTTAAAATAATAAAATAATACTCATAGTGTTGTGTAGTGGCTATAAAGGCGGCTTATTTCATCTGACGTGTATATCGTTAAAAAACTAAGAAAATATTGAATATTATGCTAAAGATTGTAACAATATCAGCAATATGATGGTATTTTGTAAATTTAAATTTTCAAAAAGTGCGGTCTTTCAGCCTAATTGGAGTAAACGATTTTTGACATTGACTGTGTAGTATTCAAAACATTTCCATTAAAACTTTATGAGACAAGACAGGACACCCGTAATGATCGCCCAATTGGAGAACAATGAGTTGTCACGCTAATCCTTGCTTGTTCTTGCTAATGAGCGAATTCATTAACATGTACAGCAACAGGTCGACAAGCAGTCTAGAACAGTCAAACTGTGCATAGTAATAGCGAGCCGGCGTCATCAAGGTCAGTGCCAAAATAAGTCTGTAAAGGTCTGGTTCCGCAGCTGAAGTAGAAGGAAAACGTGCGGGATTCTTCACTACGTTAATGGATTTTCTAACTACTTCTGCCTGATTATCAACTCTATGGATATTATCATAAGACGTTAGACCTATCTTTTTCTCCTTATTTACGTGTCTACGGCTTACCCTCCTACTCAGGATTGGGCAGATATTGCAAATGACAGAGAAAACTAGAAAGACGGAACAACACAACAGGCTCATAATAAAAAAAAAACTTAAACTAAATGTTCATAAACAACCACTTCGCTGGAACAATCAGTTATTAAAATTCACATTTTCCTCAATTTGCCAGTGGAACCAAACTCTAAGCCATTCAATCTAGACACGGGAAGTATAAATCACGTTCAAAATCTTAATACGCGATTGTTTGAGTTTGAGTGCACCCACTTGGAGGCAGAGTGCGGTGGGGCAGAACCAGCGGAGGACCAAATCTGAGGTCATGGTCTCGTCGAAAATAACAATTTAACATTGTTGAGTTGATTCTCACTGATTCTGAGACTTCAGATAGCGTATGTCTGATATGTGATTCAGAAGAGGAACATTTGTGTAGGAATGAAGATAAACAGGAAAGAACAAGAATGACGTATGCCCAAAGAAATGCAGAAAATGGTTGTAATGTAAGCATCATCTTGGAAAAGTTAGTAGTCTGCTTGGGCCAACCCATGCTATCCAACCTCTTCTGCTCATGGAATAATCAGTTAGAGAGTTATGCAATCTCGACTCTTTTGAAGACAACTTCTCCATCTACATGATCTCCTAGTACATACTCTATATCTATTAACACGCAAATTACGATAGTTATGTAACTATGTTATTTTGATGGAACCCATGACCAAAATTTTTAACTTATCGTTTTACGAACAAAACCGTATAAAATCGATATATTAGGTTATTCTGAATCCAAAAATTCACGTCACGTCTAACCTTATCGCATTTTTAAATATGTAAAAAAGTACCGCTCTGTTTCATTGCAATCTGTCTGATTTTCAGAATGTATTTGAACAATAGATTTTAGATACTGAAAACACAATTCTCAGAAACCAGTAGCGTCACACGTACCCAAGACACCGTTTGAGAAAATTAAAAATGAGGTAGAAATAAAACCCATAGCAACCTGTCTGAAAATCTTGTTTTCGGGTGAAAATTGGTCAGTTGATGCAAATAAATTAATATTTTTTAGTGAAAATGTGAGCATCTTATGTGTTGAAACCATTTTAGACGTGTTGAAATTTTTTACCGATCGGTACCATAGCATTCTGTCTGAAAACTGGTGGACATGATGAAAAAGTTTGGCCAGATTTAGACAAAAATTATATCAGACAAATGTCTCACGTTACTAATCAGACAACTTTTCCATATTCAGAAATTATTAATAAATCGTATTGCGGGAATACGTACGATTAATAAAGAGCGTACCTGAAACCATCGAACGGAAATTAAAATGTTATTTTTTTATAATTTGAACAAAAAGATACTGGGAATACTGGGATAACGTTTGAAAAATACTGGGTATTGAAAAAATGACAACATTTTCAATCATTGTTGGACTCATCATCGGTGTCGTGAGGAATAGGAACGTAACACGCACCGCGCGTTTGCCGGGCGACTCCGAAACGTTTGGTTTTAAAAATTTCTGAAAACAGGTTTTTACTAACCCCGGTAAGAATACACATGATAAAAAAAAATTAACCAGGTTGCTATTAGAGAGATCGTTTTTTTTTTGATATTTTTGAAAATGCGCTCAGGCCACTTTTGATAAGCAATATGTAATATAATTACGAAACCTGTGTTCATTTTTAATATCAGAGATATTGTGATGAAGCCGTCTGGCAATTTCTTTTCGACATAGCAGAAATGGGCTCTCATAAAACTGTGACGTTTCTGATCGGTACTGCCCACCGAGTCGGGTTCAGAATCATTTAAAGTTTTAAACTGACGATTTTATACGGTTTTGGCCGTAAAACGATGTGACATGGTTTTGGTCGTGGGATATTATCTTTCTCTCAAAATATACCAGCTAAGTCTCTGTAATTTTAACTAATACTAGTTTTGTGGATTTTGCTCAAGGTGTAGAAAATCAGCGTAGCGTGATCATTCATAGTTTTTGCTTTGTGGGAGATCTTTTGAAGATAACATGTATAATTTATTACTACCTAGTAGCTGCTACAAAAATACAACACCCACCTTTTTCATAAAACATATAGGAGGAACTAAGAGAAAAAAATCATTCCTACATACCTTTAATGATCTGACTTGTTTTCTCTCAATATTTTCATCGGATTTTGGAAAGATAGCATCAATACCGAATTAAATATCGTCAAAGTTTCGAAAAAATAAACTTTTAGCATTGTATTCAGCTTACCCGCTTTCAAGAACTGGTCGTTTCATTTTAATGGGATCTTTTACTGATAATATCTTTAATCCTCTTTAACTGACTTTTTTATGTCTGCTTTGTATAGTTATTATTAACTTCAGCTGGCAACATTTCCATAATATTATAACTGAACGGAACAATACAAAGAGCGAATGGTTTTAATAAAGCATAGGCACTGAACAATGACCGATCAGCTGGTGTATAGACTAACGACTCTGACAATGAGGTAATGACATGGCATAATAAAATTGTAGGTATGCTGAAGACCAGCTTCTGGCCGCGGCGTCACCCGCGTGGTGTCGGAAATTATCCCACGAGAACGTACTAACGTGATAAAAGTACCTATCCTTTGTTCTAACCCAGGCCATGGTCTACTTGTGTGCCAAACGATCAGGTATATACGCGTAAGGATCAGTTCAGCCGATAAGACGCGAAAAGGTAACAGACACATGTTACTTTGGCGTTTATAATATTAGTATGGATTATCACAAAGAGTTTAAAACTCAACGCCGTAGCAAGTCATCAGTTCTACTGGCTAATTGCAGTATTAGCAGTTTGGGTAAGTTAATAAATTTTTTACTTAATGACAAACGAATCGGAGAGGCCTCTACAGGGTGAAATTGAATTCATGGGCAATCTCTTAAGGGGTCATTGTACTCATCATTATAAACAACTTTCACTATGGGACCAACCCTAAACTCGTGAAAAAAAATCAGCTTTTCCCTACATTTATGTTCACATAGCTCGTCAAAATGTAGGGAGCAGCTGATTTTTTTTTGCGATTTTTGGATTGGTCACATAGTGAAAATTGTTTATAATGATGAGTACAATGACCCCTTAAGAGATTGCCCATGAATTCAATTTCACCCTGTATACAGCGGTAGAGCTGCATTATAGAGCAATTACGAAAATGTAAAGCAGATATTATACTGTCTATGATAATTGCTTAACAGAGCGTGATAATAATTAAAAGGGAAAGTCCCATACAATGAAACAGCACGAGGTTAAAAATATCGATGCTGACTCCAAACATTAATTACCGTACCTTTAATATTAGGTCTTTACCTATGAAATTGGAGATTTGTATGATATTTTTTTTTTTAGCTAATCAATACTGGCCCAAATTATCTATACAATGTTGCCATTTTGATGGCAGTTTGTTTATCCCTTTACTGTAGAAGTCTGCCGGACGGGAGGCGATGAAGTCAGCGAAAGCGTTTTGTATACTGCCTCTCAGGTGTTGAATTTTTTCCCACGTAAAAAAATGTCTACATTTTGAAAACAGTAGAAATCTGTTGGGGCAGGGTCCGGTGAGTACGGTGGGTGACGGAGAGCTTCTAGCTGTAACTCTTGTAGCTTTGCGATGGTCTGTCGTGAAGTGTGAGCTCGCGCGTTGTCGTGGAGAAGCAATGAGGAAGAGCGATTGACTAGTCTTGGTTGTTGAATTACGAGATTCTCCATCATTGTTTGCAATTCTTGGCAAAAGACATCTGCCGTCACTGTTATGCCATTCGGTAAGAAGCTGTGATGTACAAGGCACTGGTCCACCAGACAGTCGCCATCATCTTCCTATGATTAATCTTTTTTTAGCGCACTGATTAGGTGCTGTACCCGGGTCCACCCACTGAGACGAACTCTTACGGTTGTCGTACAGGATCCACTTTTCATCGCAGGTAGGTAATAGGTAGGTAAAAGGTAATACGGGCTGGTTTCCGCAACTCCACGTCAAAGCGCGTATTTTGCGTACGGTTCATCGCAGGTAACAATTCGATTAAGAATTCCCTCGTTTCTATGCCGATTCAGTAGTGCTATGCATGCTTCGACGCGTAAATCTCGCTGTTGGTCGCTTAGTTCGTGTGGCACCCACTTATCTAGCTTTTTTACCTTTCCAATTTGACGCAAGTGCTTTAATGTTGTTTTGACACTAACTCCAAGGCTCGCAGCAAGCTCAGCCGTAGATTGAGTTGGATCCGCTTCCACTATCGCCTTCAATTCGTCGTTGTGGACAATGGTTACAGGACGACCGCGAGGCTCGTTCTTCAACTCAAAATTTCCAGATTTAAAACGATTGAACCAATAATGGACCGTGTTTATGCAAGCAGTGTTAGGCCCGTACACGTCGTTAATGTTTCGTGTTGTTTGCGCAGCGGTATTTCCACGTAGGAACTCATATTCGAAAATTGTATGAATTTTCAGTTTATCCATGGCGACAAAAACTACCACAATGTCACAAAAACAAATAACTATCTAAAAATAAATGACTGAATTTGAAATTAAATTAACACGTCCTTCGAATAAAATTCATTTGAATTTCGAATTGCGCGCCAATCCACAGATAATTAAATCTGAAAATGCTGGTTATACAATCTCCAATTACATAGGTAAAGACCAATTAATTATATTTTTGCACGTACCTGTACCATTGCCCTAGAATAGTACAGTAATTTTCAACGTAAGCGAGTTATTCGCATAACATTATGGAGCTATAATAGTTATTTGTGCAACAAGAGAGCAAAGTTGTTTTTTGCTGCGAGTGTTGATTTTGAATCCCGAGTAAGCGAAGGATTCTATAATTGAATCACGAGCGTAGCGAGTGATTCTAGGTTAGAATCCTGAGCGTGGCGAGGGATTCAAAGACACGAGATGCAAATAACTTTGCTCTCGTGTAACACATACAACTTTTCACCTCAGCAGCGCGAACATACAATATATAAAAAAAACATTTCCGATCCGTGAGGGTGTTGTTAGGTATCGTACTGTGAGCATATTTATGTGGAAATTTTCAGGAAAAAAGAAATCCGAATCTCTAGTTTTTTTCAATGGCAAATACCAATTTTTTTTTAGAAAAAAAAAAAGTGTAATCGGGGTACCCCTGTCAGGCACGAAGTTCCTTCTCACGTATGATTTAATTTAAAACATAAACAAAATTGTTACAGCCACCTTCTTGGATTTACATTTTGACCTCACTATCGACGAAAAGTTTGAATATTTTCGCAGCCACCATCTTGAATTTATATTTTGATCTGACTATCGGCTTTAGCTCCCTCGAAAACTATGAAAGCCACACCCATGACGAAAAATGAAAAAAAAAATCGCAGCCGCCATCTTGGATTTTTATTTTGACTTCACTATCGGCTTTAGCAACCTTGAAAACCATAGAAACGACACCCATGAATATTTTTTTTTTAATTTTCGCAGCCGCCATCTTGGATTATTATTTTGACTTCACCATCGGCTTTAGCAACCTTGAAAACCATAGAAACGATACCCATGACGAAAAATGTGAAAATTTTCGCAGCCGCCATCTTGGATTTTTATTTTGACTTCGTCATCGGCTTTAGCAACCATGAAAACCATAGAAACGATACCCATGACGAAAAATGTGAAAATTTTCGCAACCGCCATCTTGGATTTTCATTTTGACCAAATTCACACTTTCTATCTCTCTCCGTCTTTCTTCCTCTTTGAATTAGAAGAAGACAGTCGCAGCACCTTTTCGCGTGACGATCTCTGCCAGTGCACTCTTACCGCAAGCCGCTTTAAGAACTTCGTTCTAAATAATTTAATAAAACAGATTTTAAATAAAACCATAACAGATTTGCAATTTAAAGGTTTTATATGTAACCGAACGTTTTATTGTTTGTTTCTTTTTTGGGCCTACTAGTTATGGAATTTTGAAATCGAACTTCGAATCGACTTGATTCTATCTCTCGCTTTTTTCGTATCGAAGTGAAAGTGACAAAACTAAGTGAAATTCAAATCTTTAGAATTTTGTGAGTGACCAACACTGACATTAAAAAAAAATTACTTTGTCTCACGCTCGCAGCAAAATTGAATTTTGCACACTGTTTTTTGACAGCAAAACCTGCTTGTTTGAGGTTCTGAGGTGAAAAATTATTTTATAATCGTTTAAAAGCGTTATAGGCTGTCCAATGTACTCGTACTATGAGTTTCCATGAATTGTTACGAATCAGTGAGTTAATAGAGTAATAGTAATGTACTCCTAGGTTGAGGAATCCCGATCATTTAATTTGTAAGGTTCGTTAGGGAAAGTGTACCTAAATACTAGTCTCTAGGAAAATGTGTGTCTTCGTTCAGAAAACGAGTCTGGTCAATTAATTGACCGGCCAATGATCGTTCAGAGGATTTTTGTTTTAGATGGACAGATACCTACCTACCATTGGATACGGGCCCTTAGGTGGAAAACAAATGTAATTTTCTACAACTACAAGTGGGGTTTGTCCATCATCATTACCTTTTACCTGAACCTTATGTTTCTCTTTGCTGACTACTCCGTGTCGATTAAGAGAAGTTTATAAAAAATATGAACGCATGCAGATGATGGCGTTATTAAAGCTTATTAAAAAAACGTTGTTTACATGACTTGCACTAATACTAGTTTTTATAGTCCCATCATCTGTCTAGCCTTTTCCCAAGTATGTCGGGGTCGGCTTCCAGTCTAACTAGATACAGCTGAATACCAGTATCTTACATGGAGCGACTGCCATCTGACCTCCACAACCCAGTAACTGGGTAATACGATACCCCTTGGTAAGACTGGTTGTCAGACTTTCGGGCTTCTGATGACCCGTAACTACTGTCAAAGATCGACGAATGACAGCCGGGACCATCGAGTTAACGTGCTTTCCAAGGCACGGTGGGGTCTTGGTATGTAAATATGGTCACCCATCTACGGAATAACCGCGGCAAGTGTCGACCCGTGCGACCCGTGCGACCCGTGCGACCCGTGCGACATTCATTGCTCACCACGGGAGAGAGAGGGCTCTCTCCCGTGGTGAGCAATGAATGGCCAATGCACGTCATTATTAGCAGTTTGTGCATAATATCAAGAGCCATAAGGGCCTTATCGAGAAGCGATTAAGTAGATATGGTTTTTTGTAGTCCGGCAAAAACATGATTTTAGTTTCTGACTCCATTGCTGATGTATCCGCAGTTTTCAAACCGGCTTATTATAGAACTTATTATTTTTATTTTAACTTATAATACCTATACTGGTATAAGCAATTAGATTGATGGCTAATATTCATGTTGTTATTTTCTTGTCAATTTATTGGAGCGAATATCTTCAATATCTGATGAATAATAATACCAGTTCCGCGAGAGAAGCAAAAAGGTTCACGGCACGTCAAAACTCAAAGGGCATGCACAACAACGTAATGTGCCTTTTTAACGTGCGTATAAAATCATAAGCGGGGTCCAATTTATTATAAAAACGGAACCTGTTTTTCGCATATTAATCATTGAATTCTTTTTTGTGCAGGCAATTTTTACAACGTGTAGTAACCTTGACAAGGGGGTCGCCTTAGGGTATCTACCTCATATTTTATGGTCACATTCTTATAAAGTTTAATGAACATTCGTGAGTCAGGATCAGACCAACCCACTCATTACAAAGAACAATTCAAAGTAACTCAGATTTGCAGGATGTCCTGGGTTTGATTCCCGGATCGGGCAAAGTGTTATTGTGTTTTTCCATTGGAACTTCTCAGTCAGTTTAGACCAGTCGAAGGCAAAAGTGTTTGCTTTTAATGCATCTCTTTTTCCAGAATCCTTTTTTGTCCATCTAGTCTCTACATAACGTATTTTAAAAATATCTGTGACTCAATTATTGCAAGTGAGATAATATTTCTCGGCATCCATATTTGTCGCGAGCACTCGAAGTAACAATTACTTTAAATGTAACATTACTGGTAAAATCGTGACATTTGAGTTGTCACTCTAATTTACTTTACAAACATTATGTATGTCACTGCATCGGTGATCTTTGGCCACCCACTTTATTTACACGTTGCTGTAAAAATCTACAAACTAACTTGTAGGTATTATATTATTGTATTACTACATTCTTAGTTTGGATCATCGTATGAAACCCTGAGGCCTGATTCCATTCTCAGCATAAGCGTCTATAGCTTTTTTGTTCCAGAGATTATTTTGAGGAGTTGTAAAAAATATGAACGCAAACAATATCAATCATGAATTTCCAAAGATAAGTAGCATCAAAAATTTAAGACAAATTTTTAACTACTTCCCTTACTGAGTACAAATAATGTTGCACAGGAAGTCATACTAAAAAACTTCACCAATTAGGAACCGCCAATAAACTAACGCGGAATTGAATTCGAATATTTTGGCAACTCCCACGCAGCAGTGCGAATGCCAGCAATGTTTATGAAACTCGGTTCGCATTCCATATTTTATTGGACACTGTTCCATAATACAGGTAACACTAAGTGCACTTTTACGATTCGCAGAACTCATAAAAATACTGCATATTGGATGAGTCAATTAGATTAGAGGATATAGGTACTTGGCAACTAAAAAAAAAGAAAAATGTCGAACTGATTCTTCACGAAAAAAAACCTTTTCACAAAAAAAACGACAAACTTCCAAAGAAAAACACTGCAAAGTGAAAAATATCTATAATTTTATTGTATTTTCGTTTTTTGCCACGAAATAAACACAAATAGACAAACATAGTACCTTTGAACATTTGTAGCTTTCTAGTCGGTTAAAAATAAATATTTCTTGTCCAATCGTTGATTTTCCTGAAGGGCAACACCCAAGAGTTTATGGCAGTTTATGGATATTGCAACCATAACAGTTTTTACCAATCGCGATAATAATAGTAGGTAATAGAATTATTCGCTCACGAGACTCACGACCGTCCTTATTAATAGCCAAAGAGAAGGCCGATCTGATGATGGCTAGACATTATCCTAACTATTAAAATATTTAATTGTCGATTCGTGTGCGTTAAAATTGCATGTTATTTGTTTCCATAATCTGACGACCAATCGTACAGAAGGCTGCACGTCAGTGGCAACATTAATATTATATAAGTTCAAAAACAAAAACCCAACCCATTACAATTTTGTAGGTGTACAGTGTGTACACCACCACGGCCACGACCACGACCACGACCACGGCTTCATACTTTTTAGAGCGTTATTTTTCAGTAGTCGGGTTTTAGTTTTTGAACTTACTTTTTAATTAAATTATTTTGGGGTTATAATTTCGTGATAAAGTATTTGCAGAGCCGCTTTTTTTTTGGGTTATACTGTATAATTAGAAAATAGAAAATAGTTTATTGACCAGCTAATACAATAAGCAGGTTTATAGGTTAACACCAAATTTGATATCCAACATGGCAATATTACTTTTTTTATAAATATGTCCTCTAGAGCGCGCCATATTCATGATAATATGACGTCACATAGCCAGTAGACGATAAAGACGCTTCCAACGATACCAACATTCATTTGTCAAATTATGACCAGTAGTTTAGAAGTTATGCGGTAACAGATGAACATATATACATACGTACCACGTACCGGTCAAAATCATAACCTTTTTGCTTTGCCGTAGTCGGGTAAAAAAAGGAAAATATTGTAAAAATCTAAAATAAATTTAATTTGGTTTTATCGTATTTTTTAACAAGGAAGAGTGTCATTCTATAAAAACCCTTTTTACAATTTGTTTACCTTTAGTTAACTACCTAAAACTATGGAGTATAGTCCAGCTCAAGGTCAAAGCGTTACCACCGACAGGCGCGCGACGGTACACATTTCACCCATACCTACTTTTTCTAGGGATGGGAAATACCTCCAATCAATTCATCAGACAAAACGACCTATTTATAAATAGAACTCATAAACAGAATATTATCTTCGTTAATTTATCACAATAATAATTCACAGTATAATCCGCTGTGTCGGCCAGTTCACTGTCCTGAGATATTACTTCACGATCAGTCTGTGACTCATGCGCATCTATCTGTGTGTGTTCAACTGTTCACCTACAGAACTGATAACCATGCTGCAACTATGTAAGGGTGATGATAAAATTGTAGTTGCAAAAGTTTTGTGAAACAAAAGTTGGCATACTCCTTTTTGCAAAATTTTTGACTTCTTGATGACCTCGAAAATAAAGATTCGATGACCGTCAAAGCCGGGAAAGGTAGATTCAATAAAATTAATGCCGTTCCGCCAAAATTTTAAAGTAGACCGAAGATAATTAACTGAAACTCCAAAAAACGTGACTATTCGCAAAGACTAACTTTCCAAAACTTTGAAGACACCTATTATTGTTTTTCATAACCAATCGACCTTATCTCTATTTCAGTATCTTATTCAACATAATCAGTTCACAAAAAACAATAGTTGATAGTTTTACTCTCAAAAACAGAAGGCACATAATCTCACAATTTAAATATTTTACTTCTTTATGATTGTAGTGCAAATAATCACAAATAAAATAAACATTTATCATTTTGTCGCCACATTTTGTCACAATATTATGCTCTATGTTTATTTCAACATGGCTCGCTAGACGTGTTCACTATTCGCGACATGGATGATCGTGACATAATGTGACGTCACAGGATACGTAGTGTACAGTAGTGAGTAGTGTCTTTTGATACTAATGTTTATTCGATGTCAAATTGTTTGTCAATTCGCGTGTTGTTAGTACAGCAAGTTGACGACAGCGACATGTTCCAGAGGTGTCTACTGTGACACTGTGCACTGCTTCTATTTAAACACTATAGTAATAAGCGATTAGGAAGCATTTCTGGAAGCCTTTAGTGATTCTTCGACCTCCAGATATTTGATATAGCTTTTGTCTTACCTTGTGATGTCAAATTAAAACCAACATTCCAAGCAAATAAAGATCTATTCTATTCTAAAAAAAAATGAAAAAAATAGGCAATAGGCTCGCCCCCTATACATGGGACTTAAACTTATCTGGCGAAATGTGGGTGTACTGTAGGTACACGTCTACCAAACCCTTCGGGGACAACAGGCGTAATGTTATGTTATTAATAAAAAAGTAAAAAAGACGACAAGTGTTTTAGTTGCTAAACTAAGCAGATTTAACTACGCTACTAAGCCATTTAATATCAAAATCGAGATAACATTTCAACATTAAGTCAATTACTTATATCATGAATATAAAACGGTTTTGATAGAGGACCTTAGCCCGACCTTGGCAGCTTACTAAAACACTGCCTAAACATGAACAACTTTACAATACCCTATCCTATTGTAAATACATGCATGACTATATAACTAAATATTGTACTCATATCTACAAACCAATATCTAGACAAACCTATACACAGAGCTGTCGTATATATAATATCTTTGAAACTATTCTGAACGTATATCATTATACAAGTAAGAGATTATTGGAGAACCTGATGAGCTCACCAAAATCCTAAATATCGTAACTAAATCTATACTAATACTAATATATAATAGAATATAATAAATATAATATTATAAAGAGGAAATATTTGATTGTTGGTTTGTTTGTTTGTATTGAATAGGCTCCGAAACTACTGGACCGATTTGAAAAATTCTTTTACCATTAGAAAGATTAGTTTTCAGGGAGTAACATAAGCTACTTTTTATCCCGGGAAAAATAACGGGTCCCGCGGGAAAGATCACGGGAACGAAGCCGCGGGCAAAGTGCTCGTAATATTATAAATGCGAAAGTTCGTTTGTTTGTTACGCTTTCACGCTAAAAAGGCTTAACGGATTTGAATGAAATTTGGCACACGGGTAGAACATGACCTGGAATAGGACAAATGATACTTTTTATATCGGTAGTACAATCACCTTAGGTATCTTCCTGCAACACCTAGAGAATTGCTTCCCAATTTTGTACCAACAGATTTTAAAGCTAAACTTATGCTTAAAAATCTTTAAATTTTAAAAAATATTAACATTTCCATCTTTATATATCTTGGAAACAGCTTTATTTGTAAAAAACAATCCGGCAGTCAGAAAGAATAAAATACGGACTCAATACGTAAATGAATTAAGTATGTCAAGTACCTAAAATGTAAATTCGCGCTAATGCAAAAAAGTTTCTTTGGTATTGCCCCCCGCATTTATAATAATGCTATTAAAAATATGACTGTTTTCAAAAGAAAATATTAATTGAAAAAATTATAACACAATTGACGACTTCCCACTGACTGATTGACATGCTAATAACCCATTTGACATGTTTTATTTTTGGTACTGTAACCTTGTTGACATTTTTGTGTTAATTTGACATTTACTGTAATTCGAACTATTTGACATTAATTCATCTGTATTTTTATAATTTCCTAATTGTTATTTAAAATTATAATGTCTTTAAATGTGTGTAAATTAAATATGACTTGCATGCCCATGTGACGGTAGAACATGGTGGACTTTCATAATAAAACATCAATGTAATAAATACCCATGTTTACAAAGTAATAAATGATTTATTTATGATTTACTCGTATAATTAAAATAGCTTTTGATCGTATTATTGCCTGTGAGGCATCAAAACTCTACCTATATCTTTATAACCTAACATAACCCTACCTATATCTTTATGTATTTCGCAAGTTCTCGTAACCCTTTACGAGATAGTCGGGGAACTTCGAGATAAGAGTTGCATACACGCACCGATATTGTAACAACTGGACCCTTCAGATGCTCCTTGAATGTTTCCGCATCATCTTCGTATCATCCTAGAAACGTCCACTGCAGGACATGGGGGTCCTTATGAAGGAAACAATATGTTTTTTTTATGACAAACCAGATTCTGAAACTTGTTAGAGGAACGCCTCCGAATGTATTGAGAGATACCGTGAGATAAGATCGGAATTTGACGATTAAATTGAATGCTGTTTGGAGTATGGATATCGGTAGCAGATGGTTTTGAAATCGTGACAATATGAGATAATGAAGCCAGATATTATGACATGAGAAAGTTCCTTATTTTTTCGAAAATCTTGAGCAGTTTTGCGGCTATTTTCTTTTGGCTTAAAAACAAATTGAGTGGTTGCATGTTTCCCAGTTAAAAGAAACTTGAAGTATTACGAGTAGTATTGCTTCAAATGCATAATGCATTTGTACTAAGTATTGTCTTGTGCAAATGTTACATTCACTTTACAAAGTAAACAGCGGTCATAGAAACTATTTGTCTTTTATCTTTTTGCTTTCTCACATCCTCTGCAGATATTTAATTATTTATTTTTCAAGAAACTTGTTAAAATATTCATTGCTTTATTCAAAGCACAACGTCTGAATACATACGTACCATCAAGTCATTTATTATCATTTTTATTGCTACGCTTCGTTGAAAATCGTTCGCATATCAAAACAGCGCATTTTTATCAGGCACATTATATTATTTAGGCACCAAGTTCGATAAAGATATTAAAATACAAAGCCAAAAATGAATTTGTTTCCAAGTTTTTATTCGACAGGATATTACATATTTGCTCACGTTTCGCGCCAGATAAATTGTAAGTATAATTTGCCTCTGAATTGAATGGCAAAGAATATAAAATAGAAACTGTGTTGGTGCCATAGATATCCAGTTGGTGTATATATTCTTTTCATAAGTGTTTCATGCTATTGCACTGCGCGCGTAGTGATAATTCCTCACTACCACCTGTTTCCTATACACAAACGCTTTGGAAGAATCTGTATCGGATTAATTATACATTACATTATTAACAGTTTCATGCGCAAAATACGCGCGCCAAACAGTTTCATGTGCGTATTTTGCGCATGAAACTGTTAATAATTAAACTGGTAATACGGGCTGGTATCCACAACTCCACGTCAAAACGCGCGCTTTGACGTGGAGTTGTTCGAGGAGAAACCTGTAATACTTCTTAATTCCATAACAAAATAACCGATTCCCGGCCTATTACACTCAATCATGTATTTATCATCCACTCACACGCATCTTCACATTTATTGGCACTAGCAGATGGCGCCAACAACGTCACTCGGAGATAAGATACCAAAGCACGTATAAAAATAATTTTAGTACAGATTCGATAACAGTTTCATTTCTCAAACAACCGAAGAAGCAACAAGGCGGAATGTTTAAACAATTAGGCTTAGTAATAGTAACACGTGCCTGCTAATTAGCTCGCAAAATTATGTAGGTATTATTAGTAGCATCTGTTTCGTTAAAGCATTCTATTGCGAGAATGTTATAACTTCTCGAAACACGGGTGGATTCAGAACAGCGGTGATGATTGATGTTAAACACAATATATCATATTTTCATGATGTTTTTTGATGCTATGGGGAAGAGCAGAATCCCTTACTTTAGATGTATTTTAAGTATCGTTAAGAGGGCAATGGGCACTAATGGGTGAACACCTATTATAAGGCACGAATGAAATGAAATTGCTATACTATAGACTTTCCATAGAAACTTCGTTGATCGTAGAACAGGTATATACCTACAAGCCGGGAACCTTATCAATTTAAAGTCGTCGGAGCTCAATAACGGACGACCAAGATATATGTATAAGCAAAAATCTCTCAAATCATAAAAATATATTAATCACTGTCTAACCCATTTCTAATAAGGACAAGGAATTATTAGAAATGGGTTAGACAGTGATTAAGAGTTAGCACTTGTCTTAACACGCAATTTCAGACACCCAGACCCCAACTCTCACTTTCACGCCCAGTTATTAAACAGACTGATCGTGTGATAAGGCCTGTTGCACTGTTGCAGAAATCCAGGCTATCTTATCTAGCCTACTAGCCGTGACGTGTTTGGATACCTAAATCAATGTTGTATGAAGCTACTGCATCATTTGCTAAATTACTGCAGTAATATTACATAGTTTCAAGGCAGTTTTTAAATGAAGCAATTCCCCAACAGCAACAACAAAAAATAAAATAAAACATAAACAAGGTGAAAGGGCCTACATCTGCCACCATTTCGAATCTTGTACTTAAACAAGGATCAGAAATACAACTTTAATTTTAAAAGTACAAGAAAGTCTCTGAAATTTGTGCCAATCCGGAGCCGGAGAATCGCAAAAAGTTGTTATCTTGGGAGACATAAGTGCGCTATAGTATTTGGAAACTGAATTCTATCATCTCTATTACTAAGTATAGTAATTATTGCGACTCTAGCCGATTATCACTGTACCTGAAGCACAACGGCCACAATAGTGTCGCATCTGCGTCACTCATGACGCTAATCTATGACCAGCCGTATGTAACGTTGTCTCTGAACATCACGTGGTAGCAAAAAGTGCTCGCGGCAAAAACCGGTTGCCATTGCACCACCGAGTGCCGGTATGGTTGCTTTAATATTTTAATATGCCATTACAAATATAACTTGAGTCGCTTGAATATGTATCGATGTAAGTGGTGCTGTTTTTGCCTTGCAATTGGTTCTTTGGTTCTATAAATATAGTTAATTATGGTAATTGAAATGGAGTGTCGTGTCTGAAGTCTAAAAAATAAGTTAACTGGCAAGTAAGTACCTAAATTATATGCAAAAAACAAGTAGTGTGAAAATAACTGGGAGAGAAAAGCAAAACACTGAAGTTACTGAGATAAAAGGTCCGGAGAAGGAAGTCACTGAAATTATCGAGATAAAAGGTCCCGAGAAGGAAGACGCAGAACCCAATAAGCCAATAATAAAGCAGATACTTATCAAAAGAGTGTTAATGACTAAACAAACAAAAAGACAACAGAAAGCAATTCAAATATGGTTCCAAATCATGATACATTTTAAAATAATCGCCTTGAAAATGTAAGCAGTCTTCTAAATCCTTATACCGAACTGCATTAGTTTAAAGACATGCATACGGTGTAACGCGTGTAACAATGTTATGAATACAAATTAATTTAAAACAACGACTAATGCAAACGGGTACATCGAACTATATGCTAAACCTAAATTAGAATTGTTTGAAGGATATCACTGTAGGAGGGATTGCGTTTGAAGGTAACTTTGTTAATTACTTGATTGTCGTGTAAGATTATTTAGAATCCACGCAATCTCTGTTGCTTCTTTATATATCTATCAGCTGCAATCTTAGTCTGCACTTCCTTCTAAGCTATGTCATCTTTTACTCAACCCATACATGACTTATCTCTTTTGATACAAATAATTCTTCTTTTAAAATGCAGCCTTTAAATAGGGGCTTATTTCTCATCGTCTCTCATCATCATCTCTCATAGTCCCATCGTCGTCATTGTATCTTCAGCTAAGGATTGGGCTGAAGTTACCTATTACACATATTGTCTGCATCGTTATCGTTTCTCTAGGTAGATAGTGTACAACGATTTGCAGTAATAATGTTGGTATATCTAATACACAAGGTGTTACGAGGCGAATGCACCTTTATCTGATTCTGAGCCAAATATGAGTTTGCTTTTAGGGAGTTGCATACCCAAATAATAGTAGTATGGTTTCTAACTACGCTATTGTTTTAATTATTTATACTCGTAGGACTGGTCAATCACAAATGCATTGGCATAATAAAATTAATTTGTATAAAAATTAAATGTGGATACAGTTTTAGAGAAAATAAAGGATAAATGATTTATTTCTGTAAATAGGATTTAGAAACCACTTTTACACGTCAAAGATAAATTATGTTTTAAACTTAGATGAGGTCGGTGATCCTATCCGAATACTTTGAGAAGAAACACCGAAGCAAACTCGGATGAACATAATGAAAGCAGAAGCACAAGATATTATAAATGAGTTACCATTTCACTAGTTACAGTGTAGCAACATTGTATCTAATTGGTAGACTGAAATACCAGTAAAGATAAGCATGGCCTTAAACCAATTTTTATGCTGTGTCCATAACGAGAAAAGCATGTTATGCAGATTAATGTTAACCGTTTCTTGCACTTACTGTTTTACCGTAGCATCTAATGTGACCACTTAATTTAATTGAGACACATTCATGACTCTTTGTCATTATCATACTAATGTAGTCTAACTGTGGTTTAACAATGTTCATGATTCTAGACATGATACCAGCGAGAAATTTATTCTAGTTCGCAAGTCTCACGAAAATTGCGTAGACTTTTTCGAATAACCTTCTATTAACAAAGGATAATAATAAATAATAATAAAAATCTATTTATTTGTCACAAAAACTTATTATTCTTAATGTTATACCTGTCTTAACTCAGGGTTTCTCATTCTGTGGGTCGAATTAATCATTTGTGGATGAGTGTGAGAGTCAAATGTGAGATAGATGATAAGGCTAGAAAGGGGGTGACTACTGAGATCATGACTAAGAGAGAAGTATGGAAGAAGATGATAAATGCTGTGCCGATAGGAAATAAACGGGGACAAGGGCAACAGAATTATGATTATGATAATTGATAACAATGTCAGAAAAAATATATTTGTCAGATACATAAGTGCACCCAACAAAAAAATCGGTGCAACATTTTTACGCACCCTTAAAATCCCCTACTTTCAATTTCAAAACACATTTAGTAACCATTTCACCTAAAAAACTAGTCTGGAATTTATGAAGTTCGAATCGATCGTCAATATATCAAACTCCATCATCTGCAAGCGATTATTTTTTCTAAGGCCTCGTGCAAACCTGTATTACGGAAACTCGCGGTAAAATAAACAACGGTTTACCTTGAACTTCATGGCCGCAGACGTAGTCTTAGTTTAAAACCAACGTGGAAGTTGAGTTTAGATTCTAAACGAGCTTTTTTGGCAATAACTGGAGAACATATTGGAGCCTTGTTTATTTTGTAAGTGTGGATTAGTATTTACAACTAAACAAAAAGCTATCGAGTAGATCTTAATTTCAAGTAGATTCAGATTTTTCCGAAAACGATGATATGACTTGATTAGCTTCAGTTCGTTCATGATTTAACTCTTGAATCTCAATTCATTCATAACTTTGCGTAGGAACTTGACAATTTATTGAACATTACGCCTCATAGTTAGTGTACCTACACCATAGCATCTAGGTAGTAATAGTGAAGTGTCATAAGAATGAACATATACAGGAAGAATTAGCTTAATGCTAGATAATGGCTTGATCTTTAACCCTGGACTACGCACACTTCGTATTGTGAAGTAACGACAGCAAAGAAAATGCTAGTGTTTACTACTCAGTACTAACACTAGGATGTTCTTAATAATAATTGTTGTTGTAGTGACGGAGGATATTAAACCAGGTTAAATAAATGAGAGATAATGATAACCCAAATCATGCAATTGTGCTCACCTTTACGTATTATTTGTTCTTATCTCCAAGCCTGCAACACAACTCCAGCGGGATAATTACATAACACACTCGTTACAATCCCAATGCCATTCATTTTGTCAATTCAACAATATTCATTGCATATGAACAGTATACAATACCGTAACGTAATACACAATATTCAGTGTATATTACGGCGTCAAGCAGACGAATTTTCAAACATTATTATGAAGCAATGGATTAGGAATTTCTTTAGAAATCCTTCGGACGGACACTCCTTATGGAGTGTTACGCATTTAGGGTATAGAAAACGCAGATACCATAATCTATTATCTATAACACAAACACAACACAGGACTCACAGGACTGTGATCACAAATCCCTCTACCAAGAGTAGTAACATAGTAAAATTTTCCAATAGTTTCTAACACACGACTAAAAGAAATAAACCTTATAACTTCTAGTTGTTTACAAGTTTCACATAGGACTAAAGAAAGGCCTACATGTTTATAGACAAGCATTTACAGCATGTTGGGAAGAGATACGAATATGTTACACGTGTGTTTATACTGGGAAGATTATTGTTTTTGCTTTCATTTCAACGTTTTTGCAATTCACACGTAACAACGCTTTATGGGAAAAACTGAGTAGATACACAAGTTATTTTTTATATTTATGAATGTCTGTGGGACGAAAGAAATCAGCTACGAAGTTATAGCTAGAATTCTAGTACAGAAAAAACCAATCGATACATACATATTATGTAGGATTGAACTGTAATGATAAATAATCTTCAGTGGAAGAAAAAACATTATCTTAACAAAAGATTATGCGTAATTAGATGGAGCATCTCCTGGTTCAAAGATGGAGATAAGTCAGCCGACATTAGCTGTACGTGCAGAAACTCAATAATCAAGGATCAAAGGACCGGACTCCGCAGATCCGGCTTAATGTAGATGAAAGGGATTACAAAGTCAAAGAAGGAAGCGCAGCAAGACTAACGACAAGATTGGTCAGTGACATAGTCGGAAAGACCAGAAGGCCTAGACAAAGTGACATTCTAACAGCGATTACGATGACTTAGAAGTCAAAAATGCACGGGACTGACAAGCACTTGACATATTCAATCCCTGTTGAACTAATTGTAGAAACATGAGTCGCTTTGAAAGTAGGTTGCCACTATTGGACAAGATTTGCATGAAATAGGCAACTATCATGCAGAAAGGAGGCCACAGTTCCGTTTACCCACTGTAGAGAGGGGTAACGAAGGATGCGGTTGGTAATGACGAAGATGTAAAAGAAGCAACATCAAGATCTACATTCACATAAAGGAGATAACATCACAATATAAAGAAATCCTTACATAAACAAACATTTGAAGAGCCAAACAACCATTACCTACCTAAGTAATTGTAACACTTTGGTTCTGCAATGCAACCGCTCGAATTAACGCGAGCCGTGGAAACCAGAGCAAATGTAGCGGTTGATATTATTGTATTATACGCTTCATGATAAGCTTTTAATACAGTCCGTCTTTAGATATTAGATACGTCTTTTCCTTCGTTTCTGAAGGCTTTAGCAAACCTTTCTTTGGGTATAAATAATGGCATTCTTGTAATGTCATCAATAGAAGTCACAGTCAACTTTACCATGGCTTCTAAACCCCAACACAAAATATGGCATCAAACATTATGGGCCATAATACGTGATGGAGTATTATTTGGAATTGGATTTAAGCGTGGTTAAAACAAGTCGTTTTGGGGACTTCAATTTTTGAGTCAGATTCACATTTTTAGGTTTTATGGAGCTACAATCTCAATGGAGATCAATTCTTTTTTAGGGTTCCGTACCCAAAGGGTGAAACGGAACCATATTACTAAGACTCAGCTGTCCGCCTGTCACTCTGGCAGGCTGTATCTCATGAAACGCGATAGTTAGACAGTTGAAATTTTCACAGATGATGTATTTCTGTTGCCGCTATAATAAAAAATACTAAAAACAGAATAAAATAAATATTTAAGTGGGGCGGATCCCTTCGTGCGCGAGTCCGACTCACACTTGGCCGGTTTTTTTATTTCTTTCCCGACTTTAATTCCACGAATGTCAGCAGTATCTTCTACAATTTTTGCAGTAGTCCAGTTTTCTTAATACCTATATGTACAGACGCCAGCACGTCAACCTACCCGAAACTGTCAAATTCTCCCAATCAACTTTGAACCTTATGTGTTAGTAATAAAGTTGTAAATCTATTAAAGAAATTTGACAGATTGCAGTAGGTTGATGTGCTGGCCTCTGTACATGTAAGTTCTGCACGCAATGCGATCGCCACAATATAATTTCTACCTAGCTGCTCATCCTAATCTGCTACAGGAAACAAAAAAAAAATGTTTTATGAAAATATGTTTTTTTGTTTTTGAAACAACGGCAATCAATTTTATCTCCATTTCCGAAATTGTTTCAATCGCAAATCTGAAGACCAAATAAAAAACCAAGACAGCGCTGTCAACAGTGAAGTGAAGCCGGTTTCGTAAACATGTGTGCACTTTGTGTGGTGTAGTTTGAATTTAGTGTCATTGTAAAAGGTTGTAAATGTGTGCGTGTGAGCGTGTATGCAGTTATGCAGAGAGCGGCGCACTGTGGATCGAAAAAAGGCTCTCAAAGACATTGGACCAGAGCTTAAATTTTAAATTGTTGTTTTTTTGCTTGAAATGGCTATAGCCAATATTATGCATTATCAGAGGGTACAATCTGGTAGGCAAATTGGCAACTTATATATTTATGCATAATATTGGCTATTATTCAAATATATTTATTTTGGGACAACAACTACTAACCCTTGGACCTACCAAGGGTTAGTTATACAAAAAAAAACGTAGGAACTATTGTTAGTAGGTACTTAATACAATTAACTATTGTTAGTACTGAGAAACCCCGCTCCGTCAAGATAACCAATAGGGAATACCTCCCTAGAAATCACCAGTCGGAACGAAATGGCGGCAATTTTATTGGAGGCACGGTTGGCGCAGTGGTTAAGCGATTGACCGCTGCACTGCGTGTCGCGGGTTCGATCCCCGCGCGGAAAAAATATTTGTATGACCTACAAGTAGTTGTTCCGGGTCTGGCTGTTTGTATGTGAATTTAAATGATTGTAAACGCACCCACAACACAGGAAAAATTCCTAGTGTGGGGCAAGTTTAAAAAAAAAAAAAAAACGTTATTATAACGATATCAATTGGGTTGATTAATAACCGGACGAAAAGTTAACTAAGCTTAATTGATTTAATCAACAATTTTTACCTAGTACATTAATAATTATATATTATCATGGTGATCATGATCAGTTTGGTCAGAAGTTTTTTTTTTCATGTTATTACCAATTTATTTAATTTGAAAGTGGAGGAATTTGTGTTTTTGCTACAATTGTTTCAAATTCAAATTTATTTATTCACATTTAAATAGAGTAAATACAATCGGTGGTTCCCTTGTTACATTATTTGGTCTTATATTCTATTTAGCCTTAGTATGGCATGTGAATTTTAATCATGCAAGATATTACATTAATGTCACTCATATTATTCATAATAAATAAAAATTAAATAAAAAAAAAAAAAAAATGTATGAGAATTTAGTCTAAATCAAAACCTGTCTGCGATTCATAGGGCCTAATGTCACACATCCTTTGCTAACCACAGCGTCTAGTACCAGTAAAAAGTCTTTTTTTGTTGTTGAGTAGGACTACTTATTCCTGGGGCCCTATTATGAACTCTTATTTCCAGGCAGTTTACGGCGTAAACAGAACTGCCTTGCAATTTCGTATTATGAACTCGTCAAACAAGCCAGTCAGTGGTCACGTGACACCCTGGCCGGCTTCTGCCCGACTATTGGCTGGAAATACCGTATTATGAACGTTCGTTTGACATTTCTTGACATAATAAAACTGATAATAAGTAACCTCACAATCCAGTCAATTTCCGCTACTTCATAGGAGTTTTTATTGAATGGTTTTGGATATTTTTGGCGAAATTATTCAGAGAAAATATCACGTGTGACGAATATGTACCGTTCGAGTTTCTGGAAACTCCGGAAAGTGGCACTTCTGATCAAAATACCAAAATAACGGTAAAATTGAAAAACTCCTACAATGTTTCAAACTAAACATAAGTTAGGCTCAGCCGAGGGCGATAACTGTCATCCATTGAACTATAATAATTTCAACAGCCTAATAAATGGTGCACCATGATAATTACAAAATATTACCATGATAGAAAGAAAGAAAGAAAATACATTTATTTGGCACAGACTAAAAGGCACACAAGTAGAAAGAGAAAAAAAATAAGATAAAAGGAAATAATACAAAATAAAAAGTGTAAAACTGCGTTGCATGATACCAGCAGGAATGTGTGCCTCGCGGCTACGGTTATAGTTAAATATAACATGTTGAAAACTGGATATTTAGTAAAAACACTCAAAAACACCACACCACCATAACCATTCATTATCCATATTTTTGTTTATACTCTGAAACTAGTAGGTACTTCTAGCGAAGGGACATAATACATTCTGTGTAAAAAGTACTGGGAATTGTTCAATAAAACCATTAAAAATTTATTCGTCAAAATTTATTTTGTCGGCTCCAAAGTAGGCCCTTTCCCTTGCAATACAGCTACGCCAGCGCTTGACCCAGTCCTCCATACATTTTTGGTAAGCTGATTGAGGTATGGTCTAAAACTCCATCAGCGAATTTTCTTTTATAGCTTCAATCGACTCGAAACGTCTTCCTCGAAGAGGTAATTTTAGCCTCGGGAACAGGAAAAAGTCAGACGGAGCCATATCATGTGAATACGGCGCTTGGTCGATGACATTTGCTGAATTTTTGGCTAAGAACTCTTGCAAAATGATGGCTTTGTGTGATGGTGCATCATCATGGTGCTAAATCGATGAATTGTCGTTCCACAAATCTGGGCCGTTTTCAGCGGATATTCTCTCGCAAACGCCTCATAATGCCTAAATAATACTCTATAATCACTGTTTATCCCTCTGGAAAAAAATCGTTGTGCACTACACCGCAGTAATCTAAGAAAACTATCAGCATAACTTTCGTGGTACTTTTTATAGAGAGTATTATACAAACAATACGATAGTATTATTTTATTAATTGCAACAATAAACATTGTCCAAGAATGAAGTTGTCAAATTCCCCGTTGAACATCAAGTGGAATACGTTCGGAAAAGTTATTGTTAGGAGAATCTCGCGTTACAATTTACAAACACGGAAAAATTAAATAAAAATTAATTGTATAGCACAATAAACATTGCGTTCATATTTTCACCTACTTTTAGTAACTATATTAAGATATATTTATTATTTTTATCTTAGAATACGTGATCTAAATAAAACCGTAACTTACCGATAAATATTTATTTGTGTTTCTGAACGTTACGGCAGAGAATTTCAAGCCAGCCACAGACAAACTAGCCAGCGTGAAGTCGGTCAGAATTACCGATGTCATAATACAAAATATATCCAGCCAGTGAAATGAATTGCCTGGAACTTGCCTGGTTTTTTAAAAGTTCGTAATAGGCCCCCTGCTGTAACCACTCGTTTATTGAGTAGGTAGGTAGGTATATCATTTTTTTAAGCAGTAACTCTTTCAGCTTTTTCTTAAATTTTGCTAGAGGAAGATCTTGAATGTCTGGTTGTAACCTATTATAAATTTTTACACACATAGCTGAACAGTTTTTTTTAAACACCGCAGTCCTTGGTGCAAAATCCAGCACTAATCGGTGACCACGCCTTGATTTACGAGGATGGGTACCATCTCGTGTGTAAATATCACTAGCTTTCACAAATAGGCTAGGTTTCTTATAAACATATTCTACAGTTCTAGACTGTTTCTAGGTATATTATAATAATAGAAGTTTATCAATGTAAGTGTAGTGTTATTTTTGTAAGTTATTTATAGAATATCTAATTAAAATTGGAGTTTCTTGCCCGTTCTTCTCCGTAGGTACCTACTACGCTTTGGAATGGGCAACTAGCTTCATATTTCTGACTGACCGACCCAATGACAATTCAAAAGTGCATGTAAATGGTTTAATTGAAATAAATGCTATGAGTTATGAGTTAATTAATACCGACGACATGTATGATGCACACCTTCCAAAATCGTTAGATAGGTAGGTAGGTTGATAGGTTGGTAGGTAACCTTAGTTAGAACAATACTCGACAGTTCGACAACGGTGCAGTCGTGGACCAGTGGCCACGACTTACGCGTTGTACTTGTAGGTCGTGGGTTCGAACCAAGACAAGCGCATTACTTTGTGTAAATTATTTCGCCACTGCTCTCAAAACGGTGAAGAAAAACATCGTGATGAAACCGGCATGACCTAGAACCGAAAAACACTGATAACAAAATAGGTAGGATACCTACTTTGAATCGTAAATCTTTAACCATAAGATACTCAATATATTTATTGCTCTGTATACATATAGGTATATTGAGTATTGATATTAAAATGATTGCTTACGTTTTACAACAATAATAATGAATGTTATAGGTAGGTTGTATTATTACATCACTCGACATGAGGTGGGTAGCCTCAATAATATAACCATTGAATGGATCAAAGGATACAGCGGTTGGCTAGGCAACGATGCAACCGAACCGAACCTGCCAGAAGGGGGTCGAGCATGGCACCAGTGCAGCTGTTGGACCTGGACGAATCGCGCCCCTCCCCTTCGGGGACTTATGCACTCTGATTAGGAAACGAACCAGGGACCAACATCACAAACTATGGTTGGATCAAGGTGAGTGCAGGCAGGCTAAGGAAGCACTCCCTACAATTGATGGCTGTCTCACGAAACAGGTTCTCCGACTTACTAAACAACAGCTGCATACAATTACGGCAGCTATAACTGGTCATGGGTTATACTAAACACCTCTTTATCATAGGAGTCACAGACAGTTCGCTGTGCACAACCTGCATTGAGGACGACGAGACAGCAGCTCATGTGCTGCTAAACTGCTCGGTGCGGTTGTCGCCGCATACAGTTCAAAGTACTTCGGTAACCCGGGTGTTGGGCGTTGCTGGCCATCCTTGAGGAGCTGAGGTGGATCGAATAGTCAATTTCCCACCCGTACGCAAAATAAGCGCTTTGACGTGGAGTTGCGGATACCAGCCCGTATTACCTATTACCTATCACTCAACACACAACAGACCAAAAATAGCTAAGTATTTTTTTGCTTGTGGCTTCGCACGGTTTAAATAGCTAAGTTGAAAATAGAAGAGTTAATGTCAAGCGAACTTTTTTTTTAAATGTCTTTACAAAATACCGTAAAGTCAACTGACCAACTGCCTAGGTAGCCGCGGTCAGTGATCCTTTATCTGAAAAACATTGGCGACTAAAAATAGTTTACGCTCAATAAATCGCCGAATAATTAGGAACTTTTGAGCCAGCTAAATCGATTTATTTCCTTACTCTTGGTTATAAAAGGGGTAGGTACTAATCATGTCCTCCAAGTTCCTGTTCAATAAGGAAACTGGCCATTTTATTTTTAAAAGTGTCTTCTCTAAAGGCCGCGCAATTTCTTTCAAGGTTAAGGCATGTCGTAAAGTTAAACAACCACAAGTCCACAATGTATATGAAGCATGACTTATGAATTAGAACATAAAAACTTATTTTCATCCCACCATCTCGGAAAGAGTATTTTTAATCTTCAGTATCTGAGTGGAAAAGCCGTTTTTATTCTCTAGAGGATAAAGTAAATTGAATTTAGAACATCGTGTGCACTAAGTTTGTGAATTAAAAAAAACATTAAACCTATTTACTGCTACCTCTATGGTGCCGAATATATCATACAACTTTTTTTTAATTTGTTAAAAACTCAGACTCGGAACCTTCTTGGTGTTCTTTTTTCAATTTGCTTTGTACGCGGTTCTTTACGCGGCATTTTTTCACGTCATTGTTAAACCTTAGGTATATTAAAAACAAGAAACTTGAAAACAAGTGAAAAAACTAAAATGAGTGATTCTAGCGACGAGGAAGTTTGCTTGACGCCAACAGAATTGACTGAAACTGTTAATAATGCGCAAACGTTTTTTTTTTTGCATTTAGTCATTTCCTCGCTGAGGTGGAATGAAAAGTTACGTGTTGCACTCGAGTGCAAAGATTTTTCACCTCGTGCTCTTTTGATTCCCTCGCTAACGCTCAGGATTCTAATTTTGAATCACTCGCTGCGCTCGTGATTCAATTTTAGAATCCTTCGCTTGCTCGGTCATCAAAATTGAACACGCGGTTAAAAAGCAACTTTGCACTCTTGTATAACAAATAACTATTTTACGCGGGTGATATTTTTTATCTACCGTCCTCTAATTTATTTTTATACGTTAAAATATCTCACTTAAACCCGATTTCGATTTGCGGACGTAAGATCGTTTTGACAGTTCAAATATTTATTGATCAATTACTTGGTAGTGGATAAGTAAACCGAATAGAAAAAACATCGATAATAGCCAAAATGCTGACACGAACGAGCTTGCACATAATGCGAGCGTTGTTCGTTATAACTTTATTACACATCCACATATCAATTAGAATCGTACGATAACGATATATTCGTAACTCAGGATGTCGAAACTCGCATGATAATTCACGATAGGTACATAAATGTTAAAAAATATTATCTTTCGCAATAGAAATCACAGGGAATGTCATCTGTCACTTGTTTACTAAAGAGTAGCACAATAATGTATTACTCACGTCGTAGCTCCAAGTGCACGAGACGCCGGCGAACTTGGCGACACAGCGGCCCAGCTCGACGTCCTCGTGCGTGGTGTACAGGTGCTTCAGGCAGTACTTCACGTGCGGCGCCACCCTCTTCAACGTCTCCCGAGAAAACAACACGCCTGGACCACCCATACAAAAGTTCTCATTGTAGTCCAGAGCCAGTGCATCCCGCTCGTCGCTCGTCCCTCGACCAGCCTGACCAATAAACTGAGGCTTCCTGCTGTCCACCGAACGCAAGAACTCCTCCAACTTATCACCTCTCACATACACGTCGTCGTCCGCACGCATGAACCACTCAAACTTATCCCCATACTTCTCATACATGTACAGCAACATCAAGAACGACTTCTTCTGCGGAGGATAACTGTCGTCCACATTACGCAAGGGAATCAAAGGTAAGCCCGGCGCACGCGACACTTCCGAACTGAAAAACGCGATCCGACCAGGTAGGTCCTGGCTCCATGTTTCGTACACTGCTTTCGCTCGCGACCCTAAATATTGTTCAGCTGTCATAACACCCACGAACACTAATGTCCTGTTCGAGTTGTGAACAGTCTCGTTCGGCAGCAAGCCTATCAGGGCGATGGGGTCCGGATCGACGAACAACTTGGCCGTTTCTGGACATGCTTCCATAGTCGTCCTGGATGAGGTCCTTAAACACAACTTGAGGAATATCCCGAAAGTGACACCGAGCGCGATGCCGGCCGCCAGATGCATCCACCTGCTCCTGCGAGGCATCGTGGTAACACTAAGGCTAAGGATTCAATACGAGCACCCACTTTTACCCGGCGTCCACATGTGTGCATTCCAGGAATAACCTTTTTATCCCTTTTTTGTAGCGGCCGGGAGGGGTAGACATTAGCAGGCGGCTTTTTTGTTCGATTTTCGCTCCCATCGGTCGGGGAGCGATCACATGGCCGCGCGGTGCCGGCGAAATGTCGCGCACGAATTCGAACCCTATCACGATATCGCCGGCCTAAATATCAGTTTCGCAGATGTTATCGGCGGTGCGAGCGCGGCGAGGCGCGGCGCGTATAGAAATGCGACCCGTTCATGTTACGTTACACCGCGTCGAGCTAATCGTATTGCGCGTGTGAACAGTTCGACTCGTGCGCCGCCCGCCAAGCAACTGGACTGGACCGTTCCAAAACAAAACTCAAGCAGCGGTAATTCCGAGTGTCCGCGCAGACCGTATTCTTGCTTACCTCTCTATCGCGCTCGCGGAATCGCTGTACCTGCGTCTCCCTCGGACGGCTAATGTGGGCCGGATCGGAATGAACTTGCCCCATTCATCGCGGCATGTCTGGCCGGTGATGACAATAGACAATGCGGTGGTCGCCCATTGTCTGGTGGGTCACCGGCTCGCGGAAACTACATTTTATGACCTATTTGTGAAAGTCCGGGAACTACGCGATACAGCAGGAAGTTGAGTTCCTTTACTTGAATATGCTGTACTTAAAAAAATCATTTGATGGAGACGTCGGTATTCATTTATGCTCAAAACCTTGAAACTTTCAAACTAGTATTACAAATTCCGGTTCCAAAGTGAATAATTTAGCCAGAAAAAGGGCTTTGTTTATTTTCTTGACTTTCAACAAGTAGATTTTCCCATTATTACCGAGATTTCGCCAATCTCTTCTACAAAAATTCCGGTGCCCCGGCGTTATCTGGAACATCAAACTTTACCTCCACGTTATACAAACACGCAGCCGGTGTTTAACACAACCGCATTCATTAATCACAAGCTTGGCATTGACCTTATACGCAAAATGGAACAATATAACCAAAAACCCACATTGTTAACACGCTCATAACACAAGGCGCGAAGGATCCTTTTAGTGTATTAGAATGATGACAGAAATGATGATTGTACCTAAGAAAATTCAAACCAGATGTGGTGTGGACTTGTTCAAGATCATTTGCGTGGTGTGGGTTCCGTCTGTCGGCACTGCAGTTTGTATAAAAACCCATCCTGTTTTTTTCTCGTTCGGTTGCAAGAAACCTGTGAAGAAGTTGGTGACTATGTTAATTAATAAATCGTTGGTCGAAGACAAACATAATTATTCGGGTCATATTTTAACAAAGAACAATGGTCATTGACTTGTCGCTTTTGGCGGTGCCGGTTTCTCTATTCTAATTTCGCTATGCGCATAAAGTATTTTAACTATCTAATTGATGATTGAAGACCTAATTGTCAATTGATGCAGCGCGGAGTATCTAACTTCTGCGACTAGAATAACGGGCTCTATTTCCACATCGGAATAATTGTGAAATACAGAGACTCAGCAGTGCTTTGTGCAACTTTGTTCAATGTCCATAGATTGTGACGATGAGGCACATTAGGCTACGATTTTTTGTTTTAGGGACTTCTGAGAGACGATGAACAGCAATTATTTTACGTCGATACTCATATAGATACTACTTTAATAAAAGTGATAGTTGCTTCCAATCCCGGTTAAAGAATGACTACATTTTCCGACAAATATGGAAGCGTAGCGTGATGTTGTGGGGAGTAGACTCCCATAGCTAGGTCCGCGAGTTCTGTAAAGCTGTTGACGACGAAGGCTAATGCATCGTTTCTAGATTCGTGATGAAAATGTTGAGGATGGGCCCAACTCTTATCAGAGGCGTGGTTCTTCTCTTTGAAAATCCATAAGACCGAATCGACAATTTGAGGCATTTTCATAAAAAAAAACTGAAATCAGAACTAACTGAAAAAAATTAAGTTTAATAAAACAAGAAATTGAAAATAACAATTTTTATTTATACATTTCGTTTGTGAAGCTGTAATGTATAAAATCTCCATCCATTCTACCAAAGCCTTCAGTTACAATTTACTACTATTAACGTTCTTTATACAACAAATAAATTAAAACCTCGTTTGAAACAAACAGCTCCATAGGAAACTCATTGAGGCGAAGAGAGAGGGTCACAAAAAAGGCAAAGCTTTCTAATAATATTGCTATGCCTTTTTTTGGTCTATTTTGTCACCTCCGTCCCTTTCCGCCTCAATGCATTCACCCATATGGTATATTCACTCAATTTATTTTACACTAGAGTACAATACGGCCGATATAACTTGGCAGTTCCGAACTTCGCGCAGAAGGCTGCGCAATAACATTTTTTAGGAACCAAATGGTGACATGAGGCGAGTGAGTGAGAGAACATGCGCGAAAGTTCGCAGAGCCTATGTTCAGATCTGCCAAGTTATATCGGCCGTATTTTAGTTTTATTATCTACATACAAAAATAATATATTGTAAGCTTTATTGTGATCCGCGAGTTACATTTTCATACAACATTTTTCGTAAACAAAATCACAATCATTTTTGTCACTGCGAAACTCTAGAAATAAATAAAAGAACACTATAGAAGAATTTTGTATGAAAACGCAACTAATAACTTAGCAACGCGTGCCGAGTGAGAAATAAAAATTATATTATAAGGTCTACTTAAGTCATAGATCTGAAACAGTAAAACTACATAGTTTTAGTAACAGTATCGACCGACAGACCATAAGACCTTTTGTATCACCAAAAAACACACAAATAAATACTTTGACTTTGACTTTGACAGAAAAACAAATTTAACAGGGATTATACTTAAACTGTTATTTTCCTGTAAGACGTAATAAATTGCCCGGATTTTGGAAGATGTTCTTATTGAATTTACTAACATGGATTTTGATTTTAAAATTTTCCCTAGCGGCAAATGTAAAGAATAGTATAAGATAAATAATTATACTCCTGTGTAACACTTTCGCCGATTTTTTTTAGGGTAAACCCACAGGTGTTCAGTAGAACACAAAAGTATTTCCTAAAACAATCATAAATAAATTACATGATTGTTTTAGTCGTGATTGCGGTGACAATAGAAATATACATATAATAACAAAATTTCACGTCGTGATATTTACAATATAAATATATTAAGAATTAAAAATACAACTCATAGCGCTTTCAGTGCATGAGACTCGAATAAGAAGGCCCTGGGGCCGTATTATGACGTATCAATGCCACCATTATTCCAGTGTGAGTAAGAGACGCGAGCTATATAAGGCCGCTAGCACCATCCTTTTTTCGCAGTGGAATAATGATGGCATTAATACTTTATAATTAGGCCCCTGAAAATGTCGGTCACTCGCATTTATACGTCAATAATTGAAACTTTCAACTTATTTTTAATACAGGAAGTATTATAAAAATAAGTTGAAAGTATATAAATTTGGTAAGTCACAAAGTACAAAGACATGGTTTGTATGTACGGGCGCTTGAATGGCCGCGTTCAGCAGCTTTTAACCGTCATTACTTTGTTGCGATTCAAACGTCCCATGCATAAAATCTTCATGGTAAGGCAAGATACCTCATAAAGAATCCATGTTTACGTGTAAAAGGTCGGTAGGCACATAACAATTATTTATCATACATAGTATCTCACGTAATCGTAATGGCATGTTTCCTAATGGTACAACTCTGTTCAGATAAGGGCGAACACAGATGTGGCGTACAGTTAAAATTGAATTGTTGACAAATAATTAGATCACAGGTAAGGTATGGTACTTTAACTTCGCCGATGAATTATTGTCTACCTATAATTACAGCCATTACAGGTTCAGTTATTCGAACTATTAATAGTGTTACTGGGTCTCATAACTCATTTGTCTACTTGCTACATTCCTCATTGAAAGGTGATATACCTTTCGCGATGCTTTGAGCGAACCTTATCGCCCAATCAAAGCAGATTACCATCAAAATTGATAGTTAAACAGATACAGATCAAAAAAGTCTAAGTGTTTTGTAAGTACAAATGTGTTAATAGAAAATCCAGATAACCAATTAAACAAAACAAGATCAACTATCTTAATGGTATGCCTTCAAATCAATTGGAATGGAACATTTCCGTTATTTTAGTCATCAGAACTGATTGGTTACAAAGATGATGATTTAGAACTATAAAGATAAAAATTATTAGTGTACCTGTAAGTACTTCCGTACAAGACTATAAAAACTAAGTGGTTTTAACACGAAAAATTAGGCCAATAGTAAAATAATTATAATACGGAACTATCATAAGTACGTTGTATTGAGAATTAGATAGGTAAAACTACCTAGAACCGTGCCAGGCGCCTCAGATATTAAGTCAATGCCCAGATAAAAGCCCGGAGAGAATGTTCGCAGAAGGGCTTCTGGCACCTGCACCTTATTCAGAAAACAAAAGACTAATAAAATTATAAACTAGTCTACAGATTCCCACAATTCCTTATTCAAGGGATCTTTGAATAATGTCTAGATATATCAAAGTTGATTGTATCTCAATCTATCATGATAGTAATTTTAACACGTTCAGTGCCGGGAGCCCTCCTGGAGAGTTGACCAGCTTTCTAATTACGCAACATATTTTCGTAAAAGATAAAGACAAATCTGTTTCATTTTGACAGTTCAAGAACATTCATTGCGTTATTTACGTTGCTCTGCAGTTTTTTTTTTTTGAACTTACGGAGCAATGGATTAGCAATCTGTTTCAAAACGATTCAGATTCGGATTGATTTTGCATTACGTAATTAGGGTACTGGTCGCATATGGGATGCCGGGAGCCCACGCGGGGGGTTCATTTTAAATGTAGGTTTATCTTAGAGAATACAACCGTGAAAATAAAATCTGATGTATATTTTAACAAGATTTATTAGTATATGCGTTGGTTTTAAAATCCAAGTAGCTATTTTTATTTTTAATGTTTCGTTCACGGTTACAAATATTCACAAAAAAATTAAAAGGTTGGAAACTACGTATAGCGATAAGACCCCCTGAAAACACAAACTTACTTCGTTTTTTAACACGGTTTTGAACTTAATTCCGTTGACCGTCTGCGATGGTTAACTTTAGCGCAAACGTAATGCCGGCAACCCTCCCGGAGGGTTAACTTCTAGTATGTATGGCGGCATGGCGTATGAGTTCTATGAAAAGTGGGTGGAGTCAAAAGTGTTAAGATCCTTGATATTATTAGTAGGTATTTACTTTAGTAAGGCTGCGTTTACGAAACAACGTGAAAATACAAGCATATTTTCTAAATAGCATTACATGACACGCTGCACGCACCGCTATAATGTAAACGCAGCTTTAAAGTGACATGAGTATATTCAACCTCTACCAATCAGTCCTTGCTCTCGGCGCCATTTACAATTAATTATGTATTTAAATATCGTACGAAAATTGAACAAACCACTTTAAGCCCTACGAAATAAAGTTCAAAATGCAACATCGATTTTTTTGCAACAGACGTTGAGGGAAAGGCCTTAAAACAATTAATTGCCAGCAATTTGTTAATAACCTAGACACAAATAATAACATAATTGATTAATTTTCTTTAAATGTTCAATTTAAATTGCACAACACATTTTTGCAACAATCTCAAAATTACGAATAACCTACAGAATTGCAAAGAAGGTAATATCAAAGATTGCCATCACCAATCAAGACATTTTAATTTAAATAATTTGTATTTTAAATATTTATCATAATTAAAATTATAAAGCCACTTACATTTATTCTGACTGTCCACAGAACCTAATCCGCATGAAAGATTTTTCAGGTGCATTCTGTTTAAACAATGGCACACTCATTGGGTGCAGGAATTCATAAATTTAAAATATTCATTTCTCCTGCACATAGAGCAAGAACAAACTAGGTCGACAGATGTTTTGGATCTCTTTCTACCTTAAAAAAAACGCTCACGCTTCTTAAGGCTAATAATATTAAAAAAGCGGCTATTTTCAATCTCGACCACTTAGAAGTGCTAAGTCCATCTGATCGAATATCCGGAAACTGCATACAACAACTTCCTACTTCAGATAAAGGTAAGCAGAAGTGTTTAGGTTTTTTACATGTCTTTTCTAACACCAACACCGAACTCATCCAGAAAAGTGAACAATATCGTCGGACTAATTATCAGAATTCGTATCTCCAAAAAAATACAAAAATTACTTTTAACGCCATCTTACGGAGTATTTTGAAACACACCTGATGGATTAGTTCGTATTTCCCGCAAAAAATGGCATAAAATGATATTTCAAAATTAGAAATATACGTAACTCCGCGACGCCATTTTGAAGTTTGCAAAAGACGTAACTCCCGCGCTCAGTACGCGTCAGCGAAGTTCGTGGAAGGACGTGTAAATAGTTTTCTTTTTGAGTTGTTATTTTTGTGTTATTGTGATTATTTGCATTGCAGTAGATTGGAAGGTAAGTTGATTATATTAATTATTTGTTATAACGATAAAAGATAAAGATAAAAAAGCGAAAATAACTATTTTGTTGTCGAGTGGAGTTATGAGCTTTTATTTTTTGGTTACCTAAGAGTGTTCTACTCCTTGATACGGAGATACGCAGTTTTATTTTACATTATGATACTGTGATTTATTGTTTTGTCTCTAAGCCTGAATTTTTGTTGTTTTAGAATCATAATGAAGAAAAATTCACGGATTGTGAAAATACTCCAAAATGTTCCAACTGAGTCTGCTGTTGAACCAGGATACTACATGCTACAAAACGATAATGTATTGGTGCTGGATAAACCACAAAATATAATAATTAGAAATGATCGGTCTCTTCATCAAAGATCAACACGTCAAGACTCAACAAGTAGCATTTCTATTTTATTAGATTCAGATCAGTTGATATTACCTGAATGTGACACCCATAATAACATTGCAACAGCTATGATTGAATCAGGAATAATACATTCCGATAATATACCTGCTATGAACAGTTTTATTCAGAGCCCATCATCATACATGGAATCAGTTGAACAGTCTACAATCATCCTCATGAACTTAGCTGAAAAAGACACGAGTAATGAGAACATACCAGTTGAAGAAACATCGCAACAGGGGATGACACGTCACCAAGTAGAATGGACCAATAATGAAAACATGGAATCGGATACCCAAAATGAAATTGCCACTGTAACTAGCCCAGAAATAGTTCAACTTGTTGACAGTTGCATTCCGATGACATCAGACGGACACCTTGAATCAGTTGACCAAGCTAGTACTTTGTCGTCAACAATCATCCATAGAGATTCAATAGATTATCACAACGATAGCATAATAGTTAATGATACAAGAAATGAGGTCATAACAACAGAAGAACCACCACGAAAGAGACAAAAGAAGAGTCAGCCTCAGGAATGGAACGCCAATAAAAACAAAGAACAAAGAGAAAAAGGAAAGGCTTATTTAGGAAAGAAGAAGATAGAAAATAAATGGGGGTTTGTTGAACCTAAGCTCGACAGAAAGATGAAAGCTCGATGCAAGTGCAAATTAAGCTTGAAAGGCGATACAAAGATGCAATGTGATAAAATACCCGATGAGGAAAGACAAAAGATATTTGATAAATTCTGGAGCATTACCTGGAAAGAAAAGAAGGTGTATGTTAAAATGTCTTCGATTTGCAAGAAAAAGGAAAGAGAACGGTGTGCTGGCAATTCAAGACGGCAAAATTCAGTAGAACTGTATTTAACTGATAGCACGGGGATAAGGTATCGGGTCTGCAAAACCATGTTTCTGAACAGTTTGTGTGTTGGAGAATGGGTCATAAAAAAGTGGATAATTCAAGATGATCTACCTAAAGATGCACCAAAAAACAATACGAAAGATGGAGCTAAAATGCAGTTACGTAAGTTTTTTGAGTCCATGCCTAAACTTGAATCACATTACTGTCGAAAAGATTCCTCAAAGCTGTACCTGGAACCTATCTGGACGTCAAAAACTCAGCTCTATGAAACATACAGAAAAGAATTCTGTGTCAGAGAAAAAAATGAGCCATTAAGCGTTACAACTTTCTTTAACATGTTTGAAGCGCTTAATTTGTCCTTATATAGACCAAAAAAGGACTTGTGTGATATTTGTGAGTCATACAAAGCCGGCAATGTATCAGAAATTGATTATAAGACACACCGTGATAAGAAAGAAGAAGCTAGAAACGAACTAGCTAAAGACACCGCCTCAGAACATGAAGTACTTACCATGGATTTGCAATCTGTGCTTTTAAGCCCACGATCAAATGTGTCATCACTCTATTATAAGACGAAACTCATTGTACATAACTTCACAGTCTACGATTGTAAAAGAAATAAGGGTTATTGTTACATTTGGAATGAAAGTGAAGGAAAATTAACTAGCAATGAATTTTCAACAGTAATTGTAGCAGCTATTGAGAAGTTCGTGACACAAAATCTAATGCAAAGCAACCAAGAAATAATTATTTACAGTGATGGATGTACCTACCAAAACAGAAATGTTGTACTATCGAACGCTCTACTAAACTATAGCATGGAAAACAGAGTAAATATAAAACAAAAGTTTCTCGAAAAAGGGCACACGCAAATGGAATGCGACAGTATGCACTCTGTCATAGAAAGGGCATTAAAAAATAAGAAAATTAACGTTCCAGCCGATTACGTTTATATAGCCAAAATTGCTTGCAAGAAAAATCCCTATGACGTGCAATATCTTTATCACTACTTCTTCAAAGATGTTGAGCATAATTTGAAATTCCATAAATCAATCAGACCCGGTAAAAGAGCAGGTGACCCTACGGTCACAAACCTAAGGGCTCTTAAATACACTCCTGATGGGAAAATTGTATACAAGTTGAGACACTCAGCTACGCATTGGCAAGAACTTCCTACAAGAATAAAAAATATTACATTCATTCCATGGGATACGGTACCACAGCTTTATCCGGCGAGACTTAAGATAAAAAAGGAGAAATACCAGGATCTCCAGGCACTCAAGCACACTATGGAGAAAGATTACCACAATTTTTATGATAATTTACCTCATTTTTAATAAGTGACATAATAAATTACGTCAATTTACGTAATTTATTATGTCACTTATTAATTAATTGATTGTGGAAATCGGGTATAATGCATCATTATTGTTTAGTTTTATATTTTATATAACAATGTTAGTTAGAAAGAGAAATGTTTCGTTAGTTATAATTTTGTGTAAACCATTGGTTGATTAACATTTAAGACTGATACAGAAAGCTATGAGACTTTTATCGTGCCATAATATTACTGATTAGTTAGACTGTTACTAAAGAATTAATACATTTGTCTAATAAAACAATTTTGATTTTCAAAAAGTGTTGTTTAATTTTAACACAAACACCGTTGCGTGTGAAAACTGCGTAAATCCTCTGCTTAGTAAACGAAATGATATAAGATGAATCGTAAAACTTCTTAAGTTAAAGAAAAAGCCGTAAGTCCAACTAGACCGAGAATGAAAAACTCGTAAGTCCGTTTTTTAATTAACTACCCACAAAATTCAGAAAATTATTAGTAAAATATCAATCTACACCTATTCTTTACTCAAAATTAGAACGCCATTTTAAATATCTCTCGAATTTTATTAGAAAATCAGTTTTTTGTTGCTCTTGTAAAATTTGCTCAAATGTACTTACGAATTCTGATAATTAGACCGACGATATACTGAATTCGCAATTTCGTTTCAAAACATGTAAACAGATATGTGTTATTGGAAAAATATTTTTATTGTTATACATCAAGTTCCGTTTGCACTACAACTTCATTCTAACATTTTGTATGACTTTTTCAATAGTACAGACGCCAGCAGGTCAACCTACCCGAAACTGTAAAATTTTCCCAATCAACTTTAAACCATAGTCGGTTGATATGCTGGCGTCTGTACTAGTCATTATAAAATTAACTTAATTTACACTAAAGTAAAGATGATGTTTGTTTAAGTGAAAATAAGGATTTGAATTGAGTATAGGTCTTAAGGGGACGCTAGTTGGTGATTCTTCCATACAACCGTAGTATGGTGATTACTCGTCTGTTTGACGGTGTACGTTCAAAACTAAAAATTATATCAATTTGTCTTGTCATTATCTAGCCTTGTATGGAAGCAGAATTGGGAAAAATAAATTGGTTTGGAAGTTATGAGCGTCGAAACTTCCATATTTCAACACTAATTTTATCTCGTTTTGGGCGTAAATAAAAAAAACTAATGTAGTAAAAAAATGGCAGACTGCACTGTACTTTAGGGACCGCGCGTGCGGAGCTTCATATTTATTTTGCGTATAGATATCTTCGTTTAGAACACTTTTACAAAATAACACAGCTAGCAAACGCCTAGTTTCCGAGAAAAAATCACAGTTTAGAAAAACTCAACATATTTACGTAATAAAATTGACATTATGTCACAGATAATGTAGGAATACCACTTCTAGGTTGTTCCGTTTTAAGTTCAGACAAAGTGACAGCGGATTTTAATGGTTTTTAGTATAAATATAGAATAAAGCAAGGTTTAAAACCTTGTTTAATTCATTTTTAAATAACTGCTACCGTAATGAATTCAATTATGAAGCAAATAATATAATTAATTAAATTAAAAATAATAGTTTAAATTCCTATTCATAAAAGAACGTTGGTAACGAAACGTAATGGAAAGTAAGTGATCCTAACATTTGACAGTTGTCAGTCTTCGTATATACTCACAGTCGAGAGCGTCTACGATACCCCTGTTTACAACTACGATTGATTGACATAATGGCGTCCCCGATGTCCGCGTCTTCGTGTTCTGCTGCGTCATCTCCTGATCCCGAAGTTTTAAGTGCCGTGCAAGTGTTGAACTCTGATGAGCCGCTTGTGCCCACACGGTCCCTGTCTCTCGTTCCCGAATGATCCAGAGCTGTGGACATTCCACTGACCGGACCCTCTGGAGCCTCGAACAGGCAATACCATTTATGACTAAGGAAGAGATTCATGCTGTATGGAACCAAGCGATTATATTCACAATTAGGTACAAATGAATCTTGCGTAGAGTTAGCCGAGCAAAGAGGCTTGATACCCACAACGAGGATGTGTATGCGCCACCATCTTCCCATGACAGTTAATCCCAATGGGCAACTGGGGTCATTCCGCTGTCGCAAAAGTAACTGCCGCCAAAAGCAAAAGAACAAAGCAGAGCTACCGGAACATGGTTTGATAGTGTTCGTTTACCATTTCCAATTGTGTTTGAACTCTTGTATGCATTTAGTCACAATGACACTTATGACACAGTACAGAGAGAGACGAAATATGACAATAGACCAACGATTTTGTCCCATAAAACCATTGCGGATTGGTATAATTACTGTAGAGGAACAGTAGTAGTCTATGAGTTAGAAAATGAAACCGAACGACCACTTATTGGTGGGCCTGGAAAAATCTTTCAAATCGACGAATCTAAATTCGGAAAAAGAAAATATAATAACAGAGGACGTCAAGTGGAAGGTCATTGGACTTTTGGAGAGCTTGTGACTGACTTTCCGAACATGGGTTTATGCATAAAAAAAGTCAATCATCGCGATAAAGACAATAGATTTGTGGCACCAGACGGGACACAACACACAGCGGATAGAGTCACTGGCGTGTGATTAAGAGGTCCTTCCACAAGGCGAACTATAAAGAAAATTTCGCTGACTGGCTAACGGAATTCTCATGGAGGCGTCGCATAGCCATTCAACATTTAGACCCGTTTGAACAATTACTAAAATGTATTTCATACGTTTATAAAATATAATAAATGTCTTTTTTATGTTAACCTATTACACTACACACCAAACCAACATAATATACAAAAATAACACATCTACCTACTGAGCTTGAGCTTGACCCCAACATGCCCTTCGTTGTAATTTTATTTTAAACCACACAGAAGTAGGAAACCTTGTTTTTTTGTTTGACCTTGACTTTTGGGGTCTTGACCTTGAAGATGTCATTGACCTCATTATTGCTCGGAGCCTAATTTTGATCCGCCACGTAAACTTCCCACCATTAATACTCCCACTATCCCACCAATCCCGAAATAAACTTTTGGCGATTTTTTCTCAGCACCTCTATACATATTTGCGGTTTTCAAATTTACAATATAAAGGATGTACTCTACCAAAAAAAAATACCTACTATAAAAAATCCCGTAAGTACAGTGCTTCCAAATGGCAAAATAGAAACCGCAGAGGGATAGATAATTTATTCAAAAGTTCAAATAATTTTATTTTGAATAAATATATCAGAAGTTTTTCCATAATATCTATACGCCCAAAGTCTGTTCATGAAGTTTTACGCGCTCGTTTTCGTTATAAATCATCGTCTATTTCACTAAATAAATAAATAAAAACTAGATAAATAAATACTAAATAAATAAATAATGAGACTAATTAGCTTGCATATTAGTTACGCGGGCACCAACGAGTTCGATCCGTCGACTAGTGCACCCTTAAGGTTTCTCTTCAGCCTGAACTGTTTTACAAAAGTGCAATCAGTGAAAGTCTGTATGGAGTTTATCTATATGTAAATAACACGTAGAGAGTGCGTAATAAAAATACCTACTTTGTCAATAATATACGGTTCATCAATTTTTAGGTTTCTATTAAATTCGTAGATCATTAAGCGCTCATTTTCATTATATAGTCATAGATATAGCATCAGGTTTTTCACCTCAGAAATAATTGCGACTGATAGACTGACCTCCTTATTCTTAAAAGTTTGGCATTTTTCAACGCTTTACAATTTCCTTGCCTTATCATTGTCATATGAATAGAGTGAGACAGCAATATATACATTACCCCTTTTTAATTATGATACAAGACATTTTGAATAAGAACTCAAATTCTGAGTTGAGTGATAAGTTTATAAATATTAAATGTGCAACTCTTTAGCTCTAAAAACCAGAATAACGTCCAACATAATCGCTAAACCTTAAGGCCTATGCACACGACGTTTTTTAGACGCGCGTCCCATGTAAACAACGCTACAAGGCGTAACAACGATTAAAAAAATACCGTGTCCATAGGCTTTTTTTATTAAATTCTTATAAAAACATTTCAAAACATTGGAGCAAATAACGAAATAAAATACTTAAGTAATTTTAACGGCAAGTTCGTATGCTAGTAGACCTCGCCTAACGCTTATACCGGTATCTACAGATTCTATATTATAACTTCCAAACTACCAAATAGTCAAATGCATTTATAAAATCACCGCGCAACACTTTAAACGGATATCTCCTACAAGTCCTACAGCATCCCCTAAAACTTCTTGCGTATACACTTCACTGGCCATCAAAATTTTACAATATAGACATATCTTAAAATTCGTAACCAGCGTACAGTGCGCATTTTGCAAACACATTCTTCGTTTTCATTCATAATGTTGGCAGTACTTGGTCGGAAAAAGATTAATGCTTTGTGCACGTAAGAATGGCCCTATAAAGGTTTACCTTTTCGTTCCTCGAATGTACATATAGTACATCTATATAATTTGTAATATATTTGCCAGTCCCAAATCTTTGCTTCGACGCCATTTTCTGTCAGCCATAACCTGACTAACAAGGAGTATTTTCTTTTTCCTTTCCACCTACAAAAATCATTTTCCTTACGACTTTTCGAGTCCTCTTACGTAGTATAATTTCGGGGTATCTTACTCCGTTACGGTACAAGCTCGTCCAAAGCCTTATCCCGGTTAAATTCGTGCTTGGCTAACGCTGCGGATACCCTGCCTTCTGGAAAGCCAAGGTCCATGAGGTCCCCCAGTATCAATAGACTTTCGATCACCTGGAATTTGAAAATGGAATTGGTTAATTTAAAATATACAGAATCTTTTTTTAAGTAATAATAATTCTATGATGGCATAAAAAATAGTGGGCTAATAAGTTCAATTTTAACAATGCATGAGCAACAGTAAATCTTTATCTCCCCTGTTTTCCAATCACCACTAACTGAGCAATTACCCTCGTATTCATAACGAACAATGATAGGGATGATGACTAAAAAAAAATTTTTATCCGTCATGTAGATTACGAAAAAATAACGTACACGTTCTTTTTTCTTTTTTACGTTATCAAAAGATTACGGCGATACATTGAGTTAAAAAGTGCCATGACGTCACGAGTACGTAGATTTTATACATACCTACTTGTGACGTAGCGACCACCACTCCCCAACTCTAATGCGTTTTATCTAAGTCATTGCATGCATTTTATTAATATGATAAAGCTTCGTGCAGACTAGCGCGAAGCGATAGCACGACGCTTCACCGGCTATTGTTATACCGTGAAGTTTTCTTAGAAATTGTATTGTTTGAGTCGCGTCGCGCCGTCGCGTCGCGCTGATCTGCACGAGCCTTAAAGCAAAAAATACGAGTCTAATATTTTTTATTATCTGACTGACGGACTAAATAGAATTTCTTTTTTTTGACCCAGGCATCATCCCTATTATCTAATTAAGTCAGAGTCAGTCTATACCTACTATAGACTGGCTCTGAATTAATTAGGGTGGCTATTATGACTCCTCTGTATTTTTTGTTAAATTTAGATTGCGCTGAATCCACAAAAAAAAAAACGCTACAAATTCAGGAGCATCTTCACGAAACATGAAATTCACAACTTTATTATTTTGTTATAATGAACAAAATTACTTGTTTCGATAATATTTGACTACCAACGTCACCAGAAATATCAGCATTGATGACAGCATTTTTGACATTGAGATAACAGCGTTCACTTAAACACCAAATAAGCTGGCTCCAAATAAGCTAAATAATTAGGTTATTATATAACAGAGCTGATTGTACTTAATTAAAATACAGACTGGAAGCCGCAAAAAGCAGGCAAGACTGGCTATACAAAATAAGTCCTTATATGCTCGGCACAGGGTTTAAATTGCAATGTAACTTATGATTAAGTTATGAAATGTTAATGGCATGCCATAGGATTTTTTTACGCAGCAATTCTCTATATCCACATGTTGCTTCAGTGGCCACATTTCCAACAAACATATCCCTAAAACGTTTGAGAGGTAAAAAAAAACTATACCAAAACAGGTCAAATTTATTGCTAATAAATACATCTTTAATAGAATTGGCATTGAATTCAAGGTGCCATACTGTATTACATATTTATAATAATTCAAAGTTACACACACATTAGGCACGCAACATTTTTCCCACCCATACGCAAAATACGCGCTTTGACGTGTAGTTGCGGAAACCACGCAACAGTCCAAGTAATTAAATTGTGCTTGGTCCCTGGGCTATCACATTCATTAAGAGTTCATAGGAGCTTCGGGGTAAAATCCTCCGATAAAACTACAACATGCAGTAAATTACTGTTCACTAAACATACCGTTGCTATACTCATAACTGTATAAAATCCCACTGTAAACAAAATACAAGGCTACTAGAACACACTCACCTTCTTATCATTATCACCTACAAGAGTACACACCCTCGCTACCCTGTCAAGAGGAAAACCCATTCCATGAATCTTCCGACACATATCCTGCAACTTTGGAGACAACTTCTCAAATGGATTCGGCAGATGCTCCGATTTCCTTCTACTTCTCTTCTCCTCTTTTCTATCACTTGTAGCAATTGCTACCTGAGGAGCCTGCGTTTTAGGAGCCGGACTAACGTTATATGATCTCTCACTCATCCGCAGTTTAGCCAACTCTTCATTTAATTCCCTAACAATGTCCGGCACACTTCGTGATCTAGACTTCACTGTAGTCTGTGGTCCTGCAGCTGCTTGATTTTGATCCATATTTTCATTCTTTGAAACCATTTGATAAGGCTCTGGCACATTTGCGGGCTGATATGTCACAGGAACATGAGGGTGCTGAAAGTAGTAAGGCTGTGGAATGTATGTAGAACCATTGGGTACATGACCCATATCTCCCGATGTTGTTGGTAACTGGTTGCCATAATATTGTTCTACAGGTGGGTATGGATTAGGGGGAACATAATATTGGAAATTTTGCATATACATATTGGCAGTATCATTATCTGCTGGGATATAGTACCCGTTAGAGATGGGGAAATGCTGTGGGGAGCCATACATCATATTTGTATTTTGCAAGGGTTGTTCTAAGTATGTTGCTGGTAAATATGTGACTCCATCAACATGTGGCTGAGATGCACAGTTAGGCATTGTGTACCCATGCTCTGAAGGATAGGACTGGGGGTGACAACTAGTAGTTGACTCATTCTGATCTTGCAGCACTTGGGCCAGCAGCTCCATATCATTTATAGTCTTTAGCTCCACATTATCAAATGGACTTGATGTATCATTCTCAAAATCTCTAAATGTTAGTGTATCTATGTTACGGTTGTGAGCTATTCTAGATATCTTTGTATTTAATTTCAAATTCTGCAGTGGATCAGGGTCATCAAGCAAGCTATTCTCCTGTTGATATGCCTTCACTAGTGTCGGCTGCAGTATGTTATGTTGAGACTCGGCAGCAATACTAGTGGTAGGGTAGTTAATGTGTGTTGGCACATCAGCATGGTTGGAGGTTCTATCTACTTTAGCAGTGTTATCACAGTTTTTATCAGCTCTCTCGTCGGCAGACAGGGGGCTAATGTCGTCGGTGCTGGGGTACGACACCTCGGACACGCTGAGCTGCTTCAATCGCTCTTCGTCCTCGGCGGCGGCTATCGCGTCGAGCCTCTTCTGTTCCGCCTCTTGTAGCAACTGCAGACGGTGCCGCCTCTCATTCTTCTTCGTCTCTTTCGCATTTCTAAGTTCCTTGAGTTTACCAAGGACGTTCTTCTCAAACGTACACGAATTATTAGCGCTGTCGACGACATTCTGCGCTCTTATTGGACATTCGTTAACAGTATAAGGTAAGTCGAATCTTAGCGGTCGCTTATACTTCTCCGATATTTTAACGGGCACACCGTCCATAAAATCTCCGAAATGTGACATATCAACGCACAGTGCCACCGAGATAACGATGAGTACCAAACAATGAGAAAGCAAAGTTTGTTTCTTTTATCACTTTTAAGGTTACATAGTCCCCATTCAACGTCATCACTCGCTAAATAGATTATTTATTTAGATTAATAATTACACAGCTTTCAAGACGCTTTCCATCGTCACTGTAAACAATTTTTAAAGGAAAATTAGATTATTTTTGTACGTAATTTTATTATTTTTACGTGTGTCTGGCTGTCATGTCAAACAGCAGCATGAAAAAATAAATATTTTGTACATTTATTTTGTTAGACAAGGGTAGCATCATACAATACCCGTTCGCAAAATAAGGACCACTTTAAAAATGCTCAAACTATGCTTTTTTTACTGGAACGTTTAGTGAAATGTCACTGCCACCCAATTATTGCAAAAGGAAAAATATAAACTGGATTTTATAAAATATGTCATGTGATTAGATTTTCAGCAGTGTTTTTAAGAACACTATTATTTTCTAATAGAAACAGTGATTTATCTATAGCATCGGAAAGATTGTAGGATAATTATATTTTTATCACTGGCATAAAATGGAACATAACTTAACTTCGGAATTTGAAGTAGAAAAAAGTAAAATCACGTGTACTACTTCACTCACTTCCGTCAGATGTCGCTAGTGTTGCTCCCTAAAGTCATGGCGGATCTTCCTCATTAGATTTTACAGATTTGCCATAATTCGTGGGTAGATTTATTATTACCGGCGTCGAAATAATTGTAGCCAGTTTTTTCACACAGTGGGAGTCCAGCGACACGTTTCAATCGACACAATTGAAGGCCGGAAGCTATTAAATCGGAAAGAACGTCCCACTTGACGATCGTCTCGGATTTCGGCGTACTCAAGATAAATAGAATCATTAGATTTCGACGTCGCACCATACTCTAATTAATTTACTACGCCTACTATGACGCAATAGTCGCCCGCCACACCGGACGCCATCGGATTTAACGGTCGAAATACAGGTCGGTATGCTAAAAATTAATGTCTAAAAATTCGCCGGTGAACGTGAACTTCGCTCATAGTTATAACTTGACCCGCCGGTAGGGTAAAGAGGCGAGCATGAACGAAGGCGCGCCGATGATGTATCACGGGAGCGGGGCCTTCGGAGGGCCGGGACAGATGTTCATGATGGGCGGGCAGGAGCGCGCAGCACGGCCCTACCCGCTGGACGGGCTGCCGAGCCTGGCGGGATCGCCGGCTGGCCACGCCACGCCACGCCGTTGGCCGCCGCGCCGCGAGCGCAACCCCAACGCCAAGGCTGCGGGAGACAACACAGCCTTTGGTTACGACTCGGATGACTCCAGCCTCTCCAGCAACGCTTCCGGCTCCAACAAGTCGGGAGATAAAGGTATGATTCCTTGAAGTTGTTTATCAGTATACGTTAGTATGTTGTGCTTATTGTCAGTATGATGAATGGGAAAAATTGAATTAATTCTCATTTGAATATTATCAGTTTCACATTAACAGGCCTTTAATTTTTTATGCCACCCTCACATGAAATTGTGTTAATCTGTAATGTACAGTAAGTAAGTAAGTGTCATACATTAAGTACAGGACCTACTAATGTATGATGAAGATCGTTGAAAGAATGACAAATATTTGAAATGTAAAAAGTACAAGTAGTAGCTCAAGGTAAAAGTGGCCACAAATAGACTATAATGTAAACAATACAATAATTTTCAACAATTATTTGAGTACTTAACCTGATAAAAAAGTTATAATATATCTGAAAATATCCTACTTACTTGATTTGTTTTTTATCATAAACAATGAATGAATTATTTAATTGCTTTAACCCCATATCACCACGACAACTAGCACTTTGATTGTACCGCTTGTGTTTTGTTAATTGGTTGTGGGTAGATGTACAACTATCTAATAGAATGTTGACCTCTTCCTAACCCAACGGGGAAACCATGGTCTAAATAAACAAGGTTGTTGCTGTTGCTGGCATTCCGGGAGTGACACATGCTTACATCACTATCCAGTTGCCACTTTATTGCAACACAACACGAATTAAGGAACGATTTTCAGTCACCATTCTGTTAAAAAATATATACAAATAATTTAAATTGTTGTTTTGTTTGTCTAATCAAAGGAAACAATTCAATTTAAACATATACCAACGTAATTGTGAAATAAAACCTCATTGTTTTATCGGACTCGCACAGGTAGTAAAGGTGGTTGGGGAGTTATTAATACACACTACTGGTAACAGATGTGATGACGTAGACTTGTCTCCCACATTACCACTGTATCTCAGAGTGCTCCTGTGCAATGTCCCTGTGGGATTATGGATATTTAATCTTTATAAATAAACTGGCCACTAACAATTATGTTTATAACTATTGACCCTAAATAATTATCACAATGTTGTGAAAATATGGAGGTAGTACGTAAAACAAATATACAGTACCTAAACTCACTTTACCTTTTCATCGGCTTATCAAAAGTTAGGATGATCAGAATGTGTGATTCTGATCATCCTAACTATCTGCAAAAATGAGTTTGTTTGTTACTCTTTCACGCTAAAACAACTGAATGGATTTAGATGAAATTTGGCACACGGGTATACCATGACCTGGAATTGGACAACTGATACTTTTTATTCCGTGAGATAATTTCCAATACGCACGCGGGCGCAGCCGCTGGCAAAAGCTAATAAATGATGAAGTACAGTATGTACCTATGTTGTTGCAGTAATTTCACTAACAAACCGACTATCCTTCGCGTAAGTGGGCCAGTGCTGCTATTTAGTCGCAACACGCGACTTCTCACGTGTCAAACATTTTATTTTTAATCTTATTTCTCAATTTCCTGGCGCCTAACTAAATGCGTAGTTTTGTTAGTAACTAAAAACGTGATGTGATAACGCTCTTAAGTAGATTCCTTTTGCACGTTTAAAATCAACAGCTTTCCATATCGCAGTGGTCCTAAGCCTCACCAAAACTGCGCGACATACAACACCCAGTTCAGATGCTTATGTTCTCACATAAATGAAGGGACAAAAAAACATGTAAACAAGTTTATTGATGCCCAAATTACCTACTTTTTATGAAACTATGTCGTAATTGTTTGGCGCTCCTGTTTACAGTTCCACACGTATTATCTTATACATTAGTAGCCCCAGAATAAAATCCCATTGTAGACACATTTTCTGCTGAGATATATTTAGATGTTTGGAATACTTTAACTCGACGATGTCATTTTATTCTTTATTGCGTCAACGTAAAGTTGAAAATGGAATGCGACGTGTTTAACGAGACGTTAACTTGAATATTAGATAACATTGTAAATAATATCTAAATGATTTAGCCTTGAAAACGCCAGAGATAAGTAAATAGATCGGTATGATTCTCTCGTGAAGCGTGTTTACTGCTGATATGAGGAGAATAAAATTGAAGACTAGTGCAGTCGGTGTATCCCGACTCATTTGCCCTCATGACCGACTGTCGCGATGGCGCGCACGTTCTGAAGACGCACGAAGTTTAGCAAAACACCTTTTAATTCCTATGACGATGACGTGCGTTCTTAACAATATTGCACTAACAGAAAGACTACAAATCCTATTAAGCACAATTTGTATTCTTTAAAATGCTATATGAAAACACACGTTTTATTTTAAAACATAAGAAAAATTACGAACCGTTGCCGTAATACAACTGCTTATTACAGAGGCAATCAAATTTTACGTAAGCTAGACGCGTTTTATATCTCCTACGGCTAGAATTTTGCTGATCTCGTTAGTTAATAGAACGAGAAAACACCACTGCTTAGCTTGACGACCCAAATAACAAGCGGCAATGTATCCGTTTTCAGACAACAGATCGCCCGTTGAATTTCCAAATTAGCATAAAAATCTAAAGAGTCGTTCGTTATGCCGGCTGATTCGCGACTAAAAATATGACTCCCCAGATGGTACAGTGCTGGCAATACATACCTACTGACTTTTATTACTGTAAATAAAAAACCAGGATTACACCGATCTTCACCAGCGATGCCCAAAATCAGTCAAGCAGACACACGCATACCTAATAGCCTGAAAAGAATTTGACACGAAGAAACATTCGGTCAAGGAAAATTTTTTCAAGGTTCTAACATAATGCACACATTGCAAAAGCATGAATCTTCTTCCTAAAAATAGGCATCATAAAATTAGGTATTCAATAGTGTAAGACTATTTTAAAACGTTTACTCCCAGGATGCAATACCTGGTATGACACAGAAATTACGCAAGAAGTGAAATAATGTTATTATGGCGAATATTCTAGAATTGTGCGCATTATAAAATGTGTCACGACATGAAGGGGGACCGCACTGCAAAGATGCAGTAAGCCGGCTATGCTGCAATGTCGTGAGAAGTTAATAATGTTTAGCACTTGCATGAAGCAGTGCTATCCACGCTAATCTCGAGCGCTATTTAGACCAAAATTAATTGCAGTGTACATTCTATGCTTATCTGTTGTGTGGTTTTGCTCAGAAATCTTGTGCAAAATGGGGATATTATTGCCCTTAAAAGGTAAGCTAAATTCGGAATAGGTACCGTCTGGTGCGGCCAAAGGAATTCAACCGTTACCATAATGCGATACCTTACTGATAACGGAGCTACGACATGGCTTTGTTACTAGGTAGTAAATGTATATTTTAATTTATAATAATATATCTACCATACTTGTTTATTTTTAGGGTAGGTATATTCATGTTCTTTTTCCTTCCAAAAAGAGTCCCATGTCAAATATTTCGCTTAACGAATTTTAATATTAAAGTTTAATTTCTATTATTATAATGAGTAATGATACTGCTCTCGCTAGAAACTTAACACCTGTTGATAATTCCGTAGTAAATAGAATTATCGCCACTTAACTAACGTTAATATTCATTTATTGCCGTTGCTAAGCCATTTTTTAATCGAACGCTAGCTAATTAAAAATATTAGCACAAACTCATTAACTTCATATATGTACATGTTTCGCAAGTCATTGCTCGTAAAGTTTTGTAATGGAACCTTTCGTATGCCCTAATATATTTGGCTGGGTGGAAATCTAGTATTCTGTCCTATATAAATAGTACCCAGTTATAATAAAGGAACAGTATCATTTTATCCTATTAGGGGACGAATTCATGCCATTGCGAAATGTTTGTTGCCATGGGTACCGCAAGTCATTCAAATCATCCTGTAATTCCTGTAGGAAATATGCGATATTATTATGTGTTCTGATTTCCTAAACAGGGGGGCCCTTTCAGTTCAGAAATCCCCTACCTTGAAAAGCACACATTCATACTAGCTCTCTGCTTTAAAAATATGAATCATATTTTCATAGAAGTAGAATCTTGTAAAGAAAGAGTGAACTATATATATACTGACCATTTCATTGCTATGAATAACGTTTGATGTCAAACAAAGATAATGCATCAACATCGAGATAGTACATTACACGTATTATTGATAGTTGTTGTTTTATCAAGTTTCTACTCATTTGCATGAGTGTAAGTACTTGCTACTCATCAGTCATTCGTATTTCACTTGAAACGAATTGATACTAAATTCGGCTGCCTTTGCTGCATTATTATTATATGAAAAGATCCTGATAAAAGGATCTGATAAAGACATAAATTAAGCAGCTTAAAAAATAACTGGAAGGTTTCATAAACGATATTAGATAAACATCCCAGCGTTCAAAGCGTTCAATGTCAAAAACTGCCAGCAGTAATCTCCCAGAACGTTTGCATGTCTCAACTACTAACGGTAATTCGCAAAGCAATTCTTCACCACAGGTTTAACCAGACCGTGCCAGTCACCCCGTAATTAGGTTATCCTATTTCTTATAATTCAATTATGCGTTGACTCATGATAATCTCTTGTTAGCTTAACTGTGTAGAACATTTTTTTTTGGAAAAAAAAACATGTTGTATCACGCTATTATGATCTTACGCTGTATTTTGTTCATGAAATATGCTAGGCTACGACAATATTGCAGTCCCCAAATTGTACAAGCTGCCCACTGCGCAAGGTACATTGCCTTTCGTTTCAAAGAAGGCACGAGCATTGATCACCATCGCTTGCCTATTGCGTTGAGACAGCTGCTGAGGAGTTTGTTGCACAACTTCTTCTCAGCTAAGAAGTGGTGAAGGGTTGGCGTTTCCGTGGGTGTCTTTCGTAACTTTGACATTCAAAAAGTTATGTCTGCTTAATTAAAAAAATACGATTTTCGATTTGATTGTATATTTTGATTTTATTTTGGGGCAGGCCTATGTCCAGCGGACGTTTTTCGGTTGAAATTGTGATGACTATTGATTTTGTGAGGTGGCGATCCTCAAATCATTATAATGATGTATATTAACCGATCACAGATGAAGAGTCAACCCGCAACACTGAACGTACATCGAACGGCCACTACACAGGCGGATACGGTCAGGTGCGGGAATGGCGCGGCCGCCGCGGTCGGGACGCGCGCCCTCAAAGACGCATTGCACCCGAGAGATACCTGAATGGAGCGTACCCGTTCCAGGTCAAGTTCACGCCCGACGACTTGTTAAACGGTAAGTTAGGTTACGGTTACAGTAGGTAAGAATTTGTTTGTACAACACCAGGAGAGAGTGACATGAATGTCTGATACAAACACTTGGCAAAAGAGCCACGGAAGTGTCGGACACTTGTGACGTGAGTGCTTGAAACTTTACGAGAGGGTTGTAAATGTTTGGCACTTGGAAAGTGATGTTATATTTATCCGACACAAGTGAAAGATTGACGTGAGTGACTGACTCTTGGCGAAAGTGTAATCTGTGAGTATCTGAAACTTGACGAGAGTGTCGTAAGTGTTTACAACTTGACGGAATTGTGTCGTAAGTGTTTACCACTTGACGGAATTGTGACGTGAGTGTTTACCACTTGACGGAATTGTGACGTGAGTGACTGACACTTGCGAGGAGTGTGACGTGTGTGTCTGACGCTTGATAGGAGACTGTGACGTGGGTGTCTGACACTTGGCAGGAGACTGACGTGGGTGTCTGGGACTTGGTGGGAGAGTGACACTTGGCAGAAGAGTTACGGAAGTGTCACTTGGCAGAAGAGTTACGGAAGGTTCACTTGGCGAAAGAGTGACGTGAATATCTGAACTTAGCGGAAGAGTGACGTGAGTATCTGAAACCTGACGAGAGTATCGTAAGTGTTTGACACTGGACGGGAGAGTGCCACGAGTGTCTGAATCATGGAAGGGATGTTTTGTGAGTACTTGTCAGTGTCGGAAACTTGACGGGAGTGATAAGTGAGAGACGTTCGAATAATAATATTGCTTTCCAAAATATTTAAAGAAATAGAGACAACAAAGAAACAGACTTAAGTAACTCATAAAAACATCGTGAATGGTTTCTTTATTGTACTCTCTTTTCGCGTTCGTATTTAACAAATAGACACGGTATAAATGTTCCAATATGATTATGAGAATTTTAACAACATCTTGCTTTAATTTTGAGAGAGATATACTTAGAAATTACATGTTAATAGTGGGCTCATATATTAAGATGTATGAATTCAAACATCATTTACTTATGATATTTATTTAAGGCGATAAGTTTTTCCACAGTTTCGGTTCTAGGCTGTCTTATCAAGTTTTTATTTTATTTTATTAAAACCTCAATAATAGGGTTGTAAGTTACTTTTACCCGCCATTAAAACATACAAAATTATTATAATACCCGACTACAACTAAAAAGTTAAAAAAAAGATCACTTTTCAATTAGTGTGTTGCAAGTGGTGACAGTGATTTTAGTTCAATCTCAGATTTGATGCCATCCTAAATGACACATTAACATTCGTCAGTTTGCAAGCCATTTCAAAATGTCCCTACGAAGTTTTTTTGTCTTTATCCAATTTATAAGTCTAGGCTTGTTTATTAAGAAGTCTTTTTATACAATCACCCTCTCAAATACTGATGAAAGTAGGCATCAGATACACATTTATAATACTAAAAACATTTCTAGGTTCAAAATGGGACACATTGTCTCAAGAGATTTGGGACAAGTTCATAAAGTCACAGCAAACAGAAGAGACTTTCAGAAAGAAAATGAACCTTTGGAGATATCTTTTCATCACAATAAAGGTTTGTTTCAATAATATTAACGTACATAATAGTGACCCTTCAATTTCAGAGCCTTCAAGCAATTAATTCGATCAGTAAATTTCATTTCTGATAAATGATTTTATTTCTGAGTAGGTTTGTACAAACAATTTTACACGTCATCAATCTTTTTAAAAAATTAGGTGAGGTCGGCGTATGCTATCTGATGACCCTGAGAAGAAAGGCCAAAACAAACTCATAGGCCACAGTCTCTTAAAGTCCAGACATAATATTGGTCAGATTTAATCATTCATCATTTCGTTCACTATCGCGGTGCGGCCCATTACGGCTGTAATGTTCATTTGGTTCATTATTTACAAAATCTCCCACGCAAAGCCATAGTCAAGCTTACCACGCTCATTAATGCTGCATTTCGATTAAAGCATGGAAAATAGCTGAAGTCATAATGTTAGCCAAGCCTGGGAGTCCACCTCATGAAACAACATCTTACAGACCAATCTCAGTCTCACTGTTGCTTGTGTTGTCAAAGCAATTTGAGAAATGATTTCTAAAGAGATTGAAGCCTCTTATCGAAAGTGAAAATCTAATCCCCGATTACCAGTTCGGATTCAGAGAACATCACTCCACGCTCGAACAAATACACGGAATTAGCTTTAGATTGATGTAGCCCAGGCTTTTGATAAAGTATGGCATGAAGGCCTCGTATATATAAACTAATTTCAAACATCCTAGAGTCGTATATATCAACAAGATTGTTTAGGATAAGACAGAGAAACGCCTATTCAGACCTTAGGCAGATAAAAGCTGGAGTACCACAAGGGAGTGTACTTGGTCCGGTCCTGTACTACTACTATATACACCTGCGATATTTCTGAGCTAGAAAATAATTTCAATGCAACATTTGCTGTAGACACAGCTATCATGACTGTTGGAAATAGTCACGAGGAAGCTGTAGAAAAGCTTCAAGAGTCCATAAATCGTATTTATGAGTGGACTACAACATGGCGATGGCGCATCAAACTGAATGAAAGCAAGTCTATCCAATACTGCTAAGTATCTCGGTATGACCCTGAAAGCAAAACTGCGCTGGAAAGAGCATGTCAATAAGAAAAGATCCGAATTAGATATTCAGGACATAAAAATGTATTGGTTACTTGGTAGACAGTCGCCATTGTCATACCTAACAAATTGTTGTTATATTTTATTTATTTATAGCCTTTTTCAGAGTTACGATTGTATTACAAAAAACGTTTAATCTCTGTTCGAGTCTGTGCCCTTTGGCCTCCTTCAACCCCTTCCAATTATCTCTGTTCCTAGCCTGTCTATTCCATATCTTTCACGCCGTCCTCACCAAGTTATCCTGCCATATTTTCATTTACACAGTGATGGTTCTTTCTAACTTTCTTTTCACCATCATACTCCTTTTCATGCCATGCCATGCTTTTAGTGCAGTGTAAGTGAACTTAAACTGTTGTGCAAGTGCTGACTTTTATAAAGAACACGTGAATCAAGTGCCTTCCCCTTAACTTATAGTGAATAAGAAAGACGTTATTGGACGATCCTCATTATATAGTTACTTAGCAGTTTAAGTTATATTTAAATTACTTATTAGCTAATAGGCTAGATTGATGAGAATAGTCTCACCAATTCTGATATTTTATAAAGAAAGAAAAAAACTTTGAATCCTACTTCTCTTTTATTGACACAGACAATATTCCCTCGGTACGGCCTATACGTGGTGGGGTCCACGATGTCGGGCTTCGGACTGGACTCGTCAGACATGGACCTGTGTCTGTACGTGCGGCCGGTGGATGAACTGGACCCGCGCGCGCATGCCTTGCTGCACCTAAATTACATACTGAGCTACATCCGGAGCTTCGACCCTAGTAAGTATTACATCTGACTGCTGGTGAAAGTGTCGGTTAGTGCGTAATAAATTAACCGTGACGTATATCGATGTATGGAAGAACATTTTTTCAACTACAAAGGTAAGTTTGTTCTTGGGATCAATTTATCCGTCCCAACTACGGAACCCTTCATTGTGCGTAGTCCGACACACGTAGCCGGTTTTTTATTGCACGGACCTCTATCTCCTGTTGTAAAGCGATGGATGAGGTATACGATGAAACCAGCGTACCCATGTATCTATGAGATCTTCGAAACTCTTAAATTTACCCTATTTTGTAGATACCAATTAGGCTGACACTCCGCCGAGCCGGAGCAGAGGAAAAGTAACCAATAGCGTAACCAGTATTTTAAATGGCTCTATTCCACTCAACACTCAATAGGAACTCTACATACCCTCGAACTTGGCTCTCCTAGGAAATCTCTTTCGCCATAGAAAGGCGTCATGATTATAGCGGTGTTGTTTGTGCATTTTAATTAGCAAAATTACGGCCGTTATTTGATGGGACAGTTTTCTTAGGAAACCCAAGCTTTAGTGACTATAATTTTAACTAACACTATGAATTCATATAATAACGTGCTTATTCCGCCCACTGTTCTGTATCAAGACGCGGAGCTTATCCAGGCTAAGGTGCCGATCCTCAAGTTCCGTGACACGCGCAACGGCCTGCAGGTCGACCTCAACTGTAACAACGTCGTCGGCATCAGAAACACCAACCTGCTACATTGTTACTCAAGACGTGAGTACTTTCGGATTATTCAAACTTGTATGTTGAACAATAGGTTCGTCCTAATATTTTGGTCCTTGCTAAAAGATAGGAAGAAAATTGTTTATTCTGTAAAAATAAGACGCACATTATAATAAACATCAATGCTTCCCTTATTTTCATATCGCCGGTACTTATTGCTTGAGCGCAACTAATAGGTGGCGACTTAAATTGTTTCTCCTGTCGGTACACAATTAATAATACCTATCTGAACATCTATCGAACTTAAATTAGCTGTGAGGGAAAACACTTAAAAATATCTGTTGGTATTTCCCCGAACTCATACTATAAATTCAGTAGAATTACACTCACTTTCTTCAGATAAGATGTTTGTAACGTGTATGAAGTATATTGATTTCAAGTTTAGGGGAATAACAAACAGAGTGCCCCTCCCGCCCTCTCCGAGCCAGCCCCTCTATATTTTTTATGAGTGGAGTGATCAAAAAGAATAACACATAATTATTTACCTTATTCTCCCAAAACATTGTTTGAGTTACAAACAGTTCTCGCTAAGCTAGTCCAAGACGCTCTTTTCTTTTATTCATTAGGGACAAAAAACAATTACCTACATGCTTAAAATAAATACAGAAAATCCTTCAATATATCCTTTTCCAAAACTAAGGTAGCAAATATGTGTGGGGTACATAGTGTCCACGTAAAAGAAGTGGAGGACTGATTTGAGAACAAAGGATAACTTTCTGTGATATCTAAATTTAACTTACTATATATTAGCTAATATATCTATAGACTTCTAACAAGTATTTGGACATGATGAGACCTGATGACGAGTCCTAAAGAGCTCAAAATGTTCAGTGAGCTAGCGACAGTGTTGAGTTATTCGACGCTCCGTCTAGTTCACCGCCGGTTGAGCACTTCATGACGATATGGCACTCTGATCCTTTTATGAATATGTTTATACAGTGTTTTTATTAAATTCATTGATGAAATTTCACAGAGCATTTGTCACTTTTTTAATACACATGTTTAATATTTAATTCCACATAAACCTACAAGAGCACTTATGAAACGTCAGAAGCTAGCTGCACGGTTCCAATTGGTCGTTTCCTATGGAGAAGTGCTGGCAAGAAACTCCACGGAACGTTACTCTTTTAAAAATAATTGGTATTTACAATATTTTCAAATAACAGTGTTATTAGGCATGGGAGGACAGTGTAGGTCTTTCAACAAGTACCAGGTACTTAACAAAATAATGATGGTCAACAAATCTACACTCTACTAAGCTTCACATTCACAAAATAAAAAAGAATCTATCTAAAGATAAATAAATTAATAAAAATAAAAACGTATTTTAAACGAAATGACGTGAACAAAATTCATTATTTGCTAATTTCCAGTGGATTGGCGCGTTCGTCCGCTGGTGGCGCTGACGAAGCTGTGGGCGCAGGCGCACGACATCAACGACGCGCGGCACTGCACGCTCTCCTCCTACTCGCTCACGCTCATGGTCATACACTTCCTACAGTGTGAGTATACAATACAATTCATTCGAATCACCTACACAGTTAAGACCGATTGCCGGACTTGTTGACGCTATCTGTCACTCCCGTTCTATATTGACACTAGGCTTTTTATATTGACAGGCGGCACGCAGCCGGCCGTGCTGCCGCGCGCGGGCGAGGCGGGCGCGGGCGCGGGCGCGGGCGCGGGAGCGGGCGCGGGCGCGGACGGGCGCCGGCCGCACAACCGCACGACGCTGGCCGAGCTGTTCCTGCACCTGCTGCGCTACTACGCCGAGTTCCCGTTAGTATACATGCATTTATTTGACACTTTCTCTCGACATCGGATAAAACGTCCATCGACTTAGTCTGGTTACGACATAAATCGAAATAATTCCTGAACTCATTAAAGCTCAGCGACAGAAATAGGTAGCACTTCCGCGGAGATATTTAGCCAATAATGATGTGTTTTTAAAAATAATTATGGGTAAACTATTTATTAGCAAACTTCTTGATTTGATGTACGTATGAAACGAGATTGTGAGGTCAAATCCCAGCAAGTACTAGTATCAATGTCGACTTTTCAATTCATATGTACTCTCTGAGTTTACCTTGGACATTACTGACATGGTGAGAAAACCTGCACCCTAATAGCACAGTGTAAAGAGTAACAGTGGACCGATGCCTTTGATGATTGCGTAAATGCCGACACCGCACAAGGCCACAGTACTTACCTAGGGTTGTCACAGACTTTACACAACTGCCCAAAAAAGGAGGGTAATGTTTTTAGGTTTCATGCATGTATGTATGTATGTAGTATGTACGTTTCTTTGTTCCGCCATAACTTCTAAATGCCTCAACAGTTTGGACATAATAATATGGGGTATCGTTACAATTTTTACATCATCCCGAGTGACGCTGGTTTTTTTTTTTTTTTTTGCATGGCTGTCTTGTATTTTATTTGGGAATAAGAGCTTGTTAACAATATAAATAAAATACAATTTTATTATTCAGTATTTAATACTTTACCTATTGAATCAGTTTCCATCTTCTTATTAATCATTCATTAATTCATATTAATCTACAGATTGGGTACTATTACTAATATACACATATGCATTCTCGCGCAGCATATGTCGTATGCACCATTCTAATTGTGTACAAATCAAAACATTTAAAACAAGACACGCGTTAGCCCTGAAAGTCCTGTCCCGAGCTACTAACAATGGCGACGTATGCAGCTCGGGCTCGCCCTACCCGCCCCTCGCCCCTCGCACGCCGCACGATTGCCCTGTCTAGACGGCTTCGTCGAATGACTGTATTGGTTTATAGACTGTGCTAATAGGGTGTTGGATCGTTGAGTTCCCTTCAAAATGGTTGAGCTAAACGGTGCTGATCCGTGCGTCATGTTCGTGAACGGGCGCCGTCAGTAGGGACTAGATATGAGCGCCGATGGCCAATTCCACGGCGGCGGCGTGGCCTGAATATTACCACAGCGGCGGCGGCGTCGCGGCGGCGCGGCGTGACTGGCCGTGGGGCTTATTTTTTTTATCAGGGATATATTTCTTGGAAAAAATTTAAAGGGAACCATATTGTTGTTACAAAAATAGCTTTATATTTCATTTTTGCCTCATTTGCACTGAAAAAATGATAACAACACGAGTTACTGATACAAAAAATAAAAATCATGTATTTGACGTATATCTTCAAGGCCGGACACTAACACCGTGGAGGTCTGCTCGGCTTGGGTAGAGCACTGCCGTGTCCTCGTGGAGGCGATCGGTGGCGGGGATCTCTCGCGTCCGGCCCTGGTCCAGGCCATGGTACGGAGCGAGAGGGCATGGGCCGTCACCTCCTTCTGCGAAGCCGTAATGCTCGCGAAGGAGGAGGCGGAACGCGTGAGGGAAGGCAAATTTCGCGCCCTCACGCCCCTACTAGCCGCCGCAGGAGGAGACGCCCTGGGCGTCAGGAATCAATTGCCGATTCCCGGCCACCGTAGGCGCGGGCTTGCGGACGATGAGCAATGGGTAGCTCGCCGTCCGGTAAAAGGACCAAGCCCGGGTCGACGGCGCGTTGTGTTTCACACGCGCCTCAAAGAGATGTCAGCGAGTGAAGGGGTCCGATGGGACTATTGCCAGCCGGGGTTGCGGGAAAGTCCGAAAGGGATACCGTGGCCCCCTGGCATTGCACAGGCAACAGAAGGAACACGGGTGGGTTTTAGTCAGTAAGAGTCTGACACGCCCTCCCTCTCCACCCAGAGCGGGAGAAGTCATTTCACGATTTCCCACCAAAAAATAAAAATAAAATGGCGGACACTGCGGGACCTAATTTGGATGAAATCTCCTAAATATTATGCCAAAATATATTATAAACGTAAAACCGGAAAACGTGCGGGAATCGCAGGAAAACTCTTTTTAGTATATTTTTCCATACATTGCAATAAGTTTTACTCAAATTACTCCTAAAATTAGGGTTTAATCGAAAAATCTATGAAGGTACTTTCAATTTAGATTATTAAGGAGAGCACATTGGCATCATTTGTTTTTCAAAAATCTTGAAACTATATTTTTGTAGTCCTATGTCCGCCGGTTTGTATGGAGTCGATCCATTGTGCGACGGCGCGCCGCAAGCTCCACTCGGCGATGGCGCGTCGACATGAACTCACGGCGACGGCGGCGCGGCGGCGCGGCGCTCATATCTAGTAGGGACTGGACATCTTTGTCTGCCACGGCTTATTTTAATTTTTGAATTGTTGTTATCTTTTTATTACCGACGCTTTTTACGTGCACATCTTTCTACATTGTTCTCACATGTATAATTTCAACATGAATGATGTAACCAATATTTTGTAACAATAGTATGATTTAAAAGAGTGTCCGTGGAGTTTCTTGCCTGTTCTTCTCCATAGGAACCTACGCTTTGGAATGGGCAACTAGTTTCATACTTCTGACTGACCAACCCCTTGACAATTCAAAAGCGCCTGTAAATGGTTTAATTGACATAAATGCATTGACTTTCGAGTTTGGTAATACACTTTCAATCACAATCTTTAGATTGTGTGAATGGATTAGCAATTTTCCTTCAAAATTCTTTAATTTTGAAGGATATTACTTTAGGGGCTTGAGGAACAGGGTGTAAAGTTCACTCATCCACCATAGAAAAGGGAGGATCCTCCGACCAGACGGGTTTTGTGTCTGGCGGGCCGACTGCCCGACTGTACGACTACGGTATTCTGCTGTGGGGCAAAGCTGCCGATATTCAAAATATATTTGTCCTCCAAAAACGAGCTGTTCGAGCAATTTACCAGCTGGGTGCCAGAATTTCTCTGAGAGATTTTTTTAAAGATATTGGTATCCTCACTGTTGCCTCACAATATACACTTGTACACTAAAAACAGTGATATTCACAATGTTAACACAAGAAACAAGGACAAACTACGAGCTCCCTTTCACCGGCTTCATAAGGTTCATAACTCATTTGTTGGGCTTGGTGTAACCTTTTACAACAAGCTACCCTCTTCTTTGCTAGATTTGCCTTTTAATGCGTTTAAAACTAAAGTAAAATCCAACCTTTGTTCAAAAGCATACTTTTCTATCAACAACTACTTAAATGATAAGAATAGTTGGTCGCTGTGATTGGCTCAAGACAATCTTTATGTTCTTTCTCCAGACAGGTTATATAAGCTTAGGTAAATTGTTCATTTTATTTGACTTTGTATGTCAATTTATTTTAATTTTATAAATTTTTTGTTGACATAATCTACTCATTAGAATGAGTTGTATTGCAATATGTGGTTAGCTAGCGACCTCGACAAATTGATAATATAATAAAAATAAAAAAAAACCTGAAAAACCGGCAGCAAGTTCGTCATGCTCCCTTAGATGTCACTGCTTGCGGTAGCGTCGGGGGTCGGGTTGCCTCCTTCCCTCAAATATGGCGAGGGGGGTAATGGCTGATCTTTGCGTTAAGCTCGTGAACGGGTGCTGCTTGTGGTGACTGGTCGTCTTGCTGATCATGGTTTTGTTATTGTTATTAGTAATTAACTGTTTATTTATTTTACCTCGATCGTCCTAGTTTATCAATTATAACTTCTAGTTACAGCTAATGTAAGCGGGGCACGCCCTTTATGTCTGGAGGCTTTATTTCCTTTTTTAGTTATTTTTAAGAGCGAGACGGATTGACACATTATTTCGTCTGTGTGAGTGAAACAGATAGAGACGCCACTCTGGCGAAACAGGGATGCGTTAGGGGGTAAATTGTGCAATACTGCAGTAACGCTCTTTCGTTTACTACGCATCTTTCCGTATAATTTGTATGGACTTCGTACTTACAACTGTGGCTTTGTTTATTGGACTTGATTTGCATTGTGATTTGGATTTATCTGCACTGTTATCGTAATCCCGTGTTTTGTGAAGTGTGTTATCATGCCATCTCGATACACCGCACAGGAATACGCCAACATGCATCTCATTTATGGAGAATGCTTATACAACGCCAATGCTGCAGCAAGAATGTATCGTGAGAGATACCCAAATGCTGTGCGTTTTCCCGATCATCGAGTATTTATCAATGTGCATCGGTCACTATCAGAGGGTCGATTCCCTAGTCAAATGGTTAGCGAGGGTAGACCAGTATTGCCCTACGAGGCCGAAGTCCTGCAAGCAGTTGAAGAAGACCCAAGTATCTCAGTATGTGGAATTCAACAGAGCATAGGAGTCCCCAAAAGTACTGCACAGCGTATTTAAAAAAAAACCGGCTTCACCCATACCATATACGACGAGTACAAAGTCTGCTTGCTACCCCGAGACTACCCAGAGAGAGTGCGATTTTGTCAAACGATGTTGCAGAAGCACCGAGAGGATCCGCGATTCTTTGAAAAAATTCTATGGTCAGATGAATCAACATTTAAAAAGGACGATTACATGAACCTCCACAATTTGCACGAATGGCACGTGGAAAATCCAAATCTGATGCAGGAAGACAGATCGCAGTACCAGTTTAAAGTGAACATGTGGACGGGAATTTTGAATGGTAAAGTTATTGGTCCAATCGAGCTGCCGGAGAACTTAAATGCCCAGGGGTATTTGGACTTTCTACAAAACCAATTACCAGAATTGTTGGAAGAAGTACCACTGAACATTTACGGCAGGATGTGGTACCAACACGATGGCTGCCCAGCGCATTATGCTCTAACACAGTACGTGAGTTTCTCAATCGGGAATACCCCGATAGGTGGATTGGGCGCGGTCGTACAGTTTCGTGGCCTGCCCGTTCACCCGATTTAAACCCCCTAGATTTCTTTTACTGGGGTACGATAAAGGATATCGTGTACTCTAAACCAATCCAAAATTTAGACGAGCTGCGCCAAAGAATTGCAGATTCCGCTGAATCCATCAACTCGAGAAGACACGCCCGTCTTATTACGCGATCATTTTTAAAGAGATGTAGAGCTTGCATTGCAGCTGAAGGCGAACAGTTCGAACATTTATAAACATGGAAAATCTGATTTAATTAAAATTATAACTAAAGAAATCCAACAACTGAATTTTATTTCAAACGCACCTGAAAATAACAAATAATTTTGTTTTCCTCAATTAAGAAGTAGCAATTAGTAAGTGGCTTACCATTTTGGAATCCAGACTAAACACGCCATCTTTTAAAGTTACTTGCCAAAATAGTGTAGTACATTTTTTTTACACTACACGCGGTTAAAGTTGAGTGATGTAATAATTTTGAATCAAATGTTTCGCAAAAATCTAAAATTATATTTAAAACCGAGGTAGTTATGTTTTAACTTTTAACTGTCATTTACAGAAGGGTTATTCATGGTTACGTCACAGAAAAAAAACTGACGAAAAGTTAATATTTGTAGTAACAGGACTTGAAAGGTCATCACAGGTGTCTCTTTTTGAGATTTATTTTTGAATCCATAAAATTTGAAAAGTACAAGACCAAGATTTTTTTTTATATTTTTCTAAGAACTGTCACGACTTGTCCTATTGACCTTTTTCGGCTTGACGTTGATTTCTGGGACACGTATATGTCGTTGGCGCGGTAAACTCTAATTGCGCGATGCAGGATTAGTTTGACGTCATGTCTTTGATGCGTAGTTCGTATGTGGCGGTGTAACCGCTAAATGGCTAATCCATTGTTTCATAGGTTTGAAAAAATCATCTGCTCAACAACGTAAATAATGCAATGAACTGTCAAAATGAAACCGATTGCGATCAATTATAGTTGTATGCGTGCCAACCCGACCAGAGCAAGCGTGGGGACTAATGCTCGTGCTTTCTCCCCAGCTACGACAAGATGGCGATCTCGGTGCGCGCGGGCGCGCGCGTGCCCGTGGGCGTGTGTCGCGCGGCGCGCGCGCACAAGAACGACCCGCACCAGTGGAAGCTGCTGTGCGTGGAGGAGCCCTTCGACCTCACCAACACGGCGCGCTCGGTGTACGACCGCGACTCCTTCGACAAGATCGTGAGCACGTTCCGCGCCTCGCACGCGCGCCTGGCCGCGTCGCGCAGCCTGGCCGACGCCTGGCCCGCGCGATGATGCCCTAGCTTAGTGTTGTCGCGAGTACTGGCCGGCGCCTGGCCCGCGCGATGATGCCCTAGCTTAGTGTTGTCGCGAGTACTGGCCCGCGCGATGATGCCCTAGCTTAGTGTTGTCGCGAGTACTGGCCGGCGCCTGGCCCGCGCGATGATGCCCTAGCTTAGTGTTGTCGCGAGTACTGGCCGGCGCCTGGCCCGCGCGATGATGCCCTAGCTTAGTGTTGTCGCGCAGCCTGGCCGACGCCTGGCCCGCGCGATGATGCCCTAGCTTAGTGTTGTCGCGCAGCCTGGCCGACGCCTGGCCCGCGCGATGATGCCCTAGCTTAGTGTTGTCGCGCAGCCTGGCCGACGCCTGGCCCGCGCGATGATGCCCTAGCTTAGTGTTGTCACCGAGTACTTACCGCGAGTCACGGACACTGTCGCTCCGACGCCACGATACAGACCGCGCCACGCATACCTACGCACATTTATTGTATCAATGTTGATGAAGATATGAAAATTTAACAACAGTTGAGTATTTATATTATTAAAAAAAAACTATAAATGTGCCACTATGAAAATTATATGTTTACATTCCATAGTGCCATATTGTATATATTAGTTGTTTCGCTTCGTTTTGAGGTAGAATTTTTATTGAAATTAACATTCAGTTACTGCATAAGTGCCATTTTGCCAGACGAGTACATCCCGCATTGAAATATAGTGTAATGTACTAGGTTCTGGCAAAAGTCGGGCCCTGATAAACCAAAGTTACAGGCGATCATTTCTATAGGAAATGTGCAAAAGCGAGCATGCAGCTTTTGTCATTTTCTTTTGCCTATGATAGATCTCAAATACTTGAAGTTCTGTTTAATTATTTTAAAGTGGATAGCTAGTTCAATAATTTTACAAACCCAGTGTTATTATTTCTTTAGCCACCTTTATAATAGCCTTCTATTATAAACCCAGTGCTCAATTCGGACCAAAGTTAAGTGAAAATATATACTTACTCGCTCACTACATGCTTCTGTTGTCACAATAAAAATTATACCTCAAAACTAATGTTTGGATGAAACACATGCGTTCAACATACTCGATTACGAACGATGAATATCAAGGTAGTTGTAATTGATAAACATCTGAAACCAACGAATTGCGTAAATAACAGACATTGTAATTACCTGAAGTAGTGTTAAGTACAGTCGGCAGCAAAAGAAAATTTACAACTTTGACTCAATAACATACAGCTAATAATTTGAAACGTTTCGCTGCTGGAGGCTGTACTCAGCATGGCCGCGTTGTGTCAGGATCGCGTATGTTGGAAGAGCGCCGTTCCTAAATGAGCTGTAGCCCTCCAGGCATGTTCTAGCACATGATTGTCAACAAGACTGAACCAAGACTCGTAGTCGCGTGTAGTAGAGTCGTTGTTCACTAGTCGATAAAGTCTGTTTCATTTCTGTGACTAAAGCGACCGTCGCAATAAGTCGTTACGCTGCCTCGACAAAAGGCGTCCTATTCGTTTTTAAATATTTATTATTGTTTATTTATAAGTTATTGAATACGTGTAAATAGTAAGAAATAAAAAAAATACATAAATATTCATTTTAGGGTCGTGTATGGTTTTTATGTAAATAGTATTTTTGTGATGAGGAAAGGGTAAATGACAAAAAAATATATATTATATAGAATTATATAATATAATGATATGCATGCTTTGCGCGGAGGGAGCCAGGTCTCGCCGCGCGACGTTATATGTGGGAGAGCGTACGATGGGAGATGAGAAATTCCCTGTGATAATATACGAAAGAAAATTATATTGTGTACGTGTACAGTGTTGGATGTTGAAGTAATCGTTTAAAGGTGCTACAGTTAGTTGTTACGCTCCGATGCAATGGTTGCAGCTCAATGACCACGACGTTACTTACGCTTAAGATCTACGAACCGTTGACGCACTCACACACGACCGCCACTCGAATGATGTTCGCGACAGTTTGTGTCTCCACTCCATAGCGGATAATATGTAGTTATAAGTATCCGAGCGATCTCATGGACATCATTCGAGTCACCAGTCGATCATTGTCGTCGACCTCTACGATAGACCATCGGATGATCGATTCGTTTGCTAGTAAGATGAATGCGTAAAAGTTAAATAATGGTGCTAAATTATTGTGTTGCCTTATATTTGGCACTGGGCTATGCTTTATATACGATGTAATGTAGCAGTTGCTGGATACAATAAGATTATTGAAGGCTTCCGTATAAGGACACATACAAGTTTTATAAAATATATTTACACATTGTTTTCTGACTGTAAATGTAAGGGAATGTCAAATTTCAATATAGTTTGACTGAAATAATATCCACATACGTCCAACGAATATTTCCAATTCTTGTCAAAATAATACTGTACGCCTTCTATAATCTTTCCTCGCTACATAATCCTATTAAGTTATTTACATGTTAATTTATCAGTTTTCTCAAATTGAGAAAAGCTTAAATTAATATGTTGTGCTATTAATAAATAATATAACTGAGAAAATATCTTGTATTACGACAGGACGCGTCAAAATTAATTTTACCATTTTGCTTTTGTCATTTTTCGCGCGTAAAATGAGAAGAAATGTGTAAAATAATGTTTTGGTGTGTTCTTGTGCTCCCTACGTTGTATGTGATTAGCAGAATTCCTATTATTAATATGTGAGGATACTAACAATACATATCTTTAAAGTAATACAAAGATTGTATAATATGAGTTACACGAGCGAGGAATTCTGTACCTATGACGTCACAAGTAATCGGACACGTCATCATGAACTGACAATATGAAATTAACTTTTTTTACTAGGCCACAGTTTTAAAGCTTTTTACGCATGAACTCGAATCGAAATTCTGTTGTTTATCAAAGTTCATATATTTCTACAGACTTTTTGGAAATTATTTTTTTTTGCATTAAATTAGTCGTTAGATCATGTAGTTTATTGTTCTGGTTAAGAGTCGGCATCTACCGATATGTTTTCATCGATGCCTGGCAATTATTGTTTCGTTAAGTTTACAATAGCTAGCCACTAGAATTAAATCTAGACTAGAAATTGTTAAGTTTTGTTTTGTAATTTTATTTGTAAAGTTTCACCATCCGGACGTTGTCCCTCATAGCCCGAAGCACTGACACTATTTGATGTAATATTAAAACGCCTGGCATTTTATATCGCGTTATGTATAAGTTTTATAAAGATTTTACATAAGAGGCACTTGGCCGCGCTGAATAATTATAGTACAATAAATAATTTTTAAAAACAAGTTACATATGTAAGAAAACTGATTAGACTTATAAATAAAAGTGTCTCTCAAAACAGTTTGATTTTTTGAAAAGTTATAAAAAAATTCGACACTCAATTGAAAAAACAAAAAAATATATAAAACTGAACTTCAAAAAAATAAAAACCATAAAAACAAAAAAAAAAACATAAAATATGAAAAAAATGCAAAAAAATACAAAAAAAAGTGCAAAATTCAGAGAAAAAATTATTTTATTTGACAATTTCAAATTTTATCACATGTTTTAGTTGGCTTCCATCTGCCTCTTAATAAACTTTTTTTTAAACATATTGTTAAATCAATGTTTATGAATAATATTTATCCATAAAAAAAAACGCGTTGTGTTGTTTATAAAATATCATCTAATCATATTATTTTTTTTAATACAATATTTTTGGCCAATAAATCTCATGTAATGTGTAAATACAAATGATAAAAACTTTTTCAGTACTTGAGCAAGTTCCATTAACGCCAGGCTACTCTTGTGTAAAACGTTTTAACAGAACAAAAAAAAACAATTTTATGACATAATTACGCGTCTTTTAGGGGGATACACTATCATAATATCTAAGATCATTATATCCTATGAAATATGAACCGAAGCTCAGACATGTTATTACAAAGATATATGATAGTGTTTCCCCCCATAAAACTGTAAGACTGAGTTGTAACTTCGTCGTTCTGCCTCGAGTTATATTGGAATTATTTACCAACATAACTTGGAGATTTGTTGAAACCAGCGTTGTTGTCCGACGAAGATCAGACGAAAGATGAAAGAAGCTTGTTAGTTGTTACGTACCACACCTCGTAGGTTTCAATATAGACAATAAACATTTTGCTGTTTCACAGGTTGAAGCATTTCTCCCGGGGGCGTGGCTGATGATTGATTCCCAGCCACGCCGACGCTAGACACACAATATCGTTATACTTACGGGCTATACTATATCTGGAACGTTGTTGTAAAACCACCACTGCCATTTAACGTCCTATTTTTGTAAGGATTGGCAGTTTCTTATATATTTAATAGAAATTTTCAGATAAATGATGGTATTTGATCTCCTTGGCAGTATTTTCAATCCAAATTTTCGCTTTGCCCTAGTATATAAAATCAGTTAAAATTAAGTTGCTATGAAATTCAAAGTTACTGTACCTGTATCTTATACGTACTTAATTTTCCCTCTTGTTATTTGTAGTTCAATAGAATAAAATGCAAATTGTTCGTCCCCAATATGTACAATAACTAGTTTCTTTATTGAGCTTCGTTTAACTGTTGGTTTTATTATGAATTAGTAAAATATGTATCGACATTGTATTAAATTGTATACTTATTATAATTATCTGTATAATGTGACCATGTAATATATTTTTGCCTCTAAATGGCCTCTGTTTTTTCTAAAGATATATATTTTGTCACATTTTTGACAACTTTAGTCTTGTGTTGCATTTTATTTTTATTGAACACAAGTCGATTTTTATCTCCATATTGTACAAAGAAATTATTGTAAAGAAATATTCTGTAATAGTTAAATATATACAACTGCCAAATTACTGTGTTTTAATGAACAGACAAATTTTATTTTATTTTACGCGCTAAAATTATGCGGGATGCGAGCACAAACCCGCGTGACATGAAAAACACACCGTTTTCAGACTGTCAAAGTCAATCATTTATTTCAAAAAGGCACATAAGAACGTCAACATTTACAAAAAAAAATATAATAATTGATTCTACCCAATCTTCCGCCACTGTATACGACTCCAACATTGTAAATGCAAACTGTCTTAGATGCAAAATAGAACCGGGTCTTGCGATTGTGGTAGTTTACAGGTCTCCCTCGTACAACACAGAATGTCGTCCTTGTTGGTGATCTGAATATCGATATCAAGGACGACAACAGAAACGACCGTAGCTTGGACTATCTTATCCTAAACGCATCTCATGGACTATCACCTACCCATCTACTACCAACCAGATTAGAAAACTGTATTGACCACTTTCTTATAAAGACAAAATTAGACACTACCACCTGGAATTCTGGAATCACACATTACTGACCACAAACCGATAGTGCTATTACTTAAATACACAAACCCTACAAGTAACAAGAAAACCACTGTATCTCGCACAAACTACGACGCTATGAAAGACGAATTGGAGAATACATGTTTTGCAGATATCTACAAGACTCATGACGGTAACGAAGCTATGAACATACTTGTAAAAATTATCTCTACAGTTGACAACTAAACATACAATACAAGTCACCCTTCCGAGGAAACTACAAACCTTAAAGCCATGGATCACCCCAGGTCTACTAAAATGCATTCACCATGCATCTAAAATAAAAAAATACTCCAAATAACTTAATCTCAAAAATCACATACACGCGCTATAGAAATTTTTGTAACGAATTGCTTAGAAAACTAAAACAAACACACGAACACAATGAGCTACAAAAGAGTAAAAGTAACGCTAAATCCCGATGGAAAACAATCAAAGAAATCACCAACACTCGCCCAATACGAACTAGTCCAGACTTATTGTTGAAATTATGTGACACTCCAACTTCTTCCATTAATAATGTGTGCACTTTTTTCACCAATGTAGGTAAAAACTTGGCCTCCAAGATACTTCAAAATCAAACCACATCCACAGCAGTCATTCCCCCGAAAATTTAACAAAAAGCCAGCCCTGTAATTCGCAGGTCATCACCAAATCATCAGAAGTAGACGAAACGGAAGTGGCAGCGACTATACTTCAGCTACGCAGTGACTGTGCTGTAGGTTGGGACGGTATCACGTCATCTTTGCTTAAAACGCATCGTCATATCCTGGTTCCACATAATTATAGCCTACATCTTTAACCTCTGCATTCAGTCAGGAGTTTTCCCGAATGCTCATAAAAGAGCTATTCTGCACCCAATTTTCAAGAGAGGGGACAGAAACTGTGTTAACAATTACATACCTATATCGGTACTCACTTCACTGTCGAAATTTTTTGAGAAGATTCTCAATAAACAACTTGGAAGATTCCTAGACAAATTTCATCTTATAGCTGACAAGTGACAACCAATACGGTTTTCGTTCAGGGGTATCAACAGAAGACGCGGTACTAGATCTTACGCAATTAGTTGCTAAAAAACTCGATGAAGACGAAATGCCTGGGAATTTTCTTAGATCCTTCTAAGGCGTTTGACACGGTTTCTGTGCCCAAACTTATCTCCAAGTTGGAATTCTTGGGTGTTCGTGGCAGAGCTCTTGAAATTTTCATAGATTACCTTAAAAACCGTAGTCAACAAGTCAAAATTGGTTCTAATTTGAGTAACGAGGAGCTAGTGACTTACGGCGTACCACAAGGTAGCATACTAGGGCCGACACTGTTTAAAATTTACATAAACGATCTCTGCAATATGACGCTCCCAAACTGCAACATATACACCTATGCAAATGACACCGCAATTATCGCCCACGGGCCATCTTGGGAAGCCGTTAAAAGCAACGCTGAGTCTGCCCTAAGTAGAATCATACACTGGTTTAACTCTAACCTACTGATATTAAATCTGGCCAAAACTTCATTATGTTCCTTTCGCCATCCGCTACAATATGAAACCACCAAGTACTTTCTCCATAACGGCACACTCATGTACAAGTCCTTCAACACATTGCTCCTGTCCAAAATTAAGGAAAGATGACAGCGTAAAATACCTCGGCATCCATATAGACAAAGGGCTAAAATGGGACAAACACCTAGACACACTTACCACCCGAACAATGCGTCCTATCCCAATCTTTAAAACACTCAGGGGGTCAGCTGACCATAATATTCTTAAAATGGTGTATTTTGCGCTGTGCCAATCGGTACTAGGGTACTGTATTAATGTGTGGGGTGGAGCCAATAAGACAGGTCTCCTGAGGGCTGAGAGAGCACAAAGAGCAGTCCTTAAAGTTATGACGAAGAAACCACGCAGATATCCAACAGCACAACTTTATGCAGACTGTAAGGTTTTAACTGTTCGACAGCTATTTGTGCTTCAATCAATTCTTAGGATACATGGCAGTTTGGCTTCCCCTGACCCCAAAAAACGTAAACATATTATTCCCAGCATTCAACATAAAACGAAGTTTGCAAGGCACCAATTTTACGTAATAAGTAACCACATTTATAACAAAGCCCATAAAAATCTAAATATTCTCGGTCTCCGAGAAAAATATTCTAGGTTTAAACAAAAACGTACAGTAATTGAATGGCTGCTAAAACAGGACTATCATGGAACGGAATCTCTTTCAACCTACATAACCTAATAAACACCTATTTATGTATAATAATCCTATTTTTCGCACACGCGCTAATCACTCGCACATCCACTAACCACATAACACTCTACGAAAATACACTCACTTCCCTTACAAAACACTATAACAAAACACCCCATTCATTTCCTCACAAAACCATCAAACATTTACTCTAATGCAATACAATTTACTTTTCAGTATCTCACTCTCACATTTTTAAAGTTTACCACAAGATCAATAAAAATGCACCCACTTGACAAAGTCCACTGGCACGTCTGCCAAATATCATCATAGAATAGAATCATATAAGCATACCCTATAGCCGGGTACTGCCCCCTAAGATACAGGCCGAGCCTAGTTTAGGGGACAGGGTTGAACCTATTGTACTTACTTACCTAATGCTAAATTTAAGATCTCTGTATACAGTGCAATGTACTTGAAACTTGTGGTAATAAACAATTTTTTTTAATTCTAGGCGCCCTGTTGCGTACAGCACGCAGTACGCGATTAGTCGGGTAAAATGAAAAACAGTTTAAATGGTTTTATAGTGTGAGACCCTGCGGCGGCGATTAATGTGAGTAGGTCGCGGGAGATCGCGAGAGCGCGCACTATGATGCACCCCGTGCAAAGGCGGAAGACGGACTGACACGACCGGGACCGATTGGTCCTTCAGAAAACGACGCGCGCGAATGAAGTTCGCGCTTTCGAGTGAACGATGTACTAGTGAACTATGACTCTATGAACTATGAACGTGTAATGTTGCAGCGGCGGGGCCTCGGTGCTTTTTTATTGTGAATGAAAATATAAAATAAAGACAAATGATTTCCATGCGTAACATTCTCCCCCTCAGTGTCGACACGACACTCAAAACGATAACCTAAATTAAAATATTATTTTAAAGTAAACTAAATTAAAATGTTATACAAGTATAAACTAAATCTAAAATATAGCTATCCTAGCTGCAGGGCGTTTAAACAAACCATTTTTAGTTTTAACGTCAACAACTCTTACGCGTCCGTCAGCACCTGGGTACACGGATTGTACGATACCTTTAGGCCAGCAGTTACGGGGGGAGTTAGGGTCAACTATTACTACCACATCACCGATCTTCAATTGTACGCCCTCTTCTCTCCATTTTCGGCGCGGCACTAGATCGGGGAGAACTTCCTTCACCCATCTGGCCCAAAATTGGTCAGCCAAGCGCTGCGATATACGCCATTGTTTACGGAGACATAGGTCTTTGTCTGTAAACACTCCTGCGATAGGTAAATTAAATTCAAAAATTCAAAATATTTTATTTCACATAAACCTACATGGGCACTTATGAAACGTCAGAAGCTAGGTGCACGGTTCCAATTGGTCGTTTCCTATGGAGAAGAGCCGGCAAGAAACTCCACGGTTACTCTTTTAAAAATAATTGGTTTTTACAATATTTTCAAATAACAGTGTTATTAGGTATGGGAGGACAGTGTAGGTCTTTCAACAGGCACCAGGTATTAGACAATGAACCAATGAGGAAATGGTTCGGCGTTAATGTCTCGTCGTCCCGAGGGTCCACCGAAACATGACCGAGGGGCCGGCTATTGATAATGTTCTCCACTTCAGCTAGGAGAATAATCAGAGTCTCTTCGTGCGGAGCTCTCTCTTTTAGTACCACCTTGAGGGCGGTCTTAACACTGCGTACAAGACGCTCCCAAGATCCTCCCATGTGCGGACTAGCTGGCGGGATGAAGCTCCAGGAAACTCCATGGTTCAGGGCTTCGTTCGTGACAGTACCTCTGTCTATGGCTTCATTCTTTAGTTCAATTTCTGCGCCGCGCATATTGGTCCCGTTATCAGAATAAATCTTATTTGGCCAGCCTCTACGTGCGGCCATTCTGCGCAAAGCCATTATCAATGAGTCTGCAGTGACAGACGGCACGATCTCAATATGCACGGCACGTATTGTCAGGCACGTGAATATGACACCATAGCGTTTTGGTTTTGATCTTCCAACTGTGACCTCTATTGGTCCAAATAAGTCGACTCCGGTGACGGTGAACGGTCTTTGGTGATGTGCGAGTCTACCTTCGGGCAAGTCACCCAGTCGTGGCGGCTTTGGATAAGCTTTCCTGATGCGACAGAACAAGCACTGCGTTGCAACAGTACGGACCGTAGGGCGTAGACGTAACAGCCAATATTTTAGACGCAGTTCGTTCACCACCAACTCGTTACATCCGTGGCCTGCGCGGATGTGATAATACTTGACAATGAGTCGAGCCACGTGGTCATGTCCATCCAGGATCACAGGTGATTTTGTGTCCATCGATACCTCCTTAGCTGCTCAAGTTCTTCCACCAACACGTAGTAGTCCAGTATCATCCAATATGGGTGTCAGGGCGCGTAGTCTACTATCGCGTTTTAGTTCTTTGTTTTGTTTCAACAGCGAGATGTCACTGCAGAAAGCTGTGGCTTGAGAGTGCTGAAGCAATAGAGTTTCAGCTCGTTTCATCAACTCGTCGGTACGCCCACTTGTTTTTATAACATAACATAACATCACGCCTTGTTTCCCCGAAGGGTTGGGCAGAGGTGTACCTGTAGTAGGTACACCCACATTTCGCCAGTTATGTTTTAAGTCCCATGTAATAGGGGGCGAGCCTATTGCCATCAACCGGGCACATATCCAGACTCCGGACTGAGAAATTCCAGATAGAAAATCCCAATAACACTTTGCCCGACCCGGGAATCGAACCCAGGACCTCATGCTCAGCAGTAGCGCTTGCAACCACTAGACCAACGAGGCAGACCAACTTGTTTTTATCTTCTTGCATTTATCAATGAACAACAAGACAGTTCCAGCAGTTCGAAGCAATCGCAACCAACTGGAGAAGCGCGTCGGCACCGGTACAGGTAAGTCGTTAACACTATTATATTCATTTATTATATTTATTTTTTCTAATATTTCTTCATTAATTTTTATTTTATTTTCAGGTTCCTGAGGCCAGCAAGAGCGGGATTGATGTAAAAATGACGGACCGGTAAACCACGATGAGTCGCTGCCAAGTACGAAGTTGGTACTTTTAGTTCCTAAATCTGCCACGTTGTCGTCCGTCGGCACATAGTGCCACTCATCAGCCAACTACTGAGTCACTACTGAGTTCGTCAATTTCACCTAGACGATTAGCAATAAAAACTTTATATGTTCTACAATTGTTTCTGATCCAGTGTAAAACAGTTGTTGAATCTGTCCAATAATAAACTGAACTTGGTTTTAAACGATGCTCCATTTTAATATTATTTGCTAATTTACATCCTAATAGAGCACCCTGTAGTTCTAATCGCGGCACAGAAACCGATTTCGTAGGTGTAACTTTAGATATACTGGCGATAAGCGCTACAACAATATGTCCACTGCTCATTTCCTTGCACCAGTACGCGACAGTCGCATAGGCGCTCGGCGACGCATCGCAGAATACGTGTAGTTCTAAGTTTTCGTTATTCGTGCTCTTATCACTATCACGAAAATACCAACGCGGGATCCTAATATTATTTATATTTTTAGCTTGAATTATCCAACTTTGAAATAAATTATTTAATTCATCATTTCATTCCTCGTCCCATTTTATATTTGTTTTCCAAGTTTCGCGCATTATTATTTTTCCTTTAATTGTAAATGGTATCAGATAACCATGGATGTCAAATATAGACATAACAATACATACAAGATCGCGCTTTGTTGGTCTTCTTTTTAAATTTACAACATCAACTGGTATACGCTTCAAAGTCAAATCGAATCCTAACTCGTCGCTAGCAGGGTACCATAATAAACCGAGTGTAATTTCAGATTGATCTTTATCTAAGGCGCAACATACACTATCACTCAAAGCTTCCTTCGGCACGCTTTCCAGAACGTCCGGTACATTGCTAGCCCAGTTGCGTATTTCAAATCCACCCTCCTGGTGAATAAAAGAGATTTCCTTCATCATTTGTTTTGTAAAGTCGACATCGGGTAAACTGTCGATATAGTCGTCCATATAATGTTGCTTGTATATAGCATCGACAGCCGTCGGGTAAGTATCCGCAAAACGTAATGCATTTTTGTTTTTAATATGTTGCGCGATAAAAGGCGAGCAGTTCGCGCCAAATATTAATGACGTCATAGCATATTTATTAACGTCCTTAGTAGTTTCATCTGTAAAATGTTGATCCTTTTCTTTAATTTTAATCCGAAGAAACATTTATCTTTAATATCTGCAATAACTCCAATTTGATTTTCTCTGAACCTAAACATAATTCCAAATAAAGACTGTAACAAGTCCGGGCCTGTCAATAAATAATCATTGAGCGAACATCCTTGTGTTTTCGCAGCTGCGTCGAACACTAAACGTAACTTCTTCTTATGTGATGGGTAACTCATCATTTTTATATGAGGTTGAGGGAGTACCTCATTTTACCTCGTGAGGTCCTCACGAGGTACCCCTCATTTGAGGCGAGTAATCGCACCTCGGCTGTATTCACCTCACGAGCCGAGCCCGAGCCGAACTCATCCGAGGCGAGGCAGCGAGGCGGACGGGCGCGACGTCTCACGAGTACTCATGATTCCAATTTTTACGTCTCCCTCACACACATAATTTTCTTTCGCTCATAAATGAATCAATGACACTTTATTACCAATCTAATGCTAATGTTTTTAGAGTTCATAATGTTTACTATGTTTTCAAAATTTCGCGAACTCACCTCACTCACCCTCATAGGTCGGTTCATTCGCTCACTAAGCTCACTCAATCACTCAATACTCACTCGCGAGCATTGACTTTGCGAGTACTCGCGATGCGTCAATATTGTCAATGTCAATTTTTGAGGACGCGTGAACGAGTGAGGTGGTTCAATGTTGAAATTCGAGTAACTCTTTCAATTTGCGATCACGAGTACCTCAAACGAGGCACCTCATGAGTGAGGGACACATCAATCTTATTGGGGTTATCGACCCCGAAATGAGGTAGGTACCAAACGTGGTCGCTAGACTCCCCCTCGTTTAGCCTCCTGGCATAATTATTCGAAAATAAATGCTGAATACGTTCCCGGTAACGAGACGCGCAAGTGTGGTCTGCTGACATTTTTCTCTCGACAGATTTTAAACGATTATAGGCATTTTGATAAGAATCAGGCATAACAAAGTTATCATATTTCCAAGGCAATTCGACAAACCATTGGTTATCAATTAGTTCACACGTGTTATTTAGTATGGTGATAGCACGCAACTCGTCCGCATTCTGTCGCGGTTGATTTGATATTCCTATTGACTCTAACGTAAATGATTTTCTTACTAACTCGTTCAACTCAGAATCACAACAATATTGCGCGCTGTCATCACTAGCAATACGATCAGCTGACAAGTTCATAATATTAATGTTGTTTACAACACCATGTACACACCACCCTAGCGGTGTCTTTGTAACATAAGGTTCATTTTTCTTATTACCTTTTAAACACAAGATAGGAGCAATAAGATCGTAATTATCCTGTCCGATTAATAGTTTAGGTTGTGCGTCACATTTGCACAAGTCGTAGTCAATATAGTCCGAATAATTACTAAAGTTCATACAAGATAAACGTTGAGTAGGTAAATTTAGTTCTTTCATTTTACGAGCACTCAATTTAAAACGATCGCCTGTATTATTAGAAATGTCAAAACTTACGTTTTCCGTTTGGCATATGAGTTCACCGGAGTCCCATGCACTGCGGGCGCGCATGGTGACTGTCTTACCGTGAAGTCCTGCCTGATCGGCGAGGTCAGCAGATATCAGCGTCACGGTGGCACCGTCATCGAGCAACGCGTAGTGTGGATATTGTCTTTAGGCCCATGAACGGTTACCTACCGGCACTATTTTTAACAACACTTTAGGCACTAACACTAGTGGATGCACTGGCGTGGGCGTGGGCAACGGTATCGCGGCGCGACTCGTCGGGCGTCGATGGGTGCACGCGGGTTGCGTCCACCGCGGGGCGCTCGGTCTCTGGTCGCGCGGCGGTCGCTGCCGCCGGCCGCGCGGCTGCGGGTGCTGGAGGCGCGGCAGGCTTCGTCCAGTGGAGGAGATGATGATGTGGATGTCCACACTCGCTGCAGTCAGGAGTGCTGCATGCGGCGGGTTCATTATGCCGTGCGCTCAAGCACTTGTAACACAGACGTTTAGCACGTACAAATTGCCATCGGTCGCGTCTCATAGCGCGTTTGAACTTGCTGCACTTGTCTAAAGCGTGCGTCGGAGAGGCACGACAAAACATACATTTATTATCGGAAGTAGTAGTGCACGCTAACACTGAATGAGTTTTCAAATTATTATTATCATATTTCTTTCTTACGTCGTTCTGACTGTAAATGTAACTCACACAGTCACACCTGAGGTTGCTTCTCTATATAAAAACTCCGATAGTATTTCTAGTTTAGGTATAGAGCTATCTTGTCTCTCATAGGTATATTCGGCCCGCTTATTGATAAGGGCGGGCGGTAACTTTGAAAGTATTATTGACGTCGTTTCCGGACTTCGTAGGTATTCCTGCAACTGAATAGGTTTAACAGCTGTGACGTAGTTTTTGACTTTTAACGAGAAATTCACGATCTTCGTGTGGTATGCAGTCGGAAGTGGGTGAATTTTCTTAAGTTGAGTGAATATTTTATTAATTATACATTCGGGTCTGCCGAATCGTAATTCTAAGGTGTCAATTATAGCTTGCGGTGATGTTTTTCCGATGAGAAGTGATGACACGGCTTCTTTTGCGTCACCACGTAGACACTTTCGTAACCGCCAAATGTTTTCTGCATCGCTATAACTGCCTAAGTGTGACGACTCTTTATACGACTCCTTGAACTGCAGCCACTGCATAGGGTCACCGTCGAACACTGGTAAATCTTTTGATGTTGCTAGGCGCGCAAGGAGTTCTCTGTTATTATTTTCACGCACATTACTTCTAGTAAATACTTGGTGCAACGCCTCCGTCAACTGGTTGATGCTGTCGCGACGCGGCGGACGCTCGCTGACGAAGTCTTGTTGCTGCTCTGTATCGTTCCAGGTTTTATTACACGTCGGCATCAAATTTATTGGGCAAACATTTTCTGCGTAATCACTTTTTGCGATGGATGCGACGCCATCTTGTTTGTCGAACCACGACTCGACCATTCTCGAACTCTTCGAGACCGAGCCACGGTTTTCTTCTTGTAAGTCTGCTATGTCGACTTCTAGTTTTTTCAGGAGCAAATCCTTCTGAATTTGAGCACTTTTTTGTGCTAAATCGAGGTCGATTTGTGCTTGAAGTTGAGCCGCTTCATACTCTAGCCTTTTGCGGGCCGCCGCCGACGAACACGCGGTTTTATCACTTTTCACTGATTTTACGAATAACTGTTCACTTTTACTAGTAGTCAGCTGCTCCGTGGCACGTTTACTACGTGTTATAACACCCTTCGGGGGCGTGCGAAGCAGCGACATCCCTGCACACAGGTTTTTAATCCGACTAAACACGTGGCCGAGATTCGAAATCCGGCTAGAAGGACCACTTAATGTTGCGTACAGCACGCAGTACGCGATTAGTCGGGTAAAATGAAAAACAGTTTAAATGGTTTTATAGTGTGAGCCCCTGCGGCGGCGATTTATGTGAGTAGGTCGCGGGAGATCCACAGAACATTAATACTCAAGAGGGAGATCGCGAGAGCGCGCACTATGATGCACCCCGTGCAAAGGCGGAAGACGGACTGACACGACCGGGACCGATTGGTCCTTCAGAAAACGACGCGCGCGAATGAAGTTCGCGCTTTCGAGTGAACGATGTACTAGTGAACTATGACTCTATGAACTATGAACGTGTAATGTTGCGCCGGGCGGGGCCTCGGTGCTTTTTTATTGTGAATGAAAATATAAAATAAAGACAAATGATTTCCATGCGTAACACGCCCATTCCAAAAGGTAGTTTTCGTATGGAGAAGAATGGGCATGAAACTCCACCGTTACTCTTTTAAAATATTTTCACAATAGCTTGTATACCTACATTTATTATATAATAATATGTGAAGACGATGCACCTAGAATAAGATTACTATACCACGATAGGTAAAATTAGGCCCGATTTCACCAAAGTTGATAAAAATATTACTCGAGAGTATAGTGTTAGTTGTTATGTTTAGTTATTCCAAGGATAAGCTATTTTCACGTTTCACAAACGACTAATCTATGAATAAAATCGTTAATCTAGAGTAAAATCCTTACTCCGCCGATTTCCATCGAGTTTCATGTTAACCTAAGAATAAGGCGTCTTTGTCTAAAAAGCTTTGGTTTTATTGTTCTACCAGTGTTGTTTATTTATTTATATCCACGAGTTTTGTTCAATTTATTACTTACAAACTATGACACAGACTACATAGGGATACTATGAATTATACTCATAGTAACGCACTCCGCATTTTTTTGCCATAATGTAACACCATCTGTTTTTTTTACTTTCTATTCTAAGTAGTGTAGGATTAGTTCCTTCTCAGGGGTGTGTGTTGGGTCTAAAAATGAGGTTGAACGCACGTTTACAGTAAAGGTCGTGTAATTAGAAACACAGTATATAGGGCACAAACAGGTAAAACAATCATATATCTAAAACTATCACGAGCGTTTCGCGAGCGTGACGTACGCTATCGTGTTCCTTTGTCCACTGTCGGTTGGCGGGGGCGCAGGAGCGCTGGCGGGGGTATCGTCCCCCGTCGCCGCGGTTAAGGGTGAGTCCGTACACAAACGTTAAGGTTAAGGCGCTGCTACATCCTCCCCCTCTGACCCAGACATGCGCCCACGCGTCTGAGTCAGACAAGATAACGCTTAGGTCTACCACGCCTACGCTTTTCGTTGACCGGGGCTGGCGGTACGTCACCTACGAATGGGGTCAATTGGGACACATGGTACCTCCCTAACCGTTCACCGCTACTTACCTTCTCCAACACATATGTAGTGGAGCTCGCGGGTTCCTTAATACGGTAAGGTCCGTCCCGTCGAGGTATAAACTTCGGTGTTTGTCCGCGGGTCGTGTCGTTACTGCCTTGGGTCTTCAAAAGGACTAGATCACCGATTGAGTAATCAGGTGCAGGGCTGCGACCCTCGTCGGCATAACGTTTCTGATTCGCTTGAACCTTTTCATGCACTTCTCTAGCTTCAAATAATACGGTTGACATTCTCCGAAGGTAAGGGGTAATGTTCGTCACGACGTTGTCACTTTCTACAATGGTGCGCATGTCGGCGATGACGTCGGCCGGCGCACGCATCTCTCGTCCAAACGTCAGGTACGCCGGTGAAAATCCGATGCTGCTGGTCACTGCAGAGTTCATCGCGAAACGTATCGCGGGTAAGTGAGCGTCCCAGGTGTTGTGATCCTTCCCTACTAAAATAGCAAGTTGCGGCTTTAGATCACGATTCTTCCTTTCCACCGGGTTCGCTTGTGGATGGTATACAGGCAACAACGACTGAGTAATGCCAAACGAATGGCAAGCCTGCTGCATTATTTCGCTTATGAACTGCACACCATTATCACTCAAGATCCGTCTAGGTACTCCATATCTCAGGAAAACCTCTGTGATCATGATCTTGGAACAGTTTAAACTTGTAGCATCTTGTAGAGCAAATAACTCTACCCATCGAGAGCACGTGTCTTCTATGATAAGGATCCACTTGTTCTTATCTGCAGTCTCTGGCAATGGGCCGAAAAGGTCCACGGCGATGACTTCAAAGCGGCGATTAGTTGCGGGAGTCTGCAGTAGTCCGGCCGGTTTCCTATTATTGGCTTTGTACCTCTGACATTCTACACATTTTTTCAGGTATTCAATAATGTATTGCCGCATACCAGGCCAGTAATACTTTGACTTCACTCGATCTAGTGTGCGCTCTACTCCGAAATGTCCAGCCGTCGGTGCGTCGTGATATTCTGCCATGACTTTATCACGCTCGTGCTCCGGTACAACGAGACATCCTGTCTCTCCCTCACACTCGTCAGGTCCATATCTGTATAAAATACCGTCCGACATAAGGAAGCTACGGTCGGACCAACTCCTCCCCCTAAACGGGTCGTCGGTTGATTCGAGGTCCTCGACGATCTTTCGCACGTCAGGATCTTTGAGTTGGTTCTCACGAACATCCTTAGGGCTTCTTGACGGGAAATCAACCTCGGCGTAACGGATATCACTATCCGTTTCTGCTGCGCAAGCTGGTCGTGAAAGAGTGTCAGCGATGACGTTCGACCTGCCAGGTGTATATTCTATACGGAGATTGTACTCCTGGAGAGTAAGGGCCCACCTCGCTAAGCGGCCACTTGGTGACTTCACAGTCATCAGCCATCGCAGAGGTTGGTGGTCGCTCTTTATCACAACCTCGGATCCTTCGATGTATGCGCGGAACTTGGTAACAGCCCATACGACTGCTAGCGCTTCTCTTTCCGTTGTGTTATAGTTTCTTTCCGCACTATTCAACAAACGGCTGGCGTATTCTACTGGTCTTTCCTCGGGGCCCTCCCCCTGCATCAGTACTGCTCCGAGACAATAACCGCTGCTGTCGGTTCTCAATGTAAATGGCATCGATTTTTCAGCTTGGCGCAGTATAGGAGCGGTGATCAACTTTTCCTTAATGCAGTCAAAGGCGTCTTGTTGCTTCGAGGTCCAGGTCCATTTGCTGTCCTTTTTCAGGAGATCCGTCAGAGGTTTGGCAACGTCGGCGTAATTGGGAATGAAGCGCCTGAACCAACTCGACGTTTGCAAAAAGGTCTTCACGTGTTTCGCGTTCTCAGGAGGGGACATATTTGCGATAGCTGCTGTCTTATCGGGGTCTGCCTTCACCCCACCAGGTACTATCACGTGGCCCAGAAACTTGACTGACTCGCGAGCAAAGTAACTCTTTTCGCGGTTAACTCGCAGGTTGTACATCTCAAGCCGGTCGAAAACAGCGCTCAGGTCTTCCAGGTGCTTGGGGAACGACTCCGATAGGACGATGACGTCATCTAAGTAAGACAACATGCAAACGTCGGCCAGTTCCTTGCCAGACCTGAATCGATCCATAAGCCGCTGAAAAGTTGCTCCTGAATTTCTCAAACCCATTGGCATCCTTTTAAACCTAAAACAGCCGAGTGGGCTCACGAACGCAGTCTTGTCGCGGTCAGCCGGTTCTACAGCAATTTGAAAGTACCCTGATCGGAGGTCGCAGGTTGTCATAAAACTGGTGTTCTTAGCTGCGTGGAGAACGTCTTCGATGCGCGGAAGTGGATAGCGATCAGGCTCAGTTACAGCATTCAGCTTCCTGTAATCTACACATAGCCGAACCCCTCCATCCTTCTTCGTCACGAGAACCACGTTGGCGGCCCAAGGAGATTCACATTCCTCGATCACGTCAGTTTCCAGTAACTTCTGCAACTCTTGCTCCAGCATCGCTCTCTTACTGGGAGACATCCGGTAAGGTGGTGAGGCGATGGGTTCCTGATGCGGGTCGATGTTCAACCGGTGCGTGGCGTATTCCGTTGGTGGCCCCCCCTTTGCGAAGCGGTCGGACCTCTTCAACAGAAACGCGTTCAGTTGGGTTCTCTGATCTGCTGTTAATTTAGTGCCTTCATCATCCCTCAGCACAAGGTTTGATGCTTCTACTTTCATCAGCTCCATCTGGCCGCTAGTAGGTAAATCAAAGCTAGTGATAAACGGATGCCAGTGTTCCGGCTCGTCGTTAAAACACCAGCTTCTTTGTGGTAAGTCCAACAGGATACTTGCTTTCATAATAAAGTCTCTACCTAGCAATGTCCGAGTTTGCGCGTCCGGTAAAACTATAAACGTGGTAGGTATAACATGGTTTTCCAACATTACGTCAGTATCACACTCAAGTACAGTACCTTCTTGTTGTGATCCGTCGGCAAGCCCTATCGTACGTAACGTTTTCCTAAAAACAATGCCGGCTCTAAAAAGTAAGTCGTATAGCATGGGGCCCGCGATGGAATGTGTTGCCCCCGTGTCTAAGATAGCTACCCCCTTGCGATTCACGACCTGGATTTCCACCAGCGGCCGCGGATCATCACTATTGGCTACTTGAACACTACAAAAATCCGACTTGCTTGAAGTCGACGCGCCTTTGCAGTTACTGCATTTTGAACGCACCACTCCCAGCTGACCACATCCGTAACAACGTAACTCGGTACTTTTGCTCGACTTATTAGAAGGGTCAGTGACCTTTCCGACCCTCTTATCCTTATTACGGCACTCGTCTAAAGTATGACCGAAAAATTTGCAATAAGTACACTTCGGTCTAACACGCCTTTGCCCATCACTATTATTATTGACGTTTAGCGCATGCGAGTCGGGCGGCTTAACAAAACTTTGAATACTACTCGACTTTTGCGAGTCACTTATGACATTCGTAGGGTTAACGTTTGTGTTGGAACGTTCCTGAGCGGCGACAGAAGGGTTACTGTTTACATTTGAAGCACTTACCTCCGCCAACGACTCCTCGACTAACCTGGCCTTCGCTATCAGCTGTTCCAGCTCGTGCACCGCATCGCGAGACACTCGTTTTCTTATCCTACGATCTAATAATCCGTAAACTATATCTAGCATCATCACTTCCGGCACATCATACGGTAACTTTGATATTAAAGCGCGCACTTTGCTTATAAACACGTCGGCCCGTTCACTATTTTGTTCGGTACCGAAAATGTCTCGAAATATTTTATAGCCGGGTCGCGGCACTCCGTACATCCCTCGCAGACGCTGCAGCGCGTCGGACCATGATGTTATCGATGACTTCACGCCCTGCCACCAGATGGCGGCCTCGCCGACTAGCAGCATAGGCAGCCCCCGCAGCGCGTGCTCGTCGCTGACGTTGGTGCAGTCGCGGTACACTTCAATAGCGTCGATGAATGCCTCGAGCTCTTCCGCGTTCTTTGATGACCCGTCAAAACGCGCCGTACACTTAGCGAAGTTGCCCGACCACCGCGCGGTATCACGCGTATCGGGTATCCGTGGTGATGATGTGCACGGTTCATCCTTGTTTGCCAGTATGCTTTCAATAAGGATACGGTTTGCTTCCGCTTGGTTCCTTGTGATGTTGCACACAAGGGCCTGAAGCATCTCCTCAGACATGGCGATGTTCGGTGATGACGATGGTGATGCGACCACCGTCCTATTCTGCTCCACGTCCGTGTCGGATTCCGACCCACCATCTCTTCCGGTACGTTTTTTTGTTGGCTTCGGCGGCATGGTAACAGGGCACTACAATACCTCTACTGTTACTCGCTCGAACAACACGGGTGACGGTTTTATGGGTGGTTTGTTGCACAATACGTTGATTGTATTGTCGGTCACGCGCCAAAAATGCCACGCGGTAGACTCGACCGAGCGCGCGTCGCGTCGGTTACAATTTGGCGGGAAGAGTGGACTCGCCCGGAGTTTTAACGGTTATTTTGCACTGTTTGGTGATATTTACAGGAATGCACTATCGGAAACGGTTCACAGTAATCACAGTATGTGTTGGCACGATAGGATTTATCACTTTTTGTTACTATTATGTTTTATGTTTACGAATTTTCACTGAAAACGGCCACGAGTTGGGCGACACTTGTAGGATTAGTTCCTTCTCAGGGGTGTGTGTTGGGTCTAAAAATGAGGTTGAACGCACGTTTACAGTAAAGGTCGTGTAATTAGAAACACAGTATATAGGGCACAAACAGGTAAAACAATCATATATCTAAAACTATCACGAGCGTTTCGCGAGCGTGACGTACGCTATCGTGTTCCTTTGTCCACTGTCGGTTGGCGGGGGCGCAGGAGCGCTGGCGGGGGTATCGTCCCCCGTCGCCGCGGTTAAGGGTGAGTCCGTACACAAACGTTAAGGTTAAGGCGCTGCTACAGTAGTTTTTTTTTTTGCACTAAATCTAATAAATTATTTTTTTCCGAAGCCAGCCAGTTAAGGCTTCGTTTTCTTTTTGGTTCACCGGGTTCACCCATATCATAAAATTAAAAATAAACAGCACGCAAACAAAACAAAAAGACGAGACTATCTTGAGGTTAGAATTTTTGACATTAAATTAAAAACCTGACAAATCAAATGTACCAAAATGACATAGTACAAGACAAGTACGGATAATGCACTGACTTACAAACCTAGTTCTACCTCAATGGGATAATGCGGTTCATTTAATAGAAGATTTTAATACTCGAATACTTTTACAAAATGTTTTATTGGTACTTACACCTTATATTGTAACTCGAGACCACTTTTGTCATTTTTAACTGAGAATGGAAAACTTTTTCTCGCGCCTTTTTCAAGTTTTTTCTCTATCTACCATTACTAAAAAAGGATAAATTTTACAGACAAAAACAGAAATAAAATTCACAAAAAATTACGACATAATGAGTAGGTACGAACCGATGGAATACAAACATTATTTGGTTCAAAAAAATGTTTTTACTGTGTATTTCGGTTAAAATATTATCTAAAACGATGGTTAAAATTTCCATTATGGGCCGTCGATTTAAGGGTCGGGGAGGGTAAGGGGGGAGGGGGGGGGGGGGGAAGGGCTACCCTCTGTCCCATTCCCACCCTGCAGAACACCATGGTTATAGAGATATCCATGGTCAAAGTTTTGAGGTTAGGTTAGGTTAAAACACTAATTTCCATCAATTTGAACTCTAATTTCCAAAGATTTATGGGGAGGGCGAGGATGGGAGGTGCCTACCCACCTGTACCAATCCCTCCCCGCGGAACCTCATGGTTACGGAGATATCCGTGGTTTAAATTTTGAGGTTAGGTTAGGGTGGATAGTTAGAATAAAACACAAGGAATATTATTATTCTTATATTAATCATATAAGAATATCGAATCGTTTGGAGAAAATCTTTCTCCAGTTCCACATAGATCTGACGCAAATAAAAAAAATGATTTAAATTAGTAATTACTTCTGGGTAGTTATTTGTATATTTTTTTTGTGGATGTTGTACTGTGTACTGAGTCGGACTCCGGGTGTGCTCCCGCCAAAAGCTCTCGGTCACCCCTGAGTGTCGCTACAACACACTCGACCTTCGCATCGCTATGGAGGTCGCCGGCTCGCTACGCTCGCCACCTCCCCCCTTCGCTCTGCTCGGCCTCGTGTGGCTTGCTCCACTCAGGAGCTCCCTCCAGCTTCTAGCTCCCGCCTTTATAAATACACTCTAGGGGTAGGGACCAAAAGACTACGTGGGGTCGGGGTGCCCCGTGTCGGTTCTGAGGCTAAGTTCTGTCTATGTAGTAAGTAAAATAAAATCTTAACCTGCACTATATTTACTAACGTGAGAAAATCTGCAGATTAACAACTCACGCTAGCATATATACAATAATTAAAAACTTATCTTAACTCATCCGAGCAAAGATTCGGAGACACCATTGGTAGTCATACGAACGATGACTGACAGTACTGACACTGACGAATACACAACAAAATAGCGTCGCTTCACGTTCCGTTCCAGTGTAAAAAAAAAAAAACGTTATTTTTTATGTAAAAAAGTCAATTTAATTGCATAGTACAGCGCGTTTTTGTTCACATTAATTACGTATCAAATTTACATTTTTTTTTTTTATTTAATTTGAATTTTCTATGTGAAGAGAGTACTAATTTAATGAGTACTATCTACAAAAAAAAAATTAACTTCCAACTCGACGGCCCATAAAGGAAATTTTATCCCTCTTATTCACAATATTCACTTTTTTCACTAATGGTTTGTTTACATTTTTTTGGTTGTTTCAAAACTGGTATAATACGATGTTATTTAGTGCAAATATTATCTACCACGATGTAAAAACTACTTAATAATTTAAATAACACCACTTTCCGTCAATTTACATACAAAAACAATAAAAAATACCGAAATTCTTTGCCGTGCGCGCACTCACAGAGCATACGCGCACTGACAGCCATATCCGTCACGGCCTGTTACACGTACGACTACGAAACTGTCAGTTTCAACTTTTTTTTTAAAGTATTCGCCACAGATATTTTTGTGTACGAATGATTTAGTCAATTGTTCTATCCGTCAGGCCATAAAGTAAAATTATTCACAGACCAGATTAGCCCTTATTTCATAGTAGAAATAGAGATTAATGTCTTTTCGGGCACACGGGTCTTGACGGCATTTGCGCATTGGGTCATATTCGGAGCCAGTTGGCTTGACCGGTTGTGTACTTGTGTATGCTAACATTCGGCTAATCCTGACGTCAAACGCGGCCTCGCGTTTAACAAAAAGTAAAAAATAGACAAGAGAAAGAAAAAAGACATCATAGGAAAACAACCATAACAAGTTCTTCTCACATCTAGACATCGACTACAATATTCTTACTTGTAGTGACTCTTGTATCTAAACATCGACTACAAGTACTCTCATTTGTAGTTTCCAGTCTTATAACTAAACATCGAATACAAGTAGGTACTCTCACTTGTAGTGACTCACTCTTATCACTAAACATCGACTACAAGTACTCTCACTTGTAGTGACTCACACTTTTGACTAAACATCGACTAAGAGTACTCTCACTTGTAGTGACTCACCCATAACTAAACATCGACTAAAAGTACTCTTACTTGTAGTAACTCGCTCTTATAACTAAACATCGACTACAAGACGTACCCTCACTTGTAGTAACTTACTATTATAACAAAATGTCGTATATGGACATGCACACCCGTAACGATTCACTAATCATCGCTAACATCGTTTATCATCATCATCATCATCATAATCATCTCTATCTACTCGTTACATCTCATTTATATTTTATTTATGTATAGTGCAACAAGTTATTTCACTTTCATTCATTCGCAAATCAATAAATAACATACAATTATTACTTTTTATTTTTTTTAACTTGCTTTTAATAAATACTATTCTCTCTATTCATAAAATACAACTAATCAAATATCGCTTTAATAAGTAATTATCTAAGTACCTACACGTCTTTATGTAGACATACATCAAATATGATTAATATTTTTATGTTTCTTTGACAAATCACAATTCTTACATTCACTGTTAATCAGACTTATCCTCAATTCTATTACCACAACAATAATTATTACTGACTCTTACTCTGAATCACTCGACATCGCATCATGATTAAAAACAAGCCAAGGATGTAACCTATCGCCGGCATAAACCGACCTATATGGTTTGCAGCACGGATATCTATGGTTTGCAGCCTTCTTTCCTAGTATTAGCAGTGTCCTCTATTTCATAGCGATCGTTGCCTATTATTTTAGAAATTCTGTACGGTCCAAAGTCAAAGTCAAATAACTTATTTCAATTAGGCACAAAAAAGGCACTTTTGAACGTCAAACTTTACAAAAACTAATATAATAATTGATTCTAGTCGCCCATTCCAAAAGGTAGTTTTCGTATGGAGAAGAATGGGCAAGAAACTCCACCTTTACACTTTAAAAAAAAAATCATTATAGGTATCTTGTATACACTAATTATATAATTTTATATGTGAAGAAGTGTTCCTACATATTTTGGTATTAGTTTACGACTGTGTCCAGGGTCTGTACGAATGTCTTTTTCTACACGAACTAAATCTCCTACTTTATACTCGGTTGGTTTTTTATGCGACTTATCAAACGCTATTTTTGGACTTGTTGGCTTATTTGAATTCGCGAGTCTGCATCCGATCTAATTTCATCGCAATCTAACGGCATATGAGATTCCGCGACAAGTGGATTCATAAAACCATCCGAAACGCCGGTGGTTTGAACTCCAAACAACATTTCTGAAGGAGTACGACCAGTGGATTTGTTTATAGTGTTGTTCAAAGACCACTGTATCTGGGGTAAACACAAATCCCACTCATTTTCTTGTTTATTGTGAATAGTAAAATCTACAGTAAAATCGTACTCCTGCATAATTAATATGTACCAACGAGCTACTCTCGGAATTAAATATTTTTTTGTCATAGTGCTGCGTATAGCGGCACAATCAGTAACAACTTTAAACGATTTACCCAAAACATAAACTCTAAATCTATTCAAAGCACATACTACCGCCAAAGTTTCCAACTCATACGAGTGTAGTTTGCTTTCGTCTAGTGTCGTTTGACGACTATTCTTAGTAGTCCAATGAGATTTTTGATGACCATACCCAGGTCAAAGTGCGAGCCAGGGATGATGCTGGATGGAATTCTTTATCCGAATTCACCCGTTGTAGCAAAATTGTTCCTAAACCAATTTTACTAGCGGCAGTGTGAATTTCTAATTCAGCCTCTGGGTCATATAGTGCAAAAACTGGTCGGGTGGTCAATTGACTTTTTAATTCATTAAATGCTTTTATTTGAGGATCGTTAAAACACCAGGAAACATTTTTCTTCGTGAGAATCGTTAGAGGTTTTGCTACCATAGAATAATTTTGAATAAACCGTCGGAAGAACTTGTAAGGCCAACAAACTGTCGAACCTAGTGAACATTTTTAGGTAAAGGGAAATCTAGTACAGCTTGAATTTTGGCTGCCCCGGGTCGGATGCCACTCGAAATAATCTCGTAGCCCAAATAATTTATACGAGTCTGAAAGAAATCGCACTTTTTAAGATTGAATGTTAGACGAGCAGACCTTAATAATTGCAAAACCTTTTCCAGCTTATCTAAACACTCTTCAATTGAACGCAACGTCACTAGTAGATCATCCATATAAGCCAACGCCAAGCTTTGTTTACCTTTTAAGCATACAATTAATCGTCCTTTGAAAAACACTAGGTTCATTGGCAAGTCCAAAGGGCATTCTTTCAAACTCATACAAACCATCAGGTGTTACAAACGCAGTAAATCGCTTACTGGCCTCACTCCATAGCACCTGATAGTACCCTGAAGTGAGGTCAAGGCTTATGAAGAACTTGTTACCCCCTAATCTGTCTAGCTGGTCTTCGATACGAGAACGGATATCTTTTAACGTTTTTCTATTTAGGGCCCTATAGTCGATACATAGTATTTTATCCCCATTTTTCTTACTCACTAAGGGCCGTAAGATCAAAAATAGTTTAAACTATGGATATCGGAACAATGGTTTTAATCTACTGTCATAAGCAATGATATTATAAGTAAAATAATATCATTGGTCATAAGATCTAAAAGGAAAAAATGAATAGATTAGTTAAACTTCGATTAGTCTTTTACACATGGCAATATTCTCTAGTTTATTCGAAGTTCGTTCATCCATTCATCAAAATAATGGCAACAAATAGATACATTTGACATTGACACTCACATTTGACGTCTCTGATGTGAGTTTGTGACGATATTATTAAATATTATTCATGTCTTCATGTGGATTGTGGTAATTTCTTCGAAAAGTATTGTTTTTTGTGTGTCGTTTGTTTTTTTTTTTTAATTTTGTTGTTTTGTTAATTGTAATTACAATGAGTGATACATTGACACCTACATTTGACGTCTCTGATGTGAGTTTGTGACGTTATTATTAAATATTATTAATGTTTTCATGTGGATCGTGGTAATTTCTTCGAAAAGTACCTATTGTTTTTTGTGTCGTTTTTTTTTTTTTAAATTTTGTTGTTTTGTTAATTGTAATTACAATGAGTGATACATTGACACTCACAATTGACGTCTCTGATGTGAGTTTGTGACGTTATTATTAAATATTATTCATGTCTTCATGTGGATCGTGGTAATTTCTTCAAAAAGTATTGTTTTTTGTGTGTCGTTTGTTATTTTTTTTTAAATTTTGTTGTTTTGTTAATTGTAATTACAATGAGTGATACTGTGCACAAAAGGGTGCCTAATTTAACAGGAAAGTAAAAGAATATCTAACACAAAAATGCTTTTACTCGGTCGCAGAATTCCTAGAACAAAATATTTAGTATGATAGCTGGATAAATAATTACATACAAATTACTCTAAAATAAAATAATTATTATGATGTAAAAAATATTATTATTATTTTAAATGTATTATTATTATGTTAAAATTATTATTATTATGAAAAAAATATTATTATTATCTTAAAATTATCATTATTATTATTTTGACATTTCTCGGGACCCTAGGGTTCCGGACCTTTGGAAGGCGTACGAGGAACCGAAGCCAACTCGCAGAGGCCCGTTAGTGTCTAATGAAATGAGGCACTAACCGACGATTATCCCTGTACGCACTAATCTAGTGCACCCAAGGACAACCCCCGGTTAGTGCAGGACTATTGCAAGATATGGAAACAATGATATTAGATTATGGGTTTGGGTGGCTAAGTGAACTGGTTATCTAGAACTATGGAAAGACTATGGCCCCTGCCTGACCAATATCTTATATAAAATACACAGGTAAAATGGCAGGGGGTGACTTGCACACTCAATAATGGGCCCCCGAAAACGGTCGCTAGCACAGTGTCGAAGCGACAAGGGGGCAACATGTCCTGAGGTGCTTATAAGGAGTGGAGCGGTATTCCACGGCTATCAGGACAATCCCGGAAGTACGGTTAAGATCCCTACCACCATCTTACTGGAATACTTCCTTCCTCCGAGCACATTTGCTCTTGCGAATCTCCACTCAAGCCGGCCAATAAAGGCAAGAAAGAGGTGGGAGCTCTATTCCTCGTCAGTGTTCGCTCCAGCCGGCCAATAAAGGCAAGTCAGAGATGAGGAACAAGATTTCTCCCGGGAGATAGGGTCCGTGGGATCGCTACTGCCCAACAGCTCGACACATGCTGCCCTGCGGGTTTATCTTAAAATTATTATTATTATAATGTTGCCGTGCCCTAACCGGGTTTCATGTTGGAACTTACTTATATTGTAACAACTAAATGTACACATGAATGCAATAAAAAATTGAATTAACTTTGCGTCATCAGAGACAGAACTACTAACAATAACAACATTAGTCAAAAGATACGCCAATGTCTTAGAAAATAAAAAAAACAGACGATTCATTTTACTAACCACAAAACAAAGCTCCAATGATTAAATAAGTACGTAGAAATGTTTAAAGCAGGCACGAACACACAGGCAGGTAGAAATGAGGATACGTAATATCTCTATGTTTTTTGTGAAATGAGGGGTCCATAAAGTTTCAACGTCAAATTATGCCATCTGGTCACTTTACGGTCAGTTTAATCTATACAAAGGAGTTTAACCGTCCCTTTGGGAGAGTTTAAACTAATCGATGGTTTAAACTTTCAATAATCGATCAACTACCATTGATTATAGGAAATAATCGATGCCCAGAGATTAAACTCTCTACATGTAATGTACACATGAATGCATTTTTTATTGCATTCATGTGTACATTTAGTTGTTACAATATAAGTAAGTTCCAACATGAAACCCGGTTAGGGCACGGCAACATTATAATAATAATATTTTTTTCATAATAATAATAAATTTAACATAAGTAATAATAATACATACGTAATTGTAATAATACGTACGACTGCTTGGAGTCTGGTTCGCTACCCCAGTTCTTAACGACAGGAGTTACCCACCTGCTCCATAAATCTGGTAGCACCGCGGAACCCAAAAATTATAGACCGATCACATGTTTACCAACGGTCTATAAAGTTCTTACATCTATTTTGAGAGCTAAAATTAACAAACATATAGACACCAACTCCATCATGTCTGCCTCTCAAAATGGATGTAGGAACGGATCCCGCGGTACTAAGGAGCTACTCCTCATTGATATGGCCATTAGCCAACAGGTTCGTCGTTCCCGAAAGGATCTGTCGACATGTTGGATAGATTATAAGAAGGCCTATGACTCGGTGCCACATACATGGCTCATGAGGGTGCTGGAGTTTTATAAAGTAGATGCAACTCTGTGCACCTTCCTGATGTCGTGTATGGGGCAATGGAGGACGGTCCTTCACTATCCAGGATGTCTAAATATCCAGGGGAATAGCGAACCGATAAGGATCGAGCGTGGCATATTTCAGGGCGATAGTCTAAGTCCACTCTGGTTCTGCTTTGCCCTGAATCCTCTTAGCACACTGCTGGAGTATTCAGGCCTAGGCTATCGGCTGAGGAGAGGTGGTCAGGTTATATCTCACCTCCTCTACATGGATGACCTAAAACTCTTTGCCCCCAACAACTTGCAACTGATAGAGCTACTGAAAGTAACTGAAACTTTCAGTAGAGCCATCAGGATGGAATTTGGTGTGGACAAATGTGCGGTCATGCATGTAAAGTGAGGGGAGATTGTGGAATCCGTAGGAACCCAACTCTCGGACTCCATAAACCTTAGAGCCCTCTCCGCATCCGAAACCTATAAGTATTTGGGTACGTTGGGAATCAATGTTACTGACATGAAGCAATCGTTGAAGGAGCGTTTCTTTGGCCGCCTGAAGAAAGTATTTAATAGTCTTTTATCAGGTGGAAACAAGGTGCGCGCCTTCAACGGTTGGGTCATGCCGGTTTTGATGTACATTTTCGGCGTACTCAAATGGACTCAGACTGAACTCGACGCCCTGGATAGGAGGGTCCGTACGCTACTGACTGCATATCGAATGCATCACCCACGGTCATCAGTAATGAGACTGTATATCCCGCGAAAGTGTGGAGGTCGAGGCTTTTTAAACGCTAAGACCCTCCACAATCGCGAGATATGCAGTCTCAGGGAATATTTCCTAGAAGCCGACGTGGGGATGCATCGAGATGTAGTCGCGGTGGACAAGGGCCTTACCCCACTCTCATTGGCTAAAGAGAACTGGCTCAAACCTGTAGTGCTAGACACTAACGATCGCAAGGAGGTATGGCAGAGTAAGGAGCTTCACGGACGCTACTTCCGGGCCCTACATGGACCCGATGTTGATTTATTAGCGTCCGTAGCCTGGCTGCGTTTTGGTGACCTGTTCGGGGCAACCGAAGGTTTTGTCTGTGCAATTATGGACGAAGTTATGATGACGAACAATTACCGGAGATTTATTGTGAAGGACAGCACGGTTCACATCTGACGGGCATGCCACCGTCCGGGCGAAACAATCCGACACATTATCTCCGGGTGTTCTCGTCTAGCTAACGAAGAGTACTTGCATAGACACAACCTTGTAACCAGGATTATCCATCAGCAACTTGCTCTGAAATACAGCCTTGTGGAATCGGAAGTACCGTACTACAGGTATGTGCCCGACCCAGTTCTCGAAAATGGAAATATCACATTGTACTGGGATCGATCCATCATCACTGACAGGACTATTGTTGCCAATAAGCCTGATATAGTGGTGGTGGATCGAGGAGAGCGGATCGAGAGAGTGTACAAAAGTCGTTCTAATTACAAAATAGAACCATTATTTCAAAAAGTATTTGTTTTATCTTCATAAATATACATAATTTCACATTAATATAAATAAAAAGAACACACCTCCCCGTACAATGTTTTCTTATCACACATGTTTACATTATCATGACTCATTTGTTTGACCGTGCGCGCCGAGCGATAACAATAGGGTCTATTCATTGTTCAATTCCTTTGTAACTGAACGCTAAGTGGCTTGGGTTACTATTTTAATCTATTGTTTGGTTTTAACATGCTTATCACAGACGGAGTTTCGGCTGCTGCAAATGTTTATTTTGAATGTATCGGATACCCAACCCAACCACTTGAAAAATGCCTTAATTTGGCCTTAAAAAAACTACCTACCTCTTAAACTTTGGATCACAGGTTACATTCGGTTCTTTAAAAAAAAATACAAATTAACATTCTATATTTTGAAGATATTTAAAAATGGATAAATACAATAAAAACGCATGCTGCCTTACAAAAACATTACGGGAATCGACGACAAAAACGCCCTATTAGCAGCCCTAACAGCAACCGAATTTTGCGGCCCGAGTAGGTATTTTTCATTTTAATTTTACGCAAGTATAATACGATAATATTTAAATTAAATGCCTAATATCAATAATACGATACATATAAGCCTACGTAATAGCGTCAGTTTCTATCATTCACAAAATTTACTTTTAGTAATAATTCGAAATAGTAGGAGCCGGCGCTCCATGCCAGTGATGCCGCCGCAATGGCGGACGATGTTTTTTGAAATTACCATTTATGTCCGAAATCTTTAGGTATTCATTACACTTATAACGCCTTTATTGGTATATTACTTACCGAGGCATGTTGTGCAGGTACTAAAAGGCACACACAGTACTCACACACTCACTAAAATACACATAATAACTCCGATGTCGCCATAGATATCCGTGGATGTCGCGCATCTATGACGCGTGCGAACACTGAACTGAATGACTAAATCTGTTTCGTCTAGAACGCGTCATCAGTTCATTTCAAATACTTGGACAGAGGCAATTTATGTCTTTCTCATTTCGTCTCCTAGACTCTGTGCAAGTATAAAGGAGATAGGCACAGTTTTAATATGCCATATATGTCAAGATTATGGCAAAAATAAAAGTGGCCCGATTGGACCACCCACAGGGTAGGCCCAAATTTATCTGGTCCGACCGGACCACCCACAGCTGAAGGGTGACAGTAGATTAAACCATCGATTAAATTTAAACGTAGATTCCGATATCCATAGTTTAAACTATTTTTCGTCTTACGGCCCTAAGTTAATAGGACTCGAATAATCCGAAGTACTTTCGCGAATTATACCATTCAATAATAATTCTTCAATTATTTTATTTAGGTGATCACGTTCACTGTATGATATTCTCTAGGGGTTATATACTACTGGTCTATTATCTGTTAGCGTAATATCCATTTTTGCTAAATTAGTTTTTCCTAACTCTCATAAGTTTTTGGGAGTTGGTTGCTCCCGATTATTCGAAATAAAACCAATCACTGTGATCCATAGGTTATAAAGTTTAATTAGCTAGGAACGCCCACAAATTGTGATTACACTAGGTAGAGTGATACAATTGTAAAACAAGTGATAGTCGCACTATATAGACGGTGAGAGCCTGGATTATTATCTAACAAAATCCCCAGGAAAATTCTCGTCCTAGCTTCTGTCAAGAAACGTAGTGATGTGAGACTATCGTAGGGATGTTACATTACATGGTCATTTTGAGTGAACGATGTGTTCATCGCCACACCACCCCCCTACGGAGAGAACAAAACCAGGCTTAAATAACTAACATGGTACAGTTATAAAACATCAATAAACAATAAAAATAAAAATTAATCAAAATTCTTAAATCTAACGCGCCTACCCGAGCGTGTGGTATAGGACTGCTTTACTGGTAAATGAACCTGTACTGACTGTTGCGGGATTAAGGGCTCGGGCGACTTATCCCTCACGGCTTGCCGTGAAGGATGATCAGCCGGGGTGGGCAATTGCATAGTGTGGGTCGTCTGCAGATCGGAATGGTCAATGAAGGCCGGTTTAAGTCTGTCGACGCTTACGACGGCCTTGTTGCCCTTTACCATTAGGGTGAATGTTTTCCCATCACACGAACGTTCCAGGACTTTATATGGACCTGTATAGGGTGGCTGCAACGCTTTTCGAATGGTATCGTCTCTAAGGTATACATGAGTCGCAGTCGACAAATTCTTGAATATAAATGGAGCTGGTTCACTATGTCGACTAGCTGGTAGTGGCCGTACCAATGACATTTTGTGTCGCAGCTGTACAACGAAATCAACTGGATTTTCTAATGTTCCTGATGTTAAAGGTGGGACCAAAAATTCTCCAGGGAGCCTGAGAGGCTCTCCGTAAAGTAATTCTGCTACCGTGGCTTCGAGATCTTCCTTATACGCCGAACGCATTCCAAGCAGAACCATCGGAAGGGACCTCGCCCACGAATCATTATGACACATTAACGCCGCTTTAAGTTGCCGATGGACACGCTCGATCATCCCGTTTGCGCAGGGGTGATATGAGGTGGTTCTAATGCGCTTGGTACCGAATTGCTGCAGTAATCGTTGAAACAAACCCGACTCAAATTGGGAACCCTGATCTGTAGTGATAACTGACGGAACGCCAAAGCGAGATACCCATTCTTTGGTAAAAGTCTCGGCTACCTCATCCGCGGTAATAGATCGCATGGGCCAAACCTCGGGCCATCTGGACACTCTGTCTATTGCGGTCAAGCAATAACGGTATTCGTTACTGACGGGCAATGGACCAACGATGTCAACGTGGACGTGTATGAAACGACCGGATGGTATGTCAAAATTACCGACGGGGGTAGAATTGTGTCTTGAAATCTTGCTACGTTGACATGCTTCACAAGATCGAGACCAGGCTCGGCAATCTTTTCTAACCGAAGGCCAGACAAAACGCTCTGCCACCAAACGAGTCGTAGCTTGAGCACCGGGATGGCTCAAATTGTGTAACTTATTGAAAGCAGCGCGGCGGAAGGAAGGGGTCAGATAGAGACGTGGCTTACCAGTAGAGATGTCACAGTAAACCGGAGTGTTGGTTCCTGATGTACTGATTTTGGTGAATGTTAAGCTGGAACCACCTTGCAATAATTTAGCAAGTTCTTGGTCTGATTCCTGCGACCTAGACAAAGCTTCATAATCTTGATCCAGAGTTATGGCGTCTATGTCGATGCGTGACATAGCGTCGGCCACGACATTGTCTTCACCCTTAATGTACTGGATGTCAGTTGTGAATTGACTAATGAATGATAGCTGGTTAAGTTGTGGAGGTGGAAGTTTCTCGCGTCGCTGTAAAAAGGCGTACAAGAGGGGCTTATGGTCTGTGAAAATTGTTGCGTGCTGGACTTCTAAAATGTACCGAAAATGTTGAACACTCTCATAGATCGCTAATAATTCACGGTAATAAGCTGGCCACTGTGCCTGCTGCGGAGTCAACTTTTTGCTGAAAAAGGAAAGTGGATACCACTGGCCGTTTAGATTTTGCTGAAGGCAGGACCCGATGTGAACGCTAGATGCGTCAGTGAATAAACCCAACCTGGCGTTGCTGACTGGATGTTGTAGAAGTGTTGCGTTGGAGAGGCTCTTTTTGCAAGCTTCAAATTTTTGCAAGAGTTCGGGTGACCATGGAAATGGCTTTGCACCTTTACTGTTAGTTGAAACCAATGCGTCAATCAATGGGGCCTGAAACTGCGCTGCACGAGGCACGAAACGACGATAGTAGTTAAGCATACCCAGAAACCGGCGCATACCTTGTACTGTCTCAGGTGGTGGGAAATCCAGTAACGTTTGAATTCGATCCTGTGGGGGGCGCGTTCCATCACTACAAACGTGGTAGCCTAAAAATGCGGCTTCGTTGACGCCTAGGACACACTTTGAAGGGTTTATTACCACTCCGTAGTCTTGCAGGCGTTTGAAGAGGACGCGCAGGTGTTGAAGGTGGGTAGACTCATCTTTGGAAAATATGAGGATATCGTCTATGTAAGGAAAACAGAATTCGAGACCCCGTGTGACCTCATCGATGAAACGCTGGAATGTTTGGCCAGCGTTTCTTAAGCCAAAGGTCATAAACGGGAATTCGAAGAGGCCAAACGGGGTCACGATGGCAGTTTTCGCAATATCCTCTTCAGAAATCGGAATTTGGTGGTAAGCTTTAACGAGATCCAGTGTGCTAAATACCTTGGCACCAGCGAGGTTATGGGCGAAATCGTTAATGTGCCGAACCGGGTATCGATCTGGTACGGTCCTGGCGTTCAAGGTGCGGTAGTCGCCACAGGGACGCCAGGTGTTGTCTTTTTTAACGGTCATATGTAAAGGTGACGACCAAGCACTTTTTGACGGCCGGGCTGTACCGCATCGTACCATTTCCTCGAATTCTTTTTGGGCCGCAACAAGTTTCTGCGGCGCCAAACGTCGAGGTCGACAGGAGACAGGGGGTCCGTCTATGGTCTTGATGTAGTGCACTGTGTCATGCTTGATGACCCTGGGAAAGCCGGGAGGTCGAGTTATATCTGGAAACTCCGCCAGGAGTTGAGTAAATATTGACTTACCAGACGCTACTACTCGTACGCTGGGCTGGTCAGTAGTAGCGGTAGAAGCAGCAGATGTTAGTCCAGTAGTACCGTCGACCAATTTCTTATTTCGGCAGTCGGGTAAAAGGTGATAAAATGCCAAAAAATCAGAACCAATAATGGCTGTGCTGACGTCGGCTATCACAAACTGCCAAATGAAATCGCGGCGCAAACCAAAATTTAATTTCAGGTTTACTGTTCCAAAGGTTTGTATACTACTTCCATTAGCGGCGCTTAGTTCATAATCAGTAGGCTGCCTGCGTGCCGGTAACCAGCGATGTGGAAAGCAACACAGGTCCGACCCAGTGTCAATTAGGAAACGGCGGCTGGTCACGTGGTCCGTGACAAAAAGGCGGCGGCCGATGTTTTCGCAATCAGTTGCCGCCGCTACTGACCGCTGGTTGGGTTTTCCGACTCCCAGTCACATGGCCTAGTACATCTAGTTGCCTTAACACCCCATCTCCTGTGGTACCAGCATCGTTTGGAATTGTTCGCTGACCTATTGGAAGATGCTGACCTGCCGGAAGATGCGGACCGGTCACGTATAGGACGATGTTGCTGCCTCGAGAGTGCAGCTACTTGGTTACTCACAGCTTCTAATTGTTGAGCTAATGTAGCTAAAGTTAAAGTTGACGTCGCTGACGTGCAACAAACAGCAGGTGATGGGGCTAACTCCACAATTTTGTCAGCTAACTCCGACACTTTATCCAAATTAAGGTCAGCCTGTGCTGCTAGTATTGCTTGAGCTTGTTGTGGCAGACGCCGCAACCAAAGTTGGCGTATGATACTATCGTCGGAAAGGACCGTCCCAGCAAGTGAGCGAAGGTGACGAAGAAACTGGGACGGTTTCCGGTCACCAAGCTCTTCGTCGCTTAGAAGCTGTCGAACCTGTTTTTCTTGGGAAGTTGAAAGACGCTGTATAAGGGCTTCTTTCAATTTCACATATTTATCTTCGACTGGTGGATTTGTTATTAGATCCTCGACCTCACCTGCCAGCCTCTGATCTAGATGGCCTACTACATAATTGTATTTGGTGGAATCACCAACAATTTTAGCAATTTGGAATTGGGCTTCCACCTGTGCAAACCAAATTGCGGGCTTGTCAGCCCAAAATGTAGGTAGTTTTACTGCTACCCTACATACGTTGGCCTCCACTTCATTCTGGCCTAGTCGCTTTTGTAATGCTGCATTTTCTGCCATCACTTGCTCGAGTTGTGCTTGAAGCTGTTCATTCGCCATGATGCAAAACCTATACACAGCAAGCAACAATAATACCACACGCCCGAGCACCGCAGAACAAACAAACAATATTTTTTTTTTTTTTTTTTCTTTTGGTAACTACAATACCAATCCCAAAAGTAAATTAATGTTAGCAGTAGGAAGGCATTCAAACATATACACAAAATTGTACAATATCATAAATTATTTCAATTAGCTGAGCAATATTAAATTTTAAGTTTTTTTATGATGCGGGTTAGTTACATGCACTTATTTCAATTATGTAGATATGTTAATAGGTATACAATTGCACTTTATAACTAACACAAAGAAAAGATTAGCATTAACATTATTACTACCTAGTTCCTATAGTAAATAACAACAAGAACTATAATCATTCACTCGGATCGTTGAGTAAGTGCAATGCAGCTCCACAACATAGCATTTGCGCAACCTTATGTTGTTATTAGCTGTCAGTCTTCGGAAAAATTAATAAAAAAAAATAAAAACTTGCGTGAGACGGTTAGGAATGTCCAGTGCTGCAAATCATTAGTTCATATTTCACTGCATTTGAACCCAAAGCACACACAACATGCAATCATGCACTCCGGCGAGTTGTTCCGACGATCGCGGTCGTAAGTTACGTCTGCAGAAACGCGATGAAATTTTCGTAGCGTAGATGTACCGTAGACCGACCGGCGCAGCGTCGGGACTGTAGTTGGGTGTCGGCAACGTCGTCATCAATGTCAAAATATGGTATCTGCACTCGTTTGAAACACGACGACAAACGCAATGAGTAGGCACTTCGGCGCCGGCGTTGGCACTATTTTTATTTAGCAGTCTAGCTACTGATTACAGGTAGCGTGATTTTGCAGTCGCGGTCACCAATTTGGGAGTTGGTTGCTCCCGATTATTCGAAATAAAACCAATCACTGTGATCCATAGGTTATAAAGTTTAATTAGCTAGGAACGCCCACAAATTGTGATTACACTAGGTAGAGTGATACAATTGTAAAACAAGTGATAGTCGCACTATATAGACGGTGAGAGCCTGGATTATTATCTAACAAAATCCCCAGGAAAATTCTCGTCCTAGCTTCTGTCAAGAAACGTAGTGATGTGAGACTATCGTAGGGATGTTACATTACATGGTCATTTTGAGTGAACGATGTGTTCATCGCCACAAGTTCATTGCAAAACAATCCCTATACTTTTTTAACAAATCAAATAACTTTACTTTTTGTTGTTCTGTTACTTCCGTACTAATTTTTATATCTGTTATTATAGGTAACTCATAATAATTATTAATATTTTTTAGTTTCCGTTGTTCGACCTATATATTCAATATTCCCTATTTCTTGGTATTGTTGTCCTCGAACTAATAAAGTTCCTCTCTTAGTATTTAAATCGTTGGACGATAAGTTTGCTAACATTAAATATCCTTTACCTGCTTCAAACTCAAAAACCCCAGACAAAACAGCATATTCATTCTGCGGTAAAATCCGAAGACTGTATTGTACCCACAAGCCGTATCATTGGTAACGGCATCTATTGGCATTACAGTTTTGGGTTTTATAATCCTATCACCATCTGCGTATACCATAGTAAAGACTATGGTATACGCAATTATACCATTCAATAATAATTCTTCAATTATTTTATTTAGATAGGTGATCACGCTCACTGTATGATATTCTATAAGGGTTATATACTACTGGTATATTATCTGTTGGCGTAATATCCATTTTTGCTAAATTAGTTTTTCCTAACTCTCCTAAGTTCATTGCAAAACAATCCCTATACTTTTTTAACAAATCAAATTACTTTACTTTTTGTTGTTCTGTTACTTCCGTACTAATTTTTATATCTGTTAAAGATAACTCATAATAATTATTAATATTTTTTATTTTTCGTTGTTAGACCTCTATATTCCTTATTTACTTCTTGTTATTGTTGTCCTCGAACTAATAAAGTTCCTCTCTTAGTATTTAAATCGTTGGATGATAAGTTTGCTAACATTAAATATCCTTTACCTGCTTCAAACTCAAAAACCCCAGACAAAACAGCATATTCATTCTGCGGTAAAATCCGAAGACTGTATTGTACCCACAAGCCGCCACTATATGTATCATTGGTAACGGCATCTATTGGCATTACAGTTTTGGATTTTATAATCCTATCACCATCTGCGTATACCATATATCTTGAATTGTCTCAGATAGTTTTATTTTATGTTGAGTCCTTTATTCCTTTTGCAGGTTTGAAACAACACCATACTTTTTCATAATTTTTATTAAGCTTTTATTACATAATTACTCGTTGGCTTACAAATCGACTCTCTTTCCCCACAGCTACTACAAAATTACCACAGACTAAAAATATGGTCGGATACACAACATCTAACATCCTCCAGCGCCAAAAAGAACTAATAAAAACAGGATGTATCCGAAATGAACATTATCAATTTTAGTATTGCTACTTGCTACTAGAGGGCGTTTTACATAATAATATTTTGTGCCATCTAGCGTACACATCTGAAACAAGTATAATCTTCTACTCAGCACTAGATGGCCCATCTAGAAATTAGAATTACAAATAGTTAATATAATTACCGTTTTTAGGAATAGCATACACACATTAACACACATTATTATTTTTACAATGTTTAAGTCACATCACTTACTAAATATATCGACTTTCAAAGATAAATTATTGAACAAACATGTACCTATGTAATTAATTATTTTATGAAACAAAACAAAATTAAGTATAAATATCGTATTTACTAGGCAATTTTACCATTCTACCGGAACGAGTGGATTTCTGAGGTTTCTCAAGCAGTTCAGACGACGAATGTTCGTCATTTTTTTGTTGCTCTGAATTATTTTTCAAAGAACAAATTGGACTTTGACTTGCCTCATTTACCAATGAAACATCGTCACTAGTCTGACTAGAGACTTCCAGTTTAAACAACCTCTGGATTGGACGAACCTTGGTTCCAGTGGAAGTCCTTACTTGAGCTGTTCTTTCGATTCCGTCTTTTCCTGTAAACAAATCTAAAACAATGCCTAATGGCCATCTTATCCTCTTCTCATCTGTTTCTATCAAAACAATGTCGCCTATGTTTATAACATCTCTTGTTTCTTTTCCTTTTTGGACCAACAAAGTGAGATATTCATTTTTGAAACGAAGTTTGAATTGTTCTCGAAGTTCTTGTAAATATTTGTGCCGTTTGTTCAAATTGTTAACATCTATGCAATCAAAATCAGTCATGTCAGTGTTATGTGCGGGCTGGATGAAATGTGCCGGGGTAAGTGGCTCTAGACAGTCACCCTTGTCTTCATTTATATATGTAAGGGGCCGGCCATTCATTATTGCTTCACATTCACATAATATGGTTTCAAGTTCCTCATATGACACTGACGCTTTACCTAAGATTCGCCGCAGAAGATCTTTCATAATCCGTATTAGTCGCTCCCAATAGCCGCCCCACCAAGCTGCAGTCGGTGCGTTCATCTTCCACGACATGCGTCGAATGGTGGAGTTACGCTGAACCTCCTCCCAATCTAGAGAAGAAATCAAATTTTTGGTACCACAGAAATTTGTGCCTTGATCAGACATAATTAAATCAGCACGGCCTCTGCGTGCTACGAATCGTCTCAATGTCATAATAAAGGCCTCCGTAGAGAGTGATCTCGTTAATTCTAAGTGCACTGCACGATACACTGCACAAGTGTATAGTACAATCCAGCACTTCTCGCCATTACGCAGAAATAACGGGCCCGCTAGATCGACACCAGTCGTTTGAAAAGGTGCGGAGCAGTTAGTGCGTTCTGGTGGTAGTGGCGCTGTCGGTGCCTGTGTAGCTTTAGCTCTATAACGTCTACAAATAACACATGCAGAGATTACTGACTTTACTAATCGACGTATACCGATGATCCAGAACCTCGCCCGTATATCTATGATGAGTTGATTAGCCCCTACATGCTGTAAATGTTCATGTCGCTGTCTCACCATAGCCGTAACCACTGGATTCTTAGCCCACAAAAGATAAGGTGCCTTGGTGGTCTCTGGAAAATCTGATATTGTAAGTTTCGTTTTGATTCTTAATAATCCCTCTTTATCTATGTACTGTGTTAAATGTTCACTCCTTTTTCCATAAATTTCAATGTTTTCCTTTTGTATCAATTTGATCACAGTTTTTTCCGCCTTACTGTACTCCCTATAAGTTATTTCTCCTTCTCTTTTATTTTGTGAATGTCGTATATTATGTGTAAATCTTAACATCCATGCTACCATCCTAATGATTTTTGAATATTTAGAGAAATATTGTATTTTATTTAGCAGACTTTGATCACAACATACTTGTGCGTTGCAAACGGTTTTCTTAGTTTCCAGGTGTACTTGCAGCTCGTCCACTGTGAAGTCAGACTGCGGCCACTGTTCGGGTTCCAGACGCAGCCACGCCGGTCCCTCCCACCAGCGGGTCTCGAGTAGGGTTCTCGCGTTGCAGCCTCTGGACGCTAGGTCGGCCCAGTTGTGTTCACCAGAAACATGTCGCCAATTGTTTGTATTAGTATGTTGTCTAATTTCTTTTATTCTATTACCTACAAATGTGTTTAGAGGTAATTCCCGTTTAATCCAGCATAGAGTAACAGCAGAATCCGTCCAGCAGTATTCTGGACAATTTTCTAAATTAAGATTTTCTCTGGCCTGTCTGAGTAGTCTTGCCCCTATTAATGCAGCTAATAGTTCCAATCTGGGAATACTTATCTTTTTGGGTGGTGTGACACGTGATTTGGCTGAAACTAGTTGTAGGGTTACTTTATCTTTTCCAGCAGCCCGTAGTAACACACCTGCAGCATACCCATCCTTACTAGCATCACAAAATAAATGTAAACTTACCTCACAATCTTTCATAATATTTTCAGTTAATCTTCGTGGTATTTTACATTCTTTTAAACAATTAATGTGTTGATACCAATCATGGAATCTTTTCATCAGATCAGCATCAAGCTGAGTGTCCCATGACAGATCTTTTTTCCAAGCTTCTTGCAATATAAGTTTTGGTGTCAACATTATTGCTGAAGTATATCCAATCGGGTCAAAAATCTTTTGTGTAAGTGACAATAAATCTCTTTTTGTAAGATGTTGGACATCTTCCGGGGCAGGTAAGTTTCCCGTGCTACAGTACAGCTGGTCAGATGAAGTATCCCAATTGATACCTAGTACTGGTACTATATCCTTACCTGAATCATTAATTTTCAGCGGTGATGTCACCCACATGCGTAAATTGAATTTTGCCTCACTCATAATCCGCTTGGAGTCTTCTATAAATTTAGTGGTTTCTTTTACAGTGTTTAAACTTGTTAAACAATTATCTACATACCACGATTTTTTCAGAAGCTGTGCAGTCTGTTGATGTTCTCCCATTACATTGTTAAGGTAATGTATAAGTGTGGCAGACAATAAAAATGGACTACATGTCAATCCGAATACTACCCTACAGTGTCTGTATACCACCCAGCTGTTACAATCCTCGTTTTCCCACCATAAAAATTTTAAATAGTCTCTATCAGTTGTAGGAATGCTAATTTGAAGGAATGCCTTCTGTATATCTGCTGTAATACCAATTGCCCCCGTTCTAAAGCTGATAAGTAAGTTGGGAATAAGATCAATTAAATTGGTACCCTTTTCCAAGCAAGAATTCAGACACAGTCCATTTTTATCTTTGGCCGATGCATCAAATACGGGTCTGATTGAACTGGTCAGGCTTGACTCTTTAATAACAGCCCTATGTGGTAGGTAATGACCTGTATCATGATCTACTTGTGATGGTGGCACCTTTTCTATAATACCTTCCTGATGCCACTCCTGAAAAACTTCATGATACTCTTTGAATTTACCTCCTGATATTAGCTTTCGAGTAGTTGAATCAAGCCTTTGTTTTGCTCTCTCATAGTTAGATAATAAATCTTCATATCCTACTTTAAAGGGAAGTTGAACTTCATACCTGTTTTCTTCATTAATCCTCACTGTTTCTTTGAATGCTGCAAACACCTCCTCTGCGACTGTGGCCTTTGATTTTGTCTCTGCTGGATCCTGGATACCCAATGTCTCTAAATCCCAATAACCTGTCAATTCAGAACAAAACATAGAGATTGTCATATTACTTAAAGTACCTACTTCTCTGCCCTGTAGTGTCCAACCCAGCTTTGTTTTTATGGCTACAAGTCCATTTTGTAACTGAATTATTGTGCCAGTCATCAGAAGACCTGAGAAATCTGCACCAATTAATAACCCAATATCAGTACTATCACCTTTGTCAGTCAGAGATATTTGGTGTGACTTTAACAAATTACAAATAACAGTGTCATTAGAATTGAATCTAGGAACATTGGTACAAACACATGAGCGCCCTAGCGCTTCCAGATTAATTTTGAAACTATTATCTAAGCTTCTTATTTCTAGATTATATACTTTATGAAGCTGTGAATTTGTCTGCACTCTGCCAAACAGGTTGTGGGTAAGTACTTCTTCTTTTATTGCTGGTACTTGGAGTTTTTCAATTATGTCCTGTTTAATGTAAGTCTTCTGTGAACCACTGTCAAAAAGTGCGCGAACACGTAGCTTTTTTCCCTTGTATTGTATCTCAACTATTAGAGTCTGAAGAAGTGTGGTTCCTTGTATAGTAGATGATGCTGCCATTGTTTTCTTTTCTGCTACCGGTGACTCATTGCTGTTATTGTTTGGTGTTGGTTTATTTGTCATACACATCACTGTTGAATGCCTTTTATTACAGATCAGACACTTTATTGAAGCTTTGCAATTTTTCCAGAAATGTCCTTTCCTCAAACAGATTGTGCAAGCTTTTTTCTTCATTACTATCTCTTTGCGCTGATCTACCGATAACTTTTGTAATTTGTAGCACTCAATACTGCTATGACTTTCTTTGTCACACCATAAACAAATATTTTTTGGTTGTTCTTTCACCATTGCAGCTAGGCAATTCGCCGTTGGCGTTTCTTTCTTATTGATTGTTGCATGGTTTTCCGAAAATGTGTTAGCAATTTTTATCCTTTGTTCATTTTCAACCTCTTTTTGTATAAACATCAATAGATTGTTTAATTCTTCGTCTATATTGACGTTAACCTTGGTTCTTTGCCATGTCTTTAATATTTCTTGGGGAAGCGACGACTCTACTAGTGGTAATAGGAAAGCAGCATGGTTTTTAGTGACTCCAAGTGTCTCCAATGCTCTTAAATGTGCACTTAGTTTGTCATATAATATGGCCAATTCAATTCCATCACCACTTACTTTTTGTAGTACCAGTGCCAACAGCTCCCTCACATAAACTTGAATTTGTAAATCTTCTCGCCCATATCTAGACTTCAGGTGCTCTTTATACTTTGGATAATTTTCAGCAGTAATAGGGTAACTTTCTACTAGTGATTTAGCCTCCGAATCGATGGCCATTGCTTGCACCAAGTACACAAACTTGTCACCCGTAGCTATATTCCCTTCATGAATTTTTCTGAATTGGCTCCAAAATGGCATCCAGCTTTTTAATTGCCCGTCGAATTTTGGAATGTCTATTTTAGGTAATTTAATTTGTGTGCTTCCTTTATTTTCTGAGCCCGTTAGTGACACCATTTCGCGTTTTATTTTCAGCCATTTTAGCGTGTATTTTTCGCATTCGTCTAAATCCGTCAAAATCATGGATTCTTCGAAATCATCTTTTTCCAAAATTGCTGACTGAACTTGCACATTTACTTCCTCCAATTTTCCATAAATCTTTCCAAGGTTCTCCATTAAGATTTGTTTATTTTCCCCTTGGTCCATTTGGTCATTTTGCTCGCTCAATTTATTCGCGTTCTTTGTGAACTGCGTTCGGAGCGCCGCACGTAATCTTTTGTGTTGTTCCATTTTTTGTTTCTCGATCACGGTCGCCATATATCTTGAATTGTCTCAGATAGTTTTATTTTATGTTGAGTCCTTTATTCCTTTTGCAGGTTTGAAACAACACCATACTTTTTCATAATTTTTATTAAGCTTTTATTACATAATTACTCGTTGGCTTACAAATCGACTCTCTTTCCCCACAGCTACTACAAAATTACCACAGACTAAAAATATGGTCGGATACACAACATCTAACATCCTCCAGCGCCAAAAAGAACTAATAAAAACAGGATGTATCCGAAATGAACATTATCAATTTTAGTATTGCTACTTGCTACTAGAGGGCGTTTTACATAATAATATTTTGTGCCATCTAGCGTACACATCTGAAACAAGTATAATCTTCTACTCAGCACTAGATGGCCCATCTAGAAATTAGAATTACAAATAGTTAATATAATTACCGTTTTTAGGAATAGCATACACACATTAACACACATTATTATTTTTACAATGTTTAAGTCACATCACTTACTAAATATATCGACTTTCAAAGATAAATTATTGAACAAACATGTACCTATGTAATTAATTATTTTATGAAACAAAACAAAATTAAGTATAAATATCGTATTTACTAGGCAATTTTACCATTCTACCGGAACGAGTGGATTTCTGAGGTTTCTCAAGCAGTTCAGACGACGAATGTTCGTCATTTTTTTGTTGCTCTGAATTATTTTTCAAAGAACAAATTGGACTTTGACTTGCCTCATTTACCAATGAAACATCGTCACTAGTCTGACTAGAGACTTCCAGTTTAAACAACCTCTGGATTGGACGAACCTTGGTTCCAGTGGAAGTCCTTACTTGAGCTGTTCTTTCGATTCCGTCTTTTCCTGTAAACAAATCTAAAACAATGCCTAATGGCCATCTTATCCTCTTCTCATCTGTTTCTATCAAAACAATGTCGCCTATGTTTATAACATCTCTTGTTTCTTTTCCTTTTTGGACCAACAAAGTGAGATATTCATTTTTGAAACGAAGTTTGAATTGTTCTCGAAGTTCTTGTAAATATTTGTGCCGTTTGTTCAAATTGTTAACATCTATGCAATCAAAATCAGTCATGTCAGTGTTATGTGCGGGCTGGATGAAATGTGCCGGGGTAAGTGGCTCTAGACAGTCACCCTTGTCTTCATTTATATATGTAAGGGGCCGGCCATTCATTATTGCTTCACATTCACATAATATGGTTTCAAGTTCCTCATATGACACTGACGCTTTACCTAAGATTCGCCGCAGAAGATCTTTCATAATCCGTATTAGTCGCTCCCAATAGCCGCCCCACCAAGCTGCAGTCGGTGCGTTCATCTTCCACGACATGCGTCGAATGGTGGAGTTACGCTGAACCTCCTCCCAATCTAGAGAAGAAATCAAATTTTTGGTACCACAGAAATTTGTGCCTTGATCAGACATAATTAAATCAGCACGGCCTCTGCGTGCTACGAATCGTCTCAATGTCATAATAAAGGCCTCCGTAGAGAGTGATCTCGTTAATTCTAAGTGCACTGCACGATACACTGCACAAGTGTATAGTACAATCCAGCACTTCTCGCCATTACGCAGAAATAACGGGCCCGCTAGATCGACACCAGTCGTTTGAAAAGGTGCGGAGCAGTTAGTGCGTTCTGGTGGTAGTGGCGCTGTCGGTGCCTGTGTAGCTTTAGCTCTATAACGTCTACAAATAACACATGCAGAGATTACTGACTTTACTAATCGACGTATACCGATGATCCAGAACCTCGCCCGTATATCTATGATGAGTTGATTAGCCCCTACATGCTGTAAATGTTCATGTCGCTGTCTCACCATAGCCGTAACCACTGGATTCTTAGCCCACAAAAGATAAGGTGCCTTGGTGGTCTCTGGAAAATCTGATATTGTAAGTTTCGTTTTGATTCTTAATAATCCCTCTTTATCTATGTACTGTGTTAAATGTTCACTCCTTTTTCCATAAATTTCAATGTTTTCCTTTTGTATCAATTTGATCACAGTTTTTTCCGCCTTACTGTACTCCCTATAAGTTATTTCTCCTTCTCTTTTATTTTGTGAATGTCGTATATTATGTGTAAATCTTAACATCCATGCTACCATCCTAATGATTTTTGAATATTTAGAGAAATATTGTATTTTATTTAGCAGACTTTGATCACAACATACTTGTGCGTTGCAAACGGTTTTCTTAGTTTCCAGGTGTACTTGCAGCTCGTCCACTGTGAAGTCAGACTGCGGCCACTGTTCGGGTTCCAGACGCAGCCACGCCGGTCCCTCCCACCAGCGGGTCTCGAGTAGGGTTCTCGCGTTGCAGCCTCTGGACGCTAGGTCGGCCCAGTTGTGTTCACCAGAAACATGTCGCCAATTGTTTGTATTAGTATGTTGTCTAATTTCTTTTATTCTATTACCTACAAATGTGTTTAGAGGTAATTCCCGTTTAATCCAGCATAGAGTAACAGCAGAATCCGTCCAGCAGTATTCTGGACAATTTTCTAAATTAAGATTTTCTCTGGCCTGTCTGAGTAGTCTTGCCCCTATTAATGCAGCTAATAGTTCCAATCTGGGAATACTTATCTTTTTGGGTGGTGTGACACGTGATTTGGCTGAAACTAGTTGTAGGGTTACTTTATCTTTTCCAGCAGCCCGTAGTAACACACCTGCAGCATACCCATCCTTACTAGCATCACAAAATAAATGTAAACTTACCTCACAATCTTTCATAATATTTTCAGTTAATCTTCGTGGTATTTTACATTCTTTTAAACAATTAATGTGTTGATACCAATCATGGAATCTTTTCATCAGATCAGCATCAAGCTGAGTGTCCCATGACAGATCTTTTTTCCAAGCTTCTTGCAATATAAGTTTTGGTGTCAACATTATTGCTGAAGTATATCCAATCGGGTCAAAAATCTTTTGTGTAAGTGACAATAAATCTCTTTTTGTAAGATGTTGGACATCTTCCGGGGCAGGTAAGTTTCCCGTGCTACAGTACAGCTGGTCAGATGAAGTATCCCAATTGATACCTAGTACTGGTACTATATCCTTACCTGAATCATTAATTTTCAGCGGTGATGTCACCCACATGCGTAAATTGAATTTTGCCTCACTCATAATCCGCTTGGAGTCTTCTATAAATTTAGTGGTTTCTTTTACAGTGTTTAAACTTGTTAAACAATTATCTACATACCACGATTTTTTCAGAAGCTGTGCAGTCTGTTGATGTTCTCCCATTACATTGTTAAGGTAATGTATAAGTGTGGCAGACAATAAAAATGGACTACATGTCAATCCGAATACTACCCTACAGTGTCTGTATACCACCCAGCTGTTACAATCCTCGTTTTCCCACCATAAAAATTTTAAATAGTCTCTATCAGTTGTAGGAATGCTAATTTGAAGGAATGCCTTCTGTATATCTGCTGTAATACCAATTGCCCCCGTTCTAAAGCTGATAAGTAAGTTGGGAATAAGATCAATTAAATTGGTACCCTTTTCCAAGCAAGAATTCAGACACAGTCCATTTTTATCTTTGGCCGATGCATCAAATACGGGTCTGATTGAACTGGTCAGGCTTGACTCTTTAATAACAGCCCTATGTGGTAGGTAATGACCTGTATCATGATCTACTTGTGATGGTGGCACCTTTTCTATAATACCTTCCTGATGCCACTCCTGAAAAACTTCATGATACTCTTTGAATTTACCTCCTGATATTAGCTTTCGAGTAGTTGAATCAAGCCTTTGTTTTGCTCTCTCATAGTTAGATAATAAATCTTCATATCCTACTTTAAAGGGAAGTTGAACTTCATACCTGTTTTCTTCATTAATCCTCACTGTTTCTTTGAATGCTGCAAACACCTCCTCTGCGACTGTGGCCTTTGATTTTGTCTCTGCTGGATCCTGGATACCCAATGTCTCTAAATCCCAATAACCTGTCAATTCAGAACAAAACATAGAGATTGTCATATTACTTAAAGTACCTACTTCTCTGCCCTGTAGTGTCCAACCCAGCTTTGTTTTTATGGCTACAAGTCCATTTTGTAACTGAATTATTGTGCCAGTCATCAGAAGACCTGAGAAATCTGCACCAATTAATAACCCAATATCAGTACTATCACCTTTGTCAGTCAGAGATATTTGGTGTGACTTTAACAAATTACAAATAACAGTGTCATTAGAATTGAATCTAGGAACATTGGTACAAACACATGAGCGCCCTAGCGCTTCCAGATTAATTTTGAAACTATTATCTAAGCTTCTTATTTCTAGATTATATACTTTATGAAGCTGTGAATTTGTCTGCACTCTGCCAAACAGGTTGTGGGTAAGTACTTCTTCTTTTATTGCTGGTACTTGGAGTTTTTCAATTATGTCCTGTTTAATGTAAGTCTTCTGTGAACCACTGTCAAAAAGTGCGCGAACACGTAGCTTTTTTCCCTTGTATTGTATCTCAACTATTAGAGTCTGAAGAAGTGTGGTTCCTTGTATAGTAGATGATGCTGCCATTGTTTTCTTTTCTGCTACCGGTGACTCATTGCTGTTATTGTTTGGTGTTGGTTTATTTGTCATACACATCACTGTTGAATGCCTTTTATTACAGATCAGACACTTTATTGAAGCTTTGCAATTTTTCCAGAAATGTCCTTTCCTCAAACAGATTGTGCAAGCTTTTTTCTTCATTACTATCTCTTTGCGCTGATCTACCGATAACTTTTGTAATTTGTAGCACTCAATACTGCTATGACTTTCTTTGTCACACCATAAACAAATATTTTTTGGTTGTTCTTTCACCATTGCAGCTAGGCAATTCGCCGTTGGCGTTTCTTTCTTATTGATTGTTGCATGGTTTTCCGAAAATGTGTTAGCAATTTTTATCCTTTGTTCATTTTCAACCTCTTTTTGTATAAACATCAATAGATTGTTTAATTCTTCGTCTATATTGACGTTAACCTTGGTTCTTTGCCATGTCTTTAATATTTCTTGGGGAAGCGACGACTCTACTAGTGGTAATAGGAAAGCAGCATGGTTTTTAGTGACTCCAAGTGTCTCCAATGCTCTTAAATGTGCACTTAGTTTGTCATATAATATGGCCAATTCAATTCCATCACCACTTACTTTTTGTAGTACCAGTGCCAACAGCTCCCTCACATAAACTTGAATTTGTAAATCTTCTCGCCCATATCTAGACTTCAGGTGCTCTTTATACTTTGGATAATTTTCAGCAGTAATAGGGTAACTTTCTACTAGTGATTTAGCCTCCGAATCGATGGCCATTGCTTGCACCAAGTACACAAACTTGTCACCCGTAGCTATATTCCCTTCATGAATTTTTCTGAATTGGCTCCAAAATGGCATCCAGCTTTTTAATTGCCCGTCGAATTTTGGAATGTCTATTTTAGGTAATTTAATTTGTGTGCTTCCTTTATTTTCTGAGCCCGTTAGTGACACCATTTCGCGTTTTATTTTCAGCCATTTTAGCGTGTATTTTTCGCATTCGTCTAAATCCGTCAAAATCATGGATTCTTCGAAATCATCTTTTTCCAAAATTGCTGACTGAACTTGCACATTTACTTCCTCCAATTTTCCATAAATCTTTCCAAGGTTCTCCATTAAGATTTGTTTATTTTCCCCTTGGTCCATTTGGTCATTTTGCTCGCTCAATTTATTCGCGTTCTTTGTGAACTGCGTTCGGAGCGCCGCACGTAATCTTTTGTGTTGTTCCATTTTTTGTTTCTCGATCACGGTCGCCATATATCTTGAATTGTCTCAGATAGTTTTATTTTATGTTGAGTCCTTTATTCCTTTTGCAGGTTTGAAACAACACCATACTTTTTCATAATTTTTATTAAGCTTTTATTACATAATTACTCGTTGGCTTACAAATCGACTCTCTTTCCCCACAGCTACTACAAAATTACCACAGACTAAAAATATGGTCGGATACACAACATCTAACACCATAGTCTTTAACACATCATCATCAAAATCTGGTGTATGCATAAATACTAGTTCATCTGTTTTTCTTTTCCGTAAAAGGTCGGTTTTTCCGTAAAAGACTGCCCTACTAAAATTGCTGTCTGCAAATAATGATCATCTACGACTAGAACGTCCGTTTCAGCTTTAACTGAGCCTATTTCTAAAATTCCTAGGAACGCGTTTGATACCGTTCCCATCAAAACCCTTTTACAAAAACTCGAAAACATAGGTGTCAGAGGTCCACAACTCCAGTTCTTATCCAAAGTTACCTCACAGGTCAAACGCAAGTGGTTATAATAGGAAACTCCGTTAGTAACGAGCTTCCTATTGAGTATGGGGTGCCACAAGGGAGTATTCTTGGTCCTACACTATTTCTGGATTTTATCAATGACCTCTGCAATCTAAGTATTCGAAATTCTAGTATTGTAACTTATGTAGATGAGACCGCAATAACTTTCTCTGCAGACTCCTGGTCAGAACTTCAAATAAAAGCTCAAAGGGGTCTCGACTCCACCCTTGACTGGCTTTTGGCTCACACCCTAACACTCAACACAAGCAAAAATAAATATATCACCTTTTCTATTAGTTCAAAATCCCAGCCATAAAATAATCTAACACTCACAGCTTGAACAGGTTTTCGAGGTCCGAAGGCGAGAACACTAAATGAAACTCAAACTGTATCAATTTAGTACAATTTAATTCGCAAGGAATCGACCATAAAAAAAAGTTTTTTTTTTTTTTTTTTTGATATGGCATCTCGCAGTTGACTCTCAGATTGAGGTCGCAGCTGCTTAACCGGACTATCCTGTGGATGCCTTAAGCTACTAACTTAAAGCCTCCAGCCAGGGGCATAAACTATTCTATGTTATACTAAGCGAACGCTCGCTAAGGGCACCCCCTGTGGGGTACGAACCTCGGCTTAGGGCGTCGCTGGCGGGGGGACAGCAAGGTGGGACAGGCTGGATCAAATTTTCATTATTATTGATCGGGGAATTTAAATCTACTTTTCTCAGCGTAACGCGGGCTGGCGCTTCTGCGAGCAAGGGTCGGGTGAAAAAAGTAATCGTAAACTACATTTATGGTTCGCTCGGTAACCAAACCATAGCGAGATCTATTTCGATCCTAACGCCATCTAGGGAGGCGTCAGGTAAACCTTTGCACATATGAAATAAAACATATCGCCCACCAAGGACATATTGCAGAATGTCCTTCTCTTAATCTAAACCGCCCACCATGCAACATGTCTAGTAATATGGGGTGTAAAGATACACAGGTTCTAATATAATAATAACATTGGAGAGGGTATATAAAGCCAAAAAAAAACGTAATTCTTACAAACTAGATACATCCAAATAAGAACTATAACTATAATACTTATTCTTAAAATACACCTTACAAACACAAAGTTTAAGTTGCTACCGGAAGAATAGCCAATTTTGTAATTGGTCTCTTTATCAGGGAATTTTTAGTTCTAACAGTAACGACTCGAGTGATTCCGTCGGGACCAGGATGTTTTAACTCAATCTTCCCCAGCAACCACTTGCCAGGAGGTAAATCATCCTCTTTTATCAGAACTATGCCACCTATGTCTGGTTCTGGATTTTTGTGAGCCCACTTATGGCGTTGTAAAAATTGATTTAAGTAATCTTTTGACCACTGCCGCCAATAGTCCTGCAACATTCTTTGGGTAAGTTGCCACCGTCTGAGACTAGAAATGTTAGCCTTTTCGAAATTCGAATCAGGTACTAGGACGAGTGGTTCCCCAACCAGAAAATGGCCCGGAGTTAACACCGTTAACTCATTTTGATCCACACAAGAAAGTGGTCTCGAGTTGAGGCACGCCTCAATTTGTGCCAACACTGTCGTTAGTTCTTCGAACGTTAATGTAGAGTTCCCTATAACTCTTTTGAGATGGTATTTTGTGGACTTTATTCCTGCCTCCCATAAACCGCCGAAGTTTGGAGCGCGAGGAGGAATAAAGTTCCACTTTGTACCATTATTTGCCAAGCACTCAATCAATTCTGGAATGAATTTTGATTTTTCTTCATTAAATAATTCCTGCAGCTCTCGCGCAGCGCCAACAAAATTTGTGCCGTTGTCACTGTATAGTTCTGCGCAATGTCCACGCCTCGCCACGAATCTCTTAAAAGCGGCCAAGAAACCTTTGGATGTCATGTCACTAACTGCTTCGATATGAATCGCCCGCGTAGACAAACAGATATGAAGAGCGCGATGTAGCCCTTGTACCACTTATTACCACGTCCTTTAGACACTCTGACGTTAATCGGACCAGCGTAATCGACGCCACTATACAGAAAAACTTTATTTGGTGTAACACGAGGAGAAGGTAGCTGGCTGTCCCATTAGTTGGCTTCTGGCTTTATTTGAATACCTAAGGCAAGTAACGCATTTTCTAAAATAGGCCTTTACTAAAGGTTTAATCCCTACAACCCAATACCGAGATCTCAAGTAAGTAATCATAGCTTGAGGCCCCCCATGCATCGTTTTTTGATGCGCCTCGCGTATGAGAAGCTTCGTGAGGAAGGAATCTTTAGGTATAAGTATTGGATGTTTGCGATCATAGCTCAACTGAGACATCTCTAATCTACCTCCCACTCTAATTACTCCCTTTGAGTCCAAAAATAAGTTTAACGATTTCTACTTTCTCCCCTTTTTACCTAAACATCCCGTCTTCTTAAGTTCTTGTATTTCTTCTTGTAACTCTTCTTCTTGGCCCATTTTTATACATACTTCCATCGCCTCCTCGAGTTCTGTTGTAGACAACTGTCTATTTCTTTCCTTGTAAGCACAATTGATTCTTAAGTGTAAGAACTTCCTACAGTAAGCTACTACCCTGATCATCCTTGAAAGCGATGAAAATCTGTTCCATAAAGAAATGTCAAGGATACCCGAATGGACCTTCACTTCCTCCAATTTAGTTATCAAATGTTTAGGTTTTTTATATTCTATTACTGATCGCCTTAAGAACTCTGGTCCATTAAACCATATCGCAGTATTGCCGAGTTCTCCTGGAGCCACGCCGCGAGAGGCACAATCCGCTGGATTTTGTTTGGATGGAACGTATGACCAATATTGTGTATCCAATGTGTTTAAGATTTCTGCAACGCGATTGCCCACAAATGTTTTCCAACGACTGGGATGACTATTAAGCCATGCGAGAACAACTTCGGAATCCGTCCAAGCGTGCACATTTGATACATTTACATCCAGAGTTTTAGCAACGTCCACCATCAACTTGGCTAGTAGAACGGCTCCACAGAGTTCCAACCTAGGTATTGACACCTGTTTGATGGGAGACACTTTTGTTTTCGAGGTAACTAACGCAACCCTTATGTTACCCTCTGCATCTATAACTCTGACGTATACTGCAGCATAGGCCATTTTTGAGGCATCCGAAAAACCGTGTAGCTCCGTATTTACATTGCTGGATATAGTATTAAGCCAACGTGGGATTCTAACATTCACTAAAGAAGATAAGTCCTTACGGTAAGTAATCCATTCTTTTAATAAACTACTGGGTAATTCTTCATCCCAACCTATACCTGCTAACCATAGCTTTTGTATCAGAATTTTTGCTAAAATTATACTAGGTGACAACCAACCTAACGGGTCGAAAAGCCTAGAAATATCCGATATAATTTTCCTTTTACTTACAGGTTCCGTCGGGAGAGACAGTTCTACAGAGTACTGAAAAACATCAGCGCGAGGATCCCAGGTAAGTCCGAGTATTTTTGTGATATTATCTATTTTTATTTTTACTTCCTCAGCCTTATCCCTTTTGCTTTCTCTTATTTTATGTAGTAATTCTTCGCTGTTACTTATCCATTTTTGCAATGGAAATCCCCCTTTAGCTAGAATATTTTTTATTTCTGTATGAATTTTATATCCTTCCTCTACACTCTCTGCCCCTGTCATTAAATCATCCATGTAGAAATCATTAAGAATGATTTTTGCTGCTAATGGATGATCCTTCCCTTCATCATAAGCAACCTGATGTAAAGAACGCACTGCTAGAAATGGCGCCGATGAAGTACCAAATGTAACCGTCACTAACTCAAATTCTTCAATTTCTTTTTCAGGACTATCTCTCCAAAGAACCCTCTGAAACATTGTATCATCTCTATTGACAAGAACTTGTCTATACATTTTAATTATATCAGCACCGATACAAATTGGATGTGTTCTCCAACGCATAACCGTATGTCGTAATTCTGCTTGCAATGTCGGGCCAACCATCAAGTCATCGTTTAACGATACCCCATTTATTCCCTTGCAGGAAGCGTCAAATACCACGCGCACCTTAGTTGTCTGCTTATCTTCCCGGAGTATTGCGTGATGAGGTAAGTACAACCCTTTATTCTTTTCATCTGGAGATACCTTTACCATATGGTTAAGTTCTATATACTCCTGCATCACCGCAGTGTAATCCGCCTTTAATTTGAGATTCTTTGAAAGTTTAAATTCTAAACTCTTGAACCTTTTTTCAGATATTAACCTAGATTCACCATCCTTACAACTTTGATTACCATCCCGGAACGGCAACCTTACAATGTAACGTCCGGTTTCGTCTCGCTTTGTGGTATTTGTAAAAATATTCTCACATTCCGCTTCCTCTTTACTAAGTATTTTTTCAGTTCCTGATAGCTCCGCTTCTAGCTCCCAGAATTTACGTAAGAAGTCATCAGCCTGAACATTGGTATGCATGATAGTGATACAAGGATATGAATTGATGTCAGACGACTTTTCTATACCGACAACACCCGAAAGAATCCATCCGAATTCAGTTTGTTGTGCTACGAGCGATCCACTGGTACTCTTTCTGATTCCATCTTGGATAATTTGGCTAAATATCTCAGCACCTAATAAAACGTCAATTTTATTAGGCCTGTGATACTCAGGATCTGCCAAATCGTCTTCACTCAACTTTACCCATTCTACCCTGGTTGCTGTAACAACTGGGAGAAGGGATGTGATGGACTTCAAAACGTATGCATTTACTTGAACGCTGTAATCTGGATTCACTCGAGAACATATATCAACAACTACTGAAGAATTAGACATAACTGTTTTATTACTACCTACACCTGTAACACGGTGTTTTGTTAAAGTTTTCTTTAATCCTAAATATTGAGCCATTGACTCAGTGATAAAGGATCCTTGTGACCCTTGATCTACTAATGCGCGAACCACCCGATATGTTCCATCCTTTGACTTGGCTTTTACTAAAGCCGTAGGTATTAAAACCGTATCCTTACAACGCACACAGGCGAAAAATCAATAAAAGTCGGACATAACCTAAACATTTATGATTATCAAAGGTATAGTGTAAATAAAGATATGCTAAGTAATGAAAACAACATATTAATTATTTTATGACATTTTTATTACATTTCCATGGTAATATCTGGTTCTTCCAACAGATTTAAAACATTTTGGCACATAGGAACCGACTTTTTACTAACTAATTTTCTTAGTCCTGTTATATAAGGATCGGAAGACACTAAAAGTCGTTTGTAGGTGTCTTCCATAGCCATTTGCCTAGAAATTTTCCTAAAGATTCTTTAACTGATCTGTTGTACGCGATTGCAGGACTTCATTTAGTGACAAGCACAATCTTTTTGTAGTGTGGTCCATTAAACTCTGAAGAGGAACTTCGGCACTCGTTTCCGTGCAAATAATACCTTCTGGGTAGCACCTTTTCTTTGCTTCAGTTACACTTTCATAATTTGGATACAGATTGCATTTCATTTCCATGGCTGAGGTCCGCAAGGTATTATACTGAAATTTAGTCAGTTGCCCTTCAACCACCAATAACAAAGTTTTGTCAGACGAAAGGCTTTCATGTGTTTCGGGAACATTGAATTTGCTACTGGGACCAGCAAGAGCAACTGTTTTATTATTTTTGACGTATGGACATCACCACGTGCGCGGTATTCCACCTGGGCTGCAAAAGCCAATTCTTTTGGATCAAATTGTTTCCGAACATCCTCCGTCTTTCTGCGTTTTATACGTTCGGTACATTTTTCAAAGCTCTTGCTGGGTCGGCCGCCAAGGCTACCACTTATCTTTCGAGTACGAGTCGCAATAGGAAATCAAAGGTAAGTTTCAAACCAGTCTTTGTTTCCGGTAACACATCGAGAAAAATTACGATGTGCTTGTATAAGTTTCGTCTTATAATCACTCACTAATCTTCGAAGAGAACGTTTTATTTCATCGTTAAGTTCATTCACTTTCAGAGCGGTTTGTACTTTGTTTAGCAGATATTACATTTTATCTTGCTCCTTTCGGGAAGTTTCCTCCCTATAGAAGCTGATTAAAGTCATTCTGCTAAAGCTGACTTCCTCGTCGGTTGACCCTAAAACAATATAAGTTAATATTTAGAACCAATAAAATAAACAATTCAAGAAAAAAACGCTTTTTGTGATTAAAATACCACGTTTGATTATACAAGTCATCGATTAAAAAGACAATTTTGTTAAAGTGTCGCGTACGGTCGCATAAAATAATGGTTGTATATGAAAAAGCAAACTCTGTAGTTTCTAAAATTGTTAATATCAAAGCCGGATCTATCAGGAAGTTGTACTTTACCTCTTTGTGAAGTTAAAAAGTATGCAAAAAATAAAAGGTCGTAGAAATATTGTTTTTATTAAAAAACAATCAAGCATTGCTATCAAAAATAATTATTAAAAACTAGGTTATTACCTCCAGGAAGGGAATCCATTGCAAAAACCAAAACTTTCTCAAAGAAAATGATGAATCAGTAAGCACTTGTGTAACACTCTAGGAGCCGTAAACGCATCCGCCGTTGAACAAGTCGAACTTTGGAATGAGACCGAGACGCGTAGATAACTCAGCGCTTGCGCTACCTGCGTGGCTAGCGTGCATTGTTTATTGGATTAACCGATAAGACTGGTTCTTACCTGCTTGGGGTACTTTGAAGATTTTTGGTTTTGTCCGACTTTTATTGATTTTTCGCCTGTGTGCAACGTCCTGTCGAAAGACATGAAACTATTGGCTTAGTAGATCCCTCCGCTTGTACAGCGGCCTTTGGAGTTTCCTCCATTGAGGTACGATGCCTAGTAGCAGCTGACGCTGCTTCCTTCTGAACATCGCCCGTGTCCTCACCAACAGACCCAGAACCACCGCAAGGGTGGAGTAAAGTATGGTGGCGTCTTTTACATATATGGCATTTGCCGGTGTTCCTACAAAATCTGGCGGAGTGGTTACTACCCAAACAAATGAAACATAGTCCATTTGAATTAGAAATAGAAATCACGTCGAGTATCGTTATTTTCTTTAGCAAAACCTTTACAAGCAGTTACCTTATGAGCGGCAGAACAAAAAGGGCAAGATAACTCCGCTTTTCCTTTCCCTACCACATGGAATGATTGCGAACTCTTTTGAACATGAGGTTTATTTTCTAAATTTTTTAAACCTCGAAAGCGGCCAGTAAAAAAATCAGTAAATTGGGTAAAAGTAGGCAAATCATCCGTTGCATCCGAAGCTACTTTTAATTCCCAGGCTTTCCTGGTGTCCTTATCTAATTTGGCACTAACAATGTGTATTATTAGGATGTCCCAAGAAGTAACATCTATTCCTAGATTTTTGATTGAGCCTAAACAATCAGATGTGGTGCTAAGCAACCTTTTTATTTCAGTGGCTGATTCTACTGTTAATCCCCTTTGATTAAACAAACGTTTTAAAATTCCATTTGCTAAAAACCTTTTATTGTTGTACATTGCCTCTAATTTTGCCCAACTAGCCGTATAATTTTCCGATGTTACATTAATGTTCCTTAATAGGTGCTCTGCATCTCCGGTTAAGTACCCTTTAAGGTAATATAATTTTTGCGCATCGTCTAGAGTTTTATTATTGTGTATTAACCCTCCAAATAAATCCCTAAATGTCTGCCACTCACTATAATTTCCAGAGAACACAGGTATCTTAACCTCAGGTAACTTAAAGTTTCTAAATCCTGTACTACAGCTAGCTCCTGGACTAACATTACATGTTTCACTAGACATTTTCATATTGTTTAGTATTTCTTTAAGCTCGCTTTTAAACTGTATATAAAACTCTTCGACTTCGTCATATAAGCCATTCTTATGATAATTTGAATTAAATAAATCAGGCTTTTTTACCTCACTAATTATTTTTACATGTGTTTTGTAGAATAATTGCCATTGCTGTTCTAAGTTTTCAATCCTAGTTTCTATAAAACAAACAGTTAGACTGTGGCGAAACCCAGGTTAACTCGCAACAAGGTGATGCTGTGTGTGTGGTGGGATTGGAAGGGCATTATTCATTATGACCTGTTACCACCAGGCAGGACCATCGATTCTGAACTCTACTGCGAACAACTGATGAGATTAAAACAAGAAGTTGAGAGAAAGCGGCCGGAAGTAATCAACAGAAGGGGTGTGGTTTTTCAATATGATAACGCTAGACCTCACACATCTTTAGCCACTCAGCAAAAATTAAGAGTTTGGCTGGGAGGTGTTAATGCATCCGCCGTATAGTCCTGACCTTGCACCTTCAGATTTCCACCTGTTTCGGTCTCTTCAGAATTCCTTAGGCAGTGTCAGGTTTACATCACGAGAGGACTGCCAAAACCACTTGTCGCGGTATTTTGATCAAAAGTCCCAAAATTTCTATAGCAATGGGATCATGTCCCTACCTACAAAATGGCAAAAAGTTATCGAAATAAAAAATGTTTTGAATTCTCTTAAAAAATGCGAAGCAACATTTTCCCCAACTTTTTATGAACTAAAAATATTCACAAATTAATCAAATTGAGGCAAGTGGATGTCTATATTGTCTATTACCCATTCGTCAATCGGAAATAACACACTCATATTTAAAATACATAGCTATCCTATTCCTATGGTAAAACATTACGGGGAATCGCCAGAGCTTGTAGTTCATGTTAAACATTAATAATAGGTACTAGAGAAAGGTGCCACCGCCGGCGCCGTGGCGATGTCATATCGCCGTTCCAAATGATAATATTGTTTCCAAATCACCCAATAGTTCCTAATGAGTATGACTTATACCTATGAAATTATGGCTACGTTGTAATTAAAAACAACGGTAAGTGGTAAAAGTGCTGTCATACTAATCATACATATTATTATATGTGACCATGGACCAAGGCCATGAGAACCATAATATCGGTAAGTATGGGAGTTATGTTCAAAATCTACAATCAAACTTTATTAACATTATGTTTATAATAAACTCGTCAATAAACCATTTGTACGCACCTGTACCGGTTCCCTATCCATTTGCATAAAATTTTAAGACCTAATATAACTTAGCATAATTTTGTTTGGCATAATTATATTTTCGCATAATATAATTACGCATAACAGCTTACGCATAATTTTTTAAGCATAATTTCTTTAACCATAATAATGATTAAGCATAATATTCTAAAGCATAAATTTATCAAGCATAAAGTACTAAAGCATAACTTTCTTAAGCATAATATCCTAAAGCATAAATTTATTTACGCATAATGATATTAAAACATATTTTTATTGAACAATTTTGTGGGTTTTTTTTTCGCTGTAGGAAGCATGAAGCAAGCAAGCATACAGCATGCAAGCAAGCATACAGCAAACAAGCAGCATGCAAGCAAGCATGCAGCATGCTGCATTCAAGCGAGCATGCAACATGCAGCAGGCAGGGTTTCTGTCGCGGCTCCGGCGCTGCGGGCCTCCGGCGGCCCCACGCGCCTACGCAATTTAAAATTACACTCTAGGGGTAGGACAAACAAGACTACGTGGAGTCGGTTTTGCAGCAATTCGGTTCTGTCACAAACTTTTGTTGCACAGCATATTAAATTTTTAACCAACAATATTATTTAATTGTTACAGAAACTATAGCAAATTGGTTTGATCAGAATTATATATGGGGCACTACAAGTTCACCACCACCATTTCCACCCAAAGTCTGGAGTACGTATCTACTAGAAAAGGAAAATATATATATTATTATTATGCTAATAGTCATTAGGCCTACTAACGTTATGCTAATAGTCATTAAGCCTACTCAAGTTATGCGAATCAAATTTATGCCAAAACAAATTAGTCTTTAAGATGATTATGCCAACATAAAATGTATGCCTAAAAAAATTATGCCGAAGTATTATTATGCCAAAACAAATTGTGCCAAAATCGTTATGCCGAAGTATATTAGGACGAAGAACATTATGCGAAAAGAAGGGATCCCACCTGTACCCATCAAAATTAAATTATATTACTACAAATTTCAGAAGGTGGGCACACAATGTACTGCGCGGCCGCTTATATACAGTCATTCGAATTTGTTCGGTCAATCGTGAAATTTCTTTTCCTATGGTTTTCTTCTTTTATCTGTGTAGTTACAAGGATTTTTCAGCTGAAACTTTAAGGATAAGCAATTAAATAAAGGTACTAATTATTTGCCGAATCATAATTACCGTCACTTAATAATAACTCATTTAATGGAGTGTTACATTTTAGCATAGCCAGATTTTAATTAAAATGGAATAGCTGTCCGAGGAGTTTGAATAGAAACATCTAATTTCGCATGATGCTTTGAGTTCATAAAAGGTACAAATCACCATAATTGGTAAGTTTCTAGGGTTTTTCATTGAAGCGCAAGGATCGATTTTAGGGTTATTGAAAATCATTTTTTTATTTTCCAACGGTGTCGATATAGAAAAAATAAAATTGCACAGCATAAGCACAAATTAAGACCTACCGCAGTAAAAAAAATCGTAGTTATATGTCATGCCGTTTGAGAGGTAGGTACAGCAATTTGCTAAACGTTACCCCAGCGGCATCGTGTGCGTTACCCCAGCCAGATAATGTCGAAAATCGTCATCTAAGTGCAATAGATAATTAGAAATACAGCTTCTGTAATTGGTAAGCAGATTTTTAAATTTGGTAAGCTGATAGTTTTTTAATTATTTGATAAAAACACTTCCGGCTGGAGTAACGTTACCCCAGCCAGACCTTTTGTTTTCTAATGGATATTTTGAAATAAATTTTATCTAAATAATTAGAAATCAATTTGAAATAAATGGTACAACTTAATTTGTGTTTGTATTTGCTATGGTTGCGAAGATATTTAAAATCCTGCTGGAGTAACGTTTGCACGATTGCTGTATCTCGGAATTGACTATACGGATGATTGTAATATTTGTACATGAGATCTGGCTAATTTGTTATAATTTGTTACGCAATAAACGAATCCACTCTATTGCAGCGTTTTGAAGTTATTTTAGTAAATAGAAAATTGCTTTAATAGGTCCTAGCACTTCCATTATGCGCCCCAAAGACTAAACTTAAACGTTATTATATTGATAATTACTGTCTTTAAATGCTACTGAAGTTTCATTAGTATCCTATACGTAATTAAAAAGATAAGATGATTTTCCGGCCACGGCGCGCAGCTGAGTTATTTGACCACCGATTAACCGAGTTTACTGTAGTAGTGGTAACTGAATTTTACATCAATAATTAGAAATACAGTTCAATTATATACATGTGAAATTTCAGACTTGTACACTAATTAATTAACGAGATAATCGAAAAAAATTATGTATGCGTGGTAACCCGACCAAATCTAGAATGTTATAATAAAGCGGGCGCGCAATACATTATACCAACCTTCTAAAACTTACAGGATAATACGTGAGAATAATTACATGTTTAGTACAGACGGGTAAAGAAGTATTAAAGTAAAACATATTTATAATGGAATATTCATTCAAAAAATAATAATGCGTAGGTAATAACAAATATGGAGCATCTAACTATGTAGATGATGATGATCCTATGCAGATAATTATTTTAATTAAGGTACGTAAGTAAGTATATAAATTTACTTCAAAAATAATCACAAATATTTTTTATGGACTAATATGCAACGTCGCTTGCTTATCTGAAATTAAAATTAAGAACTGATCAAATTCAAATTCAAATAAAAATTTAGTTTTATTGTAATAAATCACAGATCAACAATAATAAAATGTAATAAGTTAATAACATCACAGTGCAGTAAGTAGGTACTAACATATCATAGAACTTTACAGAAGGTAGGTAGGTAGGTTCTACTGTTTTATCTAATATGATTTAAAAAATCAGAAATGTCTTACATAAAGATAGCCGTATTCTTTATTGAGTTTTAGTGTATAAAAATAAAACATTTACAATACTAAAAATAAAAACGACATAACAATGCAGTCAACTTCTTAGAATACGTACTTTTTGACTAACTAAGTCTTATGGCATGTAAATTATATAATATTATCAAGATGTTTCTGCTACTTACAACAGGTACGTAAGTAGGTAAAACCTACCTACCTCATCGATATAATGGTTAAACGTAGGTAGGTATATGAAGAATGGCATAGTGGACACTACTTTGAGCAATTTAAAGTTTATTTAAACATTTAGTATGGTAGGTTTTATTTTTCAATCAAACTAATTTTATTCATGACTGTACCAACTTTTAAGGACAATTATGCTAATAATTTTAGAAGGTTGGTGTAATGTATTGCGCGCCCGCTTTATTATGACATTCTAGATTTGGTCGGGTTACCACGCATACATCATTTATTTCGATTATCTCGTTAATTAATTAGTTTACAAGTCTGAAATTTCACATGTATATAATTGAACTGTATTTCTAATTATTGATGTAAAATTCAGTTACCACTACTACAGTAAACTCTGTTAATCGGTGGTCAAATAACTCAGCTGCACGCCGTGGCCGGAAAATCATCTTATCTTTTTAATTACGTATAGGATACTAATGAAACTTCAGTAGCATTTAAAGACAGTAATTATCAATATAATAACGTTTAAGTTTAGTCTTTGGGGCGCATAATGGAAGTGCTAGGACCTATTAAAGCAATTTTCTATTTACTAAAATAACTTCAAAACGCTGCAATAGAGTGGATTCGTTTATTGCGTAACAAATTATAACAAATTAGCCAGATCTCATGTACAAATATTACAATCATCCGTATAGTCAATTCCGAGATACAGCAATCGTGCAAACGTTACTCCAGCAGGATTTTAAATATCTTCGCAACCATAGCAAATACAAACACAAATTAAGTTGTACCATTTATTTCAAATTGATTTCTAATTATTTAGATAAAATTTATTTCAAAATATCCATTAGAAAACAAAAGGTCTGGCTGGGGTAACGTTACTCCAGCCGGAAGTGTTTTTATCAAATAATTAAAAAACTATCAGCTTACCAAATTTAAAAATCTGCTTACCAATTACAGAAGCTGTATTTCTAATTATCTATTGCATTTAGATGACGATTTTCGACATTATCTGGCTGGGGTAACGCACACAGCGGCATCTTGAATAACTCTGAAACCTCAAGACGCACAAATTTTATTTTTTGGGCACAATTAGGCACAAATATGATCTATCTAAGTAGCTAGTTTGTACTCAGCTACGACCACCGGTTAAAAAACATGCCGCTGGGGTAACGTTACTCCAGCGGAATCTGTTTTTCGTGAATATCTTTGGATCGGCTGGCCGCACAAATTCAAAATTTCGGGCACATTTACACGAGATGGGGTACTAATTATCTGTCGTGCCGAAATCCTGAAAAGCGACAACATTCCGCTGAAGTAACGCACACGATTTCTCCATTCTTGAGGGATACGGCACTGTTTCTCTTTACTACAGGCTAATATGTAGCCTATCTAAGAGGACAGTACCCCAACCATTTATGTTGTATACCTACCAGTGTTAATTTTTGTAAAGGGCAACTGTTTTTATTGTATTTACTGCAACACCTTTTTTGCAATAGTTTTTATTTATTAATCTACGCCCATGCTATAAATCCTCTATAAAAGTTTCTGAAACAGTTAGCTTATTGCCAACATTAAAACACCCAGTGTCATAGTAACCATAATAGCATCCAAACGGGAGTTATAATGTTGTACTGAATTTCATTATGCATCTCCTTTTCAAAAAAAGAACATTGTCATGCCCGCGCGTTTCACTACCATAGCGCCATAATTTAAAAAAAAAAACTTATTGGATATTCGACTTAACGTCGCATCCCGCCCTAAGTGTTTTGTTTCGTTTTTTTTGTTTGTTTGTCCTATATACAGTTTGATTGTAGGTATTAGATACTCAGCCATTAAACTTTCCATGAATTTACATAGAGTTCTCTATGGTATCAGAACGTTTTATAGAGGATTCTTAGCATGGGTGTAGATAAAGTCTTGTATGCAACTGTACATAATTAGGTATTAAAACACTCATGTCATACTATTATCACACTGCTTCGCCTCGTGTGATAAACCCACATTCGTGTTTTAATACCCCTTATTATACAACAGTTGCATAAATAACTATTATTAAGTTCAAAAGGAAAGAGATAGCAATATTATTATAAAGGTGGACCACCGGCAAGAAAAAGTACCCGTGGGCCACCTAGGTGGACTGAGGTGATCCACCGGCAAGAAAAAGTACCCGTGGGCCACCTAGGTGGACTGAGGTGATCCACCGACAACAAAAAGTGCCCGTGTTCCACCCAGGTCAACTAAGCAGGTGGACCATGACCAAATCCCAGTAAATAAAGTTGCCCTTAGTACTAGAATAGCCGATTTTTGCGTACTCCGCTATAAGGGATGAATAGCATGTGAATCGAAAAGTTATAAATGAAATCAAAACAAGAGTTAACTTTCATCATTATCTTTATTGACATTAATCTCCCAAAGTACAGTTAAAGAATAAAATAAAAAAGGTTTCACAGAATCTAGTCCGAAATGGATTATTTATTAGAATCTATCTAAATTTTAATGGGTCACAACATATAACCCCCTCTTATAAATAAACAATATATTAGATACATCACACCGAATTTGAAATCTTATTATAACGTGGTGCAGTAAGATTAAGACATCAATTATTGTAGTATGTAAAATGTTGCCTTTGTGTGCCTTGCCAAAACACTGATTCATGTATCATTGCTAACTAGCATTATTATCGGAATAGCAACTAACTTTAGCCGTTTATAACAGATGTTGCGTCAAGGCATTAGTTATTGTAATGTGAACATTGTTTACAAAATGTATAAATCACAAGTAACTTCAGATGCATTAGCTTACAATAAAACTGTCCTTAATGCCTACACCAGAGACTACTGCCACATATCTCAACATTATTACTGATTCCGATGAAGACAGGACTAAAGCAGATTCTTTAAACCAATTCTTGGGTACAATTCTATGTATACTTTCACATATCGCCGTCTTTAGAGACTGCACAAAAATACATACACGAAAAATATACACCTTACTAAACTACTAAATATAGGGTAATCGTATATTTAAAATAAACTGCATCGTCGCAGGAGAACTTACCCGTGCCAGCAAGGCTGGACCGGTGAGGAACTAAATATGAATAAAGTCAAATACTGTAACCCTACAGTCGTCTGACTGCCTGCGGACTGGCGACAGCTTCATCACTAACGTTAGGAAGACGAAGCTCCAACATGTAATGTTACTAATTAAATTATCCCTGAGTATCGCAAGTCCGAGGCAGAGCCATTTACTCTAATCGCAATCATCTCTATGACAATTCCTTCACAGCGATCAGTATTCTGTCAATCCGACTATCCCTGTCTCTTCGCGTACGCTAACACTACTTACTTTATAATAATATAGAATAGTCTAAATAACCTTACTATATTAAACACTACTGTAAACCACGGCATTTTTTGTGTACTAGAATATTTTGGACAGATCATGACCACATGTTCGTGTGACCAAAAAAACAAATTTTGTGTAACTTATACACAGATACATAATACAAAATATCGGATAGATTTGCACATAATAACTAATGTAGAATAAGGGTGCGCGCCTCGCTGATGGCGCTCCTCTCTCGCAGCTTTGATAAGAATGGTTTTGTTTAATCTGTTGCAGTATCCTATCACGTACGGTACGACGAAGATTATAGCAATGTGCAGGCGCCACGCGGCAGGGGCAGGCCTCGGGCTCGTCGGCAGCGAGCTGGCGCGGCGAGAGAGGAGACGGCCGAGGCAGGCGACGCGGCCAGCTCGAGCGTTACTTCTTGGCTTGGTTCTCCGACGCGTCCATTTTTTCTTCCGTTTTAACCACCTTGCCTTCGCCTGAAAAAAAAACATTAGTTGACACGGTCAATAATCTCGTCTATTTGATTGCAACTTTTTCTTTATATGCTAAGAAATCAAGCCGCACGCAATCCATGTCGAAATAATATTCTGAATGATGAACCTATTATTTATAAAAGGATCAGAGTGCCATATCGTCAGGAAGTGCTCAACCAGCGGTGAACTTTGCGAAGAATCGAATAACTCAATACTATCGCTAGCTCACCGCACATTTTGAGCACTTTACGACTCGTCATCAAGTCTCATCATGTCCAAATACTGGTCTGTATGTTAGGTTAGTGGTTTTGTTCTCGCGCTGATCGTCGGTTCTCAGTGCCGAGTCGTCGCGTCGTCGCACACACGGGTATTTGAGTGATTTGGCCGGCCAAAATTCAATTTCATAAAATTCAAAGCAGGTAGAAAAAAATAGGGTACTCAGGTAGCTAATAGTTCTAAGAAACGTAAACAATACTTCATTGTTTCTTTTCCGGAACTACCGTGCGGGACGGTCAGTCCAAACTTGATCGTTCATTTGAGTGCATGTGTCAATGTTTGGTGTTCGCTGCGCAAACGAAAGTTTCGATTACATTTCTATATTTGTTACCAAGTTAAATAAAGTGAAAGCCATGGATTGCGATAAAGCAGGTAAATGTGTATACTTTTTATATTTTTCTCGTAATAATAGCTCAGAAATCTATTTTGTATTAAATAGATTTCTGAGCTATTATTACTAGCAAGTGCTGTTTTAAAGGCATTATTTTTTCATATTTTTTTATGTTTTAGCAATTTTGCATTTCCCGATATTGATTTTAGTCATTTCGAATACCCTGTGTTTTAGTCTTGACAATACGTCTAAAATGTTATCCGGTTTTATCCTATATTTGAAAATGTAGCTTAATGTAGTCGACTGGAAAATAAACACCAAAAATATCGATTTTTTATTTATTGCTATAAATTGACACTTTTGTTCTAGGGTCGTCAAACGTCCGAGTTATGACTCGAAAAGACTTGTTTAGTATTATGATGGCAGAAAATTTAAATAATATCCATTCCCTGTCCCATGAACCACATATTGTGTCTACTTTGTGGACAGTGAACTAGTTAATGAAAAGTTAGTTTATGAAAAGATACCTTTTAAAATTTGGACCATTTTCTGACGAGGATATGAAAAAAATGAAGCAAGATTTATCACGTTTTAAGTCGGAAATTAAAAGGAGATTGACTGATTCTCACCATAAAGAAGATTCTTTTCTGAAAAACAATGACACATGGCTAGAAGGCACATTTGTTATACCAAAAGTCGCCATCCGAACAGGACGACCACAAAAATGTTTTTCAGAGTTAAGTGAAAGGAGTAAACGAAGAAAAACGGAAGATTTACGCAAACACACTGAGCTACAAGTGCTCACATATTATTATGCTACACAATCAAAACTAGGTGAAACTGGAAAGAGATACTTCATCAGTGCTAAAAGAAATACTGACATCGCCAAAACGAGCTACAAAATACAAAAAGGCATTTAGTGAAACAACACAACAGGCTACGCCTTCTCAGTTGACTCCAATACAAGCTTTGTCTATGTTTGTTGAAGCTGATTTGTCTAGAAGATAATATGAAATAATACACAATACAAATAAAAAGCTATATCCTTGTTATAGTGTCATACAGAAACCAAAACAGGAGTGCTACCCAAATAAAGAATCATATCGGGTAACCGAAACATGTGTCGAATTACAATTACAGAGCTTAATGGACCATACTGCTACACGATTATTGACTCACATGGAAGAGTGTTACCGCTCGATGATGAAGAAAGAAGGTCATTACTTTTAATGTGCAAGTGGGGTTGCGATGGAGCACAACAAGCTCCATTTAAACAAAAATTTGAGTGTGATTCTGATTCCGACGCGAATTTATTTCAAAGTTATTTTGTGCCTCTGCGACTTATTTGCTCCACTAACGAGAAGCTGTTGTGGCAGAATCCAACTCCTTCCTCACCATGTTACTGTCGGCCCATTAGAATTCGTTTTATCAAAGAAACCAAAGATGTAACAAATGAAGAAATAAATTATGTCAAAAATGCCGCAAATGATTTGCAGAAGACCGAAGTAAAATTAGGAGAAAAAAGATATTTGGAGAAGCACTCTATGATGCGTACCATGGTAGATGGAAAGGTGTGTAATGCTGCTGCCACTAACACAACATCTACAATGAGATGTTATATCTGTGGTTTGACATCCAAGGATTTTAATTGCCTAACAAAAAAAGGAGCTGTTAAACCGGAGGCGCTTGACTTTGGACTATCTATTTTACATGCACAAATTCGTTTTTTCGAATCAATTCTGCATCTCGCTTATAAGCTACCTGTAAAAAAATGGCAACTAAGAACTGAGAATGACAAAACAAGAACCAAACAGAAGAAGCTTGATATACAAGAAGAATGATGTACCTAACCTATATGGGCGGTAAACTGGTAATGTGAACAATTCAGGGTCAAGATGGGTTTGATTGTAGACGTTCCAAAACCAAATTTCGGAAACACGAATGATGGTAACACCAGCAGAAGATTTTTTGCAGATCATGATTTATCGTCGTCTTAAAGTAATTTTAGAAGCATTGTCGAGTGGACACAAGATTGACACAGAATTTTTTTCTATTTATGCTAAGGAAACAGCAGAGCAGTATGTTGCGCTTTACCCATGGCATCCCATGACGCCAACATTGCACAAAATTCTGATGCATGGATCTGAAATTATAGATAAAGCATTGCTTCCGATTGGTCAATTATCAGAAGAAGCTGCGGAAGCACGTAATAAACATATTTATTTATATATACTTTATTGTACACCACCAAAACACATAACAAAAAAACAAAATTAACACTACAAAATATACAATGGGCGGCCTTATCGCTTTCCGCGATCTCTTCCAGGCTACCTTGGAATGGACAGTGATTTGCGTGGACATAAAATGGGGCTGTCTTTGGTGCAAATAAAAAGTATAGAATATACTAGAATAGATACACATATATATACATATCCTAAATAATAGATACATAAATACATACATACTTACTAAATATATAAACAACAAAAATAAATGAAAACTATAGATAATTACAGTTACGAGAACAAGATCACAACGACAAGTAATGTTCCTTCACGAGTCTCTTAAATATTGGTAACGATTGCGCGCGTTTAATTTGAACTGGCAATGCATTCCACAAACGAGCGGCCTGGACAGTAAGACTTGTCGAGGAAAGTTGTGGAATGCATAGGCATTTTAAGCTTCAGGTTATCTGATGACCTTAAAAATTTCGTGTGGGAGTCGCAAAGAAACTGGAAACGTTTCTTGAGATAGAGAGGGGTGGAAGGGGAAAACAGCACATTATACAAAAGGGAAAGAATATGAACATTCCGGCGAAGGCGAATTGGTAACCACTTGAGCTTCACACGAAATTCGGAATCATGGTCATATTTGCGCAAACCGAATATGAACCTTACACAAACATTTTGAAGCCGCTCAAGTTTATCGAGTTGGTCTTGGGTAAATTCAAGATAGCTGACATCAGCATAGTCAAGAATGGGTAGAAGTAGTGCGAACATATACGTCTGTATCGCCAGAATTTCGCAGGAAAAAACTCTCGAGAAGCCTGTAATATGGATGTTATTAATAGGCTACTACTCCTTAGTTCTGATCCGCTATTAACAGGAATGCGACTCATTCCAAAAAAGAAAACCAACCTTTTTATGAAGGAAACGATAGGTTTGTTACTTTCGGCTGAGCCTGACATCGTACATGATGATGATGAGTCATCATCAGATACGATGTCAGGCTATGGTTCTTCAGATGAAGAACCGTGGTCTTCTTCTAGTTATATAGTTTATGGTGCTTTCTCTAAGACATTGTAATTATATGTATCAATTAATTAATAAAATAAGTATTTTAACACTAAAAATGGTTTTTATTTTTCATGTAAATGCATAAAAATCAATTGAAATGATAAAAATCCACATAAGAGCACTATTATCATTGATTAAATTAAAGAAAAAGTTTTGGCCGGCCAAATCGCTCAAATACCCCTGTGTGCGTCCGTCGGTTCGAATAGCTTTGGTATCGGATCGTGTACCGCGCAACGTATACTCGCAAAGAATGCGTAGAACGGTAGGCCACACGTCAGTAGTAGTCTAAACTTGTATAAGTTGGCCTCTCATTCTATTGAAATTTCCTAGTACGTCAGGTCATGTTTCTATCTAGCTGGCCCCCCTGAGCCACAGCATCGAAACCGATTTTAGCTTATTGAACGTACTTGTCTAGTCGAACGAAAATATTTAATGTAACTCCGCCATTAAGACAGAAATGGCATTTAATTTCGGTTTCTATCCAGCGGGGCCCTTTTTATCCTTACAAGTGTAAATCGCACGCCAAATTAAAGCATTTTCAATGTACTTACAGGGATTAATGCGCTTTTTTAGAAAAGAGAAGCATTTTTTAAATAATAAAAAACAACAAAAAAGAAAAAACTTATTGCAGAAAATTTTCCTACGCGCGTGTGTTCCGTCTAATTGTGAGTTTCAGTTAATGCACCGGCCAGGCGGTGTTCTAAACTTGGCCATGATGGTAAGCTAAGTTAAAAAAAACTTTACTTAATGAAAGCGAAATGCATGTTGGGTTAGCAAAATATTAGCATTTGAAACTAATATCAACATGTCTCGTGTCAAAACACGAGTATGAATTATGACACGTGTTTTAATACCTAGTTATATGCAGTTTCATACACCATTTTATCTAAACTCATGCAAATACATCAAGAATAATTATTAACTATCGTAAATAAGGCCTAAATCCAACATAGCACCGAGGGCTCCGCGCCAGGCGGCCGCTCCGCACTAGTCGCGGAGTGGGGCGCGGAGTCGTGGATTGCACTATCTGTAAAAGCGGTTAAGCGAATCTTTTTTCCAACATAATTATGAAGCAACGAATTTGCAATATCCTTAAAAATGACTCAGAATGTGATTGATAATGGGTTACGGAGTGGTGCAGGTATAGGTGACATTGGCCATTACAAAGCCCACTGTTTACTTCAAAATGGCAATTAGGAATGTCATGACGATCTGATTGTGTAGATATAAAGGAAATAAAATATATTCTGTGTGCATTATTATTTATCCTTAATCGAAACGTAGTCATACTGACCAAAACTATAAGTTAAGAGATCCTTTTTCACCTTTAATTATGTTTTTCACAAAAAAAACCTGTAAGTACATTGAAAATCATTTAATTTGGCGTGCTATTTTCACTTGTAAGTTTTTAAATTTAGGATAAAAAGGGACTCCGCTACATAGAAAAAACTTACTCGCTTACTTAAATGCCATTTCTGTTTATGTGGCGGAGGCACATTGAATATTTTCGTTCGATTAGACAAGTACGTTCAATAAGCTAACAGCTACACATCGGGTTCGTTGCTGTGACTCAGGGGGCTAGCTAGGTAGAAATGCAAATCCAAATGCGCGATCCAAATGTGCGGTCGGTGTGGACGGTCGTGTGCGGATCGGGCGACAATACCTCCATAATCTAGCTAAAACGTGGAGCGGCACCGGAGCGTGCGGCAGAATCGCGGATTTCCTAAAACAGATCTCGATCTCTCTCTCTCTCTTAATGTCTCGCTGATGGTGGCGAGTGTGTTGGATCATTCGGTTCCCTACAAAATGGTTGAGCTGGATGCTGGATGGTGCTGATCCAAGCGTCATGTTCGTGAACAGGCCCCGTCAGTTGAGACTGGTCATGTCTTATCTACCAGGGCTTATTCTTAATCTTATATTTTTAATCGTTTTTGATTTTTATATTTTTTTTTACATTGTTCTCACATATAGAATCAACAGGAGTAATTTCTATATTTAAAAGAGTGTCCTTGGATTTTTTTGCCCGTTCTTCTCCATAGAGATCTACATTTTGGAATGGGCAACTAGCTTCAACTTTCTGACTAACTGACTTTTTTCACCAAACTACTGGTTTAATTGAAATAAATGCTTTGAGTTTGATCGTTTAAGGGTACACTAGTCGACGGCTCGAACTAGTTTGGTGGGCGTGACAAATCTGCATGCTAATTAGTCTAATATTTTTTAAATGTTTTATTTATTTATCTAGTTTTTATTTATTAATTTATTTAGTGAAATTGACGATGATTTATAACGAAAACAACCGCCTATAGATATAATGAAAATGCTACTGGATATTTTTACCCAAAATTATTTATTGAATAAATTATCTATTCCTGTACGGGTTTTATTTTGCCATTTAATTACTACTTAAATTATTTATTTACATAATAATATATAGAAGTTTCAAAGCTCATAACTTCCAAACCAATATTTTTTTCCAATTCTGCTTCCATATAGGGCTGTTTGTGTATGTGAGTAAATGTTTGTAAACGTCTCCACGATACAGGAGAAATTCCTAGTGTGGAGAAACGTAAAAAAATATATATATAATGACAAGACAAATTGATATGATTTATAATTTTGAACGTACACCGTCAAACAGACGAGTAATCACCATACTACGTTTGTATGGAGGAGTGACCGACTAGCGTACCCTTAACAAAACCCGCGCTTAATTTGGATTGTCTGGTGTGGAGCAAGCTAATGCTGGTTTGGCGCGAAACTATACAGACGCTCCAGCGCCGGGACGCGCACTCGCGCCCGCTCGGATGCCTCACGACTGAACCGGTCAAGTCGACGTGGACGTTATTAATTGTTTTTTTTACTATTTTTTTATTAAACCGAACAAATAATAAAACGAACTAGATTTAATGACATTATGACTAGTAGAGAGAATTCTCATCGACAATGTTAACAGTCAGAGACAACCAACTATTAGTACATATATAAATCTCTTTTACTTTTACTTCCACAGGATTTGCATCTATTTTACGAGACTTCATAAACGAGAATAAAATAATCGATAGCTAGTCGCTTCCTGGTCAGAGGTGGGACAGGTGCCTAACAGTATAAGTGAACTCGTGTCTGTACGTACCGTTGGGCGTATCGGTCTCTGTGTCTGTGTTGGACCGCCTGCGCTTGCGCGGGAACTTCCACGCGCCCGTCGTATGCTTCAGCTTGGGAAGCGGCTCCATGTCCAGTACCTATGTAATGTAATGCAATAGATTAACAAAAATAATTTCATGCATTCGACTTGACCATCACCATCGTGTTGTCCATGTTCATTTTAAGACCCACCCCTTTCGGAAGCTCGGAGGTCTGATCCTGGAGTCGAACTGACATAGTAGCGTTTTCAAACAAACACTTCAGCACCTCGATATACCGATAGTGAATCTTGTGCTTTACTTTAGTTACTCCAATGGTGCCACCATTCCAGAAACTGAAGTACAGCACAAGTCTCGACCGAATCGAAGGCTTTCTCGTAGTCCACAAACTAATAATTTTCTTTTTTTTGTTCATTCTCATAGGTCCAAGAACAAAGAGAACTATTCGTTCTTACCTTATGTATCTGCCTAAAGGCTATTTGTCTAAGGAATTGTTGTGCAGAGGCAGTCAGATCTTCACGTTTCTGGGGTGGCAGGTTACCCAGAGCGTCCTGAAAATTAATCAATATCACTATTAGAAGAGAGCAATGTAGTTTCACAAATAAAATAAAAAAATAGCCCGTCAATAATAATGACTAGTTTCTACTTAGCACAGGTAGTTGTGTTGGAATTTAACATGGATCAGAGTGCCATATCGTCATGAAGTGCTCAAACGGCGGTGAACTTTGCGAAGCGTCAAATAACTCAACACTATCGCTACCTCATCGCACATTTTAAACTCTTTACGACTCGTCATCAGGTCTCATCATGTCCAAATACAGCTTTAAAAAAAAAAAAAAAACTTCCTTAGTGCTTGCTCACCTTCGTTACCAAAGGAACCCTTGTACAATTTCATGCTTTTAAACAGAGCGGTTTAGGCTGTGCGTTGTCTGTCAGTGAATTAATGTTTTAAGTAGACAGTCGCTTACGCGCCGCAGCGCCTCACTAGTGCTACAGTACAGTGTGTGTGTACGTACGCCGAGCTCCTTCTCGCAGGGGTCCCGCAGGCCGGGCCCGTGCTCCAGCAGCAGGCCGCCCGCCGCCGCCTCCATGACGCGCCGCAGCGCCTCACTAGTGCTACAGTACAGTGTGTGTGTACGTACGCCGAGCTCCTTCTCGCAGGGGTCCCGCAGGCCGGGCCCGTGCTCCAGCAGCAGGCCGCCCGCCGCCGCCTCCATGACGCGCCGCAGCGCCTCACTAGTGCTACAGTACAGTGTGTGTGTACGTACGCCGAGCTCCTTCTCGCAGGGGTCCCGCAGGCCGGGCCCGTGCTCCAGCAGCAGGCCGCCCGCCGCCGCCTCCATGACGCGCCGCAGCGCCTCACTAGTGCTACAGTACAGTGTGTGTGTACGTACGCCGAGCTCCTTCTCGCAGGGGTCCCGCAGGCCGGGCCCGTGCTCCAGCAGCAGGCCGCCCGCCGCCGCCTCCATGACGCGCCGCAGCGCCTCACTAGTGCTACAGTACAGTGTGTGTGTACGTACGCCGAGCTCCTTCTCGCAGGGGTCCCGCAGGCCGGGCCCGTGCTCCAGCAGCAGGCCGCCCGCCGCCGCCTCCATGACGCGCCGCAGCGCCTCGCCCGGCGACAGTGCGGCGCCCGCAGACTGCATCACGCCCGACACCAGCAGCTCCATGGCCTGGCCACATACACGACTTAATATAGGCCCACTCAGCAGAGAAACATCTAACATTCATATAAAATAGATAAACATAGTTTACGTACAACACACGAGCGCCGCATGCATACTTATTTGCGACGAACTAAACTCTTCGGCGCAGTGTTACACTAGCATATAGCCTGCAAGTGTAACTGCGCCGAAGAGTGGCATGCTGCATGTTGATACTAAACACCAAAGCCGGGTCCAAATGTCCAAATACGTGAACACGTACTTTCTAAACGCCTCGATGGACATGCACGCCTCAATACGCGAATTCGTGCTCCGCTCGATTAGTGAAGACGCAGCTTAAGGGTGCCTGTCCACGGGAGCGGAGTAAGGCAGCGGAGCGGATAAATGTGCATATTCACCAATAGCATCTAAACTCCGCTCTTACTGATAAATATTGGCACGTTTCTCCGCTCCGCTCTTGTGGACAGGCAGCTTATAGGGTGACATGCAAAAAATTACATCGCATACGCAACTAGGCGTACTTGCTGGGGCGTTTAACACCCACTTTACATGGATCAGAGTGCCATATCGTCATGAAGTGCTCAACCAGCGGTGAACTAGACGGAGCGTCGAATAACTCAACACTGTCGCTATATCACTGAACATTTTGAGCACCTTACGACTCGTCATCAAGTCTCATCATGTCCAAAATTGATCTGTTCTGATGCAATTTCCAGGTTTTACTTTCAGCTTATGCTGTTGTTATACTATAGGCACAATTTTTAATGTTTACTTTGTTTTTATTAAATTGTAGGGAAATATATTGGTATTATTGGAGATATACAGGGTGTTTGGTGCATCGTGTGCCAAATTGAAATGGTCGACGGAAGGGATCATCTGCTTAAATGCAAAATTAGTGACTTTAGTCACTGTTTAAACTTAAACACAAAGTTTGGTTTAATTTTTCTATTTTTAATTAGTGATTAATGTCACTAATTATGTATTTAAAAGTAATCTAATCGATAGCAGATGACCCCATTAGTCGACCATTTTAATTTGGCACACGATGCACCAAACACCCTGTATACTAGTCATTATGATACACACAATTTGATAAGTTATCTCTATAGAATAAATAGGCAAAGTTATCTCTAACGAGTAATTTTTTTCTCTAGTTGACAACTTTTTTTAATATAAATAAGTAATTTTATATTATGATTAATTTACTAAAATAAAGTTCATAGATGACTGGAGTTTTTATGCGCGATAGTTTTTATATTTAAGAGTAATATTTTGAAAAAATCAACGAAAAGCATTGAAAAAGTACAAAAGTGTGGTTATTTTGTTGACTGTTGACACGTAGACAGATTGTATGTAGAGTACTACTGAGACTCACGTAGGGGTTGAGCGGCGTCCAGTTGGGGATGCGGCGGCACAGGTCGCGCAGCACGCGGATGACGACGACGCACGACTGCAGCGGCGCCGCCCTAGCCTGCCACACGCGGAGCGTCACGCCGGGCACGCGCCTGCACGAGCTGCGCTTCCCCAGGGAGGCGCGGGGAAGCGCAGCTTGGCACACTACGAGCGCTCGTAGCCACATGTTCATGGGAGTTCACATTGACTCGAATTTAACATAAAAGACTACTACTTTAGATGGTGAAAAATAAACAAACATGTGACTAAAAAATACGTGCGCACTCCCGCATTTAAATTTGATATACAAAATATAAAGCTCGATTATATAGTGACTCGGGAGTGAGGAGCTAAGATAGTTCGAGTCGGTTAGTCGGGTCTAGGCTTAGAGAGTATGTGTAGGGTGGAGTGCGCACACGTTTATAATGTCTGGCGATGTACCTGGAACCACTTGGCGTGCCGAAGGGCGGCCAACGCGTCCAAACACTTCTGCCGCGGTAGCACATCCTTGTCGTCTCGCTTTATGTCGCCACCGTCTAGCGACAACAACACAAAGGGTGTTTGACCATCAAAACATCGACAAAAACGGGGCAAACATGAGTAGCCCTAACAGTACAGTATCGGGACCACGCGCGCTACGCACGGGGTGAGAACTTACGCGACAACGAGTCGCATCCCGACGTAGCGGCGAACATACAGACATGCGTCGTGCGATGATCGGTAAATAATCGTAACGAGACAGTACGGAGAATCTACGGATCGTACAAAACGTGTCAAATTATTCTAATTCGCAAAGGACGAGCTTCACATTATTTAGGCCTAATAAATCAATAGGGTATGATATAGAATCGTAAATAAAGAAAATAATAAATATATAAGAATAGATATACAAGGAAATGTTTGCTCCGTTTCAGTAGAGTGATATACCAGTGCGGAGTCAACGCACGGGATATATCGAAAAAGATGATCAAAAATCCTTTCTTCTCGCCGCATCTTACCTACTCACACCTAAAAATAAGCATTCAACACAGTGCCCGACGCGACAGGCGCCGGGCGGTAAACTTTGAACAAATTATCTTTTTTCATCACACAGATGTAAAACAAAAATACTTAGTAAAATACATATACAAAGAATATAAAATATATGATACCATAATCTAGATTTCTAGATAGTTTGTTCTGAGCTGATCGGTCCTCCGTTCGGTGGAGTATAAAGTGACGATTTCGACTACCAATTTCCACTCGTCCGTCTTAGTATCGTCAGCGCGCTAAGTTTTGTCTAGAACACGTAAAGAGCCAGGAGCGATCAGAAGTGATAGTATAGAGGTGTGTGTGAAATTGGCGGCGTCGAACATCGCCCTGGGGCGGGCGCGGGCGCGGACTGACCTGCGGGCTCGCGCATGACGGCCGACGTCAGGCTCACCAGCACGCCCACGGCGCCGTCCGACACGCTGACGGCGCCCTCGGCCGCGCGCAGCTCCACCTTGTACTTGGGCTCGTCGCCGCCCTGCGGAGGAAGCCGGGTTACTCTGAGATTCACAATGGACGAAAAATTGGGGCTGCCTTTCATAGGAATTGAAATGTTATTTTTGACTATTCTAAGTATGCAGTTTTGTCGAACGCATCTCTACATTTAATATTCTAATGGTCACGGGTTTTATTTCCCAGTAAACACCGAGAAATATGAGATTGTACATTTCAAATGTATGAAAATGGAATCTGTTTGCCTCACAACTTTTTTCGGGCTTAACACTGATTCTTTTGAGTAGTATTGCCATGTCAGTAATATAGCCATACTACCTTTGACCTCGACCCGTTCGGGTCCGGGACAAAAGATATGAATCAATGAATAATGCAGATATGGACGATATTCTCTTAGTGGAAAATTTTGCTTCAGAAACAGTTCAGTGCTCCAAAAATGTCATTTGATGTTATGTGACAAACAATAAGTCCATATGACTTTTGACCTTGACCCACGCGCATTAAATGTAGAGCACGCACCTTGACCCGGGCGAGGTGCGCGGGCAGGTCGCCGGCCACGCGCTTGAGCAGCGTGACGGTGGGGCGGTCGTGGCACAGCACCACGAGGCGCACGTCGCGGTCGCCGCGCAGCAGCAGCCCCTTGGCCAGCAGCCCCACGCGCATTAAATGTAGAGCACGCACCTTGACCCGGGCGAGGTGCGCGGGCAGGTCGCCGGCCACGCGCTTGAGCAGCGTGACGGTGGGGCGGTCGTGGCACAGCACCACGAGGCGCACGTCGCGGTCGCCGCGCAGCAGCAGCCCCTTGGCCAGCAGCCCCACGCGCATTAAATGTAGAGCACGCACCTTGACCCGGGCGAGGTGCGCGGGCAGGTCGCCGGCCACGCGCTTGAGCAGCGTGACGGTGGGGCGGTCGTGGCACAGCACCACGAGGCGCACGTCGCGGTCGCCGCGCAGCAGCAGCCCCTTGGCCAGCAGCCCCACGCGCATTAAATGTAGAGCACGCACCTTGACCCGGGCGAGGTGCGCGGGCAGGTCGCCGGCCACGCGCTTGAGCAGCGTGACGGTGGGGCGGTCGTGGCACAGCACCACGAGGCGCACGTCGCGGTCGCCGCGCAGCAGCAGCCCCTTGGCCAGCAGCCCCACGCGCATTAAATGTAGAGCACGCACCTTGACCCGGGCGAGGTGCGCGGGCAGGTCGCCGGCCACGCGCTTGAGCAGCGTGACGGTGGGGCGGTCGTGGCACAGCACCACGAGGCGCACGTCGCGGTCGCCGCGCAGCAGCAGCCCCTTGGCCAGCAGCCCCACGCGCATTAAATGTAGAGCACGCACCTTGACCCGGGCGAGGTGCGCGGGCAGGTCGCCGGCCACGCGCTTGAGCAGCGTGACGGTGGGGCGGTCGTGGCACAGCACCACGAGGCGCACGTCGCGGTCGCCGCGCAGCAGCAGCCCCTTGGCCAGCAGCCCCACGCGCATTAAATGTAGAGCACGCACCTTGACCCGGGCGAGGTGCGCGGGCAGGTCGCCGGCCACGCGCTTGAGCAGCGTGACGGTGGGGCGGTCGTGGCACAGCACCACGAGGCGCACGTCGCGGTCGCCGCGCAGCAGCAGCCCCTTGGCCAGCAGCCCCACGCGCATTAAATGTAGAGCACGCACCTTGACCCGGGCGAGGTGCGCGGGCAGGTCGCCGGCCACGCGCTTGAGCAGCGTGACGGTGGGGCGGTCGTGGCACAGCACCACGAGGCGCACGTCGCGGTCGCCGCGCAGCAGCAGCCCCTTGGCCAGCAGCCCCACGCGCATTAAATGTAGAGCACGCACCTTGACCCGGGCGAGGTGCGCGGGCAGGTCGCCGGCCACGCGCTTGAGCAGCGTGACGGTGGGGCGGTCGTGGCACAGCACCACGAGGCGCACGTCGCGGTCGCCGCGCAGCAGCAGCCCCTTGGCCAGCAGCCCCACGCGCATTAAATGTAGAGCACGCACCTTGACCCGGGCGAGGTGCGCGGGCAGGTCGCCGGCCACGCGCTTGAGCAGCGTGACGGTGGGGCGGTCGTGGCACAGCACCACGAGGCGCACGTCGCGGTCGCCGCGCAGCAGCAGCCCCTTGGCCAGCAGCCCCACGCGCATTAAATGTAGAGCACGCACCTTGACCCGGGCGAGGTGCGCGGGCAGGTCGCCGGCCACGCGCTTGAGCAGCGTGACGGTGGGGCGGTCGTGGCACAGCACCACGAGGCGCACGTCGCGGTCGCCGCGCAGCAGCAGCCCCTTGGCCAGCAGCCCCACGCGCATTAAATGTAGAGCACGCACCTTGACCCGGGCGAGGTGCGCGGGCAGGTCGCCGGCCACGCGCTTGAGCAGCGTGACGGTGGGGCGGTCGTGGCACAGCACCACGAGGCGCACGTCGCGGTCGCCGCGCAGCAGCAGCCCCTTGGCCAGCAGCCCCACGCGCATTAAATGTAGAGCACGCACCTTGACCCGGGCGAGGTGCGCGGGCAGGTCGCCGGCCACGCGCTTGAGCAGCGTGACGGTGGGGCGGTCGTGGCACAGCACCACGAGGCGCACGTCGCGGTCGCCGCGCAGCAGCAGCCCCTTGGCCAGCAGCCCCACGCGCATTAAATGTAGAGCACGCACCTTGACCCGGGCGAGGTGCGCGGGCAGGTCGCCGGCCACGCGCTTGAGCAGCGTGACGGTGGGGCGGTCGTGGCACAGCACCACGAGGCGCACGTCGCGGTCGCCGCGCAGCAGCAGCCCCTTGGCCAGCAGCCCCACGCGCATTAAATGTAGAGCACGCACCTTGACCCGGGCGAGGTGCGCGGGCAGGTCGCCGGCCACGCGCTTGAGCAGCGTGACGGTGGGGCGGTCGTGGCACAGCACCACGAGGCGCACGTCGCGGTCGCCGCGCAGCAGCAGCCCCTTGGCCAGCAGCCCCACGCGCATTAAATGTAGAGCACGCACCTTGACCCGGGCGAGGTGCGCGGGCAGGTCGCCGGCCACGCGCTTGAGCAGCGTGACGGTGGGGCGGTCGTGGCACAGCACCACGAGGCGCACGTCGCGGTCGCCGCGCAGCAGCAGCCCCTTGGCCAGCAGCCCCACGCGCATTAAATGTAGAGCACGCACCTTGACCCGGGCGAGGTGCGCGGGCAGGTCGCCGGCCACGCGCTTGAGCAGCGTGACGGTGGGGCGGTCGTGGCACAGCACCACGAGGCGCACGTCGCGGTCGCCGCGCAGCAGCAGCCCCTTGGCCAGCAGCCCCACGCGCATTAAATGTAGAGCACGCACCTTGACCCGGGCGAGGTGCGCGGGCAGGTCGCCGGCCACGCGCTTGAGCAGCGTGACGGTGGGGCGGTCGTGGCACAGCACCACGAGGCGCACGTCGCGGTCGCCGCGCAGCAGCAGCCCCTTGGCCAGCAGCCCCACGCGCATTAAATGTAGAGCACGCACCTTGACCCGGGCGAGGTGCGCGGGCAGGTCGCCGGCCACGCGCTTGAGCAGCGTGACGGTGGGGCGGTCGTGGCACAGCACCACGAGGCGCACGTCGCGGTCGCCGCGCAGCAGCAGCCCCTTGGCCAGCAGCCCCACGCGCATTAAATGTAGAGCACGCACCTTGACCCGGGCGAGGTGCGCGGGCAGGTCGCCGGCCACGCGCTTGAGCAGCGTGACGGTGGGGCGGTCGTGGCACAGCACCACGAGGCGCACGTCGCGGTCGCCGCGCAGCAGCAGCCCCTTGGCCAGCAGCCCCACGCGCATTAAATGTAGAGCACGCACCTTGACCCGGGCGAGGTGCGCGGGCAGGTCGCCGGCCACGCGCTTGAGCAGCGTGACGGTGGGGCGGTCGTGGCACAGCACCACGAGGCGCACGTCGCGGTCGCCGCGCAGCAGCAGCCCCTTGGCCAGCAGCCCCACGCGCATTAAATGTAGAGCACGCACCTTGACCCGGGCGAGGTGCGCGGGCAGGTCGCCGGCCACGCGCTTGAGCAGCGTGACGGTGGGGCGGTCGTGGCACAGCACCACGAGGCGCACGTCGCGGTCGCCGCGCAGCAGCAGCCCCTTGGCCAGCAGCCCCACGCGCATGACGCCCTTCAGCGCGCGCGGCGCCGGCGCGGCCCCGCCCGCCGGGCCCGTCGCCTCGCCCTCCGCCGCGAACGAGAACCTGCGCAACGAGCATGTTAAAACAAAAACACTGTTTATTTGTAGATAACGATATCTATCACGTCTGCGGAGTTTCGCTAGCTTATTTAATATGAAAACACATTTTGAGAAAGACTAGCAGAAAATAAAAACATTCAACTTTGAAACTCAAAAATCACTTTACGACAAACTACAACATGCAACTACTAAAACTACACTGGACAGCAAATAAACCGAGCCACCCGCTACCTAGGCACTCTAATTCGATTTTCTCAAAAACTAAAAAACCTACAATTATCAAAGTTGTACCTACAGAAAGTGCGTTTCATGGTGATTAAAATGAAAGGAAACTCATTGGGTTTAATCAATATTGCTGTGTTTATTACGGATTTTACAAAGAAGAGTCGTTTTCCAGTCGTGACAATCGTTAGTAATAATAAAGTGAAAAAAAAAATAAAGCCAAAAACAAAGATAAAATAAAAATAAAGTTTTTGATCAATGTTCCGTATTCCCTCCCCTTGCTCGGATAACTGCCATCATCCTTGTATTCATCGACCTTACGAGCCTGACGATAAAATCTTGAGGAATTGTATTCCACTCCTCTTCAATTGCGATTCGCAGCTCTGGAAGCCTTGTTGGAGCAGGTACCCGGGCTCGAACCCGACGTTTCAGCTCATCCCATAAGTGTTCTATCGGATTCAAGTCCGGGCTTCGAGCTGGCCAGTCCATCGTACGAATGCTGACGTCGCGTAGATACTGGGTCACCACATGAGCAACATGAGGCCGTGCATTATCATGCATCAATTACATATCCTGTCCGATATATCCTGCGTAAGGTACCACATGGTCTGCGAGGATTTCAGTAATGTAGCGATGAGAAGTCAGTCCACGTGTACGGCCCGTCGGTTCGATGAAAACTAACGCTGTATGTGCTGTTAACGAGATGCCACCCCAGACCATTACAGATCCTCCTCCATAAGCAACAGTTTCCTCGATGCAACACTGAGAATAACGTTCTCCAGGGCGACGATATACTCTCTGACGTCGATCACTTCCATGTAGACTCACCCTGGTCTCATCAGTGAAGAGTACATTACTCCACTGCTCTAATGTCCAATCCCTATGCTCTCGAGCAAATTCAAGTCGTGCTCGACGGTGTGCTACCGTTAATGCTGGGCCTGTTGCAGCCCTTTTTGGGGTCAGGTTCCGTTCAGCAAGTCTCCTTCTGACGGTATCTGAACTTATGACCACTTGGCGTTCGTCACGCAGACTTTGTTGGACTTGAACTGCGTTGAGGTGGCGATTTCACAGAACAGTAAGGTGGATATAACGATCATCTGCTGCTGATGTAGCCCTAGGTCTGCCCGTACCTGGACGGCGATCGAATGCTCCAGTCTCTAGGTATCGTCTGTAAACTCGTTGCACCGAAGATCTGCTGATTCGAAGCCTTCCAGCGACTTCACGTTGCGCAATGCCTGCTTGAAGTAATGCTACAGCTTGAGCTGCTTCCTGAGGTGTTGTATCCATTATTAACCGAAAAAAGTAGCAAAAACACACGCGTCTGAGCAAACGATGGACAAAAACTAAAGAAATGATAAGAAATATCCGACTCCCCTCATTGTAGAGAAAAAGAACGCTAATTTCAAACTCTGGTGAAAACAGAGCAAATCGTTAGCATTGTGTTTGTTGCTTGATTACAATGTGAGTTGACGGTACTTTCGAATTAATTTGTAGTCATTTTAATCACCATGAAACGCACTTTTTGTAGGTATAACTTTGATAGTTGTAAGTTTTATACTTTTTGAGAAAATCGAATCAGAGTTCCTAGGTAGCGGGTGGCTCGGTTTATTTGCTGACCAGTGTATAAATCAAACATCCTATAAAGTTACCTTATCTTGCACGTTTGACTGCAGTCTATCTACACAAACTACACAGAACTAATTAATTTTTTTTACGACTCTACGTCAGTTTTATTGGCATCTAGTAACTTACAAAGTATCCTGATCAACCTGCATTGGTTCATCCCTTATTTGTTTTCTATTCAACCTCCGATTACAACTGTACAAAAGTGTGCACAAAGATAACTAAAGTGCAAACAAAAATAGTGCTAATTGTGAACTGATAAATGCAGTACAAATAATATAAGAATGAGAGCAAAATAAAATACATGAACATAAAGTTTTAAGTAACAGCATTTACTCACAGTTGATTGTCACGACCATCCTCCTTTCCTTCGGGTTTGTCGCCTTTCTGGTCTTCAGCTTTCACAGCTTTGCCTGCTCCCTGTTGAAGAGATTATAAAAGTTAACTACAGTATTATTATCCTCGATTAATTTGTGAATTACATAAAAAATTATGCTGAGATGGTTTGATCATTTTGAGAGGATGAATGAAAGACGACCAACAAAAGGTATTTACAAAGAAAATGTGACACGCAACGCGTGAAAACGCAGGGAGGGATCGCCCTAGGAGGACATATAAGTGATCTTATTGGTGATGTTCTTCAGAAAGGTCAGGTTTAGAATTACAACATTACGTTTGTCACTACAACAAGACATTCAAATGGCACATCATGTCTTAGAAAAGTATTGTGTATATCAGCATTTTATAGTTTCGTCTCTACGAGTGTAAGTGTCTTTCTAAAGCTGGATGTGTCATGTGAACGAACGGGTAGGTACCTTCATAAATAGTGGTAGTATGTGCAAGACCAAAGAAAGGGTGGATGGACTTTGTGAAAGATAACGCTAGAAAGGGGGTGACTCCCAGAGATGACGGCTAATAGTGAAGTAGGAAGAAGACATTGCGCCGGCCGCCGACCCCAAATAAATTAGTATAAGGGCAAGAGAATGATGTGATGTGCGCGTAGCTACCGCTTACACTTCATCCGGTGAGCACTGAGCACTGAGCACTGACCTTAGGCTTGGCCTGCTCGGCGAGCGCGTCGGACAGCGACTTGAGCGCGCGCTCGGTGTGCGACACGGCGCGCTGGATGTCCTGCAGCTGCGCGTCGGGCGGGTAGATCTCGGCGTGCTTGGCCAGCACGTGCCGGTCGTCCGACGTCTCCGGGCGCCGGCCCACCGGCCCGTACGGCATGCCCATGCCCTGCACAACAAACTAGTTGGTACACTATACTTACTATGCAATATCAGATTAAATTAGCCGGCGAAATTTCACAGACGTCATGTATATCGATGTTTAATGACGATCACAGAGCAACAAGAATTTCTGAACTAATAAATTACGAGTTTACAATATTTTTTACGATTAGTAATATAGAATTTTGCGAGAATAATAATCTATTAAGATTCTCTTCGTATTATGAACTGATATATGTGTTGCGGCGCTACTGACGTGGTGGTGGTGGTGCATGGGCGGCGGCACGGGCCCGCGGCCCCACCACGGCTCCATGCCGCCCTCCCAGTACATGCGCTCCTCCTCCTCCATGCCCTGCGGGTGCCATCATTACGACTCACTCGACTGTCTCGAGACCAACATTTAGGCCACAGCGAAGCGTGTAGTGTATTATAAAACACAGCACACGCACCGCAGTCACTTCATCGAGGCAATGGTTCGTACACATATAATGCGAAACGTAACATACGTTGAAACGAACATGCAGCCTAAGGCCATTCTCACACGGGGCGAAGAAAACTCAACCTAAACTGGTTGGCAACGGGAATGGCCAACTGCGATGCAACTGGTACTCTCACATGGCGCAATTCAAGTATAATAAATTTTAACACATATATTTGTTTTGATCTGACGACATGACACGATATCGCGCTAATTTCATTTTGGTCACCTCGTGTGAGAATGGCCTTAATATTATTAGATGCAATGCAACATGCCACACCTTAAAACAAGTTGTTGTACTACACTTCAGGTTGCATTGCATATATTTAGACGTTATATTTGATTTCATGTTACATTTCACATAATTATGTGTACCCACCAAATCATGACTCAAGACAAAACTAGAGTCCGCGCCACCACCAAGTCGGATAGACGTGACGCTAGTTTCTATGTAATTCTTCGATCAATAATAGCACTAGACATCGGCTCGCCACAAAAAAAACGTCTCGGTAAATATAAGCGCACTTGAGACGTGAGCTTTTATTTTGTTTAGTTCGCTTGAAACACAGCCAATGTAAACACGTCTCACAATGCCGCAGTGTGTATTTAAAAGTTATAAAAATAATCCCCGAAAAAGCAATATAACGGCCGGAGTATCTTACTTTCAGTAAGTACATTGAATAAGTTTATTTTAAGCTTTAAACTAACAAATATTATATATTTTTTTAACAAAATTACCGATTTTAAACCACCGCTACAAATGTTTGGCCAAGGCTCGCCTACATACGCACAAACTTTTGTTTAACAGAACAGTAGATTTGTATTGTTATAATTTTATAAAATTTGTTACCAGAACTTCAAAATTGGTTAATGCTACTTTTGTGTCTGTTTGCTGAACTCTCATTGGATACTTAGCTTTCCTTTTTTTATTTTAGCTTTCCTAGCAATCCATTTACGTGTGCAGAATGATTTCGATTGTCGCCAGAGAAAGAAGAGATGACTTTTATAAGCCATTATTAAAATAACTATTGTATTGCCATTATTAAAATAACTATTGTACTTATTTAGTCCTACTACTTTTTTAAATCGGTCAAAAATATTAACTACCATTTAAAACGAACATTCGCTTAAAAAAATATATTATTATTCTAATTCTTTCAATTCTTACTGTGTTCCGAGCATTGAAATGTAATACCAAGAACTACGTCTAGTTCCAAAATAGAATAAGCACGGAATTGTCAACAAAATGTTTTTAACCTTATTGCTTAGGATTTAACATTTTAGAATAAATATTTTTGTACTTTATAATTTATTGCTTTTACTTTTCTCCGATGACTGAAGGACTTAAATATAAATATTTTGCAATCGTAATTGTGTTAAGGTGTTACGGTTTATAATGAACTGAAGTTGTTAATATTATAAAACTTTTTGTAAGAAATGTAAATGTTCATGTGTGTGTAAAACGTAGTCACTTTAGCGACGTATTTTTGTTACTGATCCTGTATCTAGTGCTATTATTGATCGAAGATGTAATTGCATCAATTTGCATTTTTTTATGTAGTTCCACAGTTTTCCAGTGGTGGCGCGGACTCTAAGTATAGTACCTAGCACAAGGCCACGCGCACTTTAAAGACGCGTTTTCGTCAGAATTTAATTCGTGCGAACACACGGACACGCACGAACGATCCCAACCTTCCAAGTACTAAGTGAGTGCGCAGACTGAGTGCGAGTTAGTCGTACGTATACGTACGTTTAGTTCCGACGTCCGAAAACAATCCGTACTTGTTGGGATGTTTCGTGCGTTCAATGCGATATCACCGTAACACTATCTATTTGACGGCGAAAAACGTATTCTGTGTGCGCACTCAATTCGTACGAGCACGTTCGTTTACGTACGATACAAATTCGTGCCCAAACTGCGCGCGGCCTTAATATGACATATCGCGCTATAGAACCAGTTCCGTTTCGTACAGCGTCGTCTGTCACTCATACCCAAGTGACAGTCTGTTTCTAAAGCTCGTTGTATAGTATTTACGGGCGGATACTGTAAGTAGGTTTTCACGAACGAAGTACAGTTCAGTTTGGCAAGAACTGTGCTTAGTCAAGCGGAAAGCTACGGTTTCCTAGAAAAGCGGTGGCCGCACTTGACGGCTGTCATGAAAATGATGACAGCGGCACAGATTTAAATCGCCCTACCGCGTCAAAAGGTCGCGTTTCTGTTTCGTTTTGACACCCCTGACACACAATGACGCAATGACTACACTTGTCATGGACAGGCTATAAATGTGTGAGCTCACTCTGCTCAATATGGACACTTTTTCTTATGACTGAGTACAGTGAGGGCAAATCTAACGATTTAAATCATTGAGGGCGGGGTTTGCTTTACAGTGTCAACCACGCTCTCTAGGAACCACTCCAACTTACTTTCATAATCAACGTTTCAGTGACGTCTTTCGCCCGTAAATTGAGGACGCTACGTTAGCGGTCACCGCTCTTCTAGAAAACCGTAGCTTAAGCCAATAAACGTATAACAAGTACGGTGCTACAAAGATCGTTTGGCGCATAAATGACATTGACATGGCGGCGATGTTGATTAACAATGTGATGAAATTTTGTGAAATTGTAATAATGGCGGCGTTAGTACAGATTTTTGCCACACGCCTAAAGATCCTAGTAGCAGTGTATAAGCACATCAACGTATGTATACGTACGTCATGCATGCGTCGTCGCGCCCACATCTCGTCACGTACCATCATACGCTGCGCCTTGGCCTCGGCCAGCTTGCGCTGGTGCATCGACGGCTTCACCTTCACCTCTAGGTCCGGTTGCACCTGCGCGACAACGATGGGTTGCTGTTATTGCACTGAATATTTGATGCTTGTTATGGTGGTAGTAACGATCATTATCCTCATTAGGAAATTGTAATCACATGACGCGCGGATCTCTTGGCGATCGCGAGCGACCGCCAGGCTCACGCGCACCTCAAACCTTTTACTTAGTAATCACTGGATAACAAAAATATACTGCTTAAGATCCGACTAAGAGCGCATTTCTTACCCGTTATGTTAGCTAGCGACAGTATGTTAGTTAGTTATTACCGCGCGAATGCGTCTGTTATGTTATTACTGTGGCAGCCTGGAGTGCCGTACGTACCTTCTTCTTGTACTGCAGGCGGTGCCGGCGGCCCTTCATGTGCATCTCCTTGGCGTTGGGGTCGTTGAACTTGCAGTCGCACAGCTTGCAGTTGAAGCTGAGCGCCTTGCCGTCGTCGCCGCGGATCTCCTCGATGTAGTCCTGTCCCACGGGCTGCACCTCGGGCTCGTTGTCGCCGTCCTCGTCCTTGTCCTCGCCGTCCTTGTCTTTCTCTCCTTGGGCAGGATTTGGGTCTTTGGTCGATGTACCCGCAACGGTACTGAGCCCGCCGGACGCTACGAATGCGATCTTCGGCGTCCCCGCCACCGTCTTTTTGGCTGATAGATCGGAAAAGTCAAATTTTCTCTTGTTACTCAATGGCCGAGAGTTTTGATTGTTGATTTGTTTTGACAAGGATCTTTTTGGGCCTTTTCTACATGTATTTTTACTTATCATTCTATTTTTGGTTTGGTCTTATTGTTTTATTCAACATAGTGTGTACTGTTATAAAAAAGGCCCATATAACACACTCCACATATCTGTACTGAGTGCCGAAATGGTTAACGAAGAGAAAATTTGACTATTTGCAATACTAACTGCCAACTAGACGCGAGCTTTTATACAGATATGGCGTTGTGGCGATGCGGGTGTCAGCACAGATGCGGGGCATCGGCAAATATGTTCTCCGTACGACTGACGAAGTACTTGGAGAGCATATCTGATATACAACATTTAACACGTTTCTACAACAGCTGAGACAAATTCAACTGACTGTCAGTTGATTATTATAATAAAATAGGGAGAAAAGATTCCATCTACTTGTACTGGGAGATGTATAATGATGATGCAAATAATTCTGATTAATTTAATTATCATAAGTATATATAAAATTGTGAAACAATTAAACATACGAGTTAAGAAGTCGGATTAGTAATTTAAAATGTCTTCTACAACTTTACTTTCTTTATTAAAACAAGGAATCTCAAAAATGATTAGTGAGTGGAAAATATTATATTGCACAACTGGTGTTACGATATTTTACTGAGATTTTAATATAAGTAATAATTAGGCGAAGCAGGAAAGAAAGGAAGGTAAGGCGTTATTTTATAAAAAATAGGAAAGCAAGCATCTAAACAAGGGGCAACTGTAAAACGCACATGGAGCAGAGTGGGTTGGACGTAAATAGTGTTTTTAAGAAACACACATCACGACGTCACGCGCACGTGCGCCGCGTAGGCGTCGGCGCCCGTGCACGTGACGTCGCACAGCTCGCAGCGTGTAGTGTGGACGTACCTTGTCCGATCTTGGTGGGCTCGGTGGAGGGGATGGGCTTGCCCAGCATGGTGTGCAGCTTCACGACCTTCTGGTGCTTGATGCCGCGCACGTGCGCCGCGTAGGCGTCGGCGCCCGTGCACGTGACGTCGCACAGCTCGCAGCGTGTAGTGTGGACGTACCTTGTCCGATCTTGGTGGGCTCGGTGGAGGGGATGGGCTTGCCCAGCATGGTGTGCAGCTTCACGACCTTCTGGTGCTTGATGCCGCGCACGTGCGCCGCGTAGGCGTCGGCGCCCGTGCACGTGACGTCGCACAGCTCGCAGCGTGTAGTGTGGACGTACCTTGTCCGATCTTGGTGGGCTCGGTGGAGGGGATGGGCTTGCCCAGCATGGTGTGCAGCTTCACGACCTTCTGGTGCTTGATGCCGCGCACGTGCGCCGCGTAGGCGTCGGCGCCCGTGCACGTGACGTCGCACAGCTCGCAGCGTGTAGTGTGGACGTACCTTGTCCGATCTTGGTGGGCTCGGTGGAGGGGATGGGCTTGCCCAGCATGGTGTGCAGCTTCACGACCTTCTGGTGCTTGATGCCGCGCACGTGCGCCGCGTAGGCGTCGGCGCCCGTGCACGTGACGTCGCACAGCTCGCAGCGTGTAGTGTGGACGTACCTTGTCCGATCTTGGTGGGCTCGGTGGAGGGGATGGGCTTGCCCAGCATGGTGTGCAGCTTCACGACCTTCTGGTGCTTGATGCCGCGCACGTGCGCCGCGTAGGCGTCGGCGCCCGTGCACGTGACGTCGCACAGCTCGCAGCGTGTAGTGTGGACGTACCTTGTCCGATCTTGGTGGGCTCGGTGGAGGGGATGGGCTTGCCCAGCATGGTGTGCAGCTTCACGACCTTCTGGTGCTTGATGCCGCGCACGTGCGCCGCGTAGGCGTCGGCGCCCGTGCACGTGACGTCGCACAGCTCGCAGCGCAGCGCGCCGCCGCCCGCGCCGCGCCCGGCCGCCAGCGCCGCGCCGGCTGCCGCTAGCTTCACGGCCGCTTCTTTCTTCTTGTGCTTCTGGCCCTCCAGGTGCTCCTTGTACGTCTGCGGCACACGTAGTTACGTTATAACATAATATATGTGAGACACCAACGACAAGAACTCAGTAACGTGCTGGCCACGGACAATTCGCTATAGCGAAAATTCGCGCGGCGCGACCGGCGGCGCGTCTTGCGAATGAATCAAATGTATGGAAATGTACTGGGCATGCCACGCGCAGCGGCGACCAGCGAGACGACCGGGGAATTTCCCCTTCCATACATTTGATTCATTCGCAAGACGCGCCGCCGGTCGCGCCGCGCGAATTTTCGCTATAGCGAATTGTCCGTGGCCAGTACGTCAAAGTACCATTAAAAGCAGCTAGATGAAAACGCTAAAATGCTCATGATTACGCATTGTAGAACTATTTTCGAGATCGGTCTGTTATAATCACATCGACTCAAATACAAGGGCTAGGCAGACAGTTGAACATACGTAAATAGCGGATCCGTGGGGCCGTCTGCTCCGTGTTTAGACCTAATAACAAAACCCAAGCCACACGGATTGATTTAATGATTTTTTTAAATTTTATTCTAAATTCGTCGTTGCTCAAATTTGAAACGTCAGCGCCCACAGATCCGTCATTTTCGTATGTTTAACCGTCTGCCTAACACCCTGAATAATCGAGGCGCTAGCAAAAATGTACTCAACGATGCATTGTTAAAATCAATCTCTGAGAAAAACCGCTAGTACGTGCGCATGTATTCAAAGACTATAATTTTATCGTCTTTGAATAAATACTATAATATATATTACATTAATCAAATAAAAAAAATAAAACACAGTCAAATCAAATTAGCCAGCGAAACTCCGCAGACATGGGTATCGATACCCTAGCATGATCAAACAAACACGAAATTAATTTGAAGTTTTTACCGCTTTTTTTTATGTGGTTACTTGCAATATCAGTTTAAATAATCCATTTTTTTAATCGATATCAATAAAACAAAAAAGAATCAGATGTTCTCAACTCATACTTCAAGTAACAACAGCATAAGCAGTGTCTTAGAGACTGATAAAAAATAAAAAAAATGGTGTGTTTAGATATTGATACTACCACGTCTGCGGAGGTTTGCTAGCTAAATTAATTTGACGCTGTATAATAATCATCAGTATCATGAACATGTTACTGCTACTAATAGTATTGGGACACGCAAACTGACTGACTCGCGTTATAACAGATAGATAACTGATACGCCTCAGACAATCAAATCTAATTGGACAGTAACAATAATTGATTAGTTGCCATGCAGACGGGGTCTAATTCGGGACACAATATAAATTAAATAAACATACATATCAAATAGTTCGTTTGTATGTTTAATTTCAGTATTTTAAGAGATTTTATTGTATTGATGTTAAACCTTTCAAATATACTGTTTGATGTTTACACATTGTTGTCTTATTTCACAATAAGTGAAGGAAAAACGTAAAAATAGGCAACATATCAAAACATATACTTATAATGGTAAGTTCGTAGAAGGACAGAATGCCATCGACTCGTTTGCTGAATATTTTAGCTCAGTGTTCCATGATACCCCTCCGTCATTAGATGTGAAAGCTGCGGAGGTCGAGGCAAATCGTTCAAGCTGCCTGTCTACAGTGGTTATTGAACAAGTTACAGCTACGGATCTTAGGCGTGCAGTGCGCCGACTAAAAGCGATAACAGCTTGTGGTCCCGACAATATACCAGGTTTCTTAATAAAGGATTGCTCGTCGGCCTTAGAGGAGCCTTTACTATATAATAATCTTTCGCTTAGACAGTGTTTATACCCTGGGAAGTGGAAAGTGTCCAGAGTGACTCCAATACCTAAATGTGGGTCATCCACAGATATAACCAACTTTAGACCTATTGCTATATTGTGTGTATTTGGGAAGATATTTGAATCTATTCTTAATAAAACCATTTGTAAACAAATCAAAGGACATTTGAGTGATTGCCAGCATGGGTTTCGTCCTGGGCGCTTCGCGGTAACTAATCATTTAGAATTTGTTGACTTGTTACTCTATAAGTAGTAGAGTTAAGTCAGGTTGTCGGGTGGACGCCGCATACTTTTATTTCAAGAAACCCTTCGATCTTGTAGATAATGATGTGCTTTTAAATAAATTTACATTACTAGGATTCTCAACTTCTCTCTTAAAATTCATGGCCCGCTACTTAAAGGATCGTAAACAGTTTGTTAAGGTAGAAGGATATAAGTCGGAAGAGTATTTTACTAGATCAGGGGTAAGTCAAGGTAGTATCATTGGTCCTACACAATTTTTAATAGTGATCAATGATTTACCTACTGTTATCACTAATAATAATAATAATATAATAATAATTGCTTTGTTTTCAGGCGACTAAGGCCCATAGATAAAATTCACAAAATAATCTTATATAATAATAAACTAATACATAATAAAAAACATCACTACAAAAACTAGTTACTACGTTGGGTCGGCGACGTATTGCGCTGAGTCGTGGTGTCATGTAGCCTTCCGCGAAAACGCCGATACACAACACCCGTCGGCCAAAACTCCTGCTTCATGAAAGTCTCCATGTGATGAGTCGGAACGCGCACCACAAAAGATTTGAAGTTAATCTTATGGCGCGACTCCAGCTTCTCGACTCTCAAGGTGAACTTGGTCTTCATCCTGACATACTCCACGACCTCCTCTACCTTCGTGGTGTGATGTAGACGTGACACATACAGCTGCGTCGTTGGAATAGCGGGACGCAGCAAAATGTCGGGACCAGTAATTGCGGTACCGCACTGATTGCGACAAGCAGGCTTCTTCTTCTTCTTCTCCACGCGAATGAAACCTTCTTCATCGGCCTGTCTTTGGCTTGTTACCGGCGGCAACGAGCTTCGAACTGCTTCGGAGGGCCGCTGGGCACCCCTCGTATTATTAGGTTGCCGCTGATGATTTGCGGGAGCTTTAACAACGGCAGCCGAGTAAGCACGTCCCGGTGTTGACGTGCTAATATTGGTCGGCGTCCTAACGATGGGGGACGCGGGGAGGGCGGGGCGTGGTTGTGCATCGCTTGTAGTGACGGCGCGGCGGCCGGCGACGAGTCAAATTTTGCTGACTCGAAACTCAGCTGCGATGCATTGAATGCGCCGTGACGTGTGTTGACGCTGGTAGCTGGCTCGTGTGACCTACATACTGTCTTGCGTAAATCCGCTACCTCAGTACGTAGATCACTGATGGTGGATTGTGATGCTTCCAACTTTAACTGCATCTCGACCAGGCTAGATCTTAGGGTTGTGATATCCCGTAGCAGCCTGGTGACGTCAACGTGGTCAAATGTGACTGGGGGCAGCTTGCGCAAATCCTTCGCCACGAAAGTCGGCACGTCGTCCGGGTCGGTCTCTTTCAACACTTTTATGATGTCTTGGAGACTCCTCTCTCCCTTTTCATCCCTCCTGCGGGACGGCATTCGGTCAGCCATATGTAGCGACTCATACCGCAGTGTTTTCGCTCTACGTATCTCCTCTTCATTGAAGTTGGATTTGCAGATCTGGATCACACTGACCTCGTCCATGACATCCAGCTGGTACTGCAGGAATGCCAGGACCTCATTCGACACAAGTTCTTCTGAACGCATGGTGACAGCGGCATTTGCCGCGCTCGGCACAAATAATAATTTCCGCTTACAGTGAACGCGCGTCCGATTGCAACGGCGGATCGCACGGCACTGTGCAATGCAAAATGCCTTATGTTAACTGATGATTTAAAATTGTACCTCTCTGTAACCGACGGTTAAGGATTGTGAGGCGCTACAACATGATATTGACGCTGTGGTTGAATGGAGTATAAAAATAAATTGTCATTTAATAATTTTAGGTGTAAAACTATAACTTTCTCCCGATCCCGTAATCAGACTAGAAATGATGATAATCTTGCTAGTGCGTCAATGGAACGTGTTTTCTCGATCCTGGATTTGGGAGTAATAATGGATAGCAAATTAAAGTTTCATGAGCATATTCTTAAAACTCGCAAAGACGCTAATAAATGTCTTGGTTTCATCATTAGATTATCATCTCAATTTTAGAACACTCAAGTTGTAAAACAAATATACAATGCCTATGTCCGTAGTAAATTAGAATATAATGCAATAGTTTGGAGTCCTCAAGAGTCATTGTACACTAAAATATTCAACGTAAATTCTGTATATACATACGGATAGTCCCGTTCTACGAAAGTCAATATTTTATTATGTTCCTGACCAGTATATGCGTGGCGATGGCAGACGACAATATACCCCTCTGCTAGAGCAATTAAGTTAATAAATGACTTTCTAAAATATATTCCTGAAGCAGATTTATTTTTTGACTATCGAAGGACAATACAATCGCTATGTATATTTATTTAAATATGAAGAAATGATGCAGAAATAATTGATGAGCTGTTTAGTCTAAGAAGTTTTAATTAAATTTTAATGTAAATTTGTAGAATTAGCATAGATTTATGTGATTTGGTGTAAAATGTTAGCTTATATTTTATGAATAAATGAATTTGAAATTTCTATTAATCTTACCTAATCATCTCTCTCTCTGCTTTCTTTAATATATATTATATTAAAGGACTAGTCCCTTATTTCAATTTGCGTATTGCTTTGTACTTTAAATTTGTTCAAGAAAAACCAAGAAATTCTACTAACATCCACGCCAGAAATCGATTTGATTGCTTGTATAAACGTGATTAAGTTAGCTGTACATACATACCTAGTTAGGAAAACTAAGATATTTTACATTCGAAATTGATTAGTGCGTTTTGATAATTTTATTGTTTGATAATTTACTCACATAAATACTTACAGCCTTATTTATAAAAATCTCGCTAATCACTGATTAGCTAAGCAAATGGTTAGCTCTAAATAAATGATTGACTTTTCTTTATTTATAAACGCTAGTTAGCAAGTGATTAGTTGCGAAACGAAATAGAAGAGAAATTACGCGTTCGGCACAGATTATAATAAAAATATTCGACTAAAAAATAGAATTTTAAGAATAAGGTTTTCAAAACCACGATTTCTGTATGTGTCGTGACTTTGACAGACAAAAGTAAAAAATTTCATCGGTTTTTTTTTTATAAATAATAAAGTTATTTAATAAGTTTATTTAATTGTTATTGCGATGGTAGCAATGAAAATAATAAGCTCTAATAATAGGGTGTTTTCCTCTATATGAGAAAAAATCTAAAAATATATTATTGAGATAGCTTAGGCAAAAAGCAGTCGGAAAACGTTAGCTTTAGTTCATAAAATAGCAAACTAAATTTTAAAATTCAATTCAAAGGTTTCAGCTTTTTTTAATCTGTTTCATAACACCATTAGATAGTAGTCGCCATGTTATTACGTCGTACGGCTATGTAAACTTAGGAGTGTTAACTGTCAACTATCAGCGTACCTTTAATCTATAAATTAGTTTACATAGTGAACTGACGTCATGACCACAGAGCAATATGGCGTCCACTGCGTCCAGCGTTTTCGTCAAATTACGCGCGAAATTTGAAAATGCAAAATTTTAATGCATTTTTATGGTACTTAACGATTGAATAAAAATTTTGTGATTTTTTTTGTGGTTTATTAGCACTATAGAATCTAAATGAGATACTTTAAAAAAATGGGTGTAATACCCTATTGGAGTAAACAGGAAAAGGTTTGGATTTATATCTACTTACTAATGTAAACCAATAACCATTATAAACTGACCAAGTGAATGACAACAATTACTTTCTTTACAGCAAGTTTGACTGCTGCTATGAGCCACTAGCACCTAGCACAAATATTATTCAACCTCGCAAGGATGAGGGATGAGACCTTGCTACATGAAAACGATGATGAATGCGAGTGCCATGAGAAAAGAATGGCACCCATGTCTTCGAAGGAAGAATATTGAAAATCAATAATAATGAATTTATATCAATAATGTAGCTTTATTATTTATACAAAATAAATTATTTTCTATAAAATGTCTCTTGTTATTCATTTGTGTGTGACTGCTACAACGTAGCTTTTCTTTAGTTCTGGGCCTTAGGCGATTAACACACGGCACCGCTCGACCGCGCGGTAGGAGCAGTTTGCGGTAGAAACGAGCACCGCTCGACCGCGCGGTCGGGCGGTGTACGTGTGTTAGGCATCTACGGATTTATTAGAGGCCAATGCGACATGAGATCCGCTTCACCGCCTACCGCGGCGGTGCGCGGTGCCGTGTGTTAATCGCCTTAGAGCTGGCACATTAAGATGACGGGCTGGCACAATAAGATATCAGATAACACACAAGATAATAATTTCCGATGAGCTTCCTCACGAAATCGATTCTCTTCATCTCCTGAACACATTACTGAGCCCCCTCCTAATTGAACTTTCCCTAATAATCCGTTCATCATGACTTGAGTGTGAAGAATATTATCTAATAGGTAGGTATTTAGGTAATCATCCTGGTAGTGAATTTAAATGAGCTTTGTAGGTCTTCCTCTCCTTCGTCCAGCTCCGACGTTTCAAAATTATTGAATTCTACGTGATTTTCAAATCCCGTAAAAGATTGTCGAAATCCATATTTACGTACTAAGGCACAACTCGTTAATAGAGAGCAAAATTACCTCGAGCACACAATAATCCTGTATCGATCAGCTGATTCAAATAAAATCCGCCATCTTGCCTATTAGCATCCTCATATCAAGCTTTAAACAGTGCACCGATGGTGTTTAATTTTGACAGCTACTAATCATTTTCTTAACGACCTCTTAGCGCTAAATAGCGTTTATGAATGAGAATTTCGCTAATCAATTGCTTAGCAATTCATCAAAATTTAAGTAGCGTTTATAAATAAGACCGTTAATGATTAACGTATTTAAATAAATGCTTGAATATTATTTGTTTACCAAGATCACGGAATATTCGCGACACGCCGTCCTTGAGTTAAAAATATTAGTTTCTTCAAACATTTCTATTAATAAAATGTCAACAACCTTGACTGATGTTTAACGAAACACAACTTCATAGAAATATAGATCTTCACTCGTATCGCTGCGCTCACATACTCAGACGCGGAACGAATAGTTCCTTCGTTTTAATATCCATCAGCAAGCTTTATTGAGCAAATAATTAAACTTGATGCGAGATTGTCAAAAATGAGAAACGAAAACTTGATGGCGGAATTCAGAACCGCGTAATTTATGTTGTTTTCACTTTAGATATTGAAATGTATATAAGACTAGCTGTTGCCCGCGACTTCATCTGCGATCTAGGATGAAAAGTAGCCACATAGGCCTTCTCCAGGTCATGGTTTACCCATGTGCCAAATATCACAATCTGTACATTCTGTACGGCTGCTAAAACAGTCGTACAGAATGTACAGATTATTGAAAGCGGAAACAAACAAACAAATTCACTTTCGCTTTATAATATTACTAAGTTTTGCCCGCGGCTTCGCCCCGGGAACGTACTACATGGATTTCATACCTGCACCCGCGTTGCCGTCAACCATAATTACTGTAATTTTGAATCTTATGATATGATGTCAAGGCATATTTTAATCTAAATTAAATGCCTAATTTAAATAACATATTTTATTAGATAAGGATTAATATAATACCGGGCAAAATGAAAGATAAAAAACCGGCCAAGTGCGTGTCGGACCACGCACAACAAATTCCGTAGTTGGAATGAATTTATCGTAAGAACAAACTTAACTTTGTAATTGAAAAACATGTTCTCCCATACGGAATATATGGGAGAACATGTTTTTGCAACCGCAAAGTTGGTCGATTATTTTCCGTGATAGTTTTCCTATAAACTTCGTTATATATAAGTACTAATGCCGTGACATTTGAATTTCTAACTACAACCGTTTAGTTGGTAGAGGGGAGGGACACTTGACTAACGAAAATTGGTACTTTAAAGCTTGATAAGTCACGGACGGTTTACTTAATCAAAAAACGGTCTTCACAAACCCCTAACAACCCCTTCATAGACCTATCCAACGATATGCCACACTATGGGAAGGACGAAATAAAAAAATATCATCCCCGCTTTACATGTAGGGGAGGTACCCTAAATAATTGTTTTTTTCAAAATTTTATTTTACTACTTTTTCGGCGTCATTAACTTGTATACTCATGCCAAATTACAACTTTCTAGTACCAATCGTTTTTGAGCTAAACCGCGGACAGACAGACAGACGGACATGGCGAAACTATAAGGGTTCCTTGTTGACTACGGAACCCTAAAAAGGTAATTGCGGGTCATCCTTGCATCCTTGAGAAGATACGACATATGCCATCGCAGACTTTTTTTGTTGAACTCTATAAGATATACAATCCTGTAGAACATAAATTTTGTTGAACTCTATAAGATATACAATCTTATAGAACATAAATTTTATTTATCTCTCACGGTTTACGCGGCGCACGCCAGTAAAGCTCCCAGTCGGCATGATTTTTCCGACATCTTCAACAATAATCGTCATATTTCAGCTAATTTACACAAAACCTTAAAGAATTATGCACTAAAACCTTCCTCATGAATCACTCCGTCCATAAGTGAAAACCGTTTGAAAATCCGTTCGGCTTATAAAGGCTTAATCAATGTCAGATTGTTGCTAAGGTCGTGTAGTTGAGTGTACGTGTGTAGAAGACATGTCGTGTTACCTGCGGGCCCGCGCAGGATATGCGGCACACGTCGCAGTAGTGCAGTTGCTGCGCTTTGGGCGGAGGCTTGGGTCGGCGAGCCTGGCCCGCTCCTACGCCCGTCTTCTGGTAGTTCTTCCAGCTGCTACTGTTCATCGCACACACAAATATTTGTCAAACTAGTTACTAAAAGAAAGAAAAAAGGAAAGAAAGAAAGAAAGGAAAGAGTATTCTATCTATCTATCTATCTGGTCTTATAAGAAACCTATCAGTTCTACTGGTTAATGGGCCACAGTTGCTAGCGTAATCAACTCTCGACTTCCAAAGTCACGAATGCCGCAATATAATATACGATCCTCTCATAAAAGTTTCTGGTGAGCTAGAAACATTTAATTTTTCTCAAACTATGCCCGTTATTACAATGACTTAAAAAACAATATCACACATTGTAAAATGTTTACCCTACATCATCTCTTTCAGGTTCAAAAATATTATAAAATAGTATCTTACAACCCATTTCCACAGGCGGGAGAATCGCGACGATAGTCACATCTTACCATCAGATTATCGCCGCGACTATAACGCCGAGTGGAGATTGATTCATAGTTTCTATTCAATTTGATGACACGGCGAGACTGATGGATAGATTTACCCGCCCGTGTAGATGGCGCCTTAGGAGACACATGTATTAAGTCAAGTTTTTAAAGTACATAATGTAGTTTTGTATACTTACGTCCCGCCACCTGTCTTGTTCTGCTGAGCCACGTACATGGTAGCTGCGTTGTAGAGAGCTGTGTCATACGCAGTGTTGCCTCTGTTGGTCGGTTCTGTGAGGGCGTACAATTGTGTCAGTATTTCTTGTGGCACATTAAGGCAAATTATGTAAGAGAGAAAACCTAGTATCTACTATAATCTAGAAAAAAGCTAGATATTTAAGAAGTCTAGCAGGCTTTTGTCACAAAGACGGCTGTTTGACCTTGTCAACTATGTTGATGTGAAGAGAATACGATAGTGCTATCGAAAAAGGCTTTTGGCGCTTTCGGTTTACTGGCTATATGGCAAATGTGTCATCTTTTGATATTTCTAGAAATTTCTCAAAGACAGGTTTAAATCTGAACTGCGCTAAGAGCATCTACAGAGCTGATGCATTTTAAGAATGTTGAATTGAATCATCAAGATCTGGAAACTTATTATACTGGTAATCCACCATTATTTGGGTTGCAGAGGTCAGGTCAGATGACATTCGCTCCGAGATTAGAAACATCCAGAATAGTGGTAATGTATGAATTTACAATAAGGTACCCTGGAGTAAGTAGAAAAGGAGTGATTAAAATATTCTCAAAATTTGCAATATGCGCAATACAGACAAATTGTCATTGTTTGACTTCTTTGAAGTTTAAAAATGATAAAATGCGATAATAGGTATATTCCAATAAAAAAAATAGCAGTACTTCCTCTCACTCAATCGAAGTTTTGATAAATATTGTACAGTGGGCGACAGAGTGGGAGTGCACTGAAAATGTAATGCACTCTTATAACATATACTGTCCGACACAGATATACTTCATGTATTACATTCCGCACACCCACGCTATCGCCTTCTACAAATAGGCAGCAACATCTGCTTATACCAAAGAGTATGAATAACGCCCATCTTACAGGAAGCCAATATTATTTATATGTATAAACTATTAAATTACTAACTTTCTCGTTAACCTTTACATACTGTTTTACGATTGGCAAAACGAGTCAAACAGATCAGAAGATTGGGCCAGCTGTGCTGGCTAATCAAACTAAAATGTTTTCAATTTCTGGACTTTGGAACTAATTTGCTCAATGGCCTTGTGTCAAAGACAAGCTACTGAGCTCTATTCTATACATGTCAAGAGCAAAATTAAGCTATAGGACTACCATTACACAACTATTTTATTTACTACTGAATACTACAAAATGATGAAGTATGATAGATGATGATGACAAGGAGAATAGCTTTATAGATTGTCTTTTTCACACTTAAAGGCTGAGAACATAGAGTGATAAGCAAATGGAATGAGGTGTGAACGTGCGCGATTTCTGCAATAACTTGCGTATGTTTCCAGGACAGTAGTCAATTAGAACAATGTGTTAACGTGTTATGCTTGTTAGCACTCCATTTGTTTACTGCTCTGTGGTTAAGATACACAAACAAGTACAGTACGCGACAGCGAGGGAGTGCGGTTAAGATAATGAAAGACAGGAGGGGGAGTTTTAGTCCTTTTTCTGTGCATGTTTCTGTTAATTATGTTTTGAATGTTTTTATAATTCTAGTTGTAATGAGTGAAAGAACCGCAGTCCCTGCGTCGTCGCTTGTACAAAGAGTACGGTACCTATGTTGACGTGTATATACTGACGTTTGGCGGGCTGCGCGGGCGCGGCGGAGTAGGCCTGCGTGGGGTAGGACGCGGCGGCCGTGGTGGCCGTGTACACGCCGCCGTACGCCGCCTTGGCCGAGCCGCCGCCGCGCGCGCCGCCCTGGTACATGGAATTGGACTTCAAACAGACATTATTCCATCCTTGCAACCACGAAATACATTCAAAACAAAACAATTGTATAAAAAGTGGGAGCAGTAAAAGAGGTAGAATGTTCCAAAGTATCTGATGAAAGTAAACAAACCCTGTTCAAGTTACATTCTTAAGCAATCATTAACTGAACTTCAGTGATGGTTACTAATTCACTTGTATCATCTGTGTTTAGAAGGTTTATATTTTATATCTCACCACTTTTTTCAACTATTAATGTTCAAATAAAATAATAAAATTTTAACTATCAGGTTATGGTTATTTAAAAGAATAGAATTTAGGGTTAAGTATTCAAATAATAATCAATTCAAAGCACTCAATTTGTAAGTGACACTAACGATTGATATCCACAATTATATTTTCTGAACCATTTGTTTACACTTTCATCAGATACTTTGGAACAAACCATAGTGTAGTGCCCTCAGAGTAATAACTAACAAAGAGGCCATCTAAGTCAAAGTATCTATGACTGAAAAGGTATTGGGGTACTCTTTGAAACACATACTCATTTCACAAGGTAAATATAATCACAATCTTTAAATATAATCACTGCTCTCTCTTACTTAGAGAGAGCAGTGATTATAATTATATATGACCTCTATCTTAGTTATTCTTATGAGGGCGAGCCTATTGCAGAATAATAGGCATCATGAGAAAATTCCTCAATTAAAAATCGGAAAATAATAGGGACATAATGTATTTGAGAATTTTCCAATCAATAAGACGGTACAGATAGTGCAATCCACGACGACGCGCCCGACTCCGCGATTACTGTACTGTAAACTGTACTTTAGTACGAAGCGGAGCGGAGTGGGGCGCGTCGTCGTGGATTGGACTATCTATAGGTAGGTGGAGGTACTTTGGTAAGTTTCAATTGACTCTCGATTGGCACAACAGCACACAAAAAATACTTGATTGATGATGTATGGCTTCATCACATCAATCGACAATAATAATTGATTCGCACCGCGACAGTGTTCTGAAGGTTGAAACACATTTCTCCTTTGACCAAACATTACTATGGCTTGGTCTAGTAACAATAACATTAACCTGGATCAGCTTCAACTTTATTATGTGCTAATTTCACCAATGAAACTGAATCCGACCAGCTCATCTAAACTGCCCTCACGAGCTGTCAGTGTCTTTAACGCGGTTCAGAAGGGCTGATAGCGTTCAGTTTCATTGGTGAAATTGGCACTAAGAAACCTTTGTTTTATAATGGAGGTATTTTAATTTTAACAAAGCTTTGAGTGAAAAAATTTATGAAATAAGAAAGTTAAATTATTTACAAAAGCTGTCATGATTCTATGAATAAAATCTAGTTCATCTAAATAAACCTACACTGTGATGAAATCTAGAATATCTCTATATATAATAAAGTAGTACCTAACTAAGAATTTTTGTCTGTTTGTATGTTCTGGATTGGCGCAAAAACAGCTGAACTGATTTGGATGAAATTTGGCTCACAGATAGTTTATAACCTGGATTAACACATAAGCTACTTTTAATCCCGGTAGTACGTTCACGTGGGATATATTTCGACCTCCACGCGGGTGAGGCTGCAGGCAAAAGCTAGTTCTAATATAAAATAACCCCACAAATATTCGGAGAAATAGGAGCTCCCATCCCACCTAATGATTGGTTGGCATAAACTGGCGAGCATCCAATATGAACAAACATTTTTTGTAGATAGAATTGATGACTTCCAGATCAATAAATTCAGTAGTTTGCACTAAAAATAAATCTACTGGACTGAATATGTAAAAAGCCATAATTTCCGAGTCAATATTATAATGAATGCCAAGCTTCCAATGTTATTACGAGTTTATAATGTTAATGATGACAAGTGTTTTAGTGTCATTAGAGTGACCTTAATTTATTGCAGTTTTCTTTCTTTTGTGGAACTAACTATACAAGCTAATAAAAGAGATTGATCTAAACTAAATGATTGTATTGGAACTATAGAGGACTGTTCTAATTAGCTAACTTACTGCTTAATTCACTACAATGATTGAAAAGTAAAGAAAGTTATTGGTAGCAACACTAGCTTAGTATAGTCATATTAGAAGAACAAGGAGGCTGTGCTTGTGTTGGGAGGGAGACCATTCATTACATTACGTTCCAGTTACAGTTACCATACACATACTGAACACCATTTGGACTATTACAAGTCTTAGCCTAACAATCAGTCTAACCTTATAATGCCAATATCCCCTAGTAACTGTGTTGCTCAATATGCAGGTAGTATTTAGGAGGTTTATACCCAAACATAGTTTTGAAAAGGCTAGGCTAATGGTTAGTCAACCACATTATAAAATGATGATTGTCACTCACTGGACGCCTGTAGGGTATTTCCGCTGTGATCGAGCGCGGCGTATGTGGCGTGACCATCTGGATGTGTGGATGTTTTCGGGACAGACATGGTCAGAAATTTCCCAAATTGAGAAGAAGAATGACAGATATTTGGAAGGAACTGAGGCTTTGACAGCGAAACACAGGACATGCTTTGAAAATAAAAATAAACATCGCCGCGTGTGTCATACCATGCATAAGGTATACAAGTTCCGTAGTCATCATAATCGGTAAAGTATTTCACGAAAAATAAAATACATGCGACACTGTTACTTGCACAGACAACTAAGAACATTTTTGATAAAATGTTAAATGAAAACAGCTATGGAACCTTAAAAATTATGATAACATATATGAAAAACTTATGTAACATAAATGTGACCACTTTTCAGTGATACTGGTAAATATGGGAGATATAAAATGATCACAAATAACATAACTACTGTACTAATAACTACTACTGCTACAAGCTCTGGAAACAATACCAGTTGCAGACGTCAAATCCCAGTCGATTGGATAACGAAATAGCATAAATAATAATTATACTTGAGAATCATCAGTAAGGTGATCTGCACCGATGGAAAAGTCAAGAAAAAATATGTACAGTCAGAGAAACAGATTGATTAGCAAATAAACTATTAACTTAAATTGTGACGTTTTTTAATTCACGTAGTTTGTCAAACAGGTAAAACAATAAATTTTTCTGACTGTACAAGGGTAGTCTCAACACTCAAAAAATCAAATTGACAACTCACTTGAGCGTAAGTAGCGGGTGTAGAGTACGCTGGTTTGGCGGCTGTAGCGTCGTAGGTCGGCTGCGGCTGTGGCGGCGCCGCTGCGGGGTAGGCCGCGGCGGCCTGCTGGTAGTACGCCGACTTACTGGCGTCGTAAGCTGACGCCGCCGCGGCAGCCGCGTGGGCGTGCGCGTGAGCCGCTGCTGGTAAAACCACACCTGTTACCAGTACTAGTATCATGTCATGAGTTAGGGTTATTAGCAGATGTGATGTGATGACTTTATTAGGTGAACAAAATTAATAATAGAAATGAATATGTAAGAGAAAATAACGCATGTGAACAAGATAAGTATATGGATAGAGGGAGAGGAAAACTAAACAAAGATACGAGTGTGAAGCACGATTTAAATGTAAATGGAGTGAATAATAATGTGCTGGTTGATAGGATAGCATGGAAGAAAAGAACATTGTCCACTGACCCCAAGAAAAGACACATGAGATAGTCGCAGGAGGGAAATCTGAAAGTTGCAAGGGTGGCTGAATAGTTGTGTGGAAATCGATAATCATGATCTTAGCATGTAATGTGAAGGAATAATGGATGTTGCGCGGAAAGCTTTGAGTATGAATGAGGAAGACGAAAGAAACAATGGATGGTATGGCCAGAAAGCGGATGGGCTACAGATGGCAAGCTGTATGAAATAAAACGGGCCAAGTGCGTGTCAACTTTATTATTAAATGATTATATTGTAGTTGAAAAACATGTTCTCCTCCCATACAAAATGCAAATTTAACTCAGTTGATTTTGATTTTTGATTACTTGTTAACCTGTAAAGCCTGCTGTGAATTTTTTCACAAATACAAGTATAACCATTTGAATGACCTTTCCAACAACACCCCACAAAATGGGAGAGGCAAAAAAAAATATTTTACCACTGTCGGTGTGATTAACTTGTATACCCATGCCAAATTACAGCTTTGTGCTAACAGTCTCTGAGCTAAGCCGCAGACAGATAGATGGACAGACAGACAGATATGGTGAAACTACTATAAGGTTTCCTTGTTTACTACGGAACCCTAAAAAACCCATGCTGTGCCAGCTCTGAACTAATTTATTATAATAAGGGCAGGTTGATGATGAGCCGTGGTCTCTTAGCTTGCTCTTTGTTTAGTAAGGAAATGATGATAGAAGTTATTGTTTGTGGAATAATAAAATCACTAACAATAATTGCTTTTAGAATAGATTAGGCTATTTTCCTGTTCCATGCATATTTTATTTGCCTCGAAACTATTTATTTTGTGTTGGCACAAACTATGGACAGCAAATGTTATTGTTCATAACTGTTTTTAACATGTTTTTAAAATGGGACATGTTATTTGTGCCAATTTTCCTTTCAGTAAAATGAATAATTGGTCTATCTGGATATTATTTGTGCATGTTAATTAAATGAATACAATATGAATATGATAATTTAAAGTTACATCATATGGTCAGTACTGAATGATTATGATCTGATCTAATGATGTTCAAATCAACAAACCGTTGCTAAAAGTTAACATTTGGCTTGTCATTTACATGCAATGTAATGAGTTATGTGTATTGTTGAACTGGTTTTTTTTTTTATTGTAGGATGTGTAATTACCTAAGAAACTAGCTTAATACAGAAAATCACAAAACAATGTAATTAATCTGATAGAGCAATCTAGATCATTGTGATACAAGCTGATTTTTTTAATCTCTATTGAGCTTAGTCAGCCAACCAAAGAGAGGTACAGTTATATGTGTGGCTGAATCACAGGTCACTGACAGGAAACTGTTTGTTAGAAGCAATAATACACAGCCCCGACTTTAGTCATCTTCACTGGCCAATGTAGCCATTCTTCAATAATTTAATTAGGCAAATCATGTCGCGGTGTTATCGATTTTACGGATGGACAGTCGTGTCGTTAAGGAGATGGTGAAATTATGTCCCTACGGATGTTTATTTTGAAAACAAATTGTGTATTGACAATATTTTCGTAAAATTTGGCGGGTTTTACGCACCTTGCGTGGCCGCTGCCGCTTGATATGCAGTGTCGTAGCCTGTAGCGGCCGCACGTTGGGTGCCGTACGTAGCCGCTGTCGCAGCCGGTGCTACGGCGTACCCTGTCTGCCCACCATACGCTGCGCTAGCCGTTGCCGCACTAAAATCACACAAAGTTCACATTACACACAATAAATCGCATTTCACAATCAAAATCCCCCGATCAATACATTTCAGACGCCATTTTGATTAGGACAAACATGAGCACAAGGCACATCCATCATAATTCTCTCATAGTACATTCATTAGATTCACTACATCGTGAATTTTAACAATAATACGCAATATAACTTACCCGTATTGGGTTCCTCCATGAGTAAACCCAAAATAATTATTTGCTGCCATCATTTACCAATTTTCCGCGTCGAAACAACAGACGCTTCAGAGCGGAAAAGACCGGCGTTTTGTTTGTCTTTGATAAAATATGGCCGCCAATTTTATCGATCGGGGCTGCTAGCTAGTGAAAACGGACTACCTGTAAATTTAGCAGCTTAAAATGTTCTGTAACAAAAAAAAAATAAGTCACCTTCGCTTTCACAGACGCGAATTTATTTATTTTTTGTATTAAATATAATTCTACAAGTACAAGAGAAAGTTTCGTTTTTAGTGTTGATCTGAGCACAATTGAAGGAAATTTTAACTAAAGATTCTAACAAAAATCAGTGGTTAAGTTTTACTTTCAGTTTGGGTACCCGTTAAAATGGTTGTGACCTTCAGTTATTTTAGGCTTTTGACGAAGTCTCAAGCAATATTCCCAACTTTCCAGTAATTAGCTTTATACTAGTAACACTTTCTGGTATAGATATTATAGAACGGAAATCCATAAAGTTGCGTTCATACCAGCTGCAAAATTTTATTTTTATAAAAACTTTCTACTTTTATCCAATGGCAATAAAGAACCGAATCGAAAGTTTCGAGTATTTTATATTTTTCTGGCTTGCTAGAAATAGAAAATATTTGCCTTAGTTAGAGCTAAGTGACTTCGACCAAGTTCTAGATTTGAAATACTAAAGTTAAAATATTGTAGTCTATGAATACTATAAAATACCATTGACATATAAAAAATACACCCCCAGACACCATAATCGATCCTCCCCCGCATAATAACACAAAGAAAAAAAAAAGTAGATATAAGCCAGTCATTCTACCGTTTACTATCATTTCCTACCGTTTGCCATTGTTCCAAAATTAAAATCAGAATACTAAATAAAAAACAGTACAAAATTGCACTATTAGGCTTTTCGCGTTTCTCTGGGGCAAAGCGTGGAATTTTTGAATAAAAACAATAGTTCACCTGAAGAAAATGTTTATTGTCATAGGTTTTCTTGTAATCTATGAGTAAAGAACCATGTTCTTTTTTTCAAAATTTTAGCCTCAGTAGTTTCGGAGATAAGAGGTTAATTAATGGTAAATTTTTATCAATTTTCTTATCAATTTAAAGTATTTTTTGTTATTAATGTACAGAAAAATTTATAGAAAATAAATATTGAGATCCATTTGATGTCACACGGACACGGTACAGATTGCAAAACTTTTTTTTAATTTTCTTCTTTTCCCCTCAAAAGTGACACCTATATTCAAAATTCATTTGTCACACGTTCGTTTGGGTCACAGAAATATTTATATACCTGTAAGTACTAAATTTCAACTTAATTGGTCTATTAGATTCGGAGCAACTTGGCTGTGCCAGACGAACAGACAGACAAACACTCATGTACGAGGTACGGAGCCCTAAAAATCCTGTACCTACTCTGTACCTGTACCTGTACGTAATACACGATCAATCGGAAATTGAATCCTTTTGAAACAAATTGCTAATCCATTGCGTCGTAAGTTTGAAAAAAACATCTGCTCAGCAACGTAAATATTGTACCTCAATGAATGTTGTTGAACTGTCAATATGAAACAAATTTGTCGTAATCGTTTACAAAACGACGACATGGTTAGCGCAGTGGTTGGATTCTCGCCACGGTGTCCTTGGATAGCACGTGTGTTTAGAATTTTTAGCTGTTTTTTTGAGTGATTGTTGATACTTTTGTGGACTTGTTACTATTTAAGTGTATTGTTCTTGTGTCTGTTACGGTTTGTATTGTGATTGTCCTTTTTTAAGCCTAGTAGTAGTAGCATCCAAGATGGATGAGAATAAACCCCTTGATCCTGACCCCCCAGATATTTCAAGTTCCTTAACTCCCATTTCTCCGAATCCTCTTGCTCAATTCGCAGATGTTGTCTGTAGCGTTACGGAAATGGATGTTACACAATCCCAGCCTATCTCACGCAAACGTCCGAGTGATGAAGAAACCCTGACACCTACCTTTAAACAACAAAAAAGCCAAATCGGACGTATTAAATACTCCGTTTTGGATAAGGCCCCTTACCTTGTCCACGTTTCTCGTATAGAGACTCAACCAAATGCTGGTACCACCCTACATCCCGTTAATTTTGGCAAGTTCCTTATCAACAACAACATTGCGAACATTGTTCGTGGTGGTGTTAACAGAGTTGGTAGAAACCGTGTATCTGTAGAATTTACTTCCCCTCAGGATGCTAACTCTTTTTTAGTTAATGATTTATTGTTCAAATATAGTTATTCTGCATCAATCCCTACTTTTAATATCACAAGGATGGGTGTTGTTACCGGTGTTCCCTCAGATATTACGGAAGAAGAAGCCATAACATATTTAACTGTGCCTTCAGGCTGCGGTAAAATACTGAAAGTCCGACGTATTAATCGCAAAATTCAAAAAGATGGGATTAATGAGTGGAAACCCACCGAAACATGTGTTCTGACGTTTGACGGACAAGTTCTACCAAATAGGATTTACTGCTGTTACACATCCCTCCCTGTTGAGCAGTACATATACCCGACAATTCAATGCCGCAAGTGTTGCAGATTTGGACATGTGGCGAACGTTTGCAGGTCTAAACCACGCTGCAGTAAATGTGGCCACGATCACCCTGGTGATGGTTGCAACATTTCTGAGGGCGAGGCCTTCTGTGTGCTTTGCTCGGGTAATCATTTCGCTAATAGCAGGTCATGCCCCGAGCATGGTAGACAGAAAGCCATTAAGACTGTAATGGCTGAAAAATGCATTCCTTATATCGAGGCTAGCAAAATTATTCCTACAGCTTCCCGTAATTATGCCAATGTCACCAAGACTCCTATCTCTCAGTCATATCGCAAAACTGTGACACTTAAACCCAGGACCCATGCCCCTCTTTCCCCATCTTATGACAAAGCTGCTCATCAGCAAATAGTTAGTTCTCCTCAACCTTCACAGCATAATGGCTGCGCTCTGAATTACAATAATGTGTCTTCATATAATACCAGTTCTATTATTGATCTACTTATACAACTTTTACCTACTGTTATTTCTTCTTCTTCTTCCAATTCCCAAACACCGTCCAACGTTGCCGATCAACTCATTTCTCTACTCATTCAATTTAAAAATGGCGTCTCGCCAAGTATTCCTTCAGTGGAATGTGAGGAGCGTGTGGCATAAAAAGCACGACCTCATATTTATTTTAAATAAATACAAGCCATTGGCTTGTTCCATAGCTGAGACTTGGCTCACCCCAAGTCTTAGCTTTCGTATGCCACACTTCAATATTCTCAGATGTGACAGATCTGATGGCTATGGAGGATCGGCTCTCCTAGTCAACAATCGGGTCCCTCTTTTGCCCTTCCCTTTACCTTCGCTCACAGGTGACATGAGTATTGTAGCGGGACGTGTGGAAGGCATTACAGTGTTTTCAATATACATTGCTCACCCTCATCATGACTTTTTTGCTATTTTAAAAAACTTACTATCTAATGTACATGGACCAATTTTGGTCATGGGTGACTTCAACTGCCACCATTACAGGTGGGGATCAGAACGCTGTGATGCCTTTGGTGCAGCTTTGGTTGAGATCTTGGATGATCTGGATCTCTGCATTCTGAATAATGGTTGCCCAACACGTAGATCTCCACCCGGTCAACAAAAGAGTTGTGTTGATCTAACATTTTGTTCGGTTGAGTTGGCAGCTTCAACCCATTGGGAATGTACCACCTTGTCGCATGGTAGTGACCATTATCCTATTGTCATATCTTTGGTTAATAAGACTTTTTTAGAGAAAACTTCCCCTCCACTTTTGAAATATAACCTGTCCAAACCAGATTGGTCAAAATTTGGTTCATTAGTGGAGGAGAAAATTGATGTTCTTCCAAATTTAAACTCAAATTTATTAGATCCTTCTGGTCACTGCCATGCCAAAGGCTGTTATGAAGGATTTGTTACTGCCATTACCTCCAGTGCGGATGCCTGCTTTCCACTGAAAAATAGTGCTCGTGGCAAAATACCTTCCCCTCCATGGTGGGATCCAGAGGAGTGCTACAATGCAGATATGAGCACCGAAAATTTATTAAAATATTTGCGGCTTAATGCCAGAACTAAACGTCACCTTCGCAAGAAGAAACGTACTGGTTGGGTTAGGTTCTGTACCTCCTTATCTCCCTCTACTCCAGTCTCGGTGGTCTGGAAAAGCATCAACAGGTTTAGACGCGGGTGCTCCTCATCAGTCTCTTCACCAATCTCCAGGGAAACAGCTGACCTTTTTTTTGACAAAATTGCTCCACCATACGTTCCTCTCTCTTCTGAATGTCCCAATATATCCTTGCATAATGTTTCGGTTTCGGAGGATCCTTTTGATGTGCCATTTACTTTAGAAGAACTGAATGTGGTACTCAGATATGTCCGGGACTCAGCCCCTGGTATTGACGGTGTGCCATATTCTTTTATTGTTCACTCTGGTGATAAAGCTAAACTCTACTTCCTTGATATCATTAATTTCTGTTACAGTCATGGTTGGGTTCCAGATCAGTGGAAGTCACAGATTATTATACCTTTATTGAAGCCAGGCAAACATGTAGATGATCCGAATGGCTTTAGACCAATTGCTTTGTCCTCTATCTTGGCCAAACTAATGGAACACCTAATTAAAAATCGTCTTGAATGGATAGTCGAATCGAGAGATTTACTGCCGAACTTTCAATTTGGTTTCAGGAAAGGGCTCGGTACCATGGATAGTGTTGGCGTTTTAATTACGGATATTCGCTTATCGTTCTCCAAAAACGAATCCGTTGTTGCCGCTTTTCTTGATATCTCCTCTGCATACGACAACGTTCTTCTTCCCGTACTCAGGCAAAAACTGCAACAGCTGAGTCTCCCGGTGAGGATGATCGAATGCATCTGTGGACTTCTTGTGTCTCGCTCCTTGGTTCTGAGGGTCCAGGGCGAGGATTTCGATGAAAGGCAGACTTGGAAGGGTCTCCCACAAGGCTCGGTACTGAGCCCCCTTCTTTATAACTTATATACAGTGGACATTGGCTCCTGCCTGAATAATAACTGTCACATCCTCCAGTATGCCGACGACTTAGTCTTGTATGTGTCAGATATCTCCATCGTAGACGCTGCGTCATCTCTATGCCTCTCTCTGGACTCCTTGAATCAATGGCTTTTAAGCCACGGTTTGTCGTTATCAGCACCAAAAAGTTCGGCAGTAATTTTCTCTCGAAAAAGACTGATCCCCTTCATCTCATTGGACATTTTAGGTCATAATATCCCGTTAGTTAATAAAGTAAAATTTTTAGGCGTTTTTCTAGACTCTAAATTAAGTGGTAAACAACATATAAATTTATTAATTAGAAAATGTGAAAAAAATATTTCAATTTTAAAAGCTCTCGCGGGTGTTTGGTGGGGTGCCCACCCATATACTATGAAATTGGTATATAACGCTTTAATTCGTAGCGTTTTAGACTATGGTACGTTCCATCTAGTTCCATGCAACAAGGGTGCTTTGGCTGGTCTCGATAGAATCCAGTCAAAGTGCCTTCGGATCATCTCTGGTTGTATGAAGTCTTCTCCCGTGAACGCGTTGCAGGTTGAGTTTGCTGAACCTCCCCTAGCCCTAAGACGGCAGTACCTGGCCTCACGTTATGTGGCTAGGTTAATATCTAGATCTTCTCATCCTCTTGTAGCAAGATTGATCGAGCTAGATGCCATTTGTAGAAGCTCAAATTTCTGGAGAAACAAAGAAATACCCTTAACTTTAAAAGCATTTCGCCAAATTCAAAATTTAGTTTGTCCAATAGAACAGTTTCCCAGATTACCTCTTTTTAACTTTTCCTATGAAGTATTATGTTTCACTCCTAAAATTTTCTTTGACATTGGAATTTCCAAAAAGTCTCCTTCAGCGAATTCGGCTTTCAATGCGGTGGTGGGAGAAGGATGGATTGGCTTTCAAAGGTTTTTTACAGATGCTTCAAAATTTAACGACCTCAGTAACACTGGTGCTGCGGTTTATTACCAAAGCTCCAGTATTATTTTACAATACAAATGTCCTAAAGAGTCTTCTGTGTTTACAGGCGAGTGTGTGGCTTTATTGGAAGCTTGTCTTTTTATAGAGTCTCACCACAATATCGACAAAGCCGTAATTTTCACGGACTCTCTTAGCTGTTTGCAAGCTTTAGTTCAAAACCCCTTCAAAAGTAAATTGCACAGCTCCCTTGTTTTAAAAATTAAAAAGTCCCTTTTAACTTGCACTAGCAATCAAAAAGAGGTTCAGTTAGTTTGGATACCTAGTCATTGTGGCATTAGGGGCAATGAGTGCGCTGATGCTCTGGCCAAAGATGCTTGCTCATCAACAGTAGCTGATCTCACCCACAATACTCATCAGGGGTATGACTTGCTAAGCCTCCCACAAACTAAGCTCCAATCGACATGGCAGGAACAGTGGAATAACTCTGGAAGAAAAAAGGGCAGGTTTTATTATGCAGTACAACCAATAATAAAGTCAAAACCTTGGTTCTACAGTTACAAAAAAGTTTCCAAAACAGTTATATCCGTCCTTTGTCGTATTCGCCTGGGGTTTTGTTGTACCCCTGTGTTCTTGCAAAAAATCCGGGTTAGGGACTCCTCTCTCTGCGAGTGTGGGTTGGAGGAGGGCTCCCTGGATCACATTTTCTTTGAGTGCACTAACAACGTTCCACCTCTAGATCTCTATAGCCGTCTCCCTAAATTTAAAATCCCTCTTACGACTAACTTTCCCTCCTTGTTAGCTCATTGTTCTCCAGAACTGCTCGTGGCGCTGATGACTTTCATCCGTCACAATAACTTAAAACTGTAAATTATTCTGTGTGTGGTATGCGTATATTTTATGTTTTAACAATTACAATATTTATTTATTTTATGTTTTGTTTGTTTCAGTCCCGTACTAACCCAACAAGATCTACACTGTGTTCAAATGTATCAACAGAAGAATTTGACAGAATTTCATTTGTGTCTTCAGTTATTGTTTTTCTTTTAATTTTGTCTCTTATTTTTATATTTTTTTTCTTCATGCACACTTGTTTTTCCAATGCACTTTAGACATTGGCAGAATAGTCGACATCGGCTTTGCTTGCCATTTAATAAAAATAGAATAGAATAGCGCAGTGGTTAATGATTGACCCCTGCGCTGCGTGACGTGCGCGCGGGTTCGATTCCCGGACGGAACAAATATTTGTATGACTACAATTAGTTGTTCCGGGCCTGGCTGTTTGTGTATGTGAACTGTGAAGTCTCCCCCTGCGGCGGCTAGGGGCGTGAGGGCGCGAAATTTGCCTCTACTTCACGCGCTCCGCCTCCTCCTTTGCGAGCATTACTGCTTCGCAAAAGGAGTTGACGGCCTCCCATGCCCTCTCGCTCCGTACCATGGCCTGGACCTGGGCCAGACGCGAGAGATCCCCGCCACCGATCGCCTCCACGAGGACACGGTGGTGCTCTGCCCAAGCCGGGCATACCTCCACCGTATGCTCCACCGTGTCCTCCGGGCGATCCACGCAGTGATGACACCCGGGCGTTTCCTAACGCCTTATCCGAAACAGGTACCGAAACAGCCGTGTCCGGTGAGGACCTGCGTCAGGCGAAAGGTGAGGACACCGTGGCGCCTCTCCAGCCACTCCTCAAAGAGGGAAATTATTGCCGCAATAGTGGCGTGCCCAGCACTGGGTTGCGACAATCGCACTCTCCATGACGCCATGAGATCCCGTCGGAGCTCTGTCCGCTGTGCCGCGATTTCTCTCGGCATCGGAGTAAAGCCCCGGCGTTTCGCCTCCTCGCGCCACTCCCAAATATGTGCGAGGACTTGCCTCCAGATCCCATGGCGGCAATCCGGCAAGGAGGCTCGCCGCCTCACCGGAGACCGTGCAGTATCCCCGGACCAGCCGGGTGGCCATGACCCTCTGGGACGCGTTCAACCGGCGGGCAGGCCGCCGCCTCAACGAACGCGCCCACACCGGTGCTCCGTACAGGGCCATGGACCGACGAGTCCCAGGTACTTCATCGTCGACTCGACGCCGATGTGAACCCCTCCTACCGTTATTTGGGAACCCGACGGTGGCGCGTTCCAAGGACCATGAAAACACATGGCCTCGGACTTGTGCAGTGCCACCTCGAGTCCCAACTGCCGGATTCTGGCCACGATTGTCGCAACCCCGTGTGTCGCTAGTTCAGCCGCCGCCTGGTGTGACCTCCCCTGCGCCAGGACCAACGTGTCGTCAGCATAATAGACGACGCTGACGCCACTGGGGAGGTCGGCGCCCAGCACCCAGTCGTATCCGATGTCCCACAGATGCGGCCCCAGGACCGATCCCTGTGGGACACCGCACGACATCTCTCGCCGGTTCCACTCTCCCTGGTGACCGCGGTAGGTGATGGCCCTGTCCGCCAAATAGGCCTCGACCACACGACAGAGGTAGGTCAGCATCCGGTGATACCGGAGTGCCTCCCTGATGCAACTCCAGGGCAGGATATTTTAGGCGTTGGTGATGTCTAGAGACACCGCCAAGACGACCCCACCCCGAGCCACCGCATCACCCGTCGTGAGGCCTCGCACGCGCATGATGGCGCCCACCGTGGAGCGCCCCCTGCGGAAACCAAACTGGCTCTCCGCTAAATCCGGCCCCACCCGTACCAGCCGCCCGACGAGGCGGTCTGCAATGACTCTTTCAAAGAGCTTGCCCACCTCGTTAAGCAGCACGATGGGCCGGTAAGCGGACGGAGAGTCCGCAGGGCGCTCCGGCTTCTTGATGAGGACCAGTTTCCCCGTCTTCCAACGAAGCGGGAACTGGCCCCTCTCCAAGCATGCGCTTAGGAGCCCCCTTAGTCGAGGCCCGAGAGCCTCTGAGGCCAGGACCCAGGCTTTCCCAGATAAGCCGTCGGGTCCTGGGGCGGTATTTCTGGCATTCAGCCTACGTACCGCCACCCTCATCTCTACCTCGGTCACCTCCAGAGCATCGTCGTCGTCGTCGGCGGTGTGGTCCGCATCGGGCACCGCAGTAGGTGGAGCCATGGGCGGGGAGGCATGTTCTCCTCTAGAAGGGAACAGAGCGCACACCACGTCCCCCACAAGCTGCGGCCGGAGACTTTGCTTCAGCGGGAGAGCCCATGGGCGGAGTTTCTCCCGCACCATCTTGTAAGGGCGTCCCCACGGGTCTCTGTTCAGTCTCCAGCGACTCCTCGCGATTTCCGCTTGGAGGGCGGTCTTCGCCGCTCTGTACCCCTCGTACAGCTCCGCCTGAATGACTTCCGTATCCGGAGGTCGAATACGGAGCCTGCGGTGCCTGGTGTACCGGCGTCGCGCAGCAACGCACGCATTGCGCAGTGTAGTCAGCTATCGCGACCACCAGTACACCTGGCGCGAAGCACGTCCGTGCTGGACCCGGGGCATTGCCACGTCACATATCTCGGACATGGCCTCCCGGAACCACTCCGCCTCGTCATTGATGTCGGCAGGCCTGTCCGGTGATGACACCCAGGCCTGCACGATCGAGGCTTCCAGGAGGAGCTCCCGCTTCGCTGCTTCATCGCCCACCGCGGACACCACTCGGGGCCTGTCAGACCGGCGCGCTCGAGGTCTGGGCGGAGACGTCAAACCGGATGTACCGGTGATCGGAATACGTCTCCACCCCCTCCATGATACCGTGGCCCCTGGAATTGCACAGGCAACTGAAGGAACACGGTAGGGTTTTAGTCAGTAAATAACTTACATGTTGCCCTTAATAAATAAATCATTTTGTATATTCTTCGGTCGACAAAATTAGAAAACCCCACTGAGTTACAAACCTATGGACTTGCCATACCTACAAAAATTGGGCACTTAAGATGGCTGCCATTCATAGGGTTGTAACTGCAAGCACCATGCGCAACTGATCGATATCCTTCATGAATTTGTTTTTATTATTGGTTGATTTTTTTAGAATTAGCCTCGTAAATGTAATGTACCTCAAGTGACAAGAATTTTAGAAATTGGAATGGGTGTTTAGTTTCATCATAGCCTGTTCTTTCACTTGCTCTCTTTTTCTTCAAACCGAAATACGACAGTGGATGACTGCTGCTTCGTGGCAGAAATAAGAAAGACAGACGGGCTTCTAGGCAGAAAAGAAGATTACGTATAGTATAGTATAATATAAAATTTTACATTTATTAAACTTAATTACAATAAAATTAGTCTTAAGTAATATTCCATCCCGTCTCCGGACCTTTTCATTTAAACTTCTCACTTTTTGCTTTAGTAAATCACATTTCTTTGTGAGATACTTTATTTTATCATATGGCTGGTGGATCTGAAACATAGTAATATAATAAATAATATGTATACAGCATTACGCAACACCAAGAAGTCAGAGGACTTGGTCTTAGAAGCTGGGGGTAAACGTCCTGGTGCAGTACCGCCTGTAGTGCTTTATGGTACACATTTGCAGTCTACAGGTATATCTTGGTCATATATTGACTCCCGACCTCAAAGATGATGATGACATTGAACGGAAGCGGAGGGCGTTGTCGGTTAGAGCTAACATTCTGGCTCACAGGTTTGCTCGATGCTCACTTCCTGATCACGCTCTTTCAAGCCTACTGTACTGCTTTTTACACATGCAGCCTGTAGGCTAGATATACGCAAAAATCGTACAGCACTCTTCGCGTTCAATACAACAATGCGTATAGGATGCTGGTGGGGCTGCCCCGTTTTTGTAGTGCGTCAGGGATGTTCGCGGATGCGCATGTAGATTGCTTTCACGCAAAAACCCGTAAAAGGTGCGCTTCCCTGGTGCGCAGGGTGTGGGGCGGCTCCAACAGTGTCTTAAGCATGGTTGCGAGTCGCCTGGACTGTGTATACGTGGGTCACTGTTATGCCGTCTCTCATGGGATGTCGCGACAGTGACCAACCGTTGTTTCGTGTTTTTTTTTCATTATTTTTGTGTATTGTCTATGTTTACTAACATAGATGTAAGTTTTACTAACAATCTTTGTTGAGTCTTGGTTACTTGAATAAAGAAAAATTGTATTCTACTTATTATATTCTATTAAAAAATAAAACATGTCCAGTGTGAGTTGTTTATAGAAGTAGGTAATAGGTAATACGGGCTGGTTTCCGCAACTCCACGTCAAAGCGCGTATTTTCGTACGGTGGAACGTATTTTATTAGAATTAGAAGTAATAAAATTATCAAAATCGTTTTTTTTATATCCATCGTTTACTTTAGAGCTATTAATGTTCATTTGACTTTAGAATACGTGATTTTATTGTATTTGAATAACCGATTAGGTACTAAGAGAAAAAAAAACAGCATTTTTTGGGAAAAAGCTAGTCAGTATACCTTTACAGATGGTTCATTTTGGGTAAAACTTTCTTCCGGCAACTCCAACTTCAATGGATAGGTTGACTCCGATTTATTTTGTTTTTCACGCAAAACAGCTTTGCTTATTTTATTGGGAATCTAAAACAATTCCAAGGTTTTTAAATTATTCAAAACAAATGCGCCATTCTATAAAACATTCTATAAATATTTACAAAATGTGTCCTTACCATTATACTGTGCAAAGTGAAAGATAAACTTCCACATTCTCTTTTCCTCATCATCAAGTCCTACCTCGAAGACAGGCTTTTTCAAGTGAAACAAAGAGTTACCAGATCAACGCTACGTAAAATTAAATCCGGCGTTCCACAGGGTTCCGTACTCGGCCCTGTAATATATAATATTTTCACCTCAGATTTACCAGTATCTGAAGATGTGACCGTAGCAACATACGCAAATGACGTAGCCTACCTCGCAAGTGATGAAGTCCCAGCACAGGCTAGTAATAAGCTCCAACACCTACTAGACGAGACCCATGCATGGATGAGAAAATGGCGCATCCGGGCAAGTGCTCAAAAATCGAACCACATCACATTCACTTTAAGAAGGGGAAATTGTCCTCCCGTCAAACTTGGCACTGATGTTCTCCCACATACTGAGAATGTTAAATATCTGGGCTTTAACTTAGACATAAGTGCTCTGTGGACAGAAGGCTCACCTGGATGTATCATATCAAGAAAAAACGGGATGAAATTAATCATAAGTTCCGAAACCTGCACTGGCTTATGGGTAGAAACTCTGTCCTCTCTATTGATAATAAACTTCTGATCTACAACGCCGTGTTGAAGCCCATCTGGACCTACGGAATCCCACTGTGGGGCTCTGCCAGTAAGAGCAACGTCATGTACATCCAACGTGTCCAAAACAACATTCTGCGCACCATCACAAGTGCCCCGTGGTTCTCCAGAAATGACGAGATCCACGAATATCTTGGCGTTCCCACTATTCAGACTGAAATTGAGAAGTACAAATGGAAATATGCTGATCGGCTCTCGGTTCATCCAAATACCCTGGCCTATGACCTCCTAAACCCTTCCGTTGCGGTGAAAAGGCTGAAAAGGAAGGATGTGTTCTAAGATGGCAGTCGAGACACTGGTCTCTTCGCCTAAATGCCATATACACTCAACTCATCTGCTTATAGTCTTGCGTCTGATCGCAGATCAAAACACAAAAAAAAAAAAAAACATTCATTGCAATTTGAAATACTGTCAATACAAAAGTGTTGCCAAATTTAGTCCTTGACAAACATTTAGATGCCTCTTTTTTCATATCCGGCTCTTGATTAGTTAAAAAGAGACAAAACGCTTTTTGACATGTGTGTGTCGATATGATAGATAGTTGTATAACTATTCTTCATACAGGTAGTATGTGCCATCTCCATAGTTCTTCTACCTCAATGGTCATTGTAACGAATCTACTCGCCTAATAAAATAAAAGAGTAAGTAGACAAGTTAAATAAAATATATTATTGAAATTAATCTAAAAAATACAGAAAAAATAATTAAAAAAATAACTAACCTACCTAGCACTCTCAGAAAGAAAAAGGTGGGAGGTTTTATAAGGAAGGTACGGTACGGCACTCAGGTTCGACACGTCAGGCCTCGTCAGCTCCGAAGCATCCAGATCCGCCTCCCTGTTATTTTGGATCACAGGTAGTCCAGTCCAGCTATCTAATTACGCAACACATTTTCAATACAAATTTGAGTGGAATTGATATCATTTAAACTGGAAATTGAAAAATTTGACAGCTTTCGTATTACGTAACTCTAAAATTTTTGATATCAACTGCAGTCTGAATGAGGCGCTAAAGAGTGAACGATACGCGTCTAAAAAGGCTATAATTCGAATTACGTAACCATTTTGACAGCGCTGAATTGGTTTAAAATCAGGGAGTAATTTGTTTCTTCTGTCAGTTATAATAGAAGGCAATGTACTCCTCGCATTTGATTTTCTTTGTAATATTTTTGGGATTTACTCGTATAATCTCCTTAATTATTACGAAATTATGTAAGTGAACATCGTTTTAATAAATTGTGAATGTGTTTTTGTGTAAAACCTCAATGATAAATCAATAATAGTGATATATTAAAATAATATCGAAGCGGTCGATAAATTAATAATATTGTGAAAATTATCCGCCCATAAGACGACCCACTGACCAAGTTCTCTTCTGTTACAACCTACTAAAGATATATATTATGAAATTTCAGAAACGAGGTATTTTATTGAAAGACAAATTCGTACCTCGTACTGTATCCATTGTACTGAGCATAGAAGACAGTGGATTATGTAAGGACATCAATGAACATACCACACCACCATCTAAGGTACATAAGTAGGTAATAACAATATTCTTTTATTTCTAAGTGTTGAACATTGAATGTGTGTTTAGCACAATGTTTTATTTATCTAAACATACATACGTGATACGTTGGTGACTACGAAATGCACCATCAAACATAAACTTTCATACATTTAATAAAGTCATTGAACCTAATAATTGTTGTATTCATTGAAGTGTTTAAGGGAGAGGCCAATTAGAATTTATTTTGTGGATGGATGTAATGGATCATGGAATATACATAATATAGAAGATTTACTTAAATTCTTTTTTTTTTCAGGTGTCAGGCTCAACTTCATTATTGAGGAAAAGTATAAACTCTCATGCGCTTACAGCAAGAATTAGCAAGCAGTACATACATAATCCATGATGAATTCCACAGGAATACATTAAATTTCACTAATCCTTACAATATATTTTCCAATTTCTTTTTGCCCCATGTGTAAATATTTCATAAATGTGAATAAAGGCTATTGTCAGTTATTGTTTGCTTTGTTTTCCATAATTTATTTCGCTCTATTTACTGAACCTACTGAAAATACATACATAATATCACTGTTTCTCTGAAGAGTTGGGCAGAGGTTTGCCTGTACACACACATTTCACCAGTTATGTTTAAGTCCCATGTAATAGGGGACGAGCCTATTGCCATCAACCGGGCACTACTAAGAAATTCCAGGTGGAAAAACCCAATAACACTATGCCCAACCCAGGCATCGAACCCAGGACCTCATACTCAGCAGTAGCTCTTGCGACCCCTAGACCAAAGAGACATAATTTTATTAAATTGTTGTGTTAATGAAAAAAAAAACTTCAATTCTTAAATATTTCATAATAAGTTATTTTTATTTGTAGTTTACACTGTTATCATTATCAATACAAAATAGGAACATACATTTATATTACTGTCATTCAAGACTCAACAGTTTTCTAAAACAACAATTATATTTCAAGAACTATCTTCAGTTTCTAAGTAGCAACGCAGCAGGTGCCTTCATTCATGCTGCCTTCATGTCTTCGTAGGTGAAACTTCCCAGGAACTCTACAGTTTTAAAACAAAATCATATTATTTTCTGCTCAAATAAAGTACTTAAACATTATGGGGTTTATTTATAAACGTTACTTAAAGTTAAGTAATGATTAGCAACTGTATAACCATACATTTTTGACATTTGAACGTCATTTAACTTTAAGCAATGTTTATAAATAAACCCTGTGGCAAAGTAAAGTAGGCATTCATTGGGCCCATGGCTGGACAAAAGCCATTAGCCTAGTTATTGCTGCTGTTTGTATAATTTCTTCTTTACTTAGGGCTGATTTTTCAATGTCCAGATATTTTGTAATACTAAATTATGTAAACATTAGTTAGGTATACATAAAATATAATTATGATGTAGAAAGTTCGGCCAAGGAAATAAATATTCATAATTTTATTATAAAGTAAGTTGCCTCACTTGATTCTTAACTATGTGACTAAAAGCTTACATTTTCATTCACAGCATTTTTGCCATCTAGCCATCCAACTTCTTTGTTAGGAAATTAAGAAGATTCATGTTGGGTAGTGTTCCATTCATGTATTTTCAGCTCTAGCACCGTCTGTGAAAATATTATGAATATGTTTTGTAGTTAGGTTATTGGTTACTATAGTTTATTTCAGCATGTAGGTACTTAAGTATGTACAAAAATATCAATTAACAATTTCAGTTAGAATGTGAGGTTGACGGACGTAGGGACTCACGTTATTCCTATTTCTATTGGGTTACTTACTTGTAGTGATAATCTCGACGTATTTTTCGCTATTGAGCAAAACAGTATTGATTTAATGAGAGAATTTTCCAGTTCATCCGGCTTACACAAGCCACAAGAAAAATGTTCCAAAACTGCCTAACTTAGGCCCACGTTTCTTAAAGGATATTAAATTAAAATTTGTAAATATAATACAATTTTGTGTTGTTCTCAGTGTTGCCATTTTTTTCCCCCGAGTGCTATAAAAAGAAATAAGATGAGACATTTTTTTTAATCCGTTCAACCGATTTTGACTTCTATTGCGTTGGTGACATGACAAATGGCAGCTTCAGTAAACACTTGGTATTGTAACCACTTTTTTGCTTGTTCAACCGAACACGAAACGGTTTATTTAAATGATGTATAATCTTATTTCAAATAGAGTATAGTTTAGTCACAATTTTTTTAATTTTATTTTTCTGTTACTGACATTCGGTCGCTGTTTTGGAGGTCCACTTGAAAATTTGAGAATGAAAATAAAACAAAAGGTCAAAGTATTTTTTTAAACATCATCCAACTTAATCTACAATAATTAATGAAAAAGTTAGTGAAGATGTTTGAATGTTTGTTAGATCTATACATAACTTAGGCATAACGGCAGATTTTTTTTACCCCGGTAGTATTTTCCCGTGAAATATTTTTTAGAAATGACGTCGTTTTGCGATCACTACTCGGGCGGAGCCTCTGATTGGTTTCAACATATTCATCATGGTGAACAGTTTTGCCAAAGCAGCGTTCGAATCTGCAGTGGTTTCGGCATTTGAAAGAAATACATCGTAAAATCACTGACACAGGTTTTAGACAAACAATAAAACATGCCATTATCTTGTTATTTTAATATTTTCTCGAGTCAGTTTTAGTAATTGATTGTATTGTTTTCTACAAATTGAATTAAACTAACCACTAGACAAAACCACCAGCCACTAAAAGCAACCCGCAATTTCAAGCAATTTCTTCGCCAGTAGGGGTGTCCAAACCCCCAGGTTTAGTGGAAATCCCACTAAGTTGACAACACTGCTTTTCTACGATTTTGTCATTGGCCACAGATAAAAAAAACCGGGGAACGGAAACGTTTTGTTACGCATTTCAATTATGGTAGTTTTTGATAGAAAGGGTTTTAAAAAATGGTTTTAAATTTTTCGGCAATCATTGTACATTTTCATCTATAAGCACTAGTAGAGCATCAGTTATAATTAAAATTAAATTAAATTAAAGCACAATAATTTGGAAATTAATCATGCCTATATGGTGGAACAAAACATATAAATTAAAGACGTATAGCCGTTTTATAAGAACAACCCTATTCAATTTCGGTCGATTGGTAAAAAATGTTTATCGTAATTCCAATTATGGCATGCGATTTAAATTGGACTTGGTTTCGATTCGGAATTGATATCAAAAATAAAATGTGTTGCGCAATTAGGCTGCAGGTCTCCCAGGCAGTGGATGGCCCTCTTGGCAAGAACGCAGTATCGAGACTGAGTATGTTTTCAAGGTGAAATGAATATAGTCCAATTATAAGACTTTTGTAGAGGAGATGATTCCTTGAGCGCTTCCAGACCAGATCTTCAGGAATGTGTCAGAAGTCCCCTTTTACATCCGAGTCTGAGGTGTTCTTTTTTACATCATCTGTTTTTTCTGTTCTTTACAGATAATTTCAAATTCAGTGATCGAAAAGGCCAGTACCTACCAAAAACCTCTTTAATGAATTCTGAGAGCGTTTCAATTATTATTATAAATGTAAGTTAGGATACAAATAACAGTAAACAATTATAATTGTGTTACGAGGCCAACCTGCAAGCTCAGCACATCGTACCGTCAAAGTGACCGATCGTATTACGATACCGCGCTTCCCACGTAACCGACTCTTGTCATCGCCTTTTCTTTACCTAACTTCGGTGGGAACGGACACTGATACATTAAACCTAATTATTAAGGAATCTATTTTTATAATTTCTATGTGAAACTTTTAAACTTTCAATTATATTTCGTAACCTAAAAAGGACTTACTTATTGGAGTTTCCCGACACACGCCCGACACATATCTGGCGCAGTCGGTGCTCGTTACAGACTTAAGGTGTGGTGATGTGAAATACCTAAAAATCAGGAAAACGCCGCATCAACCGTCTGGACGAAGAACCTATTAGGAGCCTGTCGAGGAAGCTGTTGCTACAGAGATTGGGATATCCAAAAATCGATGAAACAACGCTCACAAGCAATGCTACTCATGTAAGTACATAAGTCCTATTATTGGTTGTTATATTTTTAACGCAAGGTACTATAATTATCCAAAAATTTTCACCCACGTAGTAATAGGTACCTTAGGCTTAGTACGCGGAACCAACTCCGCATTGCGAGAAGTGACTCCTTTCGTAATTTAGAAGATATTTTAGAAACCATGCCGGAGTCGAGTAGTAGTTCTACATTCGATATGAATCAGATAGATCTAACAGATAAGATTTATAAATCACTTAGACTAGTTCCGGAATTTGACGGAAATCCTAATGTTTTAACTAGATTTTTGAACTTGTGTGATCAGTTAGTGCTCACTTATATCAGCCCAGGACAACAGCTTTCGAATCTATCTTTGATCAACGGAATTTTAAACAAGATTACTGGTAAAGCTGCACGTACTTTGGCAACTAACGGAATTCCAAATGATTGGAATGGTATAAGATCAACTTTAATTAATACATTTTCAGATCACAGAGATGAATCGTCGTTGTATACTGATCTTTCTGTCTTAGTTCAGGGAACCGTTATTAAAAGTTCAACACTTATTATGCACAATTATGACGTACATCGAATTACACGAATCTATAAAAACTACCATAGAATCCAAACGAACTCTTTATAAAAAACTAGCTTTACAGAGCTTTTTGAAAGGTTTAGAGGAACCACTGGGTTCTAGGATAAGATGTATGAGACCTTCAACCCTTGAAATTGCTCTTGAATATGCTCAAGACGAATTAAATATATTATATCTACAGAAAAGGAATAAAACTGTACCATCAAAAGGAAAACTCCAAAATTTTGAGCAGGTTAATCCTTTTACTTCTTGGTCATACCCTAATTTTCGCTCCGTTAGGCCAGAAAATCAAAATTCAACATTTCAAGGATACCCGAGATCTCAAATCCAACCTTTAGTATTTCAATGTCCACCACAATATCATGCACGACCAGCAGCCTAATTGCGCAACACATTTTATTTTTGATATCAATTCCGAATCGAAACCAAGTCCAATTTAAATCGCATGCCATAATTGGAATTACGATAAACATTTTTTACCAATCGACCGAAATTGAATAGGGTTGTTCTTATAAAACGGCTATACGTCTTTAATTTATATGTTTTGTTCCACCCTAGAGGCATGATTAATTTCCAAATTATTGTGCTTTAATTTTATTTTGTTTTAATTATAACTGATGCTCTACTAGTGCTTATAGATGAAAATGTACAATGATTGCCGAAAAATTTAAAACCATTTTTTAAAACACTTTCTATCAAAAACTACCATAATTGAAATGCGTAACAAAACGTTTCCTTTCCCCGGTTTTTTTATCTGTGGCCAATGACAAAATCGTAGAAAAGCAGTGCTGTCAACTTAGTGGGATTTCCACTAAACCTGGGGGTTTGGACACCCCTACTGGCGAAGAAATTGCTTGAAATTGCGGGTTGCTTTTAGTGGCTGGTGGTTTTGTCTAGTGGTTAGTTTAATTCAATTTGTAGAAAACAATACAATCAATTACTAAAACTGACTCGAGAAAATATTAAAATAACAAGATAATGGCATGTTTTATTGTTTGTCTAAAACCTGTGTCAGTGATTTTACGATGTATTTCTTTCAAATGCCGAAACCACTGCAGATTAGAACGCTGTTTTGGCAAAACTGTTCACCATGATGAATATGTTGAAACCAATCAGAGGCTCCGCCCGAGTAGTGATCGCAAAACGACGTCATTTCTAAAAAATATTTCACGGGAAAATACTACCGGGGTAAAAAAAATCTGCCGTTATGCCTAAGTTATGTATAGATCTAACAAACATTCAAACATCTTCACTAACTTTTTCATTAATTATTGTAGATTAAGTTGGATGATGTTTAAAAAAATACTTTGACCTTTTGTTTTATTTTCATTCTCAAATTTTCAAATGGACCTCCAAAACAGCGACCGAATGTCAGTAACAGAAAAATAAAATTAAAAAAATTGTGACTAAACTATACTCTATTTGAAATAAGATTATACATTTAAATAAACCGTTTCGTGTTCGGTTGAACATTAAAAGCAAAAAAGTGGTTACAATACCAAGTGTTTACTGAAGCTGCCATTTGTCATGTCACCAACGCAATAGAAGTCAAAATCGGTTGAACGGATTATAAAAAATGTCTCATCTTATTTCTTTTTATAGCACTCGGGGAAAAAAAATGGCAACACTGAGAACAACACAAAATTGTATTAAATTTACACATTTTAATTTAATATCCTATACGAAACGTGGGCCTATGTTAGGCAGTTTTGGAACATTTTTCTTGTGGCTTGTGTAAGCCGGATGAACTGGAAAATTCTCTCATTAAATCAATACTGTTTTGCTCAATAGCGAAAAATACGTCGAGATTATCACTACAAGTAAGTAACCCATTATAAATATGAATAACGTGAGTCCCTACGTCCGTCAACCTCACATTCTAACTGAAATTGTTAATTGATATTTTTGTACATAAGTACCTACATGCTGAAATAAACTATAGTAACCACTAACCTAACTACAAAACATATTCATAATATTTTCACAGATGGTGCTAGAGCTGAAAATACATGAATGGAACACTACCCAACATGAATCTTCTTAATTTCCTAACAAAGAAGTTGGATGGCTAGATGGCAAAAATGCTGTGAATGAAAATGTAAGCTTTTAGTCACATAGTTAAGAATCAAGTGAGGCAACTTACTTTATAATAAACGTATGAATATTTATTTCCTTGGCCGAACTTTCTACATCATAATTATATTTTATGTATACCTAACTAATGTTTACATAATTTAGTATTACAAAATATCTGGACATTGAAAAATCAGCCCTAAGTAAAGAAGAAATTATACAAACAGCAGCAATAACTAGGCTAATGGCTTTTGTCCAGCCATGGGCCCAATGAATGCCTACTTTACTTTGCCACAGGGTTTATTTATAAACATTGCTTAAAGTTAAATGACGTTCAAATGTCAAAAATGTATGGTTATACAGTTGCTAATCATTACTTAACTTTAAGTAACGTTTATAAATAAACCCCATAATGTTTAAGTACTTTATTTGAGCAGAAAATAATATGATTTTGTTTTAAAACTGTAGAGTTCCTGGGAAGTTTCACCTACGAAGACATGAAGGCAGCATGAATGAAGGCACCTGCTGCGTTGCTACTTAGAAACTGAAGATAGTTCTTGAAATATAATTGTTGTTTTAGAAAACTGTTGAGTCTTGAATGACAGTAATATAAATGTATGTTCCTATTTTGTTAATTGATAATGATAACAGTGTAAACTACAAATAAAAATAACTTATTATGAAATATTTAAGAATTGAATTATTTTTTTTCATTAACACAACAATTAATAAAATTATGTCTCTTTGGTCTAGGGGTCGCAAGAGCTACTGCTGAGTATGAGGTCCTGGGTTAGATGCCTGGGTTGGGCATAGTGTTATTGGGTTTTTCCACCTGGAATTTCTTAGTAGTGCCCGGTTGATGGCAATAGGCTCGTCCCCTATTACATGGGACTTAAACATAACTGGTGAAATGTGTGTGTCCAGGCAAACCTCTGCCCAACTCTTCAGAGAAACAGTGATATTATGTATGTATTTTCAGTAGGTTCAGTAAATAGAGCGAAATAAATTATGGAAAACAAAGCAAACAATAACTGACAACAATGACTGCCTTTATTCACATTTATGAAATATTTACACATGGGGCAAAAAGAAATTGGAAAATATATTGTAAGGATTAGTGAAATTTAATGTATTCCTGTGGAATTCATCATGGATTATGTATGTACTGCTTGCTAATTCTTGCTGTAAGCGCATGAGAGTTTATACTTTTCCTCAATAATGAAGTTGAGCCTGACACCTGAAAAAAAAAAGAATTTAAGTAAATCTTCTATATTATGTATATTCCATGATCCATTACATCCATCCACAAAATGACTAAAATGACTAATGATATTAGGTTCAATGACTTAATTAAATGTATGAAAGTTTATGTTTGATGGTGCATTTCGTAGTCACCAACATAACACGTATGTATGTTTAGATAAATAAAACATTGTGCTAAACACACATTCAATGTTCAACACTTAGAAATAAAAGAATATTGTTATTACTTATGTACCTTAGATGGAGGTGTGGTATGTTCATTGATGTCCTTACATAATCCACTGTCTTCTATGCTCAGTACAATGGATACAGTACGAGGTACGAATTTGTCTTTCAATAAAATACCTCGTTTCTGAAATTTCATAATATATATCTTTAGTAGGTTGTAACAGAAGAGAACTTGGTCAGTGGGTCGTCTTATGGGCGGATAATTTTCACAATATTATTAATTTATCGACCGCTTCGATATTATTTTAATATATCACTATTATTGATTTATCATTGAGGTTTTACACAAAAACACATTCACAATTTATTAAAACGATGTTCACTTACTTAATTTCGTAATAATTAAGGAGATTATACGAGTAAATCCCAAAAATATTACAAAGAAAATCAAATGCGAGGAGAACATTGCCTTCTATTATAACTGACAGAAGAAACAAATTACTCCTTGATTTTAAACCAATTCAGCGCTGTCAAAATGGTTACGTAATTCGAATTATAGCAAGAACTATCTTCAGTTTCTAAGTAGCAACGCAGCAGGTGCCTTCATTCATGCTGCCTTCATGTCTTCGTAGGTGAAACTTCCCAGGAACTCTACAGTTTTAAAACAAAATCATATTATTTTCTGCTCAAATAAAGTACTTAAACATTATGGGGTTTATTTATAAACGTTACTTAAAGTTAAGTAATGATTAGCAACTGTATAACCATACATTTTTGAAATTTGAACGTCATTTAACTTTAAGCAATGTTTATAAATAAACCCTGTGGCAAAGTAAAGTAGGCATTCATTGGGCCCATGGCTGGACAAAAGCCATTAGCCTAGTTATTGCTGCTGTTTGTATAATTTCTTCTTTACTTAGGGCTGATTTTTCAATGTCCAGATATTTTGTAATACTTACTAAATTATGTAAACATTAGTTAGGTATACATAAAATATAATTATGATGTAGAAAGTTCGGCCAAGGAAATAAATATTCATAATTTTATTATAAAGTAAGTTGCCTCACTTGATTCTTAACTATGTGACTAAAAGCTTACATTTTCATTCACAGCATTTTTTCTAGCCATCCAACTTCTTTGTTAGGAAATTAAGAAGATTCATGTTGGGTAGTGTTCCATTCATGTATTTTCAGCTCTAGCACCGTCTGTGAAAATATTATGAATATGTTTTGTAGTTAGGTTAGTGGTTACTATAGTTTATTTCAGCATGTAGGTACTTATGTACAAAAATATCAATTAACAATTTCAGTTAGAATGTGAGGTTGACGGACGTAGGGACTCACGTTATTCCTATTTCTATTGGGTTACTTACTTGTAGTGATAATCTCGACGTATTTTTCGCTATTGAGCAAAACAGTATTGATTTAATGAGAGAATTTTCCAGTTCATCCGGCTTACACAAGCCACAAGAAAAATGTTCCAAAACTGCCTAACTTAGGCCCACGTTTCGTCGATATTTTAAATTAAAATTTGTAAATATAATACAATTTTGTGTTGTTCTCAGTGTTGCCATTTTTTTTCCCCGAGTGCTATAAAAAGAAATAAGATGAGACATTTTTTTTAATCCGTTCAACCGATTTTGACTTCTATTGCGTTGGTGACATGACAAATGGCAGCTTCAGTAAACACTTGGTATTGTAACCACTTTTTTGCTTTTAATGTTCAACCGAACACGAAACGGTTTATTTAAATGTATAATCTTATTTCAAATAGAGTATAGTTTAGTCACAATTTTTTTAATTTTATTTTTCTGTTACTGACATTCGGTCGCTGTTTTGGAGGTCCATTTGAAAATTTGAGAATGAAAATAAAACAAAAGGTCAAAGTATTTTTTTAAACATCATCCAACTTAATCTACAATAATTAATGAAAAAGTTAGTGAAGATGTTTGAATGTTTGTTAGATCTATACATAACTTAGGCATAACGGCAGATTTTTTTTACCCCGGTAGTATTTTCCCGTGAAATATTTTTTAGAAATGACGTCGTTTTGCGATCACTACTCGGGCGGAGCTCTGATTGGTTTCAACATATTCATCATGGTGAACAGTTTTGCCAAAACAGCGTTCGAATCTGCAGTGGTTTCGGCATTTGAAAGAAATACATCGTAAAATCACTGACACAGGTTTTAGACAAACAATAAAACATGCCATTATCTTGTTATTTTAATATTTTCTCGAGTCAGTTTTAGTAATTGATTGTATTGTTTTCTACAAATTGAATTAAACTAACCACTAGACAAAACCACCAGCCACTAAAAGCAACCCGCAATTTCAAGCAATTTCTTCGCCAGTAAGGGTGTCCAAACCCCCAGGTTTAGTGGAAATCCCACTAAGTTGACAACACTGCTTTTCTACGATTTTGTCATTGGCCACAGATAAAAAAAACCGGGGAAAGGAAACGTTTTGTTACGCATTTCAATTATGGTAGTTTTTGATAGAAAGTGTTTTAAAAAATGGTTTTAAATTTTTCGGCAATCATTGTACATTTTCATCTATAAGCACTAGTAGAGCATCAGTTATAATTAAAATAAAATTAAATTAAAGCACAATAATTTGGAAATTAATCATGCCTCTAGGGTGGAACAAAACATATAAATTAAAGACGTATAGCCGTTTTATAAGAACAACCCTATTCAATTTCGGTCGATTGGTAAAAAATGTTTATCGTAATTCCAATTATGGCATGCGATTTAAATTGGACTTGGTTTCGATTCGGAATTGATATCAAAAATAAAATGTGTTGCGCAATTAGGCTGCAGCTATCTAATTACGCAACACATTTTCAATACAAATTTGAGTGGAATTGATATCATTTAAACTGGAAATTGAAAAATTTGACAGCTTTCGTATTACGTAACTCTAAAATTTTTGATATCAACTGCAGTCTGAATGAGACGCTAGAGAGTGAACGATACGCGTCTAAAAAGGCTATAATTCGAATTACGTAACCATTTTGACAGCGCTGAATTGGTTTAAAATCAACGAGTAATTTGTTTCTTCTGTCAGTTATAATAGAAGGCAATGTACTCCTCGCATTTGATTTTCTTTGTAATATTTTTGGGATTTACTCGTATAATCTCCTTAATTATTACGAAATTAAGTAAGTGAACATCGTTTTAATAAATTGTGAATGTGTTTTTGTGTAAAACCTCAATGATAAATCAATAATAGTGATATATTAAAATAATATCGAAGCGGTCGATAAATTAATAATATTGTGAAAATTATCCGCCCATAAGACGACCCACTGACCAAGTTCTCTTCTGTTACAACCTACTAAAGATATATATTATGAAATTTCAGAAACGAGGTATTTTATTGAAAGACAAATTCGTACCTCGTACTGTATCCATTGTACTGAGCATAGAAGACAGTGGATTATGTAAGGACATCAATGAACATACCACACCTCCATCTAAGGTACATAAGTAATAACAATATTCTTTTATTTCTAAGTGTTGAACATTGAATGTGTGTTTAGCACAATGTTTTATTTATCTAAACATACATACGTGTTATGTTGGTGACTACGAAATGCACCATCAAACATAAACTTTCATACATTTAATTAAGTCATTGAACCTAATATCATTAGTCATTTTAGTCATTTTGTGGATGGATGTAATGGATCATGGAATATACATAATATAGAAGATTTACTTAAATTCTTTTTTTTTTCAGGTGTCAGGCTCAACTTCATTATTGAGGAAAAGTATAAACTCTCATGCGCTTACAGCAAGAATTAGCAAGCAGTACATACATAATCCATGATGAATTCCACAGGAATACATTAAATTTCACTAATCCTTACAATATATTTTCCAATTTCTTTTTGCCCCATGTGTAAATATTTCATAAATGTGAATAAAGGCAGTCATTGTTGTCAGTTATTGTTTGCTTTGTTTTCCATAATTTATTTCGCTCTATTTACTGAACCTACTGAAAATACATACATAATATCACTGTTTCTCTGAAGAGTTGGGCAGAGGTTTGCCTGGACACACACATTTCACCAGTTATGTTTAAGTCCCATGTAATAGGGGACGAGCCTATTGCCATCAACCGGGCACTACTAAGAAATTCCAGGTGGAAAAACCCAATAACACTATGCCCAACCCAGGCATCTAACCCAGGACCTCATACTCAGCAGTAGCTCTTGCGACCCCTAGACCAAAGAGACATAATTTTATTAATTGTTGTGTTAATGAAAAAAAATAATTCAATTCTTAAATATTTCATAATAAGTTATTTTTATTTGTAGTTTACACTGTTATCATTATCAATTAACAAAATAGGAACATACATTTATATTACTGTCATTCAAGACTCAACAGTTTTCTAAAACAACAATTATATTTCAAGAACTATCTTCAGTTTCTAAGTAGCAACGCAGCAGGTGCCTTCATTCATGCTGCCTTCATGTCTTCGTAGGTGAAACTTCCCAGGAACTCTACAGTTTTAAAACAAAATCATATTATTTTCTGCTCAAATAAAGTACTTAAACATTATGGGGTTTATTTATAAACGTTACTTAAAGTTAAGTAATGATTAGCAACTGTATAACCATACATTTTTGACATTTGAACGTCATTTAACTTTAAGCAATGTTTATAAATAAACCCTGTGGCAAAGTAAAGTAGGCATTCATTGGGCCCATGGCTGGACAAAAGCCATTAGCCTAGTTATTGCTGCTGTTTGTATAATTTCTTCTTTACTTAGGGCTGATTTTTCAATGTCCAGATATTTTGTAATACTAAATTATGTAAACATTAGTTAGGTATACATAAAATATAATTATGATGTAGAAAGTTCGGCCAAGGAAATAAATATTCATACGTTTATTATAAAGTAAGTTGCCTCACTTGATTCTTAACTATGTGACTAAAAGCTTACATTTTCATTCACAGCATTTTTGCCATCTAGCCATCCAACTTCTTTGTTAGGAAATTAAGAAGATTCATGTTGGGTAGTGTTCCATTCATGTATTTTCAGCTCTAGCACCATCTGTGAAAATATTATGAATATGTTTTGTAGTTAGGTTAGTGGTTACTATAGTTTATTTCAGCATGTAGGTACTTATGTACAAAAATATCAATTAACAATTTCAGTTAGAATGTGAGGTTGACGGACGTAGGGACTCACGTTATTCCTATTTATAATGGGTTACTTACTTGTAGTGATAATCTCGACGTATTTTTCGCTATTGAGCAAAACAGTATTGATTTAATGAGAGAATTTTCCAGTTCATCCGGCTTACACAAGCCACAAGAAAAATGTTCCAAAACTGCCTAACATAGGCCCACGTTTCGTATAGGATATTAAATTAAAATGTGTAAATTTAATACAATTTTGTGTTGTTCTCAGTGTTGCCATTTTTTTTCCCCGAGTGCTATAAAAAGAAATAAGATGAGACATTTTTTATAATCCGTTCAACCGATTTTGACTTCTATTGCGTTGGTGACATGACAAATGGCAGCTTCAGTAAACACTTGGTATTGTAACCACTTTTTTGCTTTTAATGTTCAACCGAACACGAAACGGTTTATTTAAATGTATAATCTTATTTCAAATAGAGTATAGTTTAGTCACAATTTTTTTAATTTTATTTTTCTGTTACTGACATTCGGTCGCTGTTTTGGAGGTCCATTTGAGAATGAAAATAAAACAAAAGGTCAAAGTATTTTTTTAAACATCATCCAACTTAATCTACAATAATTAATGAAAAAGTTAGTGAAGATGTTTGAATGTTTGTTAGATCTATACATAACTTAGGCATAACGGCAGATTTTTTTTACCCCGGTAGTATTTTCCCGTGAAATATTTTTTAGAAATGACGTCGTTTTGCGATCACTACTCGGGCGGAGCCTCTGATTGGTTTCAACATATTCATCATGGTGAACAGTTTTGCCAAAACAGCGTTCGAATCTGCAGTGGTTTCGGCATTTGAAAGAAATACATCGTAAAATCACTGACACAGGTTTTAGACAAACAATAAAACATGCCATTATCTTGTTATTTTAATATTTTCTCGAGTCAGTTTTAGTAATTGATTGTATTGTTTTCTACAAATTGAATTAAACTAACCACTAGACAAAACCACCAGCCACTAAAAGCAACCCGCAATTTCAAGCAATTTCTTCGCCAGTAGGGGTGTCCAAACCCCCAGGTTTAGTGGAAATCCCACTAAGTTGACAACACTGCTTTTCTACGATTTTGTCATTGGCCACAGATAAAAAAACCGGGGAAAGGAAACGTTTTGTTACGCATTTCAATTATGGTAGTTTTTGATAGAAAGTGTTTTAAAAAATGGTTTTAAATTTTTCGGCAATCATTGTACATTTTCATCTATAAGCACCAGTAGAGCATCAGTTATAATTAAAATAAAATTAAATTAAAGCACAATAATTTGGAAATTAATCATGCCTATATGGTGGAACAAAACATATAAATTAAAGACGTATAGCCGTTTTTTAAGAACAACCCTATTCAATTTCGGTCGATTGGTAAAAAATGTTTATCGTAATTCCAATTATGGCATGCGATTTAAATTGGACTTGGTTTCGATTCGGAATTGATATCAAAAATAAAATGTGTTGCGCAATTAGGCTGCAGTTCAGACAACATTATCCGAGACCTACAAAGACTCAACAAATATTCAGAGCACCCCCTACCAACATGCCAACTGGATTTCGAATCCCACTACCCCAAACTCCTCAGAATACGAGTAATTATGCAAAACCTATGAGTGGCATTAGTTACCCCGTCGCGCGTACTCTGCCACCCACGAACTACAATAGCGGACGCAATTTGGCACCGATTAATATTCCACAGGTCAAAGAAGCGAACTTCAACGAATCTTTTAACGATAATTATTGCTACTATGATTGCAATATCCAGAACACTGATGTTACTAATACAAATACAAACCCTAACATTTTTTTGACCGACCTTGAAGTTGACAACCAAACTTTTGATGTCCAAAACCAACAGAATACAAATTTTTACCCAACCTTAGAGAAAAATGCCCCCGAGTAGAACTAAATTTGCATAGCAAACGCCATTTACCTTATATTCAAATCAATGATCCACCAATAAAACTTTTAATCGACACTGGAGCAAATGAGTCTTTTATAAGCCCGGAAGCTTACGAAAAATTTTACCCGCATATTCAACTTAACTATGAACCTTTTTTGGTCACAAATACCCACGTGACTACCCAAAATTATTACTCGTTAACTGTGCCCTGTTTCGATGAAGTTAACGATAAAATCCCGATAAGATTATTCCTATATAGATTTCATAATTTCTTTGATGGGTTGATAGGTTGCGAACAATTAAAAAAATGGAACGCAAAAATCGACCTTGTTACGTACACGTTAGAGACCAAATTCTCAAAAATTCCCATAATTTTATATAATCCTGAATGCCTAAACTCTTGCCAATTTACTATTCCTGCACAAACTACTCAGTTAATCAATGTGCCTATTGCGCAGGGAGACATTTACATTGAAGAACAATCAATTTCTGATTGCTATATCAGCGAATGCTTATCATCCGCTGAAAATAATCATACTAATGTACAAATTTCAAATCCGACGGATAGAGACATCGTAATTTCTCTAACAAAACCTATATTCGCACATATTTTTAACGAACAAACAATGCCAGTAACTCGAGTATTAGACACGACCGTGAATATTGATATGCGAACTCAGCAAGTCTTATCGCACTTGCGCATAGAACATTTGAACGCAGAAGAGACAGCCAATTTAATTAATCTTTGCAAAGAATATGCCGACGTATTTTATCTCGAAAATGAACCATTAACCTTTACTAACGAAATCAAACATCATATCAGAACCGTAGACGATAGGCCGGTATACAGTAAAAGCTACAGATACCCTTACGTTCATAAGAAAGAGGTACAAAACCAAATAAATTCGATGCTACACCAAGGTATTATTCAACCATCTTCATCGCCTTGGAACGCCCCAATATGGATAGTACCAAAAAAAAGTGACGCGTCTGGCAAGGTTAAGTGGCGCTTAGTCATTGACTTTCGCCAACTCAATGCAAAAACGATTAATGATAAATATCCGATCCCGAACATTAATGATATTCTAGACAAGTTAGGCAGATGTTTATACTTTTCGACATTAGATTTAAAATCTGGATTTTTACAAATTCAGTTAAATCCGTCTGATATTCCGAAAACGGCATTTAGTGTTGAACAAGGTCATTTTGAATATGTTAGAATGCCCATGGGATTAAAAAACTCTCCGGCTACTTTTCAACGAGTGATGGACAATGTCCTTCGTGGATTACCAAATTGTACCACATACATGGATGATATTTTGGTATTTTCGACGTCCTTGCAAGAACATATAGTTAATTTACGTGCCATTTTTGACCGTCTTAGAAATTCAAATTTAAAAATTCAGATGGATAAGTCGGAATTTCTCAAACATGAAACGCCCTATCTTGGTCATATAATTACTACAGATGGTGTGAAACCAAACCCGGATAAAATATCAGCTGTTGTAAATTATCCGATTCCGAAAACTCCTAAGCAGATCAAAGCATTCTTAGGTTTACTTGGTTATTACAGACGTTTTATACCGAATTTCGCACGTGTCACTAAACCCTTTACGTCATGTCTTAAAAAAGGCGCTAAAATAAATTTGACTCCAGAGTACCTGACCTGCTTTGAACACTGTAAAACTCTTCTTACAAATGACCCTATTCTAACATATCCAGATTTTAGCAAAGAATTTATGTTAACCACAGACGCCTCAAACGTGGCATTGGGAGCAATACTTTCTCAGGGACCCATCGGTTCTGACAAACCCATAGCCTACGCGTCTAGAACTCTAAACGATAGTGAAATTAATTACTCTACGATCGAGAAAGAGCTACTCGCAATAGTCTGGGCTACAAAATATTTCAGGCCTTACCTTTTCGGCAGAGAATTTAAAATAATAACTGATCACAAACGCTTAATCTGGCTTATGAACCTTAAAGAACCAGGTTCACGCCTCACGAGATGGAGACTGAGGTTAGCAGAATATGATTATACTATTGTTCATAAAAAAGGAAAAATCAATACTAATGCGGATGCTCTGTCTCGTATTCAAATTAACCAAAATGAAACTACATCCTTGTTCGTTAATCACTCTGATACATCTTCTACATTAACTGCTGAAGGTAATAGCCCAATACAATCATCATCCACGCTCACTGCTATCCCAATATATTCGTCATCAACTCTCACGGCTAACTCAGTTATTGATGGAGGATCGAATGACCCACAGAATCAAGAAAGTACAGCCTCCCCACATATTTCTACCATACACACGAACCTAGAAAACCCTGTTCTGGAAATTCCAATATCGGATGAACCTTTAAATAAATATAAGAGGCAGTTAGTCATTAATATAATAAATGGTAACCCAAAAAATAGACCAACGATAACTCAACCTTTTCAGTCCTTTCAGAAAACTACTGTAGACATTAACGAACATAGCATTGAAGGAAGTCTTATAAACGTTATAAAGTCTCACGTCGATACAAAACTCCGGACAGCGATCCTTGTAAATCCTATCGAAAAAATGTTGAGTATTATACCGATTTTACAGCAAACTTTCGAAAATTCATCTATAAACTTAGTTTTAGTCAAATAAGAAGTACTTAACGTTGACGATCAGTTAAATCAATCAGAAATAATACAAAAATACCACGAAGGCAAGACTAATCATCGCGGAATCAACGAAACCTATCTTTCGCTGTCACAACGTTACTTTTGGCCGAAAATTAAAATAGATATTACTAAATTTATAAACGAATGCAATATATGTAGATGTGCGAAATATGATCGAAATCCGATACGCCCGCAGTTCAGAGTTGTACCTCCACCAACTCAACCGTTCCAATTAGCACACGCAGACGTTCTGACTGTTGACCTGTGACCATGACAAATACTTAACCATTATAGACTCATTCTCTAAATACGCTCAGGCGTATCTTTTACCCGATTGTACTGCACCCAATATATTAAAAGCCCTTTTAACTTATAGTACTCATTACGGCTTTCCTTTAAATCTAACTACGGATCAAGGTACCGAATTTAGAAATCAAGTAGTGTCAGAATTTCTCCGTTTGCACAAAATAGAACACCATATGACTAGTGCCTATGCACCAAACGAAAACGGCATAATAGAACGTTTCCACAGCACGCTTTTAGAACACTTACGATTATTTAAAATTCTACATAAAAACGAACCTATTCGAAATCTTATACCGTACGCATTAATCGCCTATAATAGCTCTATCCACAGTTTAACTAAGTGTAGACCATTTGATGTAATTTCTGGACATTTCGATCCTCGGAATCCTATTGATTTAAACATGACAGACCGATATCTTCAAACTTATATTCAAGAACATCGTAGTCGAATGGAAACGGTATATAAAATTATTCACGATTCTGTATTATCCGATCGTATAGGTATAATGACTCGGCGTAATGCTGATAGGGAACCCGTTTTAGATTGTGAACAAAATCAAGTCATACATATACGAAATCCAATGGCAAGTAGACAAAAATTGGCACCTCGGTTTATTCAGGACAAAGTAGTTAAGAATTTACCTGTACATATATACACGGCAAAAAGTCGTGGTCCGGTTGCAAAATCACGGTTAAAAAGACCACCGAAGAAATGACATTCTTCATATGATTGTTACAGGTACTTCTTATCGCTGCCGGTTTTCCTAGCTGGTGCTCAAGACATACGTTTTGACAGCTTAGACAATGGACCGGCTAATACTACCATTTAATCTCGGTGCTACCAAAATTATTTCTCACTTCCACACATTCTTACAAGACATTGACCTTAAAGAAATTGAGTCACATGTAAACACTATCAAATCCCAACTCGCTGTCGCTACACATAAACTATCACATAGGGACAGCTCTCTCTTCAACCTTCAGATTAAACATTTATACGTAAAGTTAGATAGAGTTTCAGTGCAGTTAGATACATTTAGGCCAACCAGAGTTAAGAGAGGCCTGATCAACCCAATAGGCACAATCATCAAAAGTATTTCTGGAAATTTAGACAACGATGATGCTCTGAAATTTGAAAATGCATTACGCATCTTAAATAAAAATGATCAAACTTTGTCACAATCATTTAATAAACATATTTCTTTATATAAAGATATGACGATTCAGCAAAACCAGATAATCCGCAATCTTTCGATTAATCAGAGAAAATTGGAAAAAGCTCTTTCTTATGTCATGAATATGACTAATAATGATAATGAGCAAATAATTCATTACGCTCATCTTGTGCAACTTTTCGCGATTCTGACCGAAAATGTACAAGAACTACTGAGTGAAATTAATAGAATAGAAAATATATTAGCCTTTAGTCGAGATAAATCAGTTCATCATTCTATACTTTCTGTCAAAGATCTTAAAAATATGATAAGCCAACTAAAAAATATCTATAGTTCCGACGAGATAATTGATCTGAATATTAGAAATTATTACGAGATTCTTAACTTAGCTTCATTTTTTACCGAGTCCACAGTTGTAGTAGTCATAAAGTTTCCCATTACATTTACTACTGAGTATCAATTATATGAATTGTGCCCCGTTCCAAACAAGAATAGCGTAATTATAGTACCACCTGCACCTTATATAGCATCCAATTCTCAGGAATTTGTGTATATAGAGGCTGAATTCCCGAAGGTCAGTACCTGGCACCTATGCGAGCAGAGAATCGTCCACCAAATTATGTCAAAAACAGACTGTATTCAAAAACTAATACAATCTCAGGAGATAGATGTAACGTGCATAACCACGCCTATCTCTCTGACTAAGGAAGCTATGATCGAGCTAGACAGCTACCATTACATAATGGCTTTCCCCAACAGTACAAAAGTCAAACTATCCTGTGGCAAAGAACGATATCAGATGTTACAAGGAAACTTTTTGGTCACCGTTCCTCAAGGTTGCAAGATAAAAACCCCAGAGATCAGTATAATCAATTTGGATAACAAATTAGTCGGGCAACCAATAGAAATCATGGCTCTACCGCACTATGAGATATTAACGAAAACACGCAGTTTTCATTTGCAGACTACAGATTTAAGCAGTCTTCGTGAAATTCAGGACCAAATTTATTTATTTATTTATTTATTTATTTATTCACATACAACTATCAAATTACCATGCAAGATGAAATACAAGTTAAATCATTAGACACGATTGGAATGTACCATACCACAATTCCATTTTATACACTCCTACTATGCGGTGCAGCCGCACTCAGCATCTTATATATTATTCGTCACCGCCGTCGAGCTGCGAAAGTAAATATTACGACTCAAACAGCTAATACCGAGTTGACAGAAGATGATAAAAGAGCCGCAACTTTTGGAGTCAAGGTCACCAAATAGTTGCTTATCTGGCAAGGGAGATGTTACGAGGCCAACCTGCAAGCTCAGCACATCGTACCGTCAAAGTGACCGATCGTTTTACGATACCGCGCTTCCCACGTAACCGACTATTGTCATCGCCTTTTCTTTACCTAACTTCGGTGGGAACGGACACTGATACATTAAACCTAATTATTAAGGAATCTATTTTTATAATTTCTATGTGAAACTTTTAAACTTTCAATTATATTTCGTAACCTAAAAAGGACTTACTTATTGGAGTTTCCCGACACACGCCCCACACATATCTATTGTCTATAAAATACAATATTTGAGCTAAACATATTGATAAAAATAATTTAAATTATACAGGGTTACAGGGAAAGTCGTACTGAATATTAAAGGATGTTATTATTGAGGTCATTTCCGATGAATTTCATTCTGAAATAAAATGTCCGAAACTTAACCGTTACGGAGATATTAAATTTTAAAGATTATTTTTAAAAATCCTTTATTTTTGGCTTTTAGTCGTTTTCTTTGGGATTAGAGCTCCTAGAGTCGGTTTTTTTGATGTATCTAGTTAGAGGACATTTCCATTAATAAAAATGATCAACAGAAACTGAACCTACTACTAACAGCTTAAAAAACTGCTCCACAACGGTTAGCATTATGAATTTTCTAATAGCGTGTTCTTAACTTTAACAGGCTTTTAATTTAAAAAAATGTATGGAACTTATTCTGCAAATAATTTTATAAAGTTCTACGTCTCTTTAGCTATTCAAAAAGGTATAACACTTGCTATTAAATAATACACACCTGCATAACTGTATGGGGAAATTCAACAGATGCCCAGAGGGCATTCATAGCCCAAAAAAAGTGTGTAAGGTCAATTTACAATCTTAAGTGGACAGACTCTTGTAAACCTGGGGCCCAAGTCTGCTATTTTTAAAAAATCGTCATTCCAACACAATCCCATTGTCATTTTGCTAAAAGTTCATAATCTGCTAAATTCATAATGGTCGATCATTGGTTTATCATTGGTTGATCATTGTATTCCACAAACACGATACTCGTAACGAATTAAAAGAAATGACTGCACAATGACGTTCTCATGGTAGGTCATTGATCAAAGGAACTGTCAAAATTTTAGCAGATTATTGCATAAGTCAGTCATTCATTTTTCGATATGTACGAGATTACCAATAGATGCCATTTCTTTCAATGGAGTGTCAGTGGCTGACCATTGGAAAGTCATAATGACGCCAATATGTTAGTAGATTACCAAACTTGTCAAAATCAGCAATTATGAAATCAATGATAGACCATTCTGACACTATTGTAATAGCAGACTTGAGGCCCTGTATTTATTAAGCAAAAGCTACTTACCCTCCCGTCTTTATATGTGTTTGAAACCTGCAAATTTGTAAGAAACAATTGGTCGCTTTTTGAAAAAGATGAAAAGGCTATGTCAAAGAGGAAAATAGTACAAAAGCCACTAGTAGTCCCGCGTAATAGACTCAAAGTTTGCAGCAAAAATTGTTATACCATGGCGGTGAAAATATATAACCACTTAGCCAAAGAATTTAGAAGTGCTACAGATTTGGAATTTAATAGAAAGCTATATAACTGGTTGTGTGAGAGATGTTTTTATTCCATCAATGAATATTTTGAGTGTAAAATGTAAAATTGATTATTATTTCATTTATTTAATATTATAATTATTAAGACATCTACTTATTGACATTACTTAAATAATTTTGAAACATGTTTATTATTCCGGCTATTTTTTATTGAAATGACATCATTATTATTGATTGCTATTTTTAATGTAAATTATTATTAGTGAATAGAATTGTATTTAATTTTAATTTTATTAATTGTACTGTAATCTAAATTTAAATTATGAAACTATTTTTATATTATTGCTAACTACTAATGTGTACTGCATGTTATATCTTAACCAAAATGTAAAATCTAAATATTTGCACGGCTGAAACGCCGAATATAGTGAAACCCATAGATATTAAGAACTTGTTAGCTACCTATATTCTTGCAAATAAATCTATCATTCATTCATTCATTCATATTAAATAGGCAAAACATTGCCCAAATAACAGTTAAGTTAGGAGAGGGTACATTTTTAGTTTGAGGTAAAAGTAGCTAAAATACGTAAAAAAAAGACAAACATTTTAGCAATATTTTTATAATTCATGTTCTACATGGCCGCCGCTATTTCTTACACAAAGTCTCATTCTTTTTCTTAAATTAATTTTCGTTCGTAGGTTCCGCCTCATTTCCTCAGCCGCATCAATAATTTTTTGTCTTAGAATATCGACATTTGCGATCGGTGTCATTTGGTCGTATACTAGGCTTTTCATATGACCCCACACATAAAAATCCATCGGCGTTAAATCGGGGCTCCTCGCCGGCCATGCTATGGGTCCGCCTCTTCCAATCCATTGGTTTGGGTAATTCTCGTCCAACCATGCTCGAACACTTCTTCTGTAGTGCGCTGGGCAGCCATCATGTTGAAAGAACATGTCTCGTCTCAATGCAATAGGCAAGTCTTGCATTAAAGAGGGTAAATCCTCCCTCAAAAAGTTTTCATATGTCTCGCCATTCAAGTTATCGGGCAGGAAGTATGGTCCTATCAAGTTATTTGATATTATACCCATCCACACATTAAGACTGAATCTCCTTTGTGACCCTTTTGGTCTTTTTTTCTTGGGGTTACCTTGCGCTTTGGGAGCCCAATAATGGGTGTTATGATAGTTTGTGATGCCGTCTTTGTCAAATTTCGACTCATCTGTGCACATGATTTTCTTTAAAAAATCCGGATCTTCATTATCGGCATTGAGCATAAATCTGCAGAAGTCTAGTCGTCTCAATGGATCCCCTTCTTCAATTACTTGCACTGGCGTGTAATGGTAAGGGTATTGCCCAGAACTGTGCATTACGAACCAGACTTTCAACTGGGAAATACCAAGCCGTCGAGCGACAACGTTTGTTGAGGTGGTTGGGTCGGCTTCAAAGAGACGTCGTATTTCATTATCTTCGTCGTCGTCATCAAGAACACGAGGTCGTCCCATGTCAGTCCGACGTACTAGCACAGAACCAGTTTCTCGTAGTCTTCGATAAACTCTGTCAAATACGCCAATATCAGGTACTTGGCGAGTAGGATACCTTAGCATGTATTCATTGCGTGCACGCAACGACACTCCTTCGCAAAATCCATAACACATTAGGATGTCAGCATATTCCTCGTTGGTAAATGTTGCCATGTTCAAAACATAAATCAAAGTCCAGTTACAAGCCACGTCACACAGTTAGAAGATGAAACAGTCCAAAAATCCAAGCCAAGTCGCGTTTTTACAAAAAAAAATCGGAGGGCACTGATAACACATCTACCATGGAAGAATCGCATGAGCAGACTAAACAAACACCACATTGACTTATAAAACATATGGACTTGGCATACCTACAAAAAAAACGTGCCATACCTACACTTTACTGAGAGGATAAAATGGCGTCTTCTAGGGCAGCCCTTATCGATATTTCTATGTTATAATATCGATAAAAGATTGTGAGAATGTTTTCATAATGTCACAGTACAATATTTACGGGTAAAAATACCTACTCCAAGTTTTCTAACATATGCCTTTCATTTGTTTGTTTTTAATTTAATTGCTTCGTCATTCTTTCGCAGCTAAACCATAGAACTTATTTTGATGTTTCCCATTGTGATAGGTTGAAACCTGGAGGACAGATATATACTTACTGCTTTTATCGACCTAGTATTCTGTAACTGATTTCACTCCATTGTATACTATAAGCAACAAGTTCATCTCGTTGCCGATATATCTATGTACATATATACACAGTATACATATAGCTCATGGGAAGCGTGCGATGACGATGATGCGAGTTTCAAGCTTTTTGTTCACCCAAAAAGTACACATATATACACAGTATACATATAGGTCTTGGAAAACGTCCGGTGAAGATGACGGGACTTCCATGATTTTTGCTCACCCAAAAAGTGCTCAACGCGCCTAAAGTTTTCACTTCAAAAAAACTATCGGGCAGTTGCCCGGCTGACACGACACCCGTCTGGTCGGAGGGTCCTCCCTTTTCTATAGAGGATGAATGAAATTTACACCCTGTTCCTCATACCTCTAAAAGGTGGCTCCGTCAATGGCCCGCAGATGGTAATTTTTAAATGAAATATTGTAATTTATATTATTATTATTTTATCTTTGTGTATCTCATTTTAATCAACATACAGATTTAAATTTCACGGATAACCAGTGAAAAAGAAATTTTGAAAATTGGCGGAGTCATCATAATTAATATTTTTGATGCTAAATTTCTAACAAGCAAATGATTGTGGGTTTTAATTAAAAGTCAACACTAATTATAATAAAGTTATATTAAAGAAATCAATCTCATTCAGTTCTGAACAATACAATTTTGTTCAGGTAATTTCTATGTGATATGCTTTCAGTAGATTTCTTCCCATAATATTTGTATCTCAAATTCATATATAACTCTTTTACATTGTGAGTTTGTCTGATTTTGATCATTCTCATTTAAAATGCCAGATATTGCCACATATTTGTTCAAATCGCAGGCTGTAAACAAGCAAAAAAATTATTAGTATTTTTATTGTTTCTTGATTTTATTAATAGAATTTTTAATTGATCTTAAGTCTTAAGACCACACTCAAACACATTCTTTACATCACTCTTTGCTACCAAACAAACAAATATTGCAAATGAGGACATCACCATCATTTTCAACACCAGCCACTAGAGAATCATGTTGGACAAATTTATAACATGTTACTTACCAATAAGGTTCGTGAAGGTAAAGCATCGTCACATAATGTTACTTTATTGAGTATCCGGTTGAAATATTATGATTATTCAAAGTGAAAAGAACAAAAATATGAACAGTTTATGTTAACATCTTTAAATTTTCCACACAATTGTTTTTTTCTTTTTTCGTTTATTAGCAGGCAACCTTGAAAGTAAAACATAAAACCAATAAAAAAAACATAAAATAGCATTATCGATAAATAAAATGCCTAAATGCACTACTCTATCCCTTCAATAACAAGAAAATGATTTCGTGAAGTAAAACTGTTGAAAATAATGGCAAAAGGGAAATTATGAATGCTTTACTGTTGAAGCTCTTAACGAATGCAGAATCTTTTGTTTATCGTCTAAATCTAAAGATATTTCAGCTGAAATTTGTGAACATACTGGTGCAATGTTATTTTCGGGTGATGTCCGCTTCTTTTGATGCCACATCCGATTATATTGCAATTGGGCATCTTGCTATTGATGATTTCCACCATAGGGCAGAGTTTAAACGCAATAACACAGCAAATAACTCCAAAATTCACAAATTTTAACCACAACTCAAGATCATTTGACAGTTGACGTACCCAACTTTGGTACCAAACAGCGAGAGGATAAAATGGCGAACCGGCCGCAAATGGGTATTTCAATGACTAGAAAATGTAGGGTTGCCATTATAGTAACTGTCAAAAACACTATGATCCTTTTTCACTTAGGCAAAATTATTGAAGTTAAAAAGAGATAGCAGTATTTTTTTGATTTTGGCGTCGATATGTCTCGTATTTGTATAACTGTTTTTTCTATATTCAAACATTTCAAGTCCATATGTTTTATAAGTCAATGAAACACCACGATCCACGATTTGACAATTCAGACATTTAAAATGACATAAATACCTGTCACCGCACGTCTCCCGGGCACAAACAATGTCTACCCAAACCTTTTTTCATTGTTTAAAAGTGCCAGGTAGTAAGCCGGATTCTTTTGTATCGAAATTCTGTTATGTTGTACTACCAGATGGGCCTATTCTAATAACATTATTTTAAGATTTTATGAACAAACCTAGTAGATGATATACCTTTTTGAATAGCTAAAGAGACGTAGAACTTTGTAAAGTTATTCGCAGAATATGTTCCATACATTTTTTTTTTTAAAGCCCATCAAAGTTAAGAACACTCTATTAGAAAATTCATAATGCTAACCGTTGTCGAGCAGTTTTTTAAGCTGTTAGTAGTAGGTTCAGTTTCTATTGATCATTTTTATTAATGGACATGTCTTCTAACTAGATACATAAAAAAAACCGACTCTAGAAGCTCTAATCCCAAAGAAAACGACTAAAAGCCAAAAAATAAAGGATTTTTTAAAATAATCTTTAAAATTTTATATCTCCATAACGGTTAAGTTTCGGACATTTTATTTCAAAATCAAAATCATCAGAAATGACCTGAATAATAACCTCCTTTAATATTCAGTACGACTTTCCCTGTAACCCTGTATAAATCAAAAGTAACTTTCATGGATTAAGCCAGTAAGAAAACTATGAGAGAAAATTAGAAGAAAAAATAATGACAGCTTGACAGCCTGACGTAAGTGTCATTCATAACATTGAAAAATATGAAAATTAAAGAAAACTAATCGTTTTAGAACGATTCGCGAAATAATAATGCAAAACCATTTTATGAGTTTATTCGAAGGCTAAACGTATTTAAGGTTTTTGGTGCAAGCAGAATCATAAAATTAAGTATAAAAAAGATTATTTGAATTTATTATTTGTCTGTCTATCTATTTGTTACCTTTTCACGCCCTAATGGCTGAACATATTTGGATGAAAGGGATACGGATAGGCCAATTCCATTACCTGGGTTCGGACATACCGAGGATATTTTCTATTCCCAGGGTTGGGCAGTATTTTAATTACTTGTTAATAATACGTAATTGAAATACAAATATATATTTAGTATTTGTAATTGAATTACTTCTTAAAAATGTCATTTGTAATTGGTATTTCAAATACCTGACGCTGGGGTATTTTGTAGTTAGTATTTCAAATACAAGGCTCCAAAATACATTTGAACATAAATACAAGAGAAAAGCGCTTTCGTAAGCAAAATGGCCACCACTAAATATGTCAGTCTTTTTTAAAGTTGGCAAAACTGCACTTGTACTGTACGTCAAACGGTCAAATTGTCAAATATCTTGTCAATCGTAATAAAATTTTCGTTTTATACCCGTTAACAAGTTTCACACTAAATATTATAACTAGTTCCCTTTTTTTTTTGTAGATTTTTTTTAAAACCATTTTTTTGTTTTTTTTTTCTTCTAATCCTCCTTCGCACGTTTTCTCACATCTGACATTGGCAGAACTGTCGACATCGGCACCATTGCCATAAAGAAAAATAGAATAGAATAGAAAATTTTCGTACTTAAACCTAGGTAGTTGGTGGGTCGTTGACGCATTTTTGACGAACGAAACGCAACCGTTTTCCTGACGACGGTATCGGTGCAACCGATACCGTCGTCAGGAAAACGGTTGCGTTAGTTAGTATTTCAAATACAAGGCTCCAAAATACATTTGAACATAAATACAAGAGAAAAGCGCTTTCGTAAGCAAAATGGCCACCACTAAATATGTCAGTCTTTTTTAAAGTTGGCAAAACTGCACTTGTACTGTACGCATGGACTTATTATACAAACAGGACTGAGCTCTCGTACCAAAAACACGAGCAGAGAGAGATATGCATACCGAGGCTGTTTATCTCTTTCTAATAGGGTGACCAAACATTGTTTTAACAAACAGGATAGTTCGTTTTGAAAGAGGTAATTTATGTCTTTATTAAATGAGTGATTCATGATAAGTATATTGAAGTAAGAGATTTCAAATTATTGTTTGTATTACAAAATTATTGAAATTAAGTTAGGTACTTAAAATAGGGAAATATTAATGTATAAGAAAAAGTAATAAAACCATAATTAAAAACTAACTTTTACAGGAAGCTAATTATTTTAAAAATAACATCGTTTTGTTCTATGTCTGTGTTTTATGATAGCTAGACTACAATATTGTTGAGACACGTCATGTGTCGGATCATCAAATATGTTCACGGTATACCTACGTAGCTTATGATGAACTAGGCAAGAATGTAGAATTTCGTTCCGGGAAAGGGGAATAGCCAAGGGGCTATTCCCCTTTCTTTCTCTTTTTCTGTTTGCTCTACAGAGTTGGTGTTGGTTAAATGAAGCAAAGGGAAATAAAACTAAGTGTGTGTGACAAACATTTATTAAAATTATACATGGCTAAACAAAATCGTTTTATTAAGTTTTTGCCTTAGGCCAATCTTACTGCCTAAGTTTCTTAATGCATTACATTTCGCATGGTGAAACATTCTTAAATTTAAATACGAATTACCCAATGCTTTCACTAATTGTAATTCGTGAGGTTCTTCATCCGATATGCATTGGATAGGATGCGGTGGATTAATAAGATGTTTCAGTCTTGTGTAAAACATTTGTTTTAATCGCATCAAAATGTTATGTTTACTGGTGTTTCGGAATGAACCACAACTTACATCCGATATAAACAATTTTTCCGCACACTTTATTACCTCAAAGGCAAATCTTGAGGCATATTTTAAACCACCCCTATCAATAAAGGCGGTAAATGATGAAAAATGTGTAATGCCTATAAAATATGGATGATCTGAATGCTGTTTAGGAGTAATAAGAATATTGCGACAATCTTCGCATGAAATTTTATTTAATAACTTATTAGCACTATGACCGGTTAAATAATATAGGATATTCATTTTGTAGTCTGACAAATTTACTTTATCCATATATTTTATTAAGGCGTCTAGTTGTTGCTCTTCATTAGGTTCAGAACCATGTGCCTGAAGGAAAGCCCTTTCAGGATTACGGAATTCCAAAACAGGGGAAAGTTCAAAATCGTCATCCGTACAGTTAGCGTTGACACTTGGCTTAACGCTGTTGCGATAAAGAAGTTTACGCATAGTGTACCGGAACTGCAAAGCATTAGGATTATTATTTCCGCCTCCTTGCGCACGTATACATGAAAAAAACATTTCTAATTGGTCCTGTGAAAATTTATACGGCAGGAAATAATTTAAATTATTCCCAACTGGTTCTAGAAGATCCAAGGCTAAATTTTCTGTACTATATGTATCTACAATTAAGCCAAAAGCTGCCATTTTTCGCCGGTGTGAAAGAATGTTTTGTTTATCAACACTGAGTGTTTCCAAATATTCTCGGGTTTCCTTTAAAATACCCATCCAAAAATCTTTGTTACTAAGTCGCAATGGTGACTTGAATCCTGTACCTAATGGAGATTTGGCATTTATTACATCAAAAGCTCTATCTACTATTCTAATGTATTCGGTTGTTGCCTGACTGTTCTGGAATTTATCATTACCAGTAACTCTTAAAAAATCAATGGCATCAGCTACTGACGAACTCAATGTTTGCGCTGCCAATTTAACATTCATTTTTTTTCCAAAGAAATTTATGTGGCTAGCATTTAATTTATTAGCTAGTCTTAAACCTTCTTTATCTTGCAATAAATGCAATTCTTTGACAAAGTCAAAATCTATTTTTCCCGTTCTAGAACTCAATTTTGTTTCAGCAAAAACGTTCCTACATAATTTAAGCATGTGAGCTGGGTCGAAAATGCAGTGTATTTTTGTGTTTTTATTAGGGTGTTTAAAATTGGTAACCATATTTGGTACAGCAAAGTTGCATCCCAAATTTTCATATGTGGAAAAATTAACAGCAGTTCCGTCGCAAGTCAAACTTCGAACTGTAATTTGGATTTCAGATAACATGCGTATTGCTGTTATTATCAATTGTGCTTGTACGACAGCTGAAATTTTGTCTATGAGAAAATAGGCAATAGGGCATTTAAATTTTCGTTTATACGACACAATTTGAAAAACTAGAACCTCAGTGGCTAAACGTTCCGAATCGTATGGGACAATTCCTGCAAAGTCTACATAACCCCACTTCTTATCTTTATTTTTATCGTAAACTTCTTCCGATTTAATTGACATGGCATCAAATATTAGAGCAACATCCTGTAAATCATTTTTAGCTACTGATAATTTTAAAAAAGCAAACACTTCAGCCATAAACCCTACATTACAATCATTTGTTGACAATATTTTACGCAAGGTTGCAGGATGTGGCAATGCTATATGGTTCCTCAGTAACAAATATGCTTTGGACGAGTAATAATAAAGTGATAGAGCGAATTGTTTAACGTCCTCTGAATATCGTACACCTTTATTACTTTTATCGGTGTTTAAATGATTGTGTATATTGACAAAATTGTTTTTCATCATATGTTCAACTTCACCATAATTTGTTTTACGTTTTTTTAGTATAGTTAAAATAGACCCTAAATTTTTCAACTTAGATTCTCGCCTATTTAGCTTAAGAGTCAAAATTTTCACTTTACGCTTTAAGTCATCTTCTGCAGGGCTACTATGTCTTTGAATTTCTGTCTGGACAGCAACGTCTTTGAAGCTCAAACAAACTTTCTTTGCTGGAGGTTGGTCTGACTGGCATGGTGTAGATAGGTCGATGTTCATAGGTTCCGAGAGTCCAGCTTGAGAGGTTGAAGGAGTTGGTTTCAACACAGGAAGAGACGGCAGTGATATATCACTTAGCACTAGAATTTGTTTATTCTTCAGCTGAAAAAAAAAACACTTTTGAATTTACTAAAACTTCTAAAAAATTAATCAATAACTATCATGTCATATGCCAACAACTGGGAAAAAGCTAGCTCACAGATAACAGGAAACAATCTACAATGCCTTATTTCTTGGTAAGTGACAGGCTAAGCATTCATTCTGATAATGTCAAAAGCTACATCCGTATTGTAATATAAAAGGATTACAATATGGTTTTTAGCTATGTTATAAAAATATATCACAATCACAGCTGTAAGAACCTCCCATTATTAACATTCACCAAATGTGAAGAGATTTGCTGCACTCATTTATACTCGGGAAGCATGGTTTATATTTAACAAAATAAAATAATCATAGTACAACCTGTTGCTTTGAGTTTTTAGTTTAACCTGTTACTATACACACAGTCTGACTATAGATCATCTCGGAGTAATTCTAATTTTACTGATGATAAAAATGATAAATAATCTTACCACTGGAAAAATCGATGGTACAGCATTAACATTCAACGCTCGTCGTGATTTCGCAATACAAAAATCTGTAGGCTTGAAATGAAGGCTGCACACAACAGAATTTTTGGTAATTGTTTGTGATTCGGTAATTACATCCAACCATTTTTGCTTCATTTCTTCTTTCGATGGAAAGCTGTAACCAACATAAAAATAATACTATTTCAATCATACGATACATAGTTAAAAATTGTATTTACTAAACGCATAATATTCATAGTTTTAATTAGAAATACACTGAAGCTTTAGTGTCATCCGTCTACAAAAGGTCTAGAGCATGGTCAAACTACATTATGAAACACTATGCTATGTTAGTAAACAAAATACAAAATCTTTATTATTCCTTACCTGTGAAATGAAATGCCACAACCAGCATATGATTCACTTTTACAAGTCTTGATACAACAATTTTTCACCATTTTCAGTCAGAAAATTAAAAAAGATCCGTAATTAAAACTTATAATGCGAGCGTCTCCTTACAACAACAAAAAAAGTCGCCATGACACCATTGATGTCAGATTTTAGTGCTGCCAGAGTAATTTTATGATAGCTCCCAAAAACTCATATTAATCTGTATATTTTACTTATTTTTTTTTTTTACGTACATCTACAGATATAAAAATATTTAAAACTAATCTGAAAGATAATAATATTAATACGTAATATATTTTACTTGTAGTTCGTAAAATATTTTCTACCATCTTTAACATTTTTTGTCTTTTGGCAATTGAGAGAAAGGGACAAACGGCCTCGGCTTGACTATCTCGCTCAGCTCGTTTTGCCTCGGCTAAGATGCCTAATAAAAGTAAATTTAAAATGCAACTCTTATGGTTCATTTTTGTATGATACGATTTTTGGAGAGCTCAGTCCTGTTTGTATAATAAGTCCATGACTGTACGTCAAACGATCAAATTGTCAAATATCTTGTCAATCGTAATAAAATTTTCGTTCTAAACCATTGACATATAAAATGGACTTGAAATGTTTGACTATAGAAAAAACAGTTATACAAATACGAGGCATATCGACGCCAAAATCAAAAAAATACTGCTATCTCTTTTTAACTTTAATAAATTTGCCTAAGTGAAAAAGGGTAGTAGTGTTTTTGACAGTTACTATATTGGCAACCCTACATTTTCTAGTCATTGAAATACCTATTTGCGGCCGGTTCGCCATTTTATCCTCTCGGTGTTTGGTACCAAAGTTAGGTACGTAACCTGTCAAATGATCTTGTGTTGTGGTTAAAATTTGTGAATTTTGGAGTTATTTGCTGTGTTATTGCGTTTAAACAGGATATTGTCTATATGTGCAAAGTTTCATCCAAATCCGTTCAGCCATTTATGCGTGATTCAGTAACAAACATCTTCACAAACTTTCACATTTCTAAAGTAAGATTTATAGGAAATAAACAAAACAAAACAAAAAACTTACTCTGTAGGCATAGATTCAACTGAAGTACTGGGTAGACCAACATCACAAACTTTTCGTTTCATTGATCTAAAAAAGAAAATATAATAATATTATTATAGTAACTTAGTAACTAAAAAGTGGTTTATTATTGTCATTATAAATGCACTCTGTTTTATCTGCAAGTGTGTTTTTGTTACTTATACTATGGTAATACGGCTGTGGGCGGGGCGAAGGACGCGATGGTTGCTTCGACCAAGGACGCTTGCACCTGGCACATTCAAATATGTATTCTATTACTATCACAATGGAGTGCATATATTTTATTTTGGATTTAGAAAACTTTTGTAGAAATTGGCAAATTTTTACCATAAATAAAAATTTCAAGGAATATGACACAATATAATACCGTAAAATTATCCCTGTACTTACCCAAACATTCCATTATTTTTTCGAGTTGTTCGTTTATTGGCCATTATTTACACTGAGAATAATAACCTATGAATCGTAATCACTCTTCACACAATATTTTCAGTCTTTTATCAATAAATTACTCGTAAATTACGAATATCAAATTACGACACAGAGCGTCCGGTAGCGTCCGTGCAAGTCGAGCGCTGCTCGACTGTCCGTATAATATATAATTGTAGTCTTTGTGCTCGACGACTAAAGTATGACTGCGTAATCTATTTTCACAATTAAGAAGCATCAAATAAGATTGAAAATTGAATAAATATTTGGGTTGACAATGTGACTAAGCTGCGAAAGGGCATTTATTTTACGGGTTTTATTTAGATTATTCGGAATATACACATTAAATTAAATAATTGTCTGGTTAAAGTTTTAAAATAAGGTGTATTCTACTGACTTCTTAAAAAAAAAAAATTTGTTATCGCTGAAAATACAGAGATATTCGACGCCGAAGTTTATTTTTATGAAGCAATTTTTATTGGGAATATCAAACAATTTATCACTATTCTATTCGGTTAAATTTTTTATTTAAACCCTTCTCTCTCCACTATATTTTTTGCGTCGTATATTTTCATTGCGTTACGTCATACTCGACTATCCAAGAAAACAGTTTTTGGTGAATATTGAGCTAACACCGCGCCTTAAACTCGGCCCTATGGTGGAAATCATCAAAAGCAAGATGCCCAATTGCAATATAATCGGATGTGGCATCAAAAGAAGCGGTCATCACCCGAAAATTCTTTGCACCAGTATGTACATACATTTCAGCTGAAATATCTTTAGATTTAGACGATAAACAAAAGATTCTGCATTCGTTGAAGAGCTTCAACAGTAAAGCATTCATATTTTCCCTTTTGCCATTATTTTCAACAGTTTTACTTCACGAAATCATTTTCTTGTTATTGAAGGGATAGAGTAGTGCATTTAGACATTTTATTTATCGATAATGCTATTTTATGTTTTTTTTTTTCATTGGTTTTATGTTTTACTTTCAAGGTTGCCTGCTAATAAACGAAAAAAGAAAAACTATTGGTGTGGAAAGTTTAAAGAAGGCCACATATTTTTGTTCTTTTCACTTTGAAGAATAATGTTTCAACCGGATACTCAATAAAGTAACATTATGTGACGATACTTTACCTTCACGAACCTTATTGGTAAGTAACATGTTATAAATTTGTCCAACATGATTCTGTAGTGGCTGGTGTTGAAAATGATGGTGATGTCCTCATTTGCAATATTTGTTTGTTTGGTAGCAAAGAGTGATGTAAAGAATGTGTTTGAGTGTGGTCTTAAGACTTAAGATCAATTAAAAATTCTATTAATAAAATCAAGAAACAATAAAAATACTAATATTTTTTTTGCTTGTTTACAGCCTGCGATTTGAACAAATATGTGGCATTATCTGGCATTTTAAATGAGAATGATCAAAATCAGACAAACTCACAATGTAAAAGAGTTATATATGAATTTGAGATACAAATATTATGGGAAGAAATCTACTGAAAGCATATCACATAGAAATTACCTGAACAAAATTGTATTGTTCAGAACTGAATGAGATTGATTTCTTTAATATAACTTTATTATAATTAGTGTTGACTTTTAATTAAAACCCACAATCATTTGCTTGTTAGAAACTTAGCATCAATAATATTAATTATGATGGCTCCGCCAATTTTCAAAATTTCTTTTTCACTGGTTATCCGTGAAATTCAAATCTGTATGTTGATTAAAATGAGATACACAAAGATAAAATAATAATAATATAAATTACAATATTTCATTTAAAAATTACCATCTGCGGGCCATTGACGGAGCCACCTTTTAGAGGTATGAGGAACAGGGTGTAAAATTCATTCATCCTCTATAGAAAAGGGAGGACCCTCCGACCGACGGGGGTCGTGTCTGGCGGGCAACTGTTCGATAGATTTTTTGAAGTGAAAACTTCTTTAGGCGCGTTGAGCACTTTTTGGGTGAGCTAAAATAATGGAAGTCCCGTCATCTTCACCGGACGTTTTCCAAGAGCTATATGTATACTGTGTATATATGTGTACTTTTTGGGTGAATAAAAAGCGTGAAACTCGTGTCATCGTCATCGCACACTTCCTATGAGCTATATGTATACTGTGTATATTTATGTACATAGATATATCGGCAATGAGATGAACTTGTTGCATGGTATACAATGGACCGAAATCAGTTACAGAATACTAGTTCGATAAAAAGCTGTAAGTATATAATATTTGTCCGGTTTCAACCTATTATAATGGGAAACATCAAAATAAGGTCTACTGTTTAGCCGCGAAATAATGACGAAGCAATTAAATTAAACAAACAAATGAAAGGCATCAGTTAGATAAATTGGGGTATTTTTACCCGTAAATATTGTACTGTGACATTATGAAAACATTCTCACAATCTTTTATCGATATGCTATGTTGATAGCATATAATATTAATGAGGTTATAGCTAATATAACAAATTTTAGTATTAGTGACGAGTCTGTGTTGTCTAGTTATACTAACAACATAGTGATTAATAATTATGAGTCATCATGTTGTACGAAGGAGAATCCACCTATAATACCAACATCTTTGGCCACTAGCAGTCAGATAGGGTATTCTCTTCCTGCTGGAATTCATACAGACTTTCTAGACTCTTCTGTTGTAGTTGTGGAGGTCACTCCGGATAACTTTTTAAACTAGTTAGTAAGACAACAGAAGTTACCCCTTCAAATAACCAATTATTATTAGAGAATAATAAAAAGGTATCTTCTGGCAATATAACACATAATAATAATAAAAAACCAAAGGGGGGGCAACATACTTTAAAATTATTCAATCAAAATATCCAAGGTTGCTCTTCCAAATTACTGGAAATAGAATTATTTTTAGAAATACTAAGTTTGATGTTGTTTGTATAACAGAACATTGGTTAAAAGATCATCAAGTAATGTCAATTAACTATGAAAATTATTGTGTAGTTAGCCATTTCAGCCGAAAACGTATGATACATGGAGGATCATTAATATTAGTAAAAAATTCTATTAAATCGAAAGAACGAAAAGACATAATCGGACTGTCTGTTGAACACACCATTGAATTGTCCTATGTTGAGCTTGATAAGCATGTTATAGTATGTGTATACAGACCTCCAAGTTACCAGAATCTTTCTATGTTTGATTCTGTAATGGAAGATGTGCTAAAGAAACTAAATGCTAGTAGTAAGTCAATAATCATATGTGGTGATTTTAATATTAATCTATTAGAAAATAACTCTAATACTGTCAGACTATTAAGTCTTTTCAGGTCATTTGACTTGTCAAATGTTTTTATTGAACCAACCCGAGTAACAGCTTCTTCTGGCACTTGTATAGATAATATTTTTTGTAACTGTGATTACTTACATAAACAAATTATAAATAAGTTGCCATCTGATCACAGTGGACAAACAATAACATTTTGCTCCTACATGCCTTTACAAGAAATTCAAATAAGGTTTAGGCCAATTACATGTAGAAATCTAGAGAGTTAAATAATGTTTTGGCAAATAAATTATGTATTCAGAGTTTTAATAATATATGTGACCCAAATGAGTTCTACGCCGAGTTCTTTTCACTATTAAACAAACAATTTACTGACACTTTTCCACTAAAGACCAAAACAATTTACACAAAGTTCTTATTTAGTGATTGGGCGACTCCTAGGTATTCGAAAAAGTAGGGAAAAACTTTTTGAACTTTATGGCCTAAAGCAACACATGAATAATACAAGCTTTCATCAGTATGTTGCAAAATATTCTAAAACTTTTAAAAGTGTGTGCAAAATAGCTAAAGCTCTTCACATTAGCAATAAAATAAAATCAGCTGATGATAAAATAAAAACTACCTGGCAAATAATAAATAATGAAACCGGTAGGAAAAAACAGCGTAATACTGAATTTAATTTAGAGACTGCTCATGGTCCCCTCAACTCAGATGTAGAAATAGCTCAGGAATTTGAAAACTTTTTTGTTTATATTCCCCACAAAACCACTGAAGCTTTAAATTCCTCACCCGCGCTTTCTGCTGCCTTACTTAGAAATAATGTAAAGGCATGCCCTTTGGAGTTTAGGTTTCAGCATACAAACCCCCACGCTGTTATAAAAGCTTTTAAAGATCTTAAAATTAAATCAACAGAAGATCTGTGGGGAATGTCTGTAAAAGTCTGTAGATCTGTCATCGAAACCATTGCACCTTATTTAGCTTTCATATTTAACACTAGTGTAGACCAAGGCGTCTTTCCGGATCTCATGAAACATAGTAAAGTAGTTCCTTTGTTCAAATCCGGTGATAGTAAGGAACCCAACAATTATAGGCCTGTGTCAATTCTGCCAGTTCTCAGTAAGGTGTTTGAAAAGTTGATTCTCAATCAAATGTTACGGCACTTTAATAAAAATTCCATCTTTCATGATCAACAGTACGGTTTCACCAAAGGGCGTTGTACCACTGACGCCGGTGTCGCCCTAATAAAGAACATTTTTAACGCCTGGGAAGAAGCACAAGATGCCATTGGAATTTTTTGCGACCTCTCGAAGGCTTTCGATTGCGTAGACCATGAGACACTTCTGCTGAAACTGGAGCACTATGGGATTAGGAATACAGCTCTTGATTTACTAAGATCATACCTGAAAGATAGAAAGGTTAAAGTTCAAGTCAACGGCACAAACTCATTAGGGTCTGAAATGGTAATGGGCGTTCCTCAAGGATCGATATTGGGTCCATTCCTCTTTTTAGTTTATATTAATGATTTACCCAAAATATTTCAAAATCAACCAAAGATGGTGTTATTTGCAGATGACACACCATTGATATTTAAAATAAACCGACGGTCACAAAATCTTGACGACGTGAATAGCTGTATTGTTCAGGTCCAAGATTGGTTTACGGTAAATAATTTGGTACTAAATAATAAAAAAACAAAATGCATTAGATTTAAATTACCAAATGTTAGAAGCAGCGAATGTGACATCATATTGAATGGAGAAAAACTGGAATTTATTAATCAACCAGTTTTCCTAGGAATCACGCTAGACGAGAAATTACAATGGGGACCCCATATAACATCTCTCGCGGGGCGGCTAAGCTCGGCCGCTTATGCTGTTAGAAAGATAAGACAGTTAACAGATGTAGAAACCGCGCGTTTGGTCTATTTTAGTTACTTCCACAGTATTATGTCGTATGGCATTTTACTATGGGGTCGGGCTGCTGACATTGAATCTATTATTATTTTACAAAAGAGAGCTGTCAGAGCCATTTATAATCTAAGTCGTCGCGAATCTCTCAGGGAGCTATTTAAAAAGATTAATATTATGACGGTACCTTGCCAATTCATTTATGAAAATATTATGTATGTGAGAAAAAATCTACATCTTTTTAATAAAATAAGTGATAGACATAATTTTAATACTAGAAATAAAGATAAAATAGATCAACCATTTTTCAGACTATCTAAAGTAAATACATCTTTTATGGGGTACTGTGTTAAATGTTACAACAGAATACCTTGTGATATATTAGAATTAAATGAAAGAAAATTTAAAACTCATATAAAAAGTACACTTTGTAAACAAGCATATTACAAATTAGAGGATTATATCCAAGATAAAAATGCTTGGAAACATGCTGGTCCTGCTCCATAGGACAATTTAGAATCTAGACAAAATCAAACTGGTTGCCAATTTAATTGTATAATTTTTTTTTTTTTAAACATAAATTTTATATTCTGTGATTACTTGAACTCACACACTGACTTATTATTAGTAGTACTTGTTAAAATGTTAAGAATATCGTATAATTTTACAATGTTTGTAAATATGTGAGCACCATGCATCTATCACATAATTAATTTATGTCATTCCTTCATTTTTCATTCTTTTTACCTATCGTGGTATAGTAATCTTATTCTAGGTGCATCGTCTTCTCATATAATTATATAATTAATGTATACAGAATATTGTGAAAATATTTTAAAAGAGTAACGGTGGAGTTTCTTGCCCATTCTTCTCCATACGAAAACGACCTTTTGGAATGGGCGACTAGAATCAATTATTATATCTTTTTTTTGTAAATGTTGACGTTCATAAGTGCCTTTTTTGTGCCTAAATGAAATAAATTATTTGACTTTGACTTGACTTTGATATTATAACATAGAAATATCGATAAGGGCTGCCCTAGTAGACGCCATTTTATCCTCTCAGTAAAGTGTAGGTATGGCACGTTTTTCTTGTAGGTATGCCAAGTCCATGTTTTATATGTCAATGTTCTATACCCGATATAACAAGTTTCACACTAAATATTATAACTAGTTCCCTTTTTTTTTTGTAGATTTTTTGTAAAACCATTTTTTCTTGTTTTTTTTTTCTTCTAATCCTCCTTCGCTCGTTTTCTCACATCTGACATTGGCAGAACTGTCGACATCGGCACCACCATAAAGAAAAATAGAATAGAATAGAAAATTTTCGTACTTAGACCACCTACCTTACCTTAGTTGGTGGGTCGTTGACGCATTTTTGACGAACGAAACGCAACCGTTTTCCTGACGACGCACAGTATATTATTTTGAGAATCTAGACGGACAAAAGTCAATTTATGAACATGTCAACAAGATCCTTTTAACTGAATATATTCAAAGCTAAGAAGTTATACTACAATCTAGTAAATTTTCTGGGTATCCACACGAAACGATAGCAGGTCAAAAAAGTTCGGGACGGCCGGCTACATGAGCCATACTCACCGACCGTTCGCTGCTATCGTTTCATTCGTCTGAGTTCTTTCGATGAATACGCTGTGTTTCTGTGTGCTAGTGGTGATTTTGTGTTTTTATCGTTTTTGTGGGACTTTTAAGGTAAATAATAATATTTTTTTTTGTTAGTATGTATATTAGTTTAATCGTAAATATTTAATTAACAGAGTGAGGTTTTTATTTAATCATAAACAGTACTTCTTTAGTTTCAGCTAAGGTTTCAGTTGGTTTCCCTTCATTTCCCTGTGCATTGGGTATATTTTTCTGAAAGGTGTATTTATATACTACAAGAAAAATGTTCATTTACGTGCGAAAGTTTGCGACACTCATACAAAATTTTCTTATTTTCAGAATGACTTCACAAATTTCTCGACGTTTGTTTTTTGATGTTTGGTTTGCTAACGCAAAAGAATCAAGACATGATGCTTTGTTACATTATATTTTACAAGAACTTGATGTCCTTTCCGTTACGGATGATATTTTGAAAAGTTTAAAAGCAACCATCAGTAGAGTCAGTCAAAAAATTGTCGAAAAATGGTCAAAATCAGGAAGACATCGGGATGCTTCCTGAAAACGAATTCTTCATGGTTAGAAGCGAACATATCATTTACAGATAGGGAGACCGGGGTAAGGTGGGATACTTAAGAGAAAAAACGTCATAATATGAAAATCAAAACGTTTATTAAATATCTCTTACAATTAAGTAACACTTACAGCAGTATTTAAAATAATTATAGTCTTTTATAGCTCTAAATCACATAATTTTTTGGCACATAATGAATTAAATGACACATGTCAAATATCCCGACTTGCCCCATGATCGGGGCAAAATGGGAAATACTATGGGGCATAATGAGTACACATATTAAACCGGTTGACAATGTTCACATACGTGTGCCTCTTCATCGTCGTCGTTAACACCCGCGCAGGAATTATGGGCCCAGCCATGGCACACGCTACAAATAACCCATCCTTCAGTGGATTGTGAATATAAGTACCCACAATATATGCAGGGACAGTCATTTTCGCTGTCTTCAGAAGAATCAGAATTTGTGTCACATTTTTTGCGTCTTTTGTTTTTGTTCCGTTTTTCCGAATTCTTCTTTTCAGGTTTTTTCTTTTCAGTCTTTTTAGTGTCTGGTTTCTTCTTGTCAGTAGTCTTATTTACTTTTTGTCTTTTATTTATATCTGTGATGAGATCATTCTTGTACGGAGAAGCTGTAAGTATTGCAGTTTTACCACGTTTTCTGGTTTTCCTCTCTTGGGTTCTAACTTCCTTGGGTATAGCAATGATATTTTCTGGGGTCACAGAAAAATAAGATTTTGATGGTTGTATTTGTCTCTCAGGTGTCTTTTCTTTAATCAAGTGTGCAGAAGTTGAAGGCTGATGTAAATCCTCAGTCCTCATTGGTTCCACAGCTGATCGTTCATCAGAAGAAACATTTATTTGTGCTGAATTAGCTTGAGCTACTTCCGATGTAGTAATCTCTGGTTGTGTTGCATCTACAAGAGTTGACGTCGAAGTGGCTGAAACTTGAGATGTTGACTCCAGGTTTATATTTTCAGGCGGCAAAGTCTCTGTGTTTGTTGTTTCTGCCGCTATAAAATCAGCCTCTGTAAATACATTTCTGTCAAGTGGCCATATTCCACATTTCCGAAATCCATTCATTGCGGTCAGCATCGTCGCTGCTTGTAAATATGCTTGCCCAAATAGCTTTGCTACTTGATAGGGTGTAACTATGCGTCCGGGATGATCTCGTAGCCATTTTTTCACTTCGGCACCATAATATGTACTCAGTGGTCTCATAAATGCTACATCCAATGGTTGTAGCTTGTGGGTGCAATGGGGTGGTGTACACAATAGTATTACATGATGCCCCCTTGCGTAATCTATCAAATCAATATTTTTTGTGTGTGACGCGTGACCATCCAGTAGCAACAAGACTGGTTTTTCCTTAGTGGGGTTTACGATTTCTACAAATTTTTTGAACCAATTGTAGAATATTTCTGAAGTTATCCAACCATTGTCACTACATGTCCCCCAAAATCCTGGTGGTGCATCATCTAACAACTCATTCTTCATTCGTTTTCGGGCGTAGATTAGCATTGGTGGTATGTATGTTCCAGCAGCGTTAAAACAGATTTCAGCAGTAACTAATTGCCCTCTTTCAGCAGATGATAAGCAGCCAACTTGCTTTTGACCCTTGAGTGACAATATCTTTGACTGACTTTTTGGCACAGTACTAACAGCGGTTTCATCGACGTTATAAATCCTGTCAGCGGTAAAGCCATGCTCTTCTACAACTTTTTCTAGTAATGTGAAAAACTCATTTACCGCCACTTTGTTAAAAGCCATAGCCCTTGCTGCAGAAGTTGGTTCTGGTCGTCTAAATGAAAGTTCAGGATGCCTTTTTAGGAATCCACTTAGCCAATCTTCTCCAGCCATTCCAGTCTCTCTGTTGAATGGGTTCTCGATATGGTTTCTCTCGGCTAACTGGAAAGCTAAAATCCGAAGCTCTTTCCCAGTTATTCCAAAAAGGCGTGCTTCCATTGATTTAATGTACTGAGATAATTCTTCTTCTTGTTCTTTATTAAAAACTGTTTTGAAGCGTCCTAATTTCTTTTTTCCATAGTCATTATCTGAATCTGTATCGGCATCTTCAGCACATCGGGCTTTTCTCACTCGTCGTTCCAAGGTCGATTTAGGTACGTTATATGTAGCTGAGGCTCGAAGAAATCCCATTGTCTCAGAAAGCACGGCCCTAACAGCTCTTCTCATATCGTCTTCTTCCCATGTTCCACGATCCGTTTTACGTTTATAATTTCGTACCATTGTATCTGCAAAAAAGAAAAAGAAATAGGCGTTAAAAAATCTACTCATAAGGGGCAAAACGGGATACTATCCCATTATACCCCGACCTTTTTGCCCCAACAGACACAATTTGAAAAAGTAATAACAGTTCTAACCTACGAAATTATACAACGAAAGATCTATCAAAACTCGTTAGTTTTACATTATTACAACAAATATACAGTAAAGTGTTACATTAGTACAAATACATACCTTTGTGCACATCGATTTAAAACAGAAAACTTCGTAAAAATCCTCCAAAAACCAGTTTTTTCTCGCTGCGAAGCCGAAACACGCAGCGACACGTTCGCAGCGCTCGGACTCGTGTGACGCGACTGAATACCGCGCGAATGGCGTCGTGTTCGGCTCTGTTGTGTTCACCAGTCACGCACACAAACATATTTCCCGACCTGCCCCGAGCTTTGTCTTGCCCCGGTCTCCCTACCCGTAAATGAAACTACCTTTGATTTTGCACTAACAAACACCGAACCTCTAGAACAAGTAACCGGGCCGGAAGACCACCGAAAGGCTTTGAATCTTCCAGTGAAAAAACAAAGAGACGGCGAATTCGTTATCTTCTTGAAACTACGTGTCCAAAAGAGATATCGATGGCAAACGAAATACAGGTTCGCCGGACAAGAAAAAGGGATTCAGCAGCTATTGTAGCTATTGTTAAGGAACTTTGCCTGTTTTCACCCAGAAGAGGTACAGTAATGAAGAAAGCACAAATGTTGTTTAATCAACCCAAAGCGAGGTGGGCTTTCGAATGACCAAGCTTGCAAATCTGTCAACACACCAATATGGTATCATACGCGAGCATTCAAAATTGATGAACAAAAATCTGTATCCACCATACTACAAAGTGAAAGCGGCAAAACATTTGTGTTATCCAAGTGAAATTAATGTTTCAGAAACACATGCCGAAGTTAAACTTCAATCTTTAATGGATCACTGTATTAAGAATATGCAAAATGCAAGAAGAGGTCTTGAAAACGATAGAAGACTTAAAAAGCCTAGATATTATTGTTAAATGGGGTTAAGGTTATGTTTCGTCTACTAGTATGTAGTAATTAATCTTAATTGTACTAAACTTTGCGTAGTTTTTTTTATTGTATTTACTTTTATATTAATTTTGATGTATAGTTGTGAAAATATGTTCTATTATTAAATTATACATCTAAAACGATCAATTTTTTTATTTATTTTTTGATCTTTTAAATATTACTACCTAATAACACATATAAATGCGGCAAAATAATTTTGTCCCGCTAGATTTTCATAATAACACACTGTGCGACGGTATCGGTTGCAGAAAACGGTCGTCGTTGCAACTGGTTTCAGGACGGCATAGCACGAAACTTATCCAACACGGAATAGAATTGCGTTTTCGAGGTTTTCGTCAAGTGAAATAGTTGCAGTTTTTTTAGTTCTTACTGTGCGTTTGCACTGGCGAAACATCACAACAAAACATGTTGAAATCGCTAGTTCCTGTCAAATATTGTACGGAACTTTGACAGAAACTAAAGATTTCAACATGTTTTGTTGTGAAGGTTTCGCCAGTGCAAACGCACAGTTACAACTATCAACGATTCAAAATGTATGAAATAGTTAGCTAAATAAATAATTCGTTTTATTGATCGACTTTACTAAGTATACGATGAAATTAACTTTCCTTCATACTTTTCCAGGCTTAGGACTGGCTGGGACAGACTTTTATCTTTTTAATGAAATAATAACCACCAGCGTGAATTCCAGGAAATTTATCCCAATTCATCGTTCATGCGAGTCGACTTAAGTTAACAAACATTTAAGGTTGCACAGGTTTGACCGTCCCATCACGAACGACTGCATTGACAACTGCATGTCGATTCCCGTAACCACTTCACCGTGAAAACATGTGAAGTGAGCGTGGAGTGAGCTGTCAGTGTCATCTCACCCTGTTGGAATGACAATTCACTTCACCTAAGTTTTCACGGTGAGATGGTTACAGAATAGCACTGCTGGTAATAGATTATCAACCGTATTTCAGTAACGAAAAGTTCATTTTTTATTGTAAGGACTGTTTTGTAAACGAAGGCGAAACAAAGGACGACGCGACGACACGACACGACCAACGAGTGTGATAGTGTCGCTGTCGCGTCGTCGAATTGAACCATTACGTTCTCGACTGTATTTTCATAGGCGTAAAATTAAAAATCGCACCAAGTAATTCGAGGACTGGTTTGTGCAACGAAGACTGTTTGAACCGAGGACGTAAAACAGTTTCATCGTCGCAGAACACAAAACGGTTCGTCGCGCGTCGCCGCTACGCTCACTCCTATATCCCTATGTCATGTCATTGTACTTAGCTTAGAGTCATAGATAACACTCTCTTAATTATTGTAGTCTGTGTTCATAGACGGATTTTCAGTGTTCATGAAAGGAAATTCTTATTTTACTGATTAATAGTCTGGGCTGGATTTTAAATAAAAAATTGTTAAAATACCGTATTTTGTATTTCAATAAATGACTTAAAGCCAAGCATGTATTTTGCCCAGCTCTGTTTAGTCCTGCCTGCCTGCTAGCCCTGGGTTAGTTTCCGAACTCCACGCGCGCGAAAACTTATAGGAAATAAAATAAATTTAGGTTGATAGCATATAAAATATATTGCAATCTAACAATATTTTGCACATTTGTACAAGTTTTGAAGATGTTTGAAATGCAGGAAATAATATTGTAACTTAACAATTTGTTGCTAAGTAAATACATAAATCTGTTTATCTGAATTAGTTTCCATAGCAAATAGGTTTCTTCTTATAAATCTACATATTATTTTTTTTCTTTTATCCCAATAATAATTTAAATATTATCGTAAGTATATTCAATAGGATCAATGGAACTGAAACAAGAAAGAATTATTATTGGAAAATATACAAAAATTACTTGTTACACTTATATGCTACACTAGAGATATCACATTTATGCAACTACTCTTCTTCTTTTCGTGTGGTTAGTGAGATTTAAAGCCGCCCATGGGCCTCTGACTTGGCTTCACATGCTGTTGAGAAATATCTCTCCTCACAATGTTTTCCTTCACCATTTGTTTAAGCAAGTGATAAATTATAGAATACGCACAGGAATCCGAAAAGTCAGAGGTGCGTCCCTTGGGTTCAAACTCGAGACCTATAACTTGGCAGTCCGACAGCCCCTAGGCTTTTACTGCACACAACTACTCTGAAATACCTATAAGACTAAGTTAAATATATTAAAACAGCTTTTTTACAAGCTGTGTTTTCGCAATTTAAATGTTTCATGCAGGTACTTACTTCTGGTGACTGTCCTAATAGATCTGACTAAGTTTAAAATTTGGAACTTGACTGTTGATTGATCTTCAAATCCTTGGTTCTGATTGTTGGAACCCCAACCCACTAAAACAAAGTAATTATCACAAAATAATTGCATGGTTTGGGTTAAGTTTATGAACTAATTAGGACAATAGGTTAAGTTGCGAACTTACTCTTTTGCATGAATCTTTCTTCGTGCAAGACGCAGACTGCATTCAAGCAAAGCAATGATGCCTCAAACAAATTCCATAAAGTAAGCATAATGCGAAATGTTCTAAATAAATCCAATGAGCTAAAAACAATCAGTATTTGTTGTGACAGGACACAACACATTCCACAGACTACACAGGATACTACATAGAGCACAGAGTACTTTTTTATACATAGAGTATAGAGTCTGGCTAACGAAAGTTGGCCCCAGAATATTGGCGGCAAATTTAAAAAATACATGCATGACAACACTAAAATTATACTATGAAAATTGGAATAACCTACTTTGATACTTGGTAATTCATTATTAAAAATATCATATATATAGTTTTTCAATAAGGACGCTCGAACTTTAGCAGCGCTTAGCGGCCATTTCGGTAATGCGATTGCTACCAAATTTGGCATGGATATATATTTTGTCGTGACATTTCACCATGGAACGCTACACGCTTCAACAACGCGTAGAAATTGTGTAAAATTTATTATCAAAACCAGTTGTCTATTCGCCTACGTTCTGTGCGTTGTGTTCAATTTATGGCGTTCATCGTGTGAGTTAACACCGCTCGATTACTTTCTGTGGGGTTACATGAAATCTTTAGTGTACGCAGATAAACCACAGTCAATTGTTGCCCTAAAGGCCAACATAACTCGCGTTCTTCGTGAAATTGACCATTTATGCGAAGACGTCCTCCAAGATTAGTCCACCAGAATACGCCATCTACAGCGGAGTCGCAGTGGCCATTTGGCTGATATTATTTTCCACACATAATGGTGCCGATTCTCTTGTCACAAATGCGTCTAAACTAGACTAAAAATTACCAAAATTTAGTTTAGTCCTGTCAAACGATGATTTCCCATTCTGAAATAGACTAAACTGGCACAACTTAACTATATTTTAGTTTGACAGCACTAAGATTGTACTGAGATTTTAATTTAGTGAAAATGACAATTTTGCTATTCTGAATTTGACGTTTTTCACCTAAAATTTTAATGTTCTAACTAATTCTGACCATTTTTAATCGCCACTGAAAATGGTGTGGAATATTATTAGTTGTCATGAACTAAAATTCACACGAACATCTCGAGTTCGGATGCAAAAACAGTATTGTACTGGATTTTTTTCTTTTCTTTTGCTTATATCTCGAAAATGGTGTGTCCTATCGCAAAAATAATGAAAATTTCGACCCCCTTTATAAAACCCTTATACCCCTAATACTCAACACGTAGGTATTTTTTTTTTTTTTCCATACGTAATGTGAAAAATTCCATATAAAACACGTCGAGGCGAGCCACACTGCGCGCCTCCACCTCTAAAAAAATTCACGGGGTAGGGCAAACAAGTATGTACCACGTGGAGTCGCAATTGTCAAATTCGATTTAGTTGTGTCAAAATATTATTTTAATTTAGATACTTTTTACTACAGAATAGCGTTAAGATTCTCATAGTCAAAAGTAAGGAATTTTAGTGATAGTTTAGTTAGTTTAGTCCGGTGTACAAGAGAATCGGCACCAATGTCATTGAATATTCTTTAAAATGTTATAAAAATTGTAGTAATATCACTTAAACAGGTTGTTTTATTTCATTTCAAAGTTCAAGCGCTCTTAATGAAAAACCCTATAAATAGACAGTATAAGATCATTATGTTAGGGAAATAAAGAAACAGAATTTATCTACACATGTATTAATTTTTGATATGTATCAGGTTTGTAACGGGATTTTAAGGATTTATTGATCTGGTATAGGTGTTGGTATATGAGGTAAATATGAGCGGAATCCGAAAATAAATAGACAAATAAAATACGATAATATTCCATACATAATAACTTAGTTTTATTCATCGTAATCAAAATCAGATTCTAACACTTCAATGCCAAAAGATTCATCACTGTCACTAGTATCGCTGTCTCCAACATTTTTAATAAAACTTTCTAAATTTTCTTCTGTTATTTTATCACGTTCTTTATATTTATTTTCAACATGTATTACATGATCAGTAATTTTCTTCCAATCCTGTGAACTTACGTTTTCAAATGAATCTTTAATTATTTCTTCTAATGCAGCTGTAGTAACTGCAATATTTTTGCTAGCCACTTTACGTTTTGCCAAACTCCACACAAGCTCGATCGCATTTAAATCACAATGGTAGGGTGGAAGTCTCAACACCTCATGACCACATTGATTTAAAATTTCATCAGCTTCATATATTGGATTAGGCGTATTTCGTTTTACAATACACAACAGCTCTGCTTTCGTGTGGTAGTCCTCATATTGAATTCCATTATCACGAAGCCACTCTCTTATATTACTTTTACGTGTTTGTGTGTTCGGAACCTTATTTATAATTACCGAATGGTAACTAGCATTATCCATTATGATTACACTTGGTTCTTCCAAATTTGGTATAAGTTTTTCTTTAAGCCATTTATTAAAATTTTCAGCATTCATGTCATGGTGATAATCAGCATTTTTTGATTTAGTACTAAACACTAACAAAGAGTTTGGTACGGGGCCTTTCTCTGATCCAGCATGAACTATAATGTACCTTTTCCAGGTCGAAACATTTTCAATTGCACCACTAGTTGAAGGACCTTGCCATGACTTCTTAGGCTTGTAGTTTCTATGGACATAAGTCTCATCTAAATAAATGATTGGCTTGCCTCCTGCACGTTTTCCTGCTATAGTTCTTAAAAATCTATGTCTCCACTCCAAGCAGATAATTATGTCATAGCGTTCTATTAATACAGAACGCTCATTTTTATTATTTTTAAATTCATAGCCATTGGCTAATAACAAGCGGCGCAGTTTCTCTGCATCCGTTAAAATCAATACTTTCTTTTAACTCCACCAACAGTGTCCTCAGTGTAGGAACTTGTTTTTTAACAATATAAAATTCGTTTATCTTGTTACGCATAGCATCTATGTCTAAGTTATCTAGGTTAGACACAGTAGGTTTCCGTGGGCGTTTCTTCCCCGGGGTACTCCAGACACCTTCATTTACTGCACCTTCCCTTTTTACTCTCTTTAGTGTTCTGACACTCACTTCTGCAAAGAAGATATACAAAATATGTAATTAATTCTTGGTTTACGTAAATGCAAAGGTTTTTTTCGGCATAATTTCAAAACACCAGTGTATAGTAAAAACTTACCAGTCATTGAAGTTATTTCTTCTAAGTACTGATTCTGGGTTATTATTCTATCTTTCTGCTCTAATTCAGTGAGATTTTCAATAGTTCTTACTATTTCATCAACTCCTTCGACATCTTGCAGATTCTCTGTTAAAGAAAGTTAATCGTTTTAAAATTACCATTGTATGTATTTTAATTGTTTTTTTTTTCCTCTGTTATATATCGTTTTGTATGTACAATAAAGCATATAATAAATAATAAATTACCAACAAAAATACAGCAAAAATTCATTATGAGTATACAGGATGTTTGGCGCATGGACCGACACAATTTTTTCAGGGATTTGGGAGGTCATTAGCTAGGTTCTACCCCTACACCCTTTGTCCCAAATGTCACGGTTGGTTACATATGATTATTTTTTTTAAATGAAAAAAAATTCCCAAATTGTGTCCTTTAATTTGAAATAACTTTTTTGTTTGTGGGTGTAGTGGCACAAAACAAATTTTGTTGCATTCTCCAAAGTCCTTTAAATCTAAAAACATCTTTGTTTTATACAACTGGTTTCAAGAAAATTCCTTACAAGCTTCCAAAGTTAATTTTTGTATTTAATTAATGAAATTTTACAACTTCTAAATTAATTATAAAAAAAACTAAAAGCTATTTTGAACTTAGCTAGAACCTAGCTAATGACCTCCCAAATCCCTGAAAAAATTGTGTCGGTCCATGCGCCAAACACCCTGTATACGTAAAACATAGGTGATGTTATTAAAATGAATACGTTGACTGATGCGATGTACGAATGAATATAATTAGTTTTATTCAATACGAAAAAGCGAAAGTAACTTATTTGTAAGGATACGTAAATTATAAATCAAAATTTTATTAAGACGACTGGATAGGTAGGTGTTCAAAGTATCAAAATAATATTGTCTACTAACCTATGAAATTCAACACCACACATAGACAATCTTGTTTTTGTTTAAACGCGGCATCACGCTGTTGTTGTTTTTCGTTGAACTTGCCAATCATGCAAAACAACATCTTTCGTACACCACTTTTGATAGATTTGTTCATTTTAAACCGTAATTAGAATCACAATTTACACAAACGCATACAATTTGACACCAGAGATACCGAACGACAACCTTGTCAAATTGACGTTGACGTTCATACAGAGTTGCTATATAAAAAGTTCGCAAATAATTCCAAGGCCGCAAGGCCTACTTTCGTTAGCCAGACTCTACCACAACTACCGTATCATCACTCAATGTTTTCCATTGACTTATAAAACATGGACTTGAAATGTTTGACTATAGAAAAAACAGTTATACAAATACGAGGCATATCGACGACAAAATCAAAAAAATACTGCTATCTCTTTTTAACTTTAATAAATTTGCCTAAGTGAAAAAGGATAATAGTGTTTTTGACAGTTACTATATTGGCAACCCTACATTTTCTAGTCATTGAAATACCTATTTGCGGCCGGTTCGCCATTTTATCTTCTCGGTGTTTGGTACCAAAGTTGGGTACGTAACCTGTCAAATGATCTTGTGTTGTGGTTAAAATTTGTGAATTTTGGAGTTATTTGCTGTGTTATTGCGTTTAAACTCGGCCCTATGGTGGAAATCATCAATAGCAAGATGCCCAATTGCAATATAATCGGATGTGGCATCAAAAGAAGCGGACATCACCCGAAAATAACTTTGCACCAGTACGTACATACATTTCAGCTGAAATATCTTTAGATTTAGACGATAAACAAAAGATTCTGCATTCGTTGAAGAGCTTCAACAGTAAAGCATTCATATTTTCTCTTTTGCCATTATTTTCAACAGTTTTACTTCACGAAATCATTTTCTTGTTATTGAAGGGATAGAGTAGTGCATTTAGACATTTTATTTATCGATAATGCTATTTTATGTTTTTTTTTTATTGGTTTTATGTTTTACTTTCAAGGTTGCCTGCTAATAAACGAAAAAAGAAAAACTATTGGTGTGGAAAGTTTAAAGAAGGCCACATGTTTTTGTTCTTTTCACTTTGAAGAATAATGTTTCAACCGGATACTCAATAAAGTAACATTATTTTACGATACTTTACCTTCACGAACCTTATTGGTAAGTAACATGTTATAAATTTGTCCAACATGATTCTGTAGTGGCTGGTTTTGAAAATGATGGTGATGTCCTCATTTGCAATATTTGTTTGTTTGGTAGCAAAGAGTGATGTAAAGAATGTGTTTGAGTGTAGTCTTAAGACTTAAGATCAATTAAAAATTCTATTAATAAAATCAAGAAACAATAAAAATACTAATAATTTTTTTGCTTGTTTACAGCCTGCGATTTGAACAAATATGTGGCAATATCTGGCATTTTAAATGAGAATGATCAAAATCAGACAAACTCACAATGTAAAAGAGTTATATATGAATTTGAGATACAAATATTATGGGAAGAAATCTACTGAAAGCATATCACATAGAAATTACCTGAACAAAATTGTATTGTTCAGAACTGAATGAGATTGATTTCTTTAATATAACTTTATTATAATTAGTGTTGACTTTTAATTAAAACCCACAATCATTTGCTTGTTAGAAACTTAGCATCAAAAATATTAAATATGGTGGCTCCGCCAATTTTCAAAATTTATTTTTCACTGGTTATCCGTGAAAATCAAATCTGTATGTTGATTAAAATGAGATACACAAAGATAAAATAATAATAATATAAATTACAATATTTCATTTAAAAATTACCATCTGCGGGCCATTGACGGAGCCACCTTTTAGAGGTATGAGGAACAGGGTGTAAAATTCATTCATCCTCTATAGAAAAGGGAGGACCCTCCGACCGACGAGTGTCGTGTCTGGCGGGCAACTGTTCGATAGATTTTTTGAAGTGAAAACTTCTTTAGGCGCGTTGAGCACTTTTTGGGTGAGCAAAAATAATGGAAGTCCCGTCAGCTTCACCGGACGTTTTCCAAGAGCTATATGTATACTGTGTATATATGTGTACTTTTTGGGTGAATAAAAAGCGTGAAACTCGTGTCATCGTCATCGCACACTTCCTATGAGCTATATGTATGCTGTGTATATATGTACATAGATATATCGGCAATGAGATGAACTTGTTGCATGGTATACAATGGACTGAAATCAGTTACAGAATACTAGTTCGATAAAAAGCTGTAAGTATATAATATCTGTCCGGTTTCAACCTATTATAATGGGAAACATCAAAATAAGTTCTACTGTTTAGCCGCGAAATAATGACGAAGCAATTAAATTAAACAAACAAATGAAAGGCATCAGTTAGAAAAATTGGGGTATTTTTACCCGTAAATATTGTACTGTGACATTATGAAAACATTCTCACAATCTTTTATCGATATTATAACATAGAAATATCGATAAGGGCTGCCCTAGTAGACGCCATTTTATCCTCTCAGTAAAGTCTATGTATGGCACGTTTTTCTTGTAGGTATGCCAAGTCCATGTTTTATATGTCAATGATGTTTTCCAATCATTCCAATGGAAATGTGAAAATGTCAGATTAACAGACAGATGTCAGAAACAGATCAAACAGATGTCAGTCTGTTTCACTGACCTTACAAACCTATGGACTTGCCATACCTACAAAATTAGCGTGCATACCTACAAAAATTGGGCACTTAAGATGGCTGCCATTCATAGGGTTGTAACTGCAAGCACCATGCGCAACTGATATCGATATTTAATCTTCATGAATTTGTTTTTATTATTGGTTTAATTTTTTTGAATCAGCCTCGTAAATGTAATGCAGCTGAAGTGACAAGAATTTTAGAAGTTGGAATGGGTGTTTCATTTCATCATAGCCTGTTCTTTCACTGGCTCTCTTTCCCTTCAAACCGAAATAAGACAGTGGATGACTGGTGCTTCGTGGCAGAAATAGGAGACAGATGGGCTTCTAGGCAGAAAAGAAGATTATGTATAGATAAAATTAGTCCTAAGTAATATTATATTTGTAAAAACAAACGTAGCTACATTGCATAATTCGGCTTATAATTTTCAGTACAAAGACGTTCTCTCTGTGAAAAATATAACTGTATTTTAAAACAAAGAAATTGAACCTTATTATTGTGTCATGGTATGTTCAATACAAACCTTTGTTTCGCTTTTTCGTTTCCGTTAAATCTTTTCGCGTTTACAAACACAGCCTTCTGCTACGATTTAATAAATGTATTAACAATATAATATGACAGAAAGAGCTGTGGGTGTAGAGTAGAGTATTGTATGATACTTACGAGGAGACGTATGAGGCGACTGGCAACATACCTAACCCATTAAAAACTAAAATGATTTTTTTTATTGACTTATAAAAGGAGGTTATCAATTCGGATGTTTACACAAAAACTTTTTTTTTTTTTAAACAACTGTATTCCAGAAAAACACTACAAGGTGTAAAATAACTTAAATTTCGAAAGTGGGTGGCAAATAACGAAAATACGAAACCAAAAACAACGCCTTCCGAAATTTAATTTATTTTTCACTTTGTAGTGGTTTTTTGGAATATTTGTTTAAAAAAAATAAACGTTTTTTTGTATCTAATCAAATCAGCCTATCGCAGACCACTGCTGGACATAGGCCAAAGGAGTAGTAAGAACAACTTATTTTTTGTAAAATAATACCAATGTTTTATGTAAAAAAAAGATATTTATTCATTTCTGAACAAAATTAACTTATTAAAATAGTTTCTATAAGAAACTCTATCACTATTTTTTTTTGCATGATAACGGAATCTTATATCAATAAAGGCTTTAATTATAGATTTAACAAGCAACAGCCTGTGATTGGTGTTATGCTCCATGTTGTGCGGCAAGTATAATATTTTTTCACTATCGTAATACTCCACCAGAAACTTAAAAATATATAAATAATAATTTTCTGGTTTCTCCTGGTTCGTGAGGTGAGGTTTTATTAAACTTTCAGTTTTCTTTATTATATTTATGACTTCATTAGACGCGTACTGAAGGCCACCTCGAGACTTTTGGAAAATCAAGCTGTTATTGTTTTCTCCCCCAATTAGCAGAGATAAACATAAGTCACATTTTATCTGCCGTGACAACTTTCGTGTTACAAAACCCGCAATATATTCTAACACACTTTCTGTGTATTCATCGACGTTCATTCCCAAATATTCAATATACGAATCATAGAGATCACTATGGTCTTCAGATATTTTGACTAAATCATTTTTAGATGTCAACTCGTTAATAGAACTAACTGGGTTTTTGCTTGAGCACGTTAATATACAAATTTGCTCGAGAGGAATGCAATTACCAACACCACCATCTCGAATTTCTGCTCTAATCAAAAGTTTTTTGTACGCTGCGCGAAACTGAACCGCATTGGGGTTATTATTAAAACCTCCCCTGGCTCTAATAGCCGAAAAGAACAGTTCCAGATGGTCTTGGCTAATTTTGTAAAGTGGGATATATTTTAACATGCACGTGCCCTCAACCAAATGCTCGTAAAGTGCCAACGCACTTTTCATGTCAATAATTAAGCCAATAAACCCAGTTTTTCTTCGTGATTTTACTAACAACTCTCCTGAAGGAAGCTTTAAACTATTAATATAATCACTAACACTTTCAAACAAGGCTCTTATAAAGCCAATGTTTTGCGGACACATGGCTTTCTTCCAACCCGGTGGCCGAATAGAGTGGCTGTTGAGTACATCAAAAACATCGTTCATAATATTAATAAAGTTTACAGTGCCACTGCAGTGTTCGAACTCTTTTATTTTTAAATTGTTGCAGCAGAATGCAAGGGCATCTGCCACAGAGCTGCTAAATAATTGTGTGGCGAGCTTCACCTTCATTTTTTGTTTTTCATACAAAATGTGGGCTTTCCCTATTTTAGTCGCCAGGTGAAGACCTTTCTGTTCTTGTAAATCTAGAAGCAGCTCCAAATATTTAAAATTAATTTCCCGACCCATTGAGTCATTAAAAACCCGTAATTCCCCAAAAGCATTTCTGACTAGTTTAATAGCGTGACACGGGTCAATGAATGTATGGATAAGGCTGTCGTGGCTTTCGAATTTGGTTGTTGTTTGGTCCTTCAGAACATTACACCCCAAAGATGTGAACATGCTAAAGTTACCAGCCAAACCATCGCAGGTGATACTAACCACTTTGACACCAGCATCTTGGCAGAGTTGTATTGCTGTCCGCAAAAGGACAGCCTTCTGCTCTCCGGTAAGCGATACAATAAAGAAGTACCCAATTGGCAACTTCCACGAGCCATTAATACACGTTACTAGCAATACCAAGCATTGGCTGGCTTCTTCCACACTGTCACTGTTAACACCATGACCGCAATTAACTCGACCATAAAAATTTTGTGCCTTTGGATCCCAGGTAAGACATTTTCTAATAGCCATCTCATCTAGTGTTAAGGCACAAATCACAGGGTGAAGACTTTCGACAACTTTTCTACGTAATGCTTCAAAAGCTTCTTTTGTAAAGCCAGGTTCGGCATTTACATGTTGGTACCATTTGCTCAAAGTGCGAGAGTGTGGCAAACAAGTGTTGTAGGAACTTCTTACAAAATCATACGCTTTCGGAGAAAAAAAATGAAGCGTAAGGGCAAATTTTCTTAATTCTTCAGAATATTTTTTTTCTAAAGGTAAACCTTTAGATTTGGCAATTTGCCTTTTAAGAAAACCTTCTGGTCCTGCACATTCATCCAGAATTAAACTTTCTTCATTATTGATGAATTTACCTTTCTTAAGGTCTTCAATAATGTTTGAAAAAAGAGCAATCTTTCCATCCCGTCTCCGGACCTTTTCATTTAAACTTCTCACTTTTTGCTTTAGTAAATCACATTTCTTTGTGAGATATTTTATTTTTTCATTTGTCTGCTGGATCTGAAACATAGTAATATATAATAAATAATATGTATACAGCATTACGCAACACCAAGAAGTCACAGGTCAGGTCTTTGAGGCTGGGGGTAAACGTCCTGATGCAGTACCGCCTGTAGTGCTTTATGGTACACCTTTGCAGAGAGTCTACAGGTTTAAATATGTTGGTCATAAATTGACTCCCGACCTCAAAGATGATGATGACATTGAACGAGAGCGGAGGGCGTTGTCGGTTAGAGCGAACATGCTGGCTCGCAGGTTTGCTAGATGCTCACTTCCTGTTAAAATCACGCTCTTTCGAGCCTACTGTACTGCTTTTTACACGTGCAGCCTGTGGGCTAGATATATGCAAAGAACATACAATGCGTTTAGGATGCTGGTGGGGCTGCTCCGTTTTTGTGGTGCGTTAAGGATGTTCGCGGACGCGCATGTAGATTGCTTTCACGCAACAATGCGTATAAGGTGCGATTCCCTGGTGCGCAGGGTGTGGGGCGGCTCCAACAGTGTCTTAAACATGGTTGCGTGTCGCCCGGACTGTGTATACGTGGGTCACTGTTGTGCAGTCTCTCATGGGATGTCGCGACAGTGACCAACCATTCTTTCGTGAATGTTTTCCTTGTTTTTGTGTAGTGTCTGTGTTTACTAACATAGTCATAAGTTTGACTAACAATCTTTGTTGAGTCTTGGTTACTTGAATAAAGAAAAATTATATTCTATTCTATTAAAAAATAAAACATGTCTTGTATAAGATGTTTACTAGAAGTAATAAAATTATCAAATACGGTTTTCTATCCATCCATCACATTACATATCCATCGTATACTATATACGATGGATATAAAAAAATCCATCGTATATAGTATACGATGGATATAAAAAACCGATAATTTAAAATATAATAATAGCTATTAATGTTCATTTGACTTTAAAATACGTGATTTTATTGTATTTGAATACCCAATTGGGTATTAAGAGAAAAAAAAAACAGAAAAAATAAAATCAGCATTTTTTGGGAAAAAAATAGTCAGTTTACCTTTACAGATGGTACATTTTGGGTAAAATTTTCTTCCGGCAATTCCAATTTCAATGGATAGGTTGACTCCGATTTATTTATTTTTTCACGCAAAACCGCTTTGCTTATTTGATTGGGAATCTAAAACAATTCCAAGGTTTTTCAATTATTCAAAATAAATGCACCATTCTTTAAAAAAATCTAAATAATATTTATAAAATGTGTCCTTACCATTACACTTGAAGAAGGTTTTTGTGAGGAACAGATTTGCCCAGGCTGAAAAAAAAATAGTAACATAATTAAATTACTTAATTGCATGTTTCATTCATTACAATTTGAAATACTATCAAAACAAGATGTGTTGAAATTACTGTGGTATGCAATTTTTGTGTATACATACCAGCATATTCGATGTGGGCACTGCGCCATCGTGTAACCTTATCACATCGAGGGTTCTGTTATAACAATAATCGTCAAAGTGCAAGGAGCAGACATGCCACATTTTATGTCTAGGGTTTATATTTTCAGAACCAATAGCTTCTATCCATTTCTTCTTTAATATTTCGTTTTTAGGAAATCTGGGAATTAAAATATCATTGCAATGTATTTATTACACACTTTATTAATATTATCGATACTTATCGCATGCGAACATCACACATCACTAACCTTACATACCAATTATTGTATGTAAACAATGCAACGAAATAAAGAAAATAATAACGTTTTAAGCCATAAAAACATGACACAGGTTGTAATAATCTTCAAAAAGATTATCTTGTAACAACACATTACACAAAATTCTACAACATTCGACTGGATTAGTGAAAACTAGTTACTAACCTGTGCAGAGTCAAATTAGGTTGATTTTTATTTTTTCTCGCACCACACTGTTTTATACAACACGAGGGCATGATTTTCCAATTAATCTTCAAACTCAGAACACCAAAATAACTAGTTTTGAGACGTATTTCTCTTGAAAACCACAAAAATATTTTTAGCAAGCAACTGTTTGACAGCACATATACCACAAAACCGCAGAGTACTTTTGGCACTCAATATGGCGACCGGTCATGCATCCAATAATTTTGACGTCACATAATAGTGTTGCCAAATGTAGTCCTTGAGAAACATTTAGATGTCTCTTTTTTCATAAGCGGCTCTTGGTTAGTTAAAAAGAGACAAAACGCTTTTTGACATGTGTCTGTCGATATGATAGATATTTGTATAACTATTCTTTCTCTAAGTAGAATGTGCCATCTCCTTAGTTCTCCTATCTCAATGGTCTGTTTCATTCATTCTTTCATTCAACCAATTCATATAAATTCAACTTTGAATTTTATGTTCTGTTTTGGTCGTGTTGATAAATAAGATTGCTAAAATCGAAATCGAAGTTCAAGGAAAGTTCCGTTCTTTTTTTAAATATTTGGCAGATCAGCAGCTTTTATTAGTTTTAGACAGTTGCAATGATTTTCATGTGAACTTGTAAAGCGGAAATGTCGGCGGAAGATTTGCCGGCGACGGCGTACAGCGAAAACATGGACGAGGAGAGTAGTGACACTTTATTAGCAGGTATAATATTAATACCCAAGGAGAACTATGAGGTGGGCTCTGACAGGCACAACCGTACTTATCTGCATGGCTCTCTGCTCTGACTGACTTCTTCTGTCGAACTCAATCCGAGCCCCTGTTTATGGCTAATCAAGGAGTCAAATTGAAACCGTAAATGTTATCGTACAAGTAAGAATGTGAAACATCAAAGTTTTGGGTTAGTGGGTCGTCTTAGGCTAGTATGTTCCTTGGTCTTAGGGATACGTAGTATCTCTATGTAGTCTGTGTCATAAGGTGGTATAAAAAATTAAAAGGTTCCGTTTTTGCCATTTGGCTATGGAGGAACCCTAGAAATGCTTATAAACACTTTTTAAGCACTGTTAGTTTTAGCGCTTTCAGTTAAGCAAATATTTTGCCAAATTTGCCTATACAATACCAAAATCTGTAGATGCTTGTTTTTCTCATTCTTAACCCTTTATGTTATTGAGGAAAGCATCAAAGAATTATCATTTAATTAATATAAAATATTTATATATACGGGCAAAACTGATTTTAATGACTTCAAAGGGACCATCAGATAATGGTTGTTATAGCCGATAGTCATTATAACCAAATACTCTGTTAAGTAAACAGAAATGCTGGGACCTCAAATTGTCGTCATTATAACTGGTACGTCGTGTTCAGCGAAGTCGTTATAAACGGTTCTCACTGTATTTAATTTAAAATGTTTTCAGGTACTGAGACTGATAATAAATATGTTATACATGAAGTTATTGTTGAAATCATGGAATCTGATGCTGATACCATGAAAAATGAAATAATGTTAGATGAAAATCCTGCTCCTGATATTGCTTCAGGGAAGGTGAAGGATGTAAATGAAAGTACAGTTCTAAATCATCAAATGGAATCACAAAGGGGCATTCATGCAGCTGATAATACTGGTCCAAAAATGGATAAAGTAATTCAAGAAAATCGGCTACCAGAACATGTAGTTACACGTGATCCAAGACAAACAAGAACAATTTTCGAAGAACGTGTGATGCCACCCATTGGCCAGAAAGGCAACGTTAAGCTTTTTACTGAAGACTCCGGGCCCCAATTGTATAAGGCTAAAGGTTCTCTGGTAACAGCACCAATCATAACAAAGAATTTGCCAAAAGTGTTTGAATACCTGCCCATACACGGGAAGCCTCAAGACAGTAATAACTTGAAAGAATTCTTTTCAAATAAAATAAGAGAGTTTGTCGGTTGTGGCTTGACTGATTATGAGTTTCAACAGCTTGAAGATTATTGCAGGTGAGGTAGCATTATTACACATTCATATTCTGTAAGTATAATATTGATAAATTCATTTAAATATATTTACTAAAACACACTAAGTAAGTACATATACGCATAACATATATGTTGTATGATGGCTGAGCGATAGCGTCGTCATCATCTTGATTAGGTGGTACAGGGTTCATTGCGCAGTTAATAGAGAATAATAACTGTTATACAATTGAAAAATAATAGCACTTTAATAATCACATTTAATTATTTTAAAATCCACAAAATGAACTGGGTAAACCGACAGTTTCGTTTTAGAGGAGTGTTCCAGTCGGTGTCCGAATTCAAAGAGAACTCTGCATCAACCCCACTCAAATTCAAAATATTTTATTTCACATAAACCTACATGGGCACTTATGAAACGTCAGAAGCTAGGTGCACAGTTCCAATTGGTCGTTTCCTATGGAGAAGAGCCATCAAGAAACTCCACGGTTACTCTTTTAAAAATAATTGGTTTTTACAATATTTTCAAATAACAGTGTTATTAGGTATGGCACGACAGTGTAGGTCTTTCAACAAGTACCAGGTACTTAACAAAATAATTATGGTCAGCAAATATACAGTCCACTAAGCCTACAGCGTTCTCACATTCACAAAATAGAAAATAATCTATATAAAGATGAATAAATTATTAAAAATAAAAACGTATTATAAACGAAATGACGTGATTGCTATTACAATTCTGAATAATTATCATGTTCACAAAAGCCACTAATAAAGATTTGAAGTTAAATTGTAGGTTTATTATAATGTCAAATAATAGCGTGATTATGTCAAGGAAGAATGTAAAAAAAATATGTAAAATATATATATATATATATATATAATATATATATATATATATATATATATATATATATATATTTTACATATTTTTTAATATATATATATATATATATATGTAGAAACATGGTAATTTGGGAGCAGTTAATAGACTTACATAATTTGCCGTTAATGAGCTACCAAGGAAGCCACATGTGCAGAAGGAATTATTGCCAAACAAGCAAGTTCAAATAAACGGTATCAATTAACTAGGTTTAAAAGTAAAAATGGGTGTGCCACAAGGCTCGATATTAGGTCCATTCCTCTTTTTAGTGTATATCAATGATCTACTCCATTTATTTAAAAATCAACCACAAATGGTGTTATTTGCTGACGATACTTCCTTAATTTTTAAGGTAGATAGACGTGCTACAAATTTTGACGACGTAAATAACGCCCTACTGCAGGTCCAAAATTGGTTCACTGCTAATAATTTAGTATTAAATGGAAAAAAAAACTAAGTGCATAAAATTTTCTTTACCAAATGTCAAAAGTAGTAATTGTGAGATAGTATTGAATCAAGAGAATCTAGAATTTGTTGATAAAACTGTTTTCCTGGGGATCACGCTCGACTCAAGGCTACAATGGGGTCCTCATTTAACATCTCTTGCAGGACGGCTAAGTTCAGCAGCATATGCTGTCAGAAAAATCCGTCAATTTACTGATGTAGATACCGCGAGGCTAGTCTATTTCAGTTATTTTCATAGTATCATGTCTTACGGTATTTTACTTTGGGGACGGACTGCAGACATCGAGTCTATTTTTATTCTGCAGAAAAGAGCGATCAGAGCCATTTATTATCTCCGCAGGCGCGACTCTCTTAGGGAACTGTTTAAGGATATTAACACCATGACGGTACCTTGTCAATATATCTATGAAAACATCATGTACGTAAGAAATAATTTACATCTTTTTAGTAAAAGAGGTGATAGACATAATTATAGTACAAGAAATAGGGACCTATTAGTTCAACCAGGTTTCAGACTGGCTAAGGTAGACTCATCTTTCATGGGGTACTGTTTAAAATGTTTTAATAAAATTCCTCCCCACATACTTCAACTTAATGAGACGAAATTCAAATCTTGTATAAAACGCACACTATGTAGGCAGGCATATTATAAGTTGGGGGATTACATCACTGATAAAAATGCTTGGCTCAGTGCTGGTCCTGCTCCACAACTAATTGACATACACACTGATTAACATTTTGAAAATACTGATGGAGCTGCTGAAGATTGTATTGTATCCATTTTTGTATTGTATAAACTCAATTTCCTTTGTATTATATAATTGCATAGCACAGTTGTGAGTACTATGTACTAAAGAGCTACCATTTACCGGGTAATATGTAGTATTTCATTGACTTGAATGTGCCCTGGCGGCTGTATGTCATGCTAACACACACGCCACCATCAGCGAGACATTTGAGTGAGCACACTCAAATGTCTCGCTGATGGTGGCGTGTGTGTTGGATCATTTAGCTCCCTTCAAAATGGTTGAGCTGAATGGTGCTAATCCATGCGTCATGTTCGTGAACGGGCGCCGTCAGTTGGGACTGGTCATCTCTTAGCTGCCATGGCTTATTTTAATTTATTTTAAGTTTTTGAATGTTTTTTTTTTTCTTTTTATTACGGACGCTTTTACGAACGTGCACGTCTTATTACATTGGTCTCACATGCATAATTTCAAAATGAATGATGTAACCAATATTTTGTATCAATTTTATATTTTATTTAAAAGAGTGTCCGTGGAGTTTCTTGCCCGTTCTTCTCCATAGGTACCTACTACGCTTTGGAATGGGCAACTAGCTTCATATTTTTGACTGACCGACCCCTTGACAATTCAAAAGTGCCTGTAAATGCTTTAATTGAAATAAATGCTTTGAGTTTGAGTGAGATTACGTTTTTTATGTAAATAGAAAAGACAGTTTCATTTAAATATAATTCTAAACCATAATAGCGATTTACAATCGACTTAGAATACTTATTATAATAAATTCAATGATCTACATAATGCGCTGATTGATACTTTTTTAATGTAATGGCAACACTAAAACTTGGCAGGTGACAATAGAAGTGTCAATTGATAGCTATTTACATTTATTTATTTATTTTTAACAATCTTACCTACACTATCATCATCACTCATCACACACTATCACTATCATCATTGTCATAGCTTGCCTTAGCATCATTGTGATCTGTGCGTGTATTTTGCTAACAAAAATCGACATTTCTGACCATGAATACTGACTCGGACGACTCTCCTAAACCTGACGACCACGGCCTGAATAAGGATTCCACTCCTGCTGATAACGACAACCCCCGAGATAACTTGGATTTGATGTCAGTACCTATAGACTTGTGTAAGGCACATAAAAAAATAAAAAAACCTTATAATTTGGAAACTCTGACTTTTTTCAATAAGTTTCTTTTATCAATAAATTATTTGTGGTTTAGACTAATATTAGCATTCGGTCTTACACGTGGGCACTCGGGCCTAAATCACTATGGCGGCCTGCCATTCCCCTTTGGGTATCACAATTTCATGTCTAATACGTGTATTTATATTATGGAAATCGCTTCTTATTTTGAAAAGTCCTAAGTTTTTGCGAACATACAAAATACTTTCTAAGATATAAAGAGAAGGCAGAGTCATTATATCAATTTCTTTGAATTTGTTTCGAAGGGATTCGTGAGGACCCATTCTTTCTCTCCAACACGACTGTGTCCACGTGCCGCCATTACAATAACAACTGACGTCACGGTGTTTACCAATTCCTTGGTACTACTACAGATAGAAACAATATCGTTTTCCACAACAAATATTTTTTTAAATTTTATTTAATAAACGTGTTGCGCCGACCCCAAGTAACATGGGATAAGGGCAGGAAGATGATGAAATATTATAATAAATATTATTTATTACTTATCATTTCATGTATTAAGAAGATAGATAAAGATATATTTATTTTGTAAACACATGAGTAAGTACAATACATGTGCATTGTAGATGGAATTAAAAAGAATAAATTGAGCTACATGTTTTGCCAGTTAAAGCGTACAAAAAAACAAGTATGTATGAGAATGTCTAACTACATTATTAACACAACAGTTTAACAAAATAAACTTAAATAGCTAAACATAAGAAAATAGCAAAAAATTAACAATTAGTAACTAGGAGAAATGTCGCAATAATGTGCCTTATAAACTTAATTCCGCTCTTTTAGGAACTCTGATAAGCTGTTAAATGCAACTTAAACAAGCTTATGGGCAGCTGCTTCAGAGATGTTGGGAGCTTATTATACATGTTTGGGGCCAAACAGAATATGCTTTTATGCATCAAAGCCGTGCTTGACCTTATTATACATAGCACATCCTTAACTCGACGACTACGAGTGCTAACATCTGATTGTTTGTTAAATAACGTTGGATTACTTTTAACAAAATTAGCGGCTTCATAAATAAGCAAAGAACGAAAGGGAAGACTTCATATTTTATGTTTGATGAAATATGGTTTACAGCTTTCGGTCATCTTTAGACCAAACATGGTCCTTTTTTGAGATTTAAAAATGATTTCCCTATTGGTCGAATTTCCCCAGAATATTACGCCATAACTTATGGTTAAGAAATTGCATTAAAGCTGTTTCATTGACAAAAATACAGTCAACTGCATATCAGTAGTAACACTAGAACTATTAAAACCAATTTTATTTACAAAATAAATGGACTTGTTCCAAATTCTTTTATTACTACAAATCCTTTCATGTTAACAACGAGAGATCAATAGATGCTTACTAATACACATTATTACAGTCCAGAACAATTGAAAACAGGAAATGAATTAGTGATGGAGACCAAGGTCCCAGTAATGGGAGTAATAGCTGGGAAAATAGTAGAAGACCTCGATCCCCCCGAAGAGGGCGAAGCCCCAGACCTCTGCATACTTAAAAAGTACAAGCTGCGGATAGAGACCGATGGTAAAGGTCTTTTTACTAAGAAGCTTAAGTACAGAGGTGTTAGGAGTCTTCCGTTTACGCAAGAGGTAAGCTGTGCACTTGGAGCATTATTTCAGCAGTTAGCAATGTAGGTGTCAAGTAAGATTTCAATAGATTTTAAGGACAGTTTTAAAGTTCCTGATAACAGAAGTCATCATTTTAATAATCATAGCACCCAATCGTTTGTTTTGAATCCTAACTTCCTAACTAATATTACTCGTATAAATCCTAACTTCCTAACTAATATTACTCGTATACATGCGAAAGTGGGTTTGTTTGTTATGCTTTCACCCTAAAACACGAAAAAAAATGAAATATGGCACATGGGTAGACCATAACCTGGGTTAGAAGTTCAGGACATAGGATACTTTTTAACCCGATATTCCCTCAGGATCTAGATTCTTGCGGGTGAAACCGCGGGGCACAGCTAGTATGTTATAATGCAAAATTACTTTTTTTTTTTTTCAATTATTCTTTACTTTAACCAACTTATGCCGCTGACGGTACTTTACCAGCTGTAAAAGTATGTTTGTCCTCTTGCAGGTGTATCAAATGACCTCCCTGAAGCCTAGTGACGTGGACCCTGATGTAGACTTGGAGCCAGGCAAGGATATGCTGTACCGAGTGAGGGTCTACAGGCCTTATACTTACAGCCAGCCCAAGGATAGATTCGTAAGTATTAAATGATTAAAGCCACTGCGGATGTTTGAAATGCGAATTACTAAGCCTACGCGAGCTGTCTGTCCGTCTGTCTGTCGCAGGGCTGTATTTTTTTAACTGGCAGCCAATTGTTTTTTTTTAAGAGAATACATGTCACTATGGGCGTTTGCGCACTTATCCGTATGAGGTTCGTATTCGATTCGAGTTAGTTGCTGATCCGGTTTGGCCATCCTAGTAATTGTATGAGCGTTTGTGCACTCATGCGTATACGGTTCGTTTTCGTTTCGTGTTCGATTCGTAAATTCTCAAAGATCAAATCCGAATATATCAAACAAAATGAATCAAATAATGATATAAAGGGTGCAGACGCTAGAGCGTGAATTTCCCGTCTGTCTTTTTCACGAATAAAATACGAACCGGATATGGATAAGAGGGCAAACGCCTTATTATGGCAAATCATAAAAATATGGTTAACTATCATTTTTATTGGTATGGAACCCTTAGGCCAAGATTCACAGATCGCACTTCGACTTTAATTTTCTTCGTAAAGAAAGGTTCTTTTTTTCTTTCTTCTTTCTTTCTTTATTTTATACGAATATGAACATTATATGCATGTGAATATGTTTCATATGAATATATGCACATTAACATGCATATGAGGAATTCATATGAAATACTTGGCAAAGTAAATTGAAAGTCCGATCTGAGAATCTCATCCTTAGTTCGCGAGTAAATGTTTCAATTGAAATAAACGCTTTGATTTTGCCTCGCACCTCACCCTTGTCTGGTTCTATGTACTCTTATCACACTGCAGACCCGCACCCGCCACTCGGTATTCTGCTGCGACATAGTGCTGACGGGTCGGAACAAACTGTCTGACCTTCGGGACCGCTTCGTTTGTCACAACGACTTCGACATGCGAGTGGACGTCTCCAACCATCCCGATATGTTGCCCAATGCTAAGGCTAAGGTAGGTTGTGTGCTTCAAACTATTGTGTATGTGAGACTGTGACTAAGATCTCTAGATCAACTGTTAGATGATTTGTTCATAAATAATGTGATGAAAGTGTAAACAAACCCTGTTCAGGGTAAATTCTTATGCAATCACTCACTAAAGGGAATTAATAACACATTTATCTGTGTTTAGAAGGTTTCAAATTACAGCTTACTTACAACATTAATCTGTCGCGCGCGCAATTAGCAGACACAATAGAATTTTATTGTTATCTGTCTCCAATATGAGACACCAGTATTATAAAGGTTAAACTCAATTTTAAAATTAAGAACATTTACATTTATGGAGAATTAAAAGTAGAATTTCTCGGAACTTAAAAAAATTATTTAAAACTTAAAATTCATTTATTTCAGGTCATTGACCCATATTAGACACAAAACATAAAATTTAAATACAAAACTTCCGTCAAATTTTACTTAGGCGGGTTTCACAGCTGTCTTGGACACCCGTACGGGCTCGCGGAACGGAGACTTCTAACATTGTTTCACAGCGACGCGGATTGATTCGTACGCAACCCGCTCCGGGTAGAGCCCGTAAAACGTATCGTACTACTCCACCGTTTCAGAGCACTACTGGCGCTACCCGCACGGGTCTCCCGTGTACGGACGGCTCGTACGGTTCTCCCGGACAGTTGTGAAACCAATCTAGTCTTGGCTTTTATCTTTAGACGCAGGTTTATACCATCGAGCCATTTTTGAATTTCGAATGTTATTTCGACATAGCTTAAGTTCTAATTACATAATCTTTTTAAATCCCGAGTCTAAGTTGTCAATTTAGTATTAAGAATTGTATAGCAGTCGGAATAAGGTTCGAAATTAAAAAACTGGCTGAACGGTTTAAGCTTGGACTAACGGTAAAACTTGTTTTATGAGACGGATTATGTACATGGAATGATCTTTGGCCGAAAGGAGAGCTTTGGTACACTTATCTCCTCAAAAAGAAAAGATTTTGGTCCGTTCACTTAACCGCTGCGCGCTGGTCAGACCAAGTAACCGCGCTCACTGGACTCTGTTGCGACCGCCCTGAGAAGCGGATAACTGAACGAAGTGGAAAAACATCATCTATAAAGCCACGAAGGCCTTTCAGGGACACGACCTTCAGTAATGAAGTACTCGACCAAGAAGAGATTTGAGTGGGTACCTGGATGGTTTGAAAGTACTATTATTATTGGACCCGGTAGCGAAAATACAAAGGCGGATGCAACACAGATACCCATAGTCTGTACTGCATTATCTTGCGAGTGGCTTGCTGTTTCCCCTTCGCCGGTACAAATAAAAAAGGTTAGGTTAGAACTGTGACCAACCGGGAGCAACTTCCAGGTTGCTCGCAACTGGACAGGCTTTTTAGTATTAGCGCAAGGAGCTTTACGTCGCATGCAAGTTTGATACCTGCAGTGTAGACAGGGCGAGTACTTATAAGCTGTAGTGCAGTATTTTGTTAAAACAATATCTTTCGGAGCCGATCACATTGCAGACAGTTCTCAAATGTCTGTGATGTAATCGTGTTTGTAATACTTTATTCATACAGACGCGGCTGCGTTACAGAACAGCTACTGTCCGTGTTGCAACCGCCTTTGTATTTACGCGACCCTTGTAGGTGGCGCTGTTCGGACAGGACAATGTCTGTCAGTTCCGCTAGCATTATATGTAGAAAAACTTTCATGTCCTTTACTTACCTTCTTTTACTTACATTCCTCATCACCCTTCAACTTTTTAATTCCAGGAGATCTTCCCCTCCGGATTCCTGTTCATAAACAACGTATTCTACGTGGACACACGGGAAGGTTGCGTGGACTACAGCGAACCCATCCGAGAGTGGGCACGGAAGAAGGATCTCGGAGAGTTCCCTAGGAAGGACATGTGTGCTGTCAGATTAGAAGACCTGGTGCTGAAGCTTGGCTATCCAGATGTGAGTAAAACGTTACACCTGTATTTCTCTAGGGGTTAGGTAGCGGTATAAAGTGCATGCTCATTTCCTCGTTTTAAGTACGTACCGTGGCTAACGTAATTGTGTTCTCAGTAAGGTGATGTAAGAAGGTGGAATATTGTCCTTTAATCATAATTCTATAGAGCCATGAGGAACAGGGTGTAAAGTTCACTCATGCTCCATAGACAAGCGAGGATCCTCCGACCATACGGGTGTTGTGTCTGGCTACTGCCTTTATTTTGTGTGGGAAATTATCAAATAACTTCTTCCGCTCTGGGCGGGCGTGTCAGACTCTTACTGACTAAAACCCACCCGTGTACCTTCAATTGCCTGTACGTTGCCAGGGGCCACGGTATCCCTTTCGGACTTTCCCGCGACCCCGGCAGGCATTAGTTCTATCGTCGTGTGCTGACATCTCTATGAGGCGCACGTGGAACACAACGCCGTCGACCCGGGCCTGCAGTGCTATTCTGTAACCATCTCACCGTGAAAACTTCGGTGAAGTGAGCTCGGAGTGAGCTGTCAATTGTGTCAATTCCAAGCAAAACCAAACTCACTTCACCTAAGTTTTCACGGTGAGATTTTTACAGAATCGACCGGCAGGTCCTTATCGGACGGTGAGTAATGTGTAGCTCGCGCAAGCCCGCAGCCCGCGGCCGCAAGCCCGCGGTCTGGCTACTGCCTGAAGATTTGGAGATGACGCGACGCCCCCGCCAGGGGGCGTGGCGAGCGGAGTCACAGCTTCGCCCCTCGCCCGCGGAGGCTCAACAGTGGCCCGCTACTACGGGCCCGCTCACTTTGTTCGGCCTATACGGCCTGTAGCATATGGCGTAGCAAGCTACGCCTGTGTGGATGGTTGCTATGAATATTTCTGTAGGCGCGCCACGACTCTATTCCATATAGCGCCGCTTTCTTCACGACACCCCGGCGGTCTGTCCCCGCCAGGTGAGACCCCCAGTTGCCTGGGGGAGGCCCGACGAAGACGACCAGCGACAGAGGTGCGTCAAGCCGGCACCTCTGTCGCTGGTCGTCTTCGTCGGGCTCTCGATCCCGAGATCCCGGTGGAGTACGTCGTTCCTCACGAAGCGAGGAGCGTCAACAATTGTCCGCAGCGCAAGGTTTTCTTGCGCGCGGAGCGTCTTGCGGCTCGACTCCTTCGTGAGGGCGAACGACGCTGGGGCGGCGTACGTCAAGATGGGGCGTGGGACGTTTTGTACACGCCCAACTTGACGCGCGCTGGGATGCGGGATGAAAGCACAGGTTTAAGGAGGTGGCGGGCGACCCTATCCTGCGCGGCGACCTTGCGGACATGGGGCCCCATCGTTAGGCGGCGGTCGATGGTCACACCCAGGTATTTGACCCGGGGCGACCAATCGACGTCGACCCCATGTAGTTTCAGGGGTGATGGATCGGGCGAGTATCCAACGACCATCGCCTGCGTCTTACCCACGTTCACTGACAGCCGCCACTTACAGCCATTCAGGAAGCAGATCAAGGGCGCGCTGCATTTTGACCGCCGCGTGCTTTGCTTTGAGCGAAGTAGTGATGTACGCGGCGTCGTCAGCATACAGAGCGAGCGTCGTCTCTGTCGTGGTGGGGATGTCGTCGGTGTAACGCGTGTAATACACAGGCGACACGCAGCTGCCCTGCGGCACTCCTGCCAGCACTGGGTGGGCGCCGGATATCGGATAGGATAGGATCTGTTGGACAGAAAGGTTGCGACCACCTTTACAACGCGACAGGGCGCGTCGGATGTGGTAAGCTTATAAATAAGGCCGTCGTGCTACACAGGGTCGAAGGCCTTCTCCATGTCGAGGAATTCTGCCACCGAGCATTCCTTCTTATCCAGCGATGTTGTCAAGCGGTGCAGTACCCTCGACAGCTGGAGCGTCGGACTATGTTCCGCCCTGAACTCAAATTGCTCGGGTCGTGGGGCGATGTGGTGAGTGAGTTGTCGTAGCAGGAGTACTTCGAACACCTTGGAGAATGTCGGTAGCAGAGTGATGGGCCGGTAGCTCTCCGGCTTCACTGGGTTCTTCCCCGCCTTGGGTATTATGATGATGCGCCCCTCTTTCCAAGAGGTGGGAAACACCCCCATGCGCAGTATCGTCGTAAACAGGCGCGCCAGTGCCGCTACCGTGTGGAACGGCAAGTGGAGCAGCGCTGTGTTCGTGATACCGTAAGCTCCGGGGGCCTTTCTAGGCTTCGTCTTTAGGATGGCGCGTCTAACTGCGCCAGGCGAGAAGAAGACAGGGTTCTCCTCGGGAGCTAGTCTCCTAGGTGTTTCTCGACCGCTGCGACATGATCGACGTCTTCGGTCGGGTTAGGGCGGAACTGACGCTCCAGGTGCTCGGCGAAGACCTCCGCCCGGTCCTCTGCTACGTACTTAAGCGCCCCGTCGCTGTTGACTAGAGGGCGCACCGGGGCTGGGGTGTTCGACAGCTGGCGGCAAAGACGGTGTACAGACGGCCAACTGTCGACAGTGGCGTCTATTCTTTCCTCCCAGCCCGCGGCGGCGCATTGTGTTCGGAATTATTATATTACGAGCTACTTTAGGTACAAACATCATGGCAATATAAATTGAAATTTGCAAGTGATTAAGGTACATTATTAGTCGTACAACTCGTTCCCACACCAAATTTTCCGATTCCGGGAAATGTTCACCGCTCAGCACTGCACTAATCCCACGCGATAACAATACCGGTCAGTCGCTTTTGTTAGCCGCTAATCATAGCATGTGTTTACGCTCTGTTCTTACAACCGTTTTTGAGTTTTTTAATAAAAAAATAGTTTCATCATGGGTTCCACATCCACAGGTAAGATATACACCAATTTTTTAATCATATATAAATTCGTATTCTGAGAAAATAAATAAAATATGAATTGAAAAAAATAACGAAATTTGCAAAAAGTTTAAAAGTTTAATAGATTCCAACTTTTTCCCAGCCAATTTCAGCCATCTATGTTTTTTTGTGAAACTCGAGTATTTATCTAGCTTTCGAATGAATCTAGTCTTAATATTCGACTCGCCGCGACTTTTGAGTAATTTAATTTTTTCGTTTACTAGGTGATACTCGAGGAATAACTCGCCTTCACCTTTTCGACCTTTTATGTCGTCATAAACTGGTCATTCAAGCGAATAAGGAATCTTCTGTTGCTCGGATGGTGGACTATGTCTCTTCAGATATTCCAAGACATCGAGCAGAAGGTATTAAAAATAAAATAAAGGTGTTTTCTGCTGTGCTAACCAAGAAATGGAGTGCTATCAGGAACAAAAAGAAGTTTGTTTTAAAATGCAACGACTGGCTGCAAGAAGAGCTTTGGTCAGTACAAAATCAAGGTGATGGACAATCTGAAAGTACACTTGCTCGATCTGCTGTAGCTCGAAGGATGGATTTTGTTGGCTTAAGTGCATCAGCAAAGAAAAACCGGACGAAGATGTTGGTGGCGGGCCATTCTCCGGAGGAGCTTGCCTATGCCACTCAACAAATTTCACAAAAATTGGTAAGCGGAATATGACCACTGTTATAAAGGCAGTATCTGTGTCGTCACCTAAATCACTTCGGATGATTAAAAGAAGGAAAATAACGCAGAGATTTATACGTCCATATACTCCCGATGAAGCATTAGCTCTGATAACAAATTCCAAACTGAGCGTGGACCAGTATAAACATATTCGCAGAGGAGCTAAAGAGAGGATGTGATATATACCCATCATATGATAGAGTTCTCAAAGCCCGAAAAGAGTGTTACCCGAACGACATAATAATAACTGAGACGAAAGGCGAAGTTAAGCTGCAAAGTTTGCTTGATCATACAGCACAAAGACTAGTTAAAGTTCAGCTAGATGTAATAGCAGGTGTAGTGATCGAAGATGGAAACAGCAAATTCTACCTTAAATCAAAGTGGGAATTTGACGGAAGCAGCAGCCAGTCAGAATATGAGACAATTCTTTGACAAAACCCGAGATCTTCCTCCACTCTTCGCTTCTGCCGCCCGATACGTTATGATACATCAGACCATTGCCTAAGAGAAAATCGAGTACTTTGGCGCCAGAAGTATTAAAATTATTGAAAGCTCCTAAAGCGCCTGAAAGGACGCACTAATCCGATGAAGAGGCATACAGCGAGTAGACAAAGGCTTTTTTCAGGGCCGCCTATTTAAATGTCTTAAACGTAAAAAAACCTTTTTTATTTAAAGACTATATTTATATGTACACACACTATAAATACAACATATACTTAGTAATATATGTGTTTTTATCGTATAAGCCCACAAACATGTACCTACCTACATTTAAATTAAAAATTTCATATAAAAATCAAAGTGGCTCGTAATATAATCATTCCGAACACTGTGCGGCGTGGGCCAATAACTCGGCCTTTACCTTCTCCGCGAGACGGTTCAGCTGTCTCTTCATAGTCGGGCATCTTGTCTGTTGCCACTGCTTGCGAAGGCGCCTTTTCACGGCAACCATCGCGCTGATACGCACCGGTAGGGGCGGCAATAGCCCTCTCCCCTCCGGTCGTACCGTCGTCGCCGCTACTAAGGCGCTCTGGATGCAAGCAGTGACGTCATCCGCCGCTCGTTCCACGTCCGCGGAGGAAACTAGGCCGAGTCGGCGTGGTGGTCTCCATCCTCTCTGTGAACAGCGTCCAGTCCGTTGATCGACGTGCGACCGCGGCGACGGTGGTGGTGCCATGCGGCTTTTGGGCGAACCTGCTAGTCGCTACTAGTAGGTTCGTCCACTAGTGTGTGCGCCGTCCGTTGGTCGACAACCTGCGTGATGGGGCAGGGCCGGCCTTAGGGATGGATTCCTCTTCCCCCTGTGTCGCCGGGGGGCGGTTTTCTTACCCTTCCCCCCTCGCTTCTTCTTCCTCCGCCCAGAAGAGGAGGAGGCTTGGCCTCTTGGTGTGGGCTCATTTGCAGCCGCCATTAGCGTCGGCCCATGGGCCTCTACTGTGGCCACCGCTGGTGGTGGCCTGGCCGCCGTCTTGTTGGCCGTAATGGCGATGGTCCCCGCTCGCTTGTTCCGAGTTTCCTTCGTGAACACGGGGCACTTGATAAACCTCGTGGGGTGCGGGCCACCGCAGTTGACGCATGTGGCCGGCTCCTCCCGCGGGCGTGGGCAGTCTCGTGCCGCGTGCTCGCCCCCGCATCGCACGCAAGCGAGCGGTCGGTGGCACTGGTGCGAGCTATGCCGGAAGCGCTGGCACCGGTGACACTTTGCCACGCTTTCCACGCCAAGCCTTGATCTTGACATCCCGCATGTTTGCGCCAACGCGACCTGTTCCGCCTGCGCCTCGCGCGCGTCCCATCACTATAGTACACCCCGCGCCTGCCCTCACGCCCCGCAACGCGTCTGCGTCGAGCGATCCGCGCCCCTCGCTCTCTTGCTCCGCTACCGCCAACAACGACAGACGCGCCCATGCGGTCCGTACCGCGCGTCCACAAATGAAAGTGATACGTAAACGTAACCATATTTGTCAACTATATAGTATTAGAAGTAATAAAGTTTAAACTAGTTGTTCAACTGAGTGTTTACTTCGATTCTGAGTGTAAGTCGTGAAACCCACGCGCTTACACCGCATGTACATGAATACGGTGGTGTCATAGATGTGTCCGGGGTCTTCTTTAATATCGCGTGGAACACGCAACCGGGTCGTCCTTGTGCGCTCTTGATGTGACGCACGTACTCCGGTATCCCAACGCCCGGAGTTCCTCCTCGATCTCCTTCGGGTCCGTATCCGCCGGTAGGCCCCTGATGGCAATCTTCATGTTCCGGTCCGCTGGTAGTGAATACGTGAACCAGGACACGCCTGCACTCTTTTCCAGGGACCAGCCGATACTCGTCTTCGGTATCCGGAGTGAATCTCACCCCGGTCCCGTACGGACGAGCATTCGGGGACCGGCGCAGCTGCGCATGGATGGCCCGGAAGTGCGAGGCCCAGTTGGGTAGCGTCTCCACTACCAGCGGCGGGTACCTCGGCTTCTTCTTGTTGTTTTTCCCCTTCTGCTGCTGCGTCGTAGTCGGCGCCAAAGACGAGGCGCCAGCGGCGGCGGCAGGGGGGGGGGGGGGTATATTTGTGTCAGGGGCTGTGGGCGAGTTTGTGGGTCTCGCCCCTGTAGATGTGTGAGTGTTGGCCGGTGGTGTTGGCGAACGCGGTGGTGTGCGGCGGGCCGCGTCGGCAAAGGTAGGCGACATCGGTGTACCCCGACCCCGCCTCGCGCTTTCGCGCTGTGGACGTGGCGGGTCGAGGCAGTATCGCTTCGCCTCCTCCGACGCGGCCTCGCCGGAGCTTCTTCTTCACCGCTGGGGTCTGGTCTCAAGCTCAAACTTGAAGTAGAACCCCAGCGACGGTGTTGGTGACGCCGGCGACATAAATCCGGCGGCGACGGCTGGTGATCCCGCGGTGGGTCGCGATCCTCGTGAGTCGTGAGGTCATATCCTATGGTATATATGTCTCCACGACCGGACGCGGCCGAGCCCACGGACGCCAGCGACATACTCGACCCAGCACGGAAGGAGCATGCCGACAGCATCGCGGGCGAGTCGCAGGCGGACAAACGGGGTGGCGCCGGCGAAGCGGGCGCCTGGGTCATAGTGGGTGCTGGCCTAAAACGTTGACCAGCACTCGCTGGCCGCTCCTGCTCAGCCATCACCGGTCCCGCCAGCGAGAGGCGGGGGCCGGGAGCGGCGGTGCGGTTGGTAGCGCGGGCGCGGCTGCACGCGCGGACGGTGTCGGTGCGCGTTTGCTGTGCGCGGCTGGGGTTCGCGACCGGCCCCGGGGCCTGTATCGGCACCGGACGGAACGCGGCGGGACGGACGGCTACTGCGTGTGGCCGGCTCGACGACGGCGTTGGCGCCGATGTCGTCGGTGGGCCGGATGACGCAGCAGCAGGGGTCCCCCCTCCAGGCTCTTCTTCCGGTCGTGTCTTCTTCTTCTTCTTCTTAACTTTCTTGGAGGGTCCGGCCAGTGGTGCACCGGACGCTGCGATTTCTCACCGGGCAGCACGGGGCCGGTTCTCTCTGTGCTTGCACAGGTACCCGACGGTGTCCTGTGCAACACAGAGAGAGACGAGTTAAAATAAAGTGGTCCGCACGGATTATCGCGATACTGCACATTGGGTTGTCTCGATAGCACAAGAGCCAATCCACCTGACGATCCCGTTGTACCGTATGCACCATTGACCTGCACCATCAATGGTGCAGAGGAGACTAATTAGTTTCGTTTGCACTAATAGTGCAAACGAAACTAATTAGTCTCCTAATACAACTACTTCACCGTACTTTCTTATTCATAGGTAAAATAAAAACCAATAATAGGTCGTATTTTGTTTGTGTGCGGAACCAATTTTTAATATAAATAAACAACAAAAAAGCAACAACATGTTTAACAAATAAATTCTACAACTACTCCATGTAATAATATAAAAATCATGACGCCACACAACACTATATATATTTTATTGTTGCCTAAAATTTAAAATGGCAACTTTATAATAGGAACACTGAGTTTACCTTAACTTTTCTAAAAATAACGGCACATCAATGTCATGCCAGGGGCCTGCGAAGCATGCGTTGTTCATACAAACGTAATACCAAAATAATTTGTAAATCAAACCATATTCTTAAGGTAGCGTGTATTTATTCCGAATTACAGAATATCTAGGCTTCCAAATATATATTTTGAATGGACACTGATATAAAGACGAGATATGAGGAATTTAAAATTTCTATAGAAAACTTATTTTTCTCTTATCTCGAACGGGCCGGCGGAGCATGCGGCTCCGCCGGCCCGTTAATGAATTGCATTTGTACATGCAATATAAATATTTATTACGTTTCTTGACGTGTTTTGCCCTGTTGTTATATGGGTATGTTGTTAATGCGTTAACAGCATTAAAAACGGCATCCTGCTTATGCACAGCTAAACATTTATTTACAGTCGGAGGTCTTCTTTTGAAGCAGTTATTAATATACCCATTCCATCCCTCACAGACGTTGTTCGTACGATGCCGCTCACCGAAACAACACCACAGTGTCTTCTTGGGCATCCAAAATCTTTTTACATACGAGTAATTTAGAAATTTTTGCATAATAACATCTACAAAATCATTTTTCGAAACTATGTAATCGGATGGGATTACATAGTTTAGGAAAATGATTTTGTAGGAGATGTTAATATGCAAAAAATTCAATGATTAATACTTGATACAGGCAGAAGAGGCAGGACAATGCTCAGAGATACAATTTTACTAATTTTGTTATTATACTGCTTTAAAATACGATGTTTTGCTTTCCTCCATAATTGGTTTTGGAAATGGTAATAACATCCATGATGCTTTGATAAAGGAAACACACTTCTTACGGCACCGATAAACGATTGTTCGTAGTCTATACTAATATTATAAAGAGGTAAAATTTGTAAGTTTGTATGTAGAGGGTAATCTCCGGAACTAAAGATACAATTCCAAAAAAAAATTGGTGAAAAGCTATAAATTATATTTATACCATACATATTAACCGAGCTATCACAATTTTTGTCTAGCAAGTCGGAAAGAGATACCTCCCAAAAAAAGAATTATTTGCATGCGCTGCCTAAATAGTTGTTTAAAATTGAAAGCTGGTTTCCTGGAGACCAATTAGTTTCAATTGCACCATGAATGGTGCAAACGAAACTAATTGGTCTCCTTTGCACCATTGATGGTGCAGGTCAATGGTGCATACGGTACAACGGGGTGACGATTAATGTCGGGACGTTGTATATATACTCGTCGCGCGGTAAACTCTGCTTGCGCGATGCAGGATTTTGCGTCAGTGTGATGCGTAGTTCGCATGTGGTGTTGTAGATGCCGCCACAATTCTATTGTTACCTACGAGGGCTGCACTAAAAGTATCGGGAATGGAATATTTCCACTGTTCCTGTCATATTAAAATCTTTTTAATTGAAAACTCCTTGGTTTTAAAAATCGAATACCATTTAGTTATTTTAAAAAAGATTCTCGGTCTTGTCACAAGGTTTTGTCAAACTTGTTTAGTCGTTGAGAAAATGGAATTGACTCGAGAAAATTCAAGAGCGATGATTTATTATGACTTTCGAAGTGGTTTAACACAAAAACAGTGTGTTGACCGGATGATTTCTGCATTTGGTGATGAAGCACCATACAAAACCACAATTTATCGCTGGTTTGCTGAATTTTAACGTGGACGTGTCAAGCTCAGTGATGATCCCCGTCAAGGTCGTCCAAAAACTGCAGTCACCCAAGAAAACGTTGATGCTGTGCGTAAGCTGATTGAGGAAGATCGACATGTGACATACCGCGAAATTCAGGCAACTTTAGACATTGGCATGAGTCAAATAATAATCTTGCATGAACAATTAGGTGTAAAAAAGTTGTTTTCCCGATGGATACCGCATTCGCTCTGTGAAGAGCAAAAAGCGGCTCGCGTTACTTGGTGCGTCAGAACTCTCGAAAGATTCCACGCAGGATCCTCAAATTCTGTATACAACATCGTATCAGGTGACGAATCCTGGATATACGTACGAACCCGAAACAAAAACCCAGTCACGAGTTCGGGTGTTCGAAAATGAGTTAAAGCCAACAAAAATTGTTCGTTCACGGAGTGTTGCAAAAAAAATGGTGGCCACGTTTGTATCCAAAACAGGCCATGTTACGACTATTCCTCTTAAGGGACAAAGAACGGTTAATGCAGAATGGTATGCTAGCATAAGTTTGCCACAGGCCGTTTCTGAACTCCGTAAAGAGAACTGCAACCGCCGCATCATCCTCCATCACGAATTCACGACCATGCGAGTTCTCACACCGCGTACAGAACAAAACAGTTTTTAGAGCAAGTAAACATAGAATTATTAGACCATCCGCCGTACAGCCCCGACCTAAGCCCTAATGATTTCTATACTTTCCCTAAAATAAAGAATAAATTGCGTGGACAGAGATTTTCATCACCTGAAGAAGCTGTGGACGCCTACAAAACGGCCATTTTGGAGACCCCAACTTCCGAATGGAATGGTTGCTTCAATGATTGGTTCCATCGTATGGAAAAATCTGTCAAATTTCGCGGAGAATACTTCGAAAAGCAATAAATACATTTTTAAATAGTAATGTTGTGTCACTTCCTTGATTCCCGAAATTTTCAGTGCTGCCCTCGTAATAGGATTCTCCCAAAACTACCTATATTCTTTTTTTTGTTTATGAAGCAGTTCTTCTAGTATTTGACAATAACATTTTCTCTCTCCAGGTCTACGTCCACCAAGGCAGCTGCGAGCACGTATTCCTATTCTCCGAAGTTCGTCTCCTAAACCCGACGGATCCTTTACGCCTCTACAACTACCCTTGTTCCACCGCCATAGCTCAGAACCAAACAGTATACTGCACAACTTGTGCTGAATTCTCCGCCAAATGGATAGTGGTCGGATGCAGTAGGGTTCCGTTCAACCCTGCCTTCTTCTGTGACACGTGTTTCCGACAATACCTTTACAAAGATGGGGAAAAAATAGGAGAATTTAAAGCCTACGCGTATCGGGGAAATGCTCTGAATATGCTAAAGCCTCAATGACGAAGGCGTTTAAATTCAGAGACCGGTTTTGATTAATCGTCTGTCCGAACGTCAGCCGCGGTTTAAGGGGCGGCTTAGACACCATGTTGTAATGATCGAATTATATGCAAGGATTATAAAACCGGTCATTCAACTTTCATCTAACGAGTAAAAGTTATAAAGATGTGTGTTATTTAGCGGCCCGGTCGAATCTTTTTTTGCATATAATTCGGCTCTGTGAAAAAAAAATCTGTTTTAGCCCAGAATACCCCGTGTGTCAGAGCTCCCGCTGACAAGGAATGTTGACTGGGTGCTATGAAGAAATAGCTTAAAACTATTTAAGGGCTGGTCCATAATACATGTATGTAAGGACTGTAAGGTGAGGTATGTAACTGAAGATACATCTCACTGATGTAGGAAAGGTTTTTAACTGACCGTTGGGTTGCCACCGGCGTATGAACAGGTCGCCGTCACATGACTTGATGGTGACAATCCCGCCGCCATAGTGTGTCAATAACTAGTGTAGACTGTAAGGTGTGTACTGAGATTACTGCGTTTGAGAAATGTCAAGTGTAATCGTAGTCTTCATAAGTGTTTTTGCACGATTACTGCATTTAGAGCGACCTACCCCGTGGCGAATTCAGCCTTAAGATCATTGGTTGGCTTATCCTGGCCACTTTAGTCTGTATGGGGCAGTAAATGAGGGGTAAAGTTTTCTTGGGTGCGTAGGTCCAGCTAATAGTGACGCCTCCATAGCAAGATGTAACCTATGGCGGAAGCTGTGTAGACCACCCTGACAATTTTATCGAACCATCTGAGAGACTCGGAACCCAGGTCGGCCGGACAAAGACAATCTCGTGCGTATGCACATGCAGCCTATCCCCACAGATAATGGCCCACCTTCACTCCTGCGCTGCCTGCCCTGTCACATGTGCACTCGATGAACTTGTGACTGCGTCAGTGAGCGGAGTTTGCAGCTGAATTTTGGGCCAAAGATATTTGAACATTTTTCCATCTATACGCTAAGAAGAAGAATGAGGGTCACGTCTCATGTGACCTTAAGCTTAAGCGGTGACCAATACCCGCCTCCACTGCTTGTTGCATACACCAGGGGTTCCCAAACGTGTACAGTTCCGGGCGCACTTGCATGTTTAGTATTTTGTGTCTGCGCCCTTTCTAGTCGAAATAGGGTAGATTGGCACAAAAATTAAAACATTCACGATATTGTAGTGGCCTACAAGCATACGTCCGGCCGCCACGGTGCGCCGCGCCTCACTGGAGTGCGCGCGCGCCGGCACACGGCGCGACCATGTTCGTTGGTGTGGGAGCGTGGAGAGTGACGTCATGAGCCTGCTATCTGCGCCGCGTTCATTCCTCGACTGAGAGGTATTTACTGCTCAACCGAACAATCCTGTGGCTGCCTTAAGCACTACACTCAAAGCCTCCAGCCAGGAGCAACTATTCTAAATTAAAATTAGGCGAACGCTCGCTAAGGGCACCCCCTGTGGGGTACGAACCTCGTCTTAGGGCGTCGCTGAGGGGAGGACAGCAAGATGGGACAGGCTGGATCAAGGATATATTATTATTATGCGGGGAATTTAAAGCTACGCGCTCAGCTGCGGCGCGGGCTGGCGCTTCATCGGACAAGAGAGGCAAAAATGCATGGCGCGCGATATTTATACTCCGCGCACGATGGTCTCGATTCCAAAACATTTTGAGTTTGGTGTAGCTCGTCTGTGATTGGTGTTTTCACATTTTGTATAAATGGTTAGGCCAACCACTAATTGTACATTGTACTTTTAGCATATAAGTAGCACGTAAGAAAATAAACGTATGGATTTATTACTATTTAATCGATTTTCATTTATACCTAACATTAACTACCAAAATATGAAGCTGAGTTTTTATATTAACAGAAGAATACATTTATTATTTAAGAAAAATAGGAAACAAAATACAATGGCAACTTAAGTCCATGTGAGGCGTGAGCTTGGTGATGTCCACTCAGTTTTTCAAGGCTTGGGATAATGCCCGCCTTCCACTGCGAAAGGGAGAAAAATGAGTGGAAAATAGCTGAGCGGAAAGGAGTTAATAGTCCTCACCATCCATTAAGAAAGAGTTTCAATGAAAAATGGGTTTTGCCTTCTATTGCCGGTGAGTTTCGAGGAGTGAGCTAAACAGGAGAGGAGAGGAGAGGAGTCAGATGAGCGAGTTGTTTGCCTTCCATTCTCAGCAGCCATGAGCGAGGGGGCGTAGAAAAAATATCTCAATGCCAGGCGGTCCGCAGAGGAAGCAATTCGCCGTAAATTTTGCGATAATGTCCGACGATTCTAGCGAATAATAAGCTCTTGTATAGAAATGAGTGCCCAGTCTAGACGGAACTGGATAAAGCGATGCTTAAGTTAATTAGGATCGTAGATTATATATTTAGTGATAAGGTTTAAAATTTAATAAGTTTTAATATCATCTTAATTTTGTCTTTCAAAGTGTCTTGGAAAAATACCTTGGAATTATGTCAGCTGACAGCCAGATATCTTTTGTGGTCCGACGTGGCGCGATGAAATCTGTCAAAAATAATTGATTTTGTTCTAATGTATATATTGTTAAAACACTTGTCCCTTTTGTAATTAATTTACCTCAGTTTAAAGACAGAAATAAGTTAATACGAGTACCAAGGCCGCTACTGCTAAACAAATAGCCATAACAATGTTAAATTTGAGAAAAGAGACTGTTGTTTTAGTTAAGATCAATGTTCTTCAATAATATTACCTACTATTATAGACTACGAGTGATTTGTGCTAACTACCTATAGATAGTGCAATCCACTGAGACGAGCCCCACTCCGCCACGCTCCGTACTAAACTACAGCTTACAGTACAGTAATCGCGGAGTGGGGCGCGTCGTCGTGGATTGCACTATCTGTACTTCTAAAATGGGATTATGTTTTGTAAAACATCCCCTGGCTGGAGGCTTTGAGTTAGTAGCTTAAGGCAGCCGCAGGATTGACCGGTTAAGTAGTCATCACCGTGATTAGTCGTCACCATTCAGGTGAGCTACGAGATGCCCTAGTTAAAAAAAAAAAATTGTAAAACATTCTTTTTTTTTTTGTAAAATGCTACGTATTATGGTATGATGATAATAATATGGTAAGGTTTGGTGAATAATTGGTGATTCTTTGATAATATTGATAAAGACATTTGAATGTCAGCTGTCAGTATAACTGGACACTTTTTTAATAAAAAGCCTAAATAAAAATAAAAGTTTATTTTACTAAGGAGTGAAAATTAATTATGAGCTGTAGTGATCCTATGGATAGGCTGTGTAAATAATTATGGTCGATAAGCTCTACTTGGTATGAAAGAGAAGGGAGTGAATGATAGCGTGACGGTTGACGGGAGAGTGGAAGAATAAACCGTGTTCGCCGACCCCAAGTAACATGGGAGAAGGGCGGGAAGATAATATGTCCAAGTCTAAAGACGGACCTGTATTAAGCAGCATTGTCCATTTTTTCTGAACATTTGATGCTAAAGGTCATTATGATGAGATGTGATAATATTATCATGACGGTTTGAAATTATTGTGATGGAGATACTCTGTAGATACGATGGAATTAGTCTGAAAAGTTTTTGTATCCATTGTTCCTAATTTTAGGAACAATGAATACAAAAACTATTTAAAATGTACTAAAATCTAAAAAAAAATGCGTCATTTTACATTTAGCTATGTTGGTTGCACAGTAATCGTTTTCTTACATATTTTTGTGCTATTTTCATATTTTGTCATATCCGTGGTAAGTATAATGGTAGAGCATTGATGTTTATTCCAAGTACCTATATAGTGTATGTAAGTTTCACGTAAGTTTATAAACGAAAACATCATATAGGTAATCAGTGAAGTTGTAGGCAACCGGAATACCCGCGAAAATTCGTGAATTTTTGCAAAACTTTTTAATTCATATTCTTTATGTCATGAGCTATTTCTCGACGGCATGTGAAGTGAAGTCAGAGGCCCGTGGGCGGCCCCTGGCACCAAGTTAGTCACTAACCACACGAAAAGAAAAAGAAGGTCATGAGCTATCCGGATATCAAAATATATTTGGCCTAGGTCTTAGGGGGAGGCGTGAACATTGATTCGATGTTACAATGTATAATAGAGTCCCTAATAAAAAATGTTGTGATACAGGGTGATTGGAAGATGGGTGCAAAGCTTTAAGGCGAAGATAGTACAGACAATTTAGAACCATTTAAGCCATGGTTGTCTCAGACGAAGTCTTACCAATTTTTTTAAACTTAATTTTTAAGTAATTTTTCGGAAATATGTCTAATGTTCACAGAAGCCTAAAAAATGTTTTGCTTGATTACATAAATAAAAAAATGAACTCGCATATCATTCAATTTGGCCATAATTATGCAGTTTTCATAGAATTTTGGGAATTTCCGAATAAAAAAAACAAATATTAGGTTAAAAAAAAAATTGGTAAGACTTCGTCTGAGACAACCATGGCTTAAATGGTTCCGAATGGTCTGTACTATCTTCGCCTTAAAGCTTTGCACCCATCTTCCAATCTCCCTGTATATCACGAGTAGAGTAACTATGCGTTTGCACTGGCGAAGCATCATAACAAAACATTTTTAAATCTCTAGTTCCTGTCAAACATTGTATGGAACATTGCCTGAAAATAGATATTCCAACATGTTTTGTTTTGAATGTTGTAAGGTTTAGACCCTCTGAAAGCACGTGGAACATTAGATTGTACATCGTTGTATCGTCGACCTCGTAACCGCTCTAATACCCAAACGTTGAATGTCACTTGCACATCATAAAAAGGGGATCCTGCCGTTTTGCCGAAAAGATTTTGCCAAAAAATCACTACCCAAACAAATTTTTGCAACTTTTTTTTATACCAATGCAATGTTTGGAATTATTTTAGTACGCACATTTTCATTTGGTCAAATTTTTACTTGGCAGAATATTATCAAGGATAATGTCATTTAGGCATTTGGTCTTTAATATAATTATTTATTACAGCAAACAATCTTTAGACAATAAGCGTTTCGTCATACGATTTGGTATGACAAAAATATAAAGGTTAGGTTAGGTTAGGTTAAAACTGTGACCTACGCACGAGCCGAGCGAGCGAAGCGAGCGGTGCCGCGGCAGCGGCCGGCGAGTGCCAAAAACGACTAGATTATATAGAAAGAAACTATGAAAAAAAACAGGCTACCCGAAACTGAACTACATAGTTACACGAAATTAATTATTTAAAAAAAATCTACTAAATATTTGGCTTTTTTTTTTGCGTAAAATGAGTAATTCGAACTGAAATATTTGACTACATAAAAATTGGTAAAAGTTCTAGTTGGTAAACAAGTTATTGTATAAACGTTCACATGCTAAACATTAGGTTTGCGTTACAATTATTTGTAAAGAGATTTTTTGCTAAGTAATAATTTGGCAAATGAAATTATGCGAAAAATTGTTTGGGAAGTGATAATTTGGCAATTTCTTTTCGATGAAACAAGGGAGACCCCATAAAAAGACAAGGTCTACTATACGTATGTGACAGTCAGTTTCAACCGTAATGAAGTTTTAATTTAGAGGGACATTCTTTTGGCACTTTAATGGCATTGACAGAGGGGAGCTGTTGGTAAACAATGTGAAATTGTTATTGGAAATTGTATTGAAAAAACAAGATTGGGTATTGTTGTCAAAAATTATAAAGTAATTACGACCCATAGATAGCCCAGCGGGTGGCGCGGGCTTCGCGGCAGCATGTGCTCCGGCACCCCTCCTTGGGAACTCGAGGCGTGGGTGCTCGCCAGAGTATATGAATGGACGGCGGGGCGGAGGGCGAGAGGCGAGGGACGCCATCGTTGCCCATTGGACGGGGGACCTCGCCACCGCAGCCTTCGGCCGCCGAGCCCTCGACGTGATTGAGCCAGTCCTGCGAGACTGGCTCGAGCGGTCGCATGGGTTCCTCTCCTTCCGTCTGGTGCAGGTGCTGTCCGGACACGGTTGCTTCGGATCGTACCTGCACCGAATCGGAAGGGAGGAGACGCCGTCGTGCCATGACTGTGGCGCGGTGGAGGCCACGGCGCAGCACACCCTCGAGGTGTGCCCGTCGTGGTCCGAGACGCGCCGCAGTCTCATCGCGGTGATCGGACCGGGCCTCTCGCTCCCTGGCTTGGTTAACGCCATGCTGGGGGAAGAGAGGTCCTGGGCAGCAGTCGCCTCCTTCTGCGGACACGTCATGCCCCAGAAGGTGGCGGCGGAACGCGCGCGGGACCGATCCTCATGTGGCGCCGCTCCGAAGGCAGAGAAGGTCAGTTTGATAGTTATCTCCTACTCCTCCCAGGTGGAGGCCAGCAGGCAACGGGTGCGGGGGTACCCATGCCTGTATTGCCCAGGCCTCCACCAGTGCCGGACGGAATGAGAATGGGAATGGCCAGGTGTTCCCGGCCATTCCCGTAGCCCCCCAGGCTGGGGGGAATGCGGGGCCCGCCAGCTAGACGGGCATGCGCCAGGAGGGTTGTGGATGTTAAGGCTGAGCCGGTTCCAAAGATTTACATTTCTTGCGTCTCCATTTTTCACGATTTCCACGATTTTTCATTCCTGTCTTTAGAAGACAGGAATGAAAAATCTAAAAAGGCTGAAATTGTCTGCCAAGTTTTAAAGTTATGGCAAAGAATATCTGATAGACTGGGTCCAGGATAAAAGTCTTGAAAAGTTCAAAATATATTCCTGCTCTAAAGACAGGAATATTGCGGCCAAATTACCGTATTTAGGGTCCAACCTGAAAGGCTGAAATATTTCCATGGGTTTGTCAAATGCGGTTGCCTAATTGAGAAAGAGACTGCATGAAACATGAAAGTATAGTTACTAAATAAGTATTCTTTCGTAAGACGTTGAATAAGTCTGTTATTAAACTTTTTAAATATTTACCGACTGCTAAGGTTTGAATAAAGTGGTTTCGGAAGCCGCGTAGACGTCGCGTTGTCGCTGCGTGTACGTTGTGTCAATGCAAAGTGACTGTTGCGGTTGTGCATGACAGCCACATCACACGAACGCAATTGGTCAGAAAGCATAACGACCATCACGCCTGTTTTCCCCGATGGGGTAACACATTCCTTCTGTCAGTTATTTTTAAGTCCAAAGTAATACGGAGCGAAAATACTGGAATATTATTGTCACCTAATGATATTGATGTACGAGTAGTATGATGTAGTGATGGCAGGTTCTTAGGGCCGGGCCTGCCAATGTAATTGATTGTCATTAGAAGCTTAAATGAATATATTTTTTCTGTGATGAGTAGCCAATTAACGTCAATCGAACTAATAATTTATTTGCTATCATGTAGATTTAATACTATGGTGAAATAAATATTTTTCAAACTCAAAATATGTTTTTCTCTATTACCCTCTTATTCATAAACGCGGGTTAAAGTTTAATTTCTGCACGAGTTTAACGTCTAATTTCTGCACAGCTTGAGGTATTCAGATCTTTGCCTCCTGACTCATCATTCTTTCCTTATAATCAAGAAGGGGGTACGATGGAAGTTCTGGTCATAGCACTGTCAAACAAAAGTTCGCAAACAGTTAAGACACTGATGAGTTTTTATTTGTATTCTCATTGGTGCCGCTTCAATTACGTGACAATAGTGGTGACATTGTTTGGCAGAATCCTCGACCAGCTTCTACTATGTATTAAGTGCCAATTAAGTTTATTTTCTCCAAAGAAACAACATACTTTACTGTAACGGAAACCAACAAAGTTTTGGAGGAAATAAACCAATTGGTACCAACAATCGGTAATGTAAATGATAATGAAGTATCTGTGAAACATGAATTGCTATTCACGATGATTGACGGTAAAGTGTGCAATTCTATGACTGAAACTTCCTCCGCTCAAAAGTGCTACATTTGTGGGCTACTCCTAAATGTATGAATGATGAGTCTAAGGGATTTGTAGTAAATAAGAACAATCTGGGTTTTGGTATGTCTCCACTTCACGCTTGGATACGTCTCGAAGTTAAAAAATGGCAAATTCGAGATGAAAATGACAAAGCAAATGTGAAGCAGCGTTTGGCTCGAATCCAGGATAGGTTTAAGTTGGAAATTCGTTTGATAGTAGATAAACCAAAACCTGGATTCGGAAATACTAATGATGGAAATAGGTACTGCTCGTCGGTTTTTTGGGAATCCTGAACTAGCTTCAGATATTACAGGTTTAGATGTGACCCTAATTAAGAACTTTGGAACCATTCTTAGAACGTTAGCTTCGTGTATTAATATTGAAAAATTTAATAGTTTAACGCAGGACACAAAAAATTATACCTTAGTCTCTATTCGTGGTATTATATGCCAGTTACGGTGCACATACTTCTTGTGCAAAGTGTCGATATTGTGCAATCGGCTCTTCTACATACTGGGAAGCTTTAAGCTCAGGAAGCTCGCAATAAAGATTGTAGAAAATTCCGCGAACACAATACACGAAAAGTTTCACGTATTGCCACGAATAGAGATTTACTTTATATGTTAATAATCACATCAGCCGTTCTATTCTGTAATAATCTCACGGTGAAAACTTAGGTGAAGTGAGCTGTCATTCCACCTGCAGTGCTATTCTGTAACCATCTCACCGTGAGAACTTAGGTGAAGTGAGCTCGGAGTGAGCTGTCAGTCCCTAGCAGCAGGTGGAATGACAGCTCACTTCACCTAAGTTTTCACGGTGAGATGGTTACAGAATAGCATTGCAGCTGCTAGGGACTGACAGCTCACTCCGAGCTCACTTCACCTAAGTTTACACGGTGAAATGGTTACAGAATAGCACTGCTGATCCTGTAATAAATAGTCTTCGAGAAATTCCCAAAAAACCGACAAGTAAGCTTCCCTCGGAGTTTTTGAAATTAATTATACCCTCTAGTTTAGATATAAATTCTAGTGTAAATATGAGTAGTTCTAGTCTAAATGTTAGTTCTGACTATAATATTGAGATTCTTCTTCAGAAGAATATAGTGATGTAGAATAAGGAAGCGGACTATTTTATTGTTGTAGGTTATTAATATATCGATGTATTTATCTAATTACTTTAATTACGATTTACTAATTAAAATTTTAAGAATGTAAGTAGGTACTTTAAGGTAATTTGATATAGAAAGTTAGGTAATGAGGTTCCACTGTGCAATTAGTAGCTATGATATTAGTAATTGAACCATATTATGCGTTGTTACCCCTTTTTCTATTGTATTTATCTTTACTTGCCTTAATTAGACACAACTTATACTGGTAATCTTTGTTTTCTTAAAAATCGTCACCCTAGTTAGGTAACTAGGGTGACGATTTTTTGAAAGATGGTAGGTAGGTACCTACCATCTTTTATTTGGGTGTTTTGCACGAATTACGCAATATGACATTACATGAAAGGACAAAAAACATCAATAAATAATAATTTTGTCTAGCTAGCATCTTCAAGATGAAACACTGTACGGTGAAGAAAAAATAATAGTATTCGTGAGGAAACCAGCATGATCTAGAACCGCAATTCGAAGACATGTACCGTGAAATCCACCACCTCGCACTGTGCCCGTGCGAGATGGTGGATCACAGAGAGGAGGCCTATTGCTGTGTGCCAGTAGTGGGAGCACTACAGGCTGATTGTGCTATGTAAACAATATTAATAAATGTTTTTTGCTGCAATTCAAAAGGAGAGAGGTGCCTAATGCTAAGGTAGGTACTTATGCAGAGCACACGGATTATTATGCCACTTCCCATCATCTTGACATAATTCTGAAGTCTATTTCAAACAGTAGAATAAGTTCTATTTTCACACCCAAGGGTAGAGAAGGTTCTGCCGGGGTCGCGGGATGGTCCGAAAGGGATACCGCGGCCCGTGGCAACGTACAGGCAACTGAAGGAACACTGGTGGTTTTTAGTCAGTAAGAGTCTGACACACCCTCCAAGCTACACGTCCTCGCAAGTTATTTGAAAATTTCCAAAACAAAAAAACAAAAAAATGAGAAAGTTTGGTCATTTGTCTGACGATACAAAATAAACTGCATGCAATATTCTTTCAAAGTATCAAGACCATGACGTCAGCCTCATCCTCTGCGTGTTTGGACTGATTGATACATTTATCTGAGATCAGCAGCTGATTGGTCCAATCAAGATAGCGCGTTCCCACACTGTTGCGTTATTTGTAGATCTTGCGGAATAATAGCAAGTAAGCAAGCCGTGTGGGGCATTTGCTTCTTTGTAATTGACGGAGGAATGCCGTGTTGGCGTGAAACCTTGAAACGTTGACAGGTCGACAAAGAATTATTTTGATTTGTAAACCTACTTTACTGTAGGAGGCGGTCGGAAAATTGTGAGGAAACAGTAAACATCCATCAGGAACTAACGACAACTTTCAGTACGACATTTCTTGCCCACACAACTCGTAGGTATCCTTATTTATATGACCCCATATAAACCCTATTTATTTTGGTATCACTGGGAAGTATTAGGTACCGAATAGGTTCGATTTGATCATTCGGGTAAACGCACACGAGTCTAACTAACAGATTTAATCCAACTGTTGGTTGACACCTACTCGCTGCTACGGCTCGCTCTATGTCGATATCACAGTTTTCGATATCCATCGTTCCTAGATGATGCTAATAGTAAAGGCAGACCAAAGAAACGATGGTGAAGGGTGAACGTTTTGGGGGACTGTCTTATGTAATTTTGACGTTCGAAAAGTGCTGATTCTCAGCCTAGTTTGAATAAATAACTTGAATTTTGAATTTTGATGGATGGACTGTGTGAAAGATAATATGACTAGGAAAGGGGGTGACTTCCGAGATGACGACTGATAGAGAAGTGTGGAAGAAAAGGACATGTCACACGTACATTTGGAATAAGGGCAAGAGAATGATAATGAGGACCGTTACTAGGTGACTGGGCTTTGCCTACTTCTCAATTCGATTGTATTCCTCTGTGCTTCAGTCTTATGGTGACTCATCAATGATTGAATGTAGGAATGCATTCTTGAATTGGGTTTTGAAGTAGGATCGATAAACTTCATCTTCTCTTTATTTGTTCGTTGTATCCATTACCTACATTTATATGTATAAGACGAGTAACTATGACAAACTGGTGGGCGTCTAGATTATCTCAGTTGCAGGCCTAATCTATCATCATTAGTGTTGATCGGATAGTCAGGTATCACCTATTGAGGTCTAGGATGGGCAAAGTGCACGGTAACTGGGCCAGACAAGTCTGAAGTATATGACTGTATGCTCTTCAATTATTTGATTTATTAAGTAGTTTTTATTTGTGAAGATTCTTCGTAAGAGTTCGAGTTAGGTCACAATGTTCTCTTTCTAGTGAATAATATTGGATATAATTACTTCATTATGAATCAATCATTATGTAAACAAGCTTTATAGTTATTAGTAGGTCATTTTCCCCTATAAATTATTCGATTTATAATAATCAGTACTGCGAACAAAGGTTGGTATTTTAATAAATGAAATGCGATACAGCATATAGGTATAGCAAACATAGTGATAATATAGTGAGTTTTAGCTAAGTAATGTGGTTATTACGCGACTTCAAACCTCAAACCACACGATTATCACCATTCCGTTTGAAACTCTGAACACATTTTTATTTATAGCTATCCTATACAAGACGTGTATCACTACTATTTAGGTATGGAGAGTGTTAGAACTGTTAGAACAACATAATTACAAAAAAAATGTTTTGTTTTTTAGAACAAGCGCCTGATCAATTATTAGCGGCAGTAAATAGAAGATCTGATAATTATTTTGGAAGATGCTCCGCTAATCTAAGAGGCACTTACGAGTATATTATGCTTTTCTCTTGTAGCGTGTAGGTAAGGACCCTGCCTGAACATTGAAAAAATAGTTCTTATTACTCCAAGTATTTTCTGTAATGACGACACCCATCACACTACTAGGTGTTATTACAACAAATTCCTCAAGGACTATTGTACCTCCACGATCAGTATCAAGTCGTAAGTGACATAACCATCACATATATTTTTATCCTTACGTAGGTGTAAGTATAGCAAATTGTAGAGCATGGTAAATTGTAAAATTAGTAGAGCATCAGGCTGATAAGTTACGGTCCGTCGTCAGTAGGGTTGCCTCCTTGAATTAGAAATGTAGGGACATCACGAAATTACAATTACTTTTGAAAAAAATATGTCATAAACTTTGTTAGTAAGTATATTTTTTTTGCTTTTGACCTCGATCTCGCCTGATGGAAAGCGATGGATGAGGTCTATGATAGATCGAACGTGCCCAGAAGATGCCTGTTCACTCTTGCTTTGAAGGCAGACGAGTTATAAATTTTACCTGTGAATTTTATATAAAAAATTGGTCAGGCAGGGCATAGTCTTTCCATAGTTCTAGATAACTAGTTCACTTACCCCTGAATACTGAAACGTCACTCAAAATTTAAGTAGCACTTATATTTAACAGATACTCAAAAGTGACGTTTGACAATACGAAATCTAAAGCTGAGATCTAAAGTTTAGGAGCTGCTCAAATGTTAAGCAGCCCTTAAATTTTGAGTGACGTTTCAGTATTCGGGGGTTAGCCACACAAAGCCATAATCCAATATCTTTGTTTCCATATCGTGCAATAGTCCTGCACCAACCGGGGGTTGTCCTTGGGTGCACTAGCATAGTGCGTACAGGGATAATCGTAGGTTGGTGCCTCTTTTGATTAAACACGTCTAACGGGCCACTGCGAGTTGGCTTCGGCCCCTGGTACGCCTTCCAAAAGTCCGGGACCCTAGGGTAAAGAGAAATGCCAGACGTACAAAAAAAAAAATATATGTGAATAATTAATCTTGTGTGTTTCATAATCTTTATTATGAAAAATGTCTCTTGATCACCGCTGTGCGACCTGTGAACACTTGTTTTATGAGAGCTGATGTCCACCAGCAGCCACAGAGTGGAAAAAACCCGCAGCCTCATAGCAGCGGAGACGTTGACAGCATATGTCATCGCGAACGCACACACAGACCCCAGCCTGCTTTTTAAACTTATGCTCAAGTGAGTATCCTGGGTGGTTGAGGTACGTCGCGTCTAACGGGGTCACTATCTTCGATTCCGTCAAAAAGAACAAGTGCGGCTTCTCGGTCTCAAGTGGGTGATGGACCGGATATTTGATTTTTATTGATATTTGAGTGCAATCCACGGATGTTAGTGAATTGCACTTTTAGCGGTAGGAATGTGCCGCCGTTGTTTAGACGTATTCTTTTCATTTTTGGGCTTCATGGGGTTTTAAGAGTTAGAGGGAACTTAAAGAGAAAGCGAGGCGAGTCCAATTGGTTTAACAGCTCTCACGAGTTTAATTCGGCAAAAAGGAAACTCACCTGGAGACTTCGGGAACGCCCGAAGCCCCCCGAAGAAGCCCGCCGGGTCCTCCATTCCAGTCGCCGACTGGCACGGCGGAACATTTCGGGATTTTTCGCGAGGTGGCGGAGCAGCTTTCACACGTGGCTGGCGTGGTAGTTGGGCCCTAACATTCTGCGGTCGGCCAACGGCAAGACCGTGCTTCGAATCCCGCTACCCTCCAGAGTGAGTTGCCATGACGAGGTTCACTACTAGGCGGAGACTAGCATTGGACATCGCAACTGACAACTCTAAAATTCCCTAAGGCACTGGAACTCCCACGCATCGACGAAACACAGCAGGATACTTGACGTCGGACTCCAGTGGGAGGGTGGTCGCGAACCAGGCGGGCATCAGCCCTACCACCGCGAGGGAAGAATTGGCCAGTCATATGAGATATCCCAATATCTAATATGACTGGCCAGGATGCGCCGAGCGCTCGGTTCTGTTAAGTAACTGGCGGAACAAACTGCGCTACACGAGGAGGCTTTCATGGATCCCAAAAATGTTGGTCTGCAATGTTTTGTATCGCGGTGATGCCCAAGGGTTATTAAAATGGAGCCAAACATACTCTATAGACGATGGACGTTCCTAAAAGCCGCAGTACTTCTAGGTCTTCGTAAACAGATTGGTGATCGGATCGCCGAATGTTTTTATTTAGTTGAAAGGTCGATCCGTCGATAGATAATGCGTTGGTGGTGGTGGTAATGCGTTGCGTATGCCTGAAATTGTCTTAGTCCATAAAGTCGCCTTTTACGACCCTCAAATTAAGGGGAGGCTCCCTAAAGGAGTCAAAGCCTTTTTTATTTTTTGTGGTGGGAAATCATCAAATGACTTCACCCGCTCTGGGTGGAGCGGGAGGGCGTGTCAGACTCTTACTGACTAAAACCCACCCGTGTTCCTTCTGTTGCCTGTGCAATGCCAGGGGGCCACGGTATCCCTTTCGGACTAATCCCGCAACCCCGGCAGGCAATGGTCTCATCGGACCCCTTCACTTGCTGACATCTCTTTGAGGCGCGCGTGGAACACAACGCGCCGTCGACCCGGGCCTGGTCCTTACCGGACGGCGAGCTACCCATTGCTCACCGTCCGCAAGCCCGCGCCTACGGTGGCCGGGAATCGGCAATCGATTCCCGACGCCCAGGGCGTCTCCTCCTGCGGCGGCTAGGGGCGTGAGGGCGCGAAATTTGCCTCTCCCTCACGCGTTCCGCCTCCTCCTTTGCGAGCATTACTGCTTCGCAGAAGGAGGTGACGGCCTCCCATGCCCTCTCGCTCCGTACCATGGCCTGGACCAGGGCCGGACGCGAGAGATCCCCGCCACCGATCGCCTCCACGAGGACACGGCGGTGCTCTGCCCAAGCCGGGCATACCTCCACCGTATGCTCCACCGTGTCCTCCGGGCGATCCACGCAGTGATGACACCCGGGCGTTTCCTCCCGCCTTATCCGAAACAGGTACCTCCCGAAACAGCCGTGTCCGGTGAGGACCTGCGTCAGGCGGAAGGTGAGGACGCCGTGGCGCCTCTCCAGCCACTCCTCAAAGAGGGGACTTATCGCCGCAATAGTGGCGTGCCCGGCACTGGGTTGCGACAATCGTACTCTCCATGCCGCCATGAGATCCCGTCGGAGCTCTGTCCGCTGTGCCGCGATTTCTCGCGGCATCGGAGTCAAGCCCCGGCGTTTCGCCTCCTCGCGCCACTCCCAAATATGCGCGAGGACTTTTGCCTCCAGATCCCATGGCGGCAATCCGGCAAGGAGGCTCGCCGCCTCACCGGAGACCGTGCGGTATCCCCGGACCAGCCGGGTGGCCATGACCCTCTGGGACGCGTTCAACCGGCGGGCAGGCCGCCGCCTCAACGAATGCGCCCACACCGGTGCCCCGTACAGGGCCATGGACCGCACGATCCCCGCGTATAGCCTCCGGCAGGAGGCGTTTGGACCCCCTAGGGGCTGCTGCCACCTGCGGTCGGTTCGGAATCATAACTGCAGCGACATGACGCCGCGACGAGTCGCCGCGACATGACGCCGCGACGTGTCGCCGCGACATGACGCCGCGACGTGTCGCCGCGACATGACGCCGCGACAGTTCGCCTGCAGTAGCCTCCTGCAGGCACGGAATGGTGTTTGTAAATATGTGAGCACCATGCATCTACACATAGGTAATTAATTTATCAGTCATTGCTTGATTTTTCAATATTTTACCTATCGTGGTATAGTAATCTTATTCTAGGTGCATCGTCTTCACATATAATTAATGTATCTACTTAGACAAGATATTGTGAAAACATTTTAAAAGAGTGACGGTGGAGTTTCTTGCCCATTCTTCTCTATAGATACGAAAACTACCCTTTGGATGGGGCGACTAAGAATCAATTCTTTTTTAATTTTGTAAATTCTGCGCCTAATTAAAATAAATTATTTAACTTTGACTTTACCTTTAGTGTTTAGCACATACTGGAGTGGCGGGGTGCATGGGGGCGGAGCTAGCGTGGAAATTGTCTTTAAAGTGACTGGCCTTAAATGTTGCCTCATGGTTGCTTACCAGAAAGCAACATTTTACTGTTACCACTTAACCTGTCACTGTCTTTCCATCAGACCATTCATATGATGTTGAAATCTCGAAAATAAAAATTTAAAGTTTTTTTAATTGTTCTACTCTTTGCAAAACTAGGTACCTACCTAAATATTTTCGTCATATTATTAAAAGCTGGTGCTGACGGGTGTCAACGCTAGTGCAGTCGCCAGGTGCAGCAACACTTCCGCGGGGGCGAGTGCTCGCCACGTCCGTGATGGGAGCCAATCTTCATTATTGTCCTGCATACAATGTTAACAAGCGATGAGATTGTTATTCCGACCGGTTTTTGTAGCTGTCATCGGGAGATGGCTCAAGTTATGGTTCACGTGGTTGAGATGATGGAGCAATCATAGGTGTGGGCAGGATGCAATAACATAACCTTTTTTTAAGAAGACTTTTCCAACTACTTAAACTTAAAATTGCAGGAAATGTTCCAATTGGATCCTGTAATACCTACTCGGTTTCTGGAACGGAAATCAACGATGTATCGAAAATAAACGTAGTTATGTCAAATGTCAAGCGATCCCATTGGCTGTTGATAAATGAGTCAACAAATCTCAGCAATTGAAGTGCTCTTAAAAAAATGTTGCCAGGGTTTTTGCCAGTTTTTCAAAGGGTAAGTTTTGATAAGCAGTGTGTTCCCTAGTGAAAATTTGATCCATAAATGTATATTTTAGCCCACACATTAGGTAGGTATGTACCTAGGTATTTGGGTTCTCTTATAGTAGGTACAACGCAAAGACCCCTTAAAGTAAAATAGACAAACTCCCCCAATTAAGGTTGCCCTACGATAAGGCTAACAAACTAGAAGATGTGGGAACATAATCTAAGATTGAATGAAGTATAACGTCAATTTATCAGCAGCAGATAGTGGCGCCGCGTGGCCCAACTGTTGCGCAACTGACCCCAAAAGTAGACGTGACCAGGTTATGCAGATAGGTAATAATAACGAGCAGGTTTTATTTTGACTATGGTGTTTGGTTAACTTAGATTTTCTTTCCTAGTTTTGGGAAATCAGGTTTTTCGTTGCTTTACAAAGGAAAAACACCAACTTCCAACTCATTATGACCTCAATTCTTTCTGCCTCCTAGTCCTTCATATCGACATTATGCACACCTGAGTAGGTAGGTATCCTAAAAATAAATGCCAGTATATTTTAGACCGTCCCTTTTCAGCTCAACCATCGTTTTATAGATATGTATATATATATAGTCAAGAATGTTTTGGCGCCTGAATGATACTGACACGGAGCGTTGTTGGTAAACATTTGTAGAATTGACACAGAAATGATTGTATTGTGAAAAACAACATGGCGGTGTTAGTTCCGATTTTGCAGCGTTGTAGGCAACTAGGCAGGGACGCCATCCGTCACAAACCCGTTACAACTAATTAGTTACAAGAAGGAACAAACAGAGATAGCGTTACTCCACGATATTGCATAGTGGAGTGTTTGCAAACGCAATGTGGGCCAAAAAATGCGAAAATATTTGCACAATGTTCGGTGCATAGCAGAACACACACAATATGAGGTCGCATACCAATTGTCTGAGTTATCTCGCGCGGTGTGCATCGGGTGATAAGCAAGACTTGTTTATGGACTTTATTACAGTTTCATTATTTTCAGGAGAATTTCATAATAAACAAATTGGAGAAGTTCAAGTTTCAGGTCTACCTCCGGGAATGACAAAACTTTTGAGCGTCTGGCGTACCCTAGATTGTCAGCTCTGCTACCACCCTAACTGTCTGACTTATTAGGTACCGATGCATGACTTATTAGGTATACCTCGTATTGAGACTAGAGACGGAGAAAATCACAATTCGATGTAGGATCCTGGAGGTCTCTCGACTTTCCAAGTTGTCTTATATTTATGAATATATCACGGTTTTTATTAGCGACCCGGATTTTTTAATTTTTTTGCGATCCAGTGTATACAAGGAAAATATTGCAACTTACAGAAAAGAGTAGTATGACTGTTCAAGGCCTAATCCTTGGAAAACCCTGAAACTTGTCTCCGAACGGCAATTAATTTTATCGTTGTTTTATTTATTTATCCAGCGACGAACAGCAGTCTGCTTCAATAATGATGTCATGTGAAGTACTTACACTCTACCTACCGAGGTACCTCGTATGTTTAACATAAAACAAATATTATCTCACAGAAGTACGAGTGCCGACTGTACTGTTTTACTTTACGTTACATAACACTTCCTACTGTTTGCTGATTTGCTATTACACTCGTTGAGCAATCTAGTTTCTTGATATGTTGACATAGGTTACTGAAATGGGAATTAATTCCCATTTCAGTAACCTATATTCAAGACCTATATTTGATTATATGTATTGAGGCTTCTGTCCAGGGGCTGTAATTGGACTGAAACTTAAAGCCCTTCCATCTACTTATCTATTTTATTCGCTTAGGTTAAGCCATAATAGTGTTTTTTTTAAAATAACAGATCTTTTTGCAGAATCAGTAAACATAAATAGCACACCATGACGCCCGACGGGTCAGGCCGAAGTGTAAACATAAATTGGATCATGGAAACAATAAAATCACGATGGCAATTCAATGTTTTTATTTTTTTTTATTAATTTTAGGTAAGTATATACATTTGCCATAATGATTTTATTGTTTCTCTCAATGATGACTGGTCAATAAAGCTACCTCATTTGCATTTGGTAAATACAAGCAAAGTTAGATTACATAATATATTATGTGCATATTGTACATATTTGAAAGAATATTGAACAAGAATGACTGAATCTGGTGTCCTTAAAACATTAGCAGACGATAATATGCACTTCAACTGTGCTAGTCTTATAGTTCATTTATATATATTCTAATTTTTACCAGTATTCGCTGGATATCCATTATTGTTTGATATTCAGGTAGGAAAGCTAGATATCAATCTCAAGTATCTATATATATGAGCAATCATGCTAAAATGCCTGAACGAGAATCTAGCCCTCAGAATCAGTCAATTGGTAACACCGATGTCTGTCAGCCAGCCCTTGGTTTACGAGTCCCTTAATTCATAGGGCGAAAACAACATCAGGCAGTAATAGACTAGTAGTCATATTGATCACGGAGATGCTGAATGCTGCAGAACTAATTCTATAAATACCATGGCTATAAAAGGCTCAAGAAAACGTTGGACTTGAATATCTTAAATTATGATCAAAAGACAGCTGATATCACCTTACATTCTTGAAGAGATCTTTGCAAATGTCTTAAATGAACCGCTAATAGATATAAAATGTGTGATAACGCTCATAGCAATAGTTAAAAACCAGTCAAGGTTGCAGATAACGTAATAAGTTAATGTATAGCCGAGATAACTGCAAATTGGCTGGCGCTGTTAATTTGTACCGCTTTGTATCGTTTTAGATGTTTCGCAATACTCGTACTGTATGCCTGTGGGATTCTGAGGATCTTGAACATTGTAAATTCGCACAAATTATTTTGTACAGGTTTTTCGTAATCAATCAATTATGGGATTTTGGTAGTTGAATCCTAGTAGACGATTAACAGCTACTACTGAGACGGTGATCATACAGTCATTTCGTGCTTTGAAGAGGACGCTGCCATGCATCGTGTGAATATCTAGAACATTCGAATCGTGTCTTGAAGCAGCTGTCTATCATTTTAGGTATACGTCGTATTGAGACTAGAGACGGAGAAAAAAACAATTTGATGTAGGATCCTGGAGGTCTCTTATAATTTGACTTTCCAAGTTGTCATAGACAAGGAAAAGATCTCAACTTACAGAAAAGAGTAGTATGACAGTTCAAGGCCTAATCCTTGGAAAACCCTGAAACTTGTCGCCGAACGACAGTTAATTTTATCGTTGTTTTATTTATTTATCCAGCGACGAACAGCAGTCTGCTTCAATAAAGATGTCATGTGAAGGACTTCTCACTCTTCTCTCTCGTGTTTTGAATCAGCTGTCTATCATCACTTAGATATTTCTGAATGGTGTAATATGTTTTGTATACCATCTTCATCAACCTATAGCACTCAACTGTTGCCTCTCCAATCGCACGCCATTCAACTCTATACTCTAGTTTCTCTCACCTAGCTGCCACCAGCCATCCTTGCGAAGATTATACAGCAAAATAGGTTGAAGAAAAATAATCTCATGAAAATATCTCCCACATCTTCGAACGAAAACATTCTAAGTTCAGAAATTGGGTCAGGTTAGCAAGGAGGCTGCGGCAAACAGAGATTAGATAGCGTTCACAAACACGAGATAAGAGCCAACCTGCGTTACGTGCTCACTAATTATAATTAGCTAACTGATCGCTCTCATACATTGAACCGATCTGGGGTAAGAAGCCTTCAAGCTAGAATAGTAGATTGTACTCCCGAAGAGGGAGAGATTGAATGATGTGGAATTTGTTTCATCTGTTTACAGTTGTCTAGGTGTAAGTTCACATAATATATCCTATATACGAGGGTGACACTGAAAGTTCTTAGAAAATCTAAAACTGAACTAACTACCAAATTATTAGTTTTAATATATCTTTTCAAAATAGTGTCCATTTACATCAATACATCGCTGCATCCGATGGAACCACTGACAAAAGCACATTCTCCACTCGTCCATAGGGGTCTCTTCGACGGCATTTTTAGACGCAGCCACTGCTTCCTCGGCGTCCCTAAAATGTTTTCTTTGAAGTTTTTCTTTTATTTTCAGAAATAAATATAAATCGCAAGGTGCGAGGTCGGGGCTATAGGGCGGGTGACCAGTAAATCCACGTTGCGTAATGACCTGTCCTTCCGAAGAACGAAGCCACAATCTTTTTTCCACGCTTCGACCTCTCTTCGCTTTAGACAGCAGACTGTATCTTATTTTCAGGAAGGTCTACCCTTTATAGCAGAACTTTTTATGTCATAACATTATTTTGCATAACAGCGGATAGCATAAACTTCTTTTCGCAGAAAATCGTTTGGCATAAACTCATTTATCATAAATTTGTAAGTCAGAATCATCTTTAGGCATATTAATTAAAAAGCAGAACCATCATATCGCAGAAAATTCACAAAAACATGCAAACATGCAAGCAAGCATACACCATGCATGCAGCAAGAAGGCAGCATGCAAGCGAGCATGCAACATGCAGTAGGCATGGTTTCTGTCACGGCTCCGGCGCTGCGGGGCTCCGGCGGTCCCACGCGAGCTTATCGTCGCAGATGTGTTTAAAACCACCTGCTCCAGCTCGCGGGCCATCTCGCCACTCCGCGCCTACGCGATTTTAAATTACACTCTAGGGGTAGGGTAGACAGGTAGAAGGATTCGGTTTTATAGCGATTCGTTTCTGTCACTAACTTATGTAGCACAACTTATTGATTTTTAAGACAATATTTTAGTTTAATTTAAAATTTAAAATTATATTTTATAGAAATGGCAATATGCCTAATAAAATTATTCCAAATAAAATTCTACCATCTTAAAAGTATGCCATTGTAAATTCGGACATACAAAAATATTCGGCCAAACAATCATTATATTAAATATTTTTTATGCCATTTTAAACGCATAAAAATATTCGTTTAAAGAAGATTATGCCAAGTGTGTTGAGGGAACCCTTTTCAGGATCATAACAATAAATCCAGCTTTCACCCGTAAGTATGTCGAACACAGCATTTGAGTCACCTCCGTTAAATCTTTGAACCATTTCACGACATCAATCAACACGACGGAGTTTTTGGGCCTCTGTCAAATTATGAGGTACGAGTATCCACCGGGCACAAAGCTTCCTGACCGCTAAATGTTCATGGAGGATTTTGTGTTTTTCTCATACCGACCCCTAAGCTTGTCCGAATCTGCTGATAAGTCACTCTTTTGTCAGTCTCTATAATACGCCGCACAAAACTGATGTTATCTTCAGTCGTCGCCGTTGAAGGCCGTCCCTCACGCAGATCATCGGTGAGATTAGTGCGACCACGTTTAAACTCATTAAACCAGTTGTAAACAGTGGCACGAATGGGGCTTCATCGTGAAGGGCCCATCGAAGTCTATCATTACTTTCTTGTTGACTCGAATGACATCGAAAGTCATAAAAAATCATTGTACAAAAGTTTTCTCGCGTTAAATTCATGATGACGTGACACAGACAATTTTCGATTTGCCGCGAAATCGTAAACAAATGACAAATTAATAAAATACATACACATAAATATTGGCAGTTTCATTTTAAAAATTGGAACATATTTTTTTATTATATCGTTTACAAGTGGCCAGTTCTAAAAAAAAATATATATTATGTGGTACAAGTCGCGTCTTAAATATATCAAGAGGCTGAGTTGATTCAGTACACTGACGGACTCATAAACTGCATCAAAGTTCAGGATTACTTTAGAATTAATATTTTTGATAAATATGCAAACTTTTTGAATTATACTAAATGAAAATTTCGAGACTGTCCTTGAGTTCATTGATCATAAAAAAAATAAAAAATAGAACTGTAATAAAAGATAAAATTATAGCCGGGAAAATAAAATGTATGCATAGTCTCAAATTCGTGTGTTATTAGAGTAAAGTTTGAAATGAGTTCCTTTGGTTTTTTTTTCATTTGCGATTTAATTTATTGTTACCAATAGTATTGATTATTAGTCTTTTTAAGTCAACAAAAGTTACGTAACCATAAATATGGATACTTCGTCCGAACAGCCGCTCAAATTGTGGCATTGGCGCGGGAAGGCTTGAATCAACGAGCGATTGCTAGAAATTTAAACCAGGCTACGGTTTCTAGACTATACCGAAGGTTTGTGGGGACAGGTTCTTACAAAAGGAGACCCAGTACCGGCAGAACTCGAGCAACCACCCGTCGTGACGACCGATTTATTGTTTCAACTTCCCTACGAAATCGTCTCCTCACGTCAGTAAACATCAAAACAGAGCTGAATGAAGTGCGTGGAGTAAACGTGGGTGCACGAACAATAAGAAGGATGCTTAAGGAAGCGGCAATCAACTCTTTTAGACCAGTAAATGGTTTAAAGCTGTCTACAGCTCACAAACAAGCTCGTTTGATATCCTTCTTTTGCGCGTGAACATCTTAATTGGTCTGAAGAGCAATGGGCCTCCGTATTGTTCACGGATGAGTGTAGGACATGTTTAAATGGTGCAGACGGTCGCAGAAGAGTCTACCGTCGACGTTGGGAGAGAAATACTCAAAGTTGCATTGAGGAGCGTGTTCCTTTTGGAGGCGGTTCGTGTATGGTGTGGGGTGGTATTTCGATGATCGGGCGAACGGAACTTGTGTTCATCGACATGGTTCATCAAAACGGTAGAAGAGGCGGTTTGACGGCACAACGCTATATAACAGAGAGGTTTAAAAAGCTCACGTGGTACCTTACATGGGATTATATAGAATAAGGAGAAACTAGAATTCGTAGATAAAACTGTTTTCCTGGGGATCACTCAAGGCTGCAATGGGGTCATTATTTAACATCTTTTGTAGGACGGCTAAGTTCAGCAGCATATGCTGTAAGAAAAATCCGTCAATTTACTGATATACATAGATACTGCAAGGCTAGTCTATTTCAGTTACTTTCATAGTATCATGTCTTACGGTATTTTGCAATGGGGATAATATGGGCTGCAGATATCGACTCTATTTTTATTCTGCAGAAAAGAGCCATAAGAGCGATTCCCGAATCGCTGAATGACGGTACCTTGTCAATACGAGTATATCTATGAAAACACCATGTACGTCAGGAAAAATCTTAATCATTTCAGTAAAAGGCGTAAAAGACACTAGAAATAGACTCATGCTTCATGGGGTACAGTTTAAAATGTTACAATAAAATTTCTCCCCGCATACTATAACTAAATGAAACGAAATTTAAATCTTGTATAAAACGCATACTATGATGCCAGGCATAATATAAGCTGGGGGATTAAATCGCTGACAAAAATGCTTGGCTCCACGCTGGTCCAGCTCCACAAGGGCGCATAAACTAATTGATTAGCATTCGAAAATATTGTTGGAGCTGCTGAAGCTTGCAAAAACTATCTCTGAATTGTATAACTTCAATCTCTTAATATTGTATAATTCCATAGCAAATGTGTGAGCACTGTGACCATGTACCTTCTATAAAGCTACCATTTACTGGGTAAGTCTTTCATTGACTTGAATGTGCCTTGGCGGCTGAGAGTATGTCATGCTCACTCAAATGTCTCGCTGGTGGTGGCGTGTGTATTGGATCGTTAAGTTCTCTTCAAAATGGTTGAGCTAAACGGTGCTGATCCATGCGTCATGTTCGTGAACGGGCGCCGTCAGTAGGGACTGGTCATCTCTTATCTGACACGGCTTATTTTAATTTGAATTGTTTTTTTCTTTTTATTACGGATGCTTTTTACGGGCACGTCTTTCTACATTGTTCTCACATGGATAAATTCAACATGAATTATGTAACCAATATTTTGTAACAATATTATGATTTAAAAGAGTGTCCGTGGAGTTTCTTGCCCGTTCTTCTCCATAGGAACCTACGCTTTGGAATGGGCAACTAGAAACTGGCTAACGAAAGTTGGCCCCAGAATATTGGCGGCAAATTTAAAAAATACATGCATGACAACACTAAAATTATACTATGAAAATTGGAATAACCTACTTTGATACTTGGTAATTCATTATTAAAAATATCATATATATAGTTTTTCAATAAGGACGCTCGAACTTTAGCAGCGCATAGCGGCCATTTCGGTAATGCGATTGCTACCAAATTTGGCATGAATATATATTTTGTCGTGACATTTCACCATGGAACGCTACACGTTTCAACAACGCGTAGAAATTGTGTAAAATTTATTATCAAAACCAGTTGTCTATTCGCCTACGTTCTGTGCGTTGTGTTCAATTTATGGCGTTCATCGTGTGAGTTAACACCGCTCGATTACTTTCTGTGGGGTTACATGAAATCTTTAGTGTACGCAGATAAACCACAGTCAATTGTGGCCCTAAAGGCCAACATAACTCGCGTTCTTCGTGAAATTGACCATTTATGCGAAGACGTCCTCCAAGATTAGTCCACCAGAATACGCCATCTACAGCGGAGTCGCAGTGGCCATTTGGCTGATATTATTTTCCACACATAATGTCATTGAATATTCTTTAAAATGTTATAAAAATTGTAGTAATATCACTTAAACAGGTTGTTTTATTTCATTTCAAAGTTCGAGCGCTCTTAATGAAAAACCCTATATATAGACAGTATAAGAACATTATGTTAGGGAAATAAAGAAACAGAATTTATCTACACATGTATTAATTTTTGATATGTATCAGGTTTGTAACGGGATTTTAAGGATTTATTGATCTGGTATAGGTGTTAGTATATGAGGTAAATATGAGCGGAATCCGAAAATAAATAGACAAATAAAATACGATAATATTCCATACATAATAACTTAGTTTTATTCATCGTAATCAAAATCAGATTCTAACACTTCAATGCCAAAAGATTCATCACTGTCACTAGTATCGCTGTCTCCAACATTTATAATAAAACTTTCTAAATTTTCTTCTGTTATTTTATCACGTTCTTTATATTTATTTTCAACATGTATTACATGATCAGTAATTTTCTTCCAATCCTGTGAACTTACGTTTTCAAATGAATCTTTAATTATTTCTTCTAATGCAGCTGTAGTAACTGCAATATTTTTGCTAGCCACTTTACGTTTTGCCAAACTCCACACAAGCTCGATCGCATTTAAATCACAATGGTAGGGTGGAAGTCTCAACACCTCATGACCACATTGATTTAAAATTTCATCAGCTTCATATATTGGATTAGGCGTATTTCGTTTTACAATACACAACAGCTCTGCTTTCGTGTGGTAGTCCTCATATTGAATTCCATTATCACGAAGCCACTCTCTTATATTACTTTTACGTGTTTGTGTGTTCGGAACCTTATTTATAATTACCGAATGGTAACTAGCATTATCCATTATGATTACACTTGGTTCTTCCAAATTTGGTATAAGTTTTTCTTTAAGCCATTTATTAAAATTTTCAGCATTCATGTCATGGTGATAATCAGCATTTTTTGATTTAGTACTAAACACTAACAAAGAGTTTGGTACGGGGCCTTTCTCTGATCCAGCATGAACTATAATGTACCTTTTCCCGGTCGAAAAATTTTCAATTGCACCACTAGTTGAAGGACCTTGCCATGACTTCTTAGGCTTGTAGTTTCTATGGACATAAGTCTCATCTAAATAAATGATTGGCTTGCCTTCTGCACGTTTTCCTGCTATAGTTCTTAAAAATCTATGTCTCCAAGCAGATATGTCATAGCGTTCTATTAATACAGAACGCTCATTTTTATTATTTTTAAATTCATAGCCATTGGCTAATAACAAGCGGCGCAGAGTTTCTCTGCATCCGTTAAAATCAATACTTTCTTTTAACTCCACCAACAGTGTCCTCAGTGTAGGAACTTGTTTTTTAACAATATAAAATTCGTTTATCTTGTTACGCATAGCATCTATGTCAAAGTTATCTAGGTTAGACACAGTAGGTTTCCGTGGGCGTTTCTTCCCCGGGGTACTCCAGACACCTTCATTTACTGCACCTTCCCTTTTTACTCTCTTTAGTGTTCTGACACTCACTTCTGCAAAGAAGATATACAAAATATGTAATTAATTCTTGGTTTACGTAAATGCAAAGGTTTTTTTCGGCATAATTTCAAAACACCAGTAAAAACTTACCAGTCATTGAAGTTATTTCTTCTAAGTACTGATTCTGGGTTATTATTCTATCTTTCTGCTCTAATTCAGTGAGATTTTCAATAGTTCTTACTATTTCATCAACTCCTTCGACATCTTGCAGATTCTCTGTTAAAGAAAGTTAATCGTTTTAAAATTACCATTGTATGTATTTTAATTGTTTTTTTTTCCTCTGTTATATATCGTTTTGTATGTACAATAAAGCATATAATAAATAATAAATTACCAACAAAAATACAGCAAAAATTCATTATGAGTATATACGTAAAACATAGGTGATGTTATTAAAATGAATACGTTGACTGATGCGATGTACGAATGAATATAATTAGTTTTATTCAATACGAAAAAGCGAAAGTAACTTATTTGTAAGGATACGTAAATTATAAATCAAAATTTTACTAAGACGACTGGATAGGTAGGTGTTCAAAGTATCAAAATAATATTGTCTACTAACCTATGAAATTCAACACCACACGTAGACAATCTTGTTTTTGTTTAAACGCGGCATCACGCTGTTGTTGTTTTTCGTTGAACTTGCCAATCATGCAAAACAACATCTTTCGTACACCACTTTTGATAGATTTGTTCATTTTAAACCGTAATTAGAATCACAATTTACACAAACGCATACAATTTGACACCAGAGATACCGAACGACAACCTTGTCAAATTGACGTTGACGTTCATACAGAGTTGCTATATAAAAAGTTCGCAAATAATTCCAAGGCCTACTTTCGTTAGCCAGACTCTAGCTTCATATTTCTGACTGACTGACCCCTTGACAATTCAAAACTTTTACTTTTTGTTATGTTAATCTGGCAGTTTGAGTACTTTATGCGGCCTACCCAAATATCCTTTCTTTGGTATATTGTTCGTCGATTCGTTGAGCTCTTTTTAAGTTCTCAGTTGAGGTACACGATTACTGACAAATGCGTGCACTGACTGGCCAGGTCCACTCAAATCTGTATGGTTCTTTCCTCAAAAGACCATTTCAGACACAAATCTACATGGTCCTCAAATTGAAATGCTCTGACCAAGATTATTTCCGGGTTATTATATACACATTGACATTAATGAATGTTATATATTCATTGACATGAACATTTACTTTAAAGTATTATATTATTTTAATTATTGTGAATGTGAAGACTATGCAGGTTATTCCCTTTTGTTTTGTTTTAATTTTTTTTTTTTGTCAATTAGTTTTTATCATGGTCTGGCAGTTTGAGTAATTTATGTGGCCTACCCAAACGTCCTTTCTTTGGTATTGTTCGTCGAATCGTTGAGCTCCTTAAATTCTGAGTTGAGCTGCACGATAACTGACAAATGCGTGCACTGACTGGACAGGTCTTCTCAATCTGAATGGTTATTTCCTCAAAAGACCATTTCAGACATCAATCTACATCGTCTTCACATGATCTGACCAAGATTATGTCTGGACTTTAAAAGAGACTGTGACCTCTGAGTTTGTTTCGGCCTTTCTTCTCAGAGTATTCAGATAGGAAACGCCGACCTCATCTAGTTTTTAAAATATGATTGACGTGTAAAAGTGTTTGTACAAACCTACTTGCAGAAATAAATCATTTATCATTATCATTTATCATTAAAAAGTGCCTGTAAATAGTTTCATTGAAATAAATGCTTCGAGTTTGAGTTTGATAAATAGGCGAAAATAATAGGGGTTAAAGTATGAAATTGCCCTTTTATTGTAATAGGTACTTCGAATTGACATAGAACCTTCATGGTTTGAGATTTTTGAGTGAAAATTTTTCACATGGTACCTATGAAGTTCTTCTTTTAAAAAATGTGCAACATACGATTATCGAATTTCAGTTGTTTTTTTTATTCAGCTTAGACAAGAAAGATACCTACCTACTTCGAAAATTCGAGTTATTTTTGAATACGAGTTGTCAGTGTCCTAAAGCAAAGCTTACCAATAAAAAGGTAAAGGTAACTGTTTGGTGGTCTCAGCATGGTGTTATTCACTATAGCTTTCTCCGATCTGGTCAAGCAATAACGGCAGATGTCTACTGTGCCGAACTCCGAACAATGATAGCAAAACTAGCAGTGAAACAGCCCCGACTCATGAATCGATCTTCACCATTACTACTCCATGATAACGCGAGACCTCGTATAGCACGAGAAACCATTTTAACTCTACAGGAACTGCAATTAGAAACCATTCGTCACTCTCCGTATTCGCCAGACCTTGCTCCAACGGACTACCATTTTTTTCGTGATTTGCACAATTTTCTACGTGATAAAACGTTTTCTTCTCAGGAGGCAGTACAAAATGCTTTCACACAGTTTGTCGAATCTAGATCACGAGAGTTCTATCGCAAAGGCATAAATGACCTTCCTATTAGATGGCAGCAATGTATAGATAATAATGGTAATTATTTTGTTTAAATTAATTATATTTAATTTTAAAAAAAACTTTTTTTTTTTGTATAAATCGGCAATTTCATACTTTTACTCTAATGCAAGATAATGCCCGACCCCACGCCGCCTGCACAAGTTCGACAATATTGCGAAGAGGTTGAATACTTGGTTAAAATGTTTATTTCAAAGGAGTCTTGAACATTGATGCAGTTTATGAGTTCGTCAGTGTATATTTGTCTTGCAATATTTATAAATAGGTGCTGAAATAACACAGAAATGCAACTGCAACTGTGTATGCAATTAGTACCTTCTGCTTAGCAACCGCCACAGAACGATGTTTGGGGTAACACCAACCATGTAAGGCTGTGGGAATAGACTGGTTGGCAGGTGGAGAAATAGGTTTTGTGGCATGGCACCACTTTTGGTAGAGGCCTGGTTTCCTGCAGTGAACTGCAAAAAGTTGAATTGATTGATTGACACAAGATTGTAGTTGTTTACAGAGATGAATAAGACCGTCACAGTATTAGGTAGGGTCTCAAGGAACAAACGACATGTAAATGTGGTGTTACGCAATTAGCAGAAAGTAGATTGTCACCAAACTGTTATAAAGCAAATACTAGGTGGATATAAGAATAATCTTCTCAATTCCTAATCAAAGCTGATGAGTCATGTTTTAATTCTTGGCCTGGAATGTGACTCGTAAACTGTCCAAGTTACTAACAAGAGGAATTCGGACATATTCGCTCATAAAACAAACAGAGGCTTTTTGTTTGACGTTACGCGTTGTTTTTTGATAATGATTATAATTTTTTACCAAGAAAATGTTGTAATTATTTTGTTTCAGTTCAACTTTTTTTGTAACTGCCACTTTGTGATGTTATTTACTTTCGATAGTATAACACTGTTTCAGTACTTTGCAATGTTTTTTCTTTTTAGTAGAGAGTTAACTATTACGATTTGAGAGTTCTTTGAATTAACTAGGTAATAGGTAAGAGACGTCTTTTTTTATTATTTGTCTTTCGAGTTTATAATAGAATAATAAATTCTCTATTGGCATAAACTGGGTTACAAAAAATGTGTAACCCTGGCTCTAGGCTAGCTAGGTTAGAGTATTGTATTTCAGAGGCTAGTGACTTCTTCCAGTGAGGTTACTGTGGAGTCCTCGAGAAGGTATTGCTGTGTGAAACTGCAGAGCTTTCACAAGGTTTCACACGACACGGTTTAACAAACATGTTCATAGCAACAAGACATTTCGCAATCTTATCTACCTGTTCTCGAATTAATCCATATGATGACGAGCAAATACCTCGTCTAGTACGTAATCACAGAAATATGAGCGCCTGAAAACAAATGTATCAGTTTGGTATGTTTTATCTTGCTTCTAAACAAATATCTCTTGTATTATGGCAGTGGCTTTAGTAAACATTAGATGGTGTCGAATTGAGACAGTTATGGTACAGCCACGGGTGCTGCGCATGCGTCCAATGACGTTGCTTTTCATTCAACATGCAGAGTGGAATGCACTTGTTGATAAAATTAGAGAAGATCTTCAGGTTTACTATTTTTATTGAATGGTTCAAGGAATCTGAAGGTCTAAGGAGGGAAACCTACAATATACGTATTTTCTAAATAATTATTACACTCTCTGGCTTTAAAGATTCTTCAACGTTTTGACAGCGGGCATGTTATTGTGGAAAAATTATTCAACTGGTCAACTAACAGGCATGGCGGGTAGGACTAATAACGGCTCGTGTCATTCTGGAGAGGTGAGGTCTCTCCTGAAAGGTGTCCTCTCATTAGAGAGGACTAAAGTCAAAAGTACATACATATATAAAATTAAGTCATCTTCCGATGGGGGTAGGCAGACACTACAGAACGCCACCTGCTACGATACTTACATACTCCCTTTGCCTCGTTCACGTTCATACATGTCATACACGCACGCCGGTTGCGAGTACTACGCACCTGACCGTACTGAAAAACATCACCAATACGGTCAGTATTATGTAGGCACTATTAGTACCGATAATAGGGCGTCAAAAGTCAAAAATCTTCAAAAAAATAAATAAAAGAAAAACATACAAGACTTTGGACACACGATACGGCACTTATTTGTTCGCTAAAGTCTGTTGTAGTGCGGCAACAAGAAACAAAAGTTAAGATTACTGTGTGTAATTTTCACTAAGAAAATTAAACAAGAATTAGTCGAAACATTTGCTTTACCAAAACAGCGTAATGAAGAACTTAAAAACATGATATTATGGGAAGGTTAACGTCCTTCTTAAGCTATTAGATTTTGTTGAACCTTAGAACAATGGGTATCATCTAAACATGACCCTGAGACGAGCAGCCAATATTTTATGTGGGACACTTTGAATTTATTAGTCTTGTAACGTGATATAAATTTACGTTATGCACGTTTTACAATTTAAAAGACAGAACACGAAGATTTTATTGAGTGATTTAAGTATTTTTTATTACCTATGTTAACAAATAAATTATGATTTCATTTGATTGCGGACATTGGTATTGAGTCTGTACCTATGTCTAAATCTTCTTCAGCCCAAATGCTTTATGGAGTTCTGTAAAGAAAATATTCTGAAATTCTCTCATGCAATTTAATATAGTATACAAACTTCTTCCTTAAGTTTTTTGAGATCATTAAAAGTAGAGTAATTAATGGCCCACTTATCTATGTCAACCCATATTGCCAAAAAAGGTGTGCCAATCAAAATTGTAGCGCCACCAGTCAAGATAACTAGTTCCTATCAATCAATCAAGTAACCAATATTATTCAAAGACAATTACATATCCAAACACAGCTAGTTCTAGCCATATACTCTCGAATAATTTGTCTGCCAATAAAGCCGAGCCTACACGTATTGTTGATGTTAACGCCTCCGTAATACTATGTTTTAGGCAGTTTCTAATCTACTTATTAGCATATAGCCTTTTTGGGATGCATCATGTATGCTTAAATAAATGTATAGCCTTGTATGTAATTTACATTTTGGTAATTTTCTATGAACTAAGTTCGTGAACCTTGTGGAGCTACAAGGCTTTGGAGGTCAACAAAAGAATATACAGTTGACAAAATACTACTCCTCAATATTGAATATATAGTCGTGTATTGAATATATACTATGTTAGAGACAGCTTCCAGTTTAATCGGTTGCAGCTGGATCTAAAACCTCCACAACCCAGTTACTGGATATCACGGTACCCCTTGGTAGTACTGGTTGCCAGATTTTTGGGCTTCTGACTATCCTGACGACTGTCAAATATCTACGAATGAAATCGAGACTGCTCTGTACCTCGGAAAGCACGTTAAGCTGCTTTCCGAGGTACAGAGCAGTCTCAATATGAAATGGATGGTCACCCATCCACGGACCGACCGCGGAAAGCATAGCTTAACCTTCGATCGACCTGTGCGGCTGTTATTATTTAGCCACGAGCCCCTTTGACCGTAGACTGTTGGAATGATTAGAAAATTCAACGTTACGCTATGGAGACAAAGCTTCCACATAATTCTATCAATAAAGATCAGTAAGATATAATTATTAGGTACCTAATTAAATAAACATTTTATAGCAGCAAATGAGTTTATCCTGACTACATTACATAAACAGAGCTCATGAATCTCATAAATTCACCGATGACCTAATATCAGCAATAAGTCCATACAAATTCTGTTCATAAAGCAAACTATGTCAAAGTTAAGATTATTTATAGCTCCAGTACATCAAGGAGTAGTTTTTATAATCCAGTAGCCGCTAATCTGTGAGACAGCTTTAAGGCCAGATTTAAGTAAAACAATGTTCACACATGACGCACTTGAGTATCTACCAGAACACAAGGACATCATTCAAGGTCGTCTCTTGATGAGTAAGACTCTGCAAGTGCTAATTCGAAGTATACAAATAGACGAAAAAAAGAGATGACGAAGATTTTTGTTAGATATTTAAAGGGTTAGAATGGATGCTGATGTTATCATTGGAAAAGGTGTTCTAAGATATATTTATATATTTTCCTAGGGATATAGTTATATACTGTAATATTAAAGCGTTATATGAAAGCGGCTCATCTAGCACGGCAGTCTGTGGACCCGAGCCTATCGTACCCATTCCTTTCAACCAAATACGCAGGTGGCTACGGGAGTTCACCTACACACAAGCGGAGAAATGGTGGACCTCGACACCGGGCTACAGGCAGTCCAAGGAAGCTATGCCTCATTGGATAGCAGGCTAACCAGGCGTTTATTACGCCTGGACAGGAACGGCTTGCGTCTGGTGACGGGCACCAACATGAAACACTGCTCGCTAAACAAACACTTCCACACAATTAGCATAACGGACAGTTCTCCGTGCTCTGTGTGTGTCTGTAAGTTTTCTGCTGTATGTAGTGTCAATAAACGCATTTTTCTCTCTTTCTTTCTTGCAGGGCGTGCATGGAGGCTGATGAAACCGTCACGCACGTGCTCTTTGAATGCACAGGCGTCCCCCAGATTAGAACAGAAGCCCTCGAGTCACCCAGATCTTTCACAGATGTTCAAACTCAAACTCAAAGCATTTATTTCAATTAAACCATTTACAGGCACTTTTGAATTGTCAAGGGGTCAGTCAGAAATATGAAGCTAGTTGCCCGTTCTAAAGCGTATAAGTAGGTTGCTACGGAGAAGACGGACAAGATACTCCACGGCACTCTTTTAAATCATAATATTGTTACAAAATATTGGGTACATCATTTATGTTGAAATTATACATGTGAGATCAATGTAGAAAGACGTGCACGTAAAAAGCGTAAAAAATAAAAAGAAAAAAATAATAAGTCGTGGCAGCTAAGAGATGACTCCTTACTGACGGCGCCCGTTCACGAACATGACGCATGGATTAGCACCGTTTAGCTCAACCGATTCTGAACAGACCAGGAGATTTAAATCATTTCTGGAGGGAGCTGGCCTGGTTGGAATAACCACCAACGGCCGCCATGACCCACGCCCAATGGTCCACCTGAGGGATTAAGTGCGGAAACCAAACCCTTTAACATAGAACATAGCGGTTCATAATTTTCGGAGTGCCCTAATTTTGTTACTGCGACCGATTTCGACGTTGTTGGTCACAGTTCTAACCTCTGTTTCTCTCTTGTTTTTTTGTTTGTTCTCTGTTTGGTCGGAGTGCCCTAATAGTTATATTACTAGATCGTGCTCGTATCATAGTTATATTCCTAGTACGACCTATGAACCGCTTTCATGTAACCATATTACGGTTTATGGCTATATCCCTCGGGATATAACTATATCACGGCTTTAACCATCTTACTGCGACATAGATGCAGTAGCATAATTTTTACTACTAATTAATTACGCTGTTTAAAGCTTACTGCCAGACGTTTTACACTTGCAGCCTGTGGGTTAGGTATACGCAGAGAGCCTACAACGCCTTCCAAATACAGTATAATAATGCTTTTCGGGTGTTGCTGAGGCTTCCGCGGTTCTGTAGTGCGTCGGGAATGTTTGCCGAGGCAGGCATAGATAGTTTTGAGGCTATCATGCGCAAAAGAACGGCATCCCTAATGCGTAGGATACGTGGCAGTTCCAATAGCATACTGAAGGTTATTGTGGAGAGGCCAGACTGCCCTTTTCTGATGCACTGGTCCCGTAGACATATCTACTTGCGGGCCCGGTGCTGAGGAAAGATTTTTAAATTGATTTTGCTGTACATAGAAGATAAGTTATGGTTATATTTTAGTTAAATTTTGATTTAATTTGATTTTGATTTAATTTAATTATAATTTTGTTTTGATTTAATTTTGTTTTTATTGTAATTTAATTTAATTTTGATGTAATTGTAGTTTAATTCTGATTTAATATTGATTTTAATTTAATAATTGCTTTTGATTGTACATTGGTTGTAATTTTAATGTTACTAACATAGTTTCTAAGTTCTAATACTAATACAATATGGATGTTTTCCGAAGTAAATAAATTGAATTGAATTGAATCTTCAGGTTAACACCTTAGCAGGACTTAGCTGATCATTTAGCACCAATGGTGCTTCTAGCTCTTAAGTTCTGTTGCAGTCAATCGTTCTTCGAATACGAGTCGACAGGGTTGCTGATAATAAAGTAAAAAGCTTTGTCATCGAGCCAAAGTTCAAGTTCAACGCCGCTTAGGTCCGAAATAATGATCTTGTGCTTAGAAGAACCGTTAGTTGCCTGAAGACACGTTTAGTACTTATAAGACAATTGTCATTAAACACAAGGATAATGTAATTGCACGCGGTAACTTTGATGTTAAGGCTCCTTGCACGAAAAAAACCCCTTTTCGTCAATAACTTATCTAATTGTAAGAAAGCTAGAAATAATTGAAACATTCATGTGTAACTATAAAAGTACCTACAGTTTTCGTGGTACCAAAAACCATTCGTGTCAGTCAGAGCACCTGTTAATAGTTGCATCACTTTTGCGCTCGCGAAATTATGGTTAATTTCGCCTTTGATTTTGACTTAATGAAGATATTGTATAATTATAAAATAAAATTTTGATTTTATTTTAAATATCTTGATATGGTTTGCTAAATAATAGGAGAAAATACATTACTGACCGGGATTAAAAAAAAAAAAAAAACATTATTTTGTATCGAAGCTGAAAGCCACATGTATTATAACGATGTTGATGATTTTATTATATTTAATCAAAAGAATGTTTATAATCAAAAGAAGTTTCTTGTAAAAAAGTGATCAAACGTCAATCTCGCGTCATTTTTCGGAAAACTTGTTGCGAATATTTATGATTTTCCATAAATACTTAACTTATTTGAAAAATCCCTTTCAGTCACATGCAAAACAAAGAACTCGACTTTTCAAATAGGTAACAAAAAGTTTTGTTTAAAATATTTTTCCCAATTTTTCCCTTTCTCACAACTAATTAACAAAATTAATTATAATCAGTCGATTTCATGCACGGGTCTCATATGTGCAAATGCCATATGACTTCACTGTTACCTCCAAAACAATAAAATAAATTAACGTAAATTGTAACATTATATGAATGATTCTCAATTTAGTTGTCTTGTTTGTACAGCTTTAATTTGAGATTGGCAGCACTTAATACTTTCTATACCGAAATGGTTAAGTTACACTCTTACTTAAACCTAACCTAAGCTAACAATTATCACAATAATGTGAAGAAGAATTCTGCAACAATATTACGTATTGTATTAAAGTGTAGAAATGCTTAGAAATTATTCCAAATTCTGTTAAAACCATACGATTTAGTTAAGAGTTTTTGTTCTACTTATTTGCATGAATGCTAAATATAAATCCACAAAAAATAAATCTAAGCTTATATTTGGTACAACTCTTCGCAACAATATCAACTACCATCAAACATTATACCAAACTAACGACGCCTACGCAGCCCAAATCGAGTGTGGTCAAACAGAACTGGCCACTAACATGGAGGTGTTGTATCGGCGAGGAAATCAAAGGCAGCGATTAATCTCGTGTCAAACTAATAATACGTATGAATAGCATGTTAAATGTGAGTAATTGTTGTCTTTCAACAAATGATGTAACAAACAGGAGTACGTACTGTCCAAAATGTAAAGCCGGACGCAGTTTTGTTTTGATTTTGAGTACGCCAAACAGGAATAAAAATAAATATGAGCATTGGCTTTTGGGAAGCTGCAAGCCCATAGATTCCTGTGATCATCGAAGCCTCTTTTTCATTTCATTTCTAAGGGAATGGTACCGGTCGCTATTTTAAACATTATACATTAACTTCAACTGACTTCTCCCTACGTTTCTGAGCCTCTACAAATTCAAATTCAAATTTTATTTGTATAGATTGCAGGTACATAAAATAAGATGTTACAATAAGATGGGTGAGCCTTGTACAATCTACCATAATAAGGCATGCAAATATTAATTAAATTGTTCACTACACTGAAAATAAAACAAAACAATGGAAAATATAATTAAACATGTTTAAAACATTAGTCGGCATAGCACAACACATAAATAAAAAAATAAAATAAAATATACAATAAAAAATAATCCACATAAATACAATTTTGAATAAAAATAGGATATAATAAGTTGAGAAAAAACATTAAATTATTGATTACATTATGTCTGTGTCATTTAAAAAGTTATTTACTGAATAGTAGCATTTTTCAATCAATAGTAATATGTCAGTCTCTTTTTAAAATTTTGTATTGTGTCATTTTTAATTATATTGGGTACTTTATTAAAAATTATTGGGCCCATACTAATAACACATTTTTTGAGCAAAGCAGTATTACATCTCTCAACATTTAGTAAGTGTTTATACTGACTTCTTTTATGTCTATTCCTAGTTTCTGACACTAAAGTGAAAAAGTTCATGTTACATTTAACGAAGAGTGCGATGTCTAAAATATACATATTCCGGAACGTTAAAAGTTTTAGGGACTTAAACACAGGAGCGCAACTATCCGTCACTTTCATGCTAAGTATTTATTGCCCTTATGTAACGTTTTTGGGCTTTGAACACCTGTTCTCGTAAAGTACAGTTTCCCCAATCCATATCTTAGCATGGACGCTACTACAGTTTAATATCAAGGTGATCCGCAAGGGTCATTGTGACTTGACATAATTTCTTCAAGCTTAATGCGTTCAGTAATATAGTGTTTGAGAACGGACGCTTCTTGGTAACATTAAGGTAGAAAGATAGATACGTGGCCTCTGGCGATAGCAATCGGGTGGTCTAATTGGTAACCCATAGTGCAAACGAGAATAAATTCAACTTCACAATCATTTTATGTGATGCTTTGTATTTTACATACAAACAAGATGCAAAGTTGGTACTAAGTAACTAGTGTCGAACTAACTTGCAATAATAATGGTATGTTTGTAGAGTCAAGGCGACGTTGAGTTGTTTGAGTATGTCCCTACAACTTACTGGCTACTGTTGACTGTTAGGCTATTAAAGACCAAGACTCGTATGGCTCAGTAGCTAAACTATTGGCTGCTGTGTACGATCTCACGGGTTCAAGTCATCGTTGTGGGAATCATTTCTGGGAAGTTGCCTAAAGTCGGGGTGTTTTGTGCATGTGGGGTTAGCTAATTCATCCTGGAAATATCAGGATTTTTTTGAGGCTTTTTAGTCGATATAGTGGATTCTTACCAGAGATTCATAATTTGCTGAATGATTTTGCTAACATCCTCCGACTTTCTCAGACGGAAGGATTTTTTAATAGTTATCAAATACGGCAATTTAATTTTGTCTCCAAAGTGCAACAAGCCTAAACTTCTATTTGATATTATGTTACCTACTCACTGCTTGTTATTTTTTGCCAAAGCTCTTTGCAGTTTCGTTAGTCATCGTTATTTGATGCTAGAAATCTACCTATTCCTAAATGGTCGTAGGATTTTATTATAGCTATTAGAATTGTGCCGATTAGCATTTGTTTATAGTGGCTGTGTTGTGGATATTAATAGCTGTTTTATTGGTTTTGGCTTCATCTTGTATTTAAAAGCATTGAATGGTTGGAGGAAAACCAGACATAGTGCATCGTTTGAAGTGTCATCATGCAAAGAAGTAGAATCTACATATTAAATCAGTTCTTAGATTTCATTGTCACCATCAACAACATTGCAGCCGAAAGACGTCAACAAAACTACACATAGGCCTCACCCAAGCGTCACTACCTCGATCAGCTTTTAGATATAACACTTACACTAGTTATGGTACCTCGCAGTACGATTAAGCATAACCCACACAACATAAACAATTAAAATAATCGGGAATGCGTATCACCGGCCATTAAGCACAAATTCATTTAAACCTTTATGTAAATGAAGGCTATTTAATGAACACTGGGGTATCATAGGAGCATTCGAGAGCACGAATAGGTGGCGCCAGTAAACAAAACTGTGGGGTTATAACTTAGAGTAATGACCTAATTTATCTGGACAGCAGTGGAATTTCTGGTTACCAGATTTTAAGAGAACAGAAAGCTTTAGTCTCTCACGTAATTTTTCTCGTTTATTTAATTATACGAGTCACGTAAATGTTGTTTGTTTATAAGCGAAAATCGCACTGCAATAACGCGCCCTAAAACGAGTAAAAAGTCTCGATGCGTGGAAAGCTTTTCAGGTAAAAAATAGCTTTTGATGGGTGTAAAGGTGTTATGCTATTTATTATAGGAATTTATCATTTTATTGTACGTATAAATTTATATTTTGCTAATATAATTCAGCATTAATACCCAAACTTAACGATCACCAAAATACTAAAACAATTTTGGGTTTCACGCTTGTCACTAATTACTACGAGTGGTGTAGTGACTCATTTAGCATTTAAATGTTACGATTATGTGATGTGATAATACAATAATTAAATGCTCCATTTACATAGTTTCATTTTTATTACAGCTTTATCTTTACCTTACCATGACTCAGCCACAAGCACTGAAAAGTCGCATCACGTAATAAGTTACGTGATGCGACTTTTCAGTTGTAAGCAACAGAGCTTAAAAGAGAAAATGTTTTAGGTTCCAATACAACTCGAAACATACATTAATTAAGTACACAAATTAAGAGTACTCAAAGTATAGCAACAAACATTTTGGTAAAGACAACACTAATAGCGTAACGGAAGCGCACAGATCTAAGTGGTTGGGCAAACGTGCGCGTGTGCGCATTGTATGGTCGATGATAAAGCTCGCAATTTTAGTTGTCAGTCGGGAGAGTGCCGTGGATCGAGTCGGTCCTCCCTTTCGGTCGGCGCAGGAACCGTGCGCGTTTATCATCCATCCGGTCGTATCATCATCTACACACGAACCACTCTTGAACATCGAACAGTATTCTGGTTGCCCTCCACAGAGGAATCCAGTGGCATGGTAATTTGTGATAATAATTCCATCAGGATAATGTTGATTTAATTTTGTTACGGACGGATCCTGGGTGTTTGCCGCCTATTGTCTCTTGAATAGAGCTAGAGATTGGTATTGTATTACGTAATGTGTATTAAAAATATTTTATTTTTTATATCTTCTTTATTCATATTTTTTTATTAGGTCTGAATTTTTTAACGCATGCAATTTTAATACAAAGTAGCACTTTTCAAAACTTTACGAATAGGAAATTAATTAGATAATACTTCTGCAGATTTTTTCCGCCTAAAATTTTAAAATATTTGTAATCTAAAAGCTCCGCTTCACGCGGCGAGAACAATTTCAATCTTTGTTGAACTTTTAAGTGAGTTACAATGACTTTCACAGTTCCAACATAATTTTGCCATTACAATCGGCATGATGCCTACATCCTCAGTTAATAGGGCCAGGGTTAAATATTGGTCAGCGATGAGTCCCTTATCAGAGTAGGAACCGGCCGAAGGCTAGCCGATTTGCGCAATCAGCGGGACCATATCACGTCCGACGCTAAATTTACTTGTGTGGGAATATCGCTCTCCATTTAATTGTCATATTTATTTGCTACGGCTTCTGTTTTGTGCAAAGTACAGATTTCTGATTAAAATCTCTCCAAAATTGCTGTTTCCTACCGAAACAGCTGATAATGTGAAAGCTCTTTTGTAGCTCTCTATGTATTCGTACAAGAAACTTTCAGCCCGTACCTTAGTTTCAATGGTCTGCTAGTTCTTTAAAAGTCATTCAGGTCAGACAGCTGTCGAATGTTGAGCTTATTGTTATGTTTTTACTAAGCTATTTAATTAATGTATAATGTATCAATTGGATATCTTCCTATTTTATTATTTTCTACCAGCCCAAAGTTTACACAAAAATTGGTCCTTTAAAAGTTGAAGTTCTAAGGACCAAGAAATATTTGCATATGTCATCTTTGGTTCACAATGCTTAGCTAGCAAAATTGTTGATCATAGAATGACGTTATCCGTACATACATGCTTCTACAGTCTGATGTCGGATTTCACGCCTTTTACGTGTTGTAATGTCAATGTAAATTTACACCTCAATTCTGCATTATACAGTATGATCCGACGTGTTTAGCTGTAATGATTGTCATTTGCATAGCATCTCTGTTGGGTCCTAGGACCGGTCGGCATTGGCCCTACATTTAACAGCTAATTCTCCATTGTGTTCGCGATTTTACAACCCGTCGTTATGAATTACAACTAGTACTTATCTGTCACTTTAAACGGTATTGTCGCCAGCGATAAAACGTTACGAGTTCTGTACTTATGTTATGTCATCATCAATTCGTTAATTCTGGATTTATGTCTTTACATCGTTGGTACTGACTGTAGAGAAGTAGGAATGGCTTTTGCGTTTCTTGTTTTATTCCAAAGCTAACAAGCATGAGGTTTTTAGAAAACCTCATGCATCATAAAAAGAAAAAAGAAAATGAAACCGGTTACTTTTTTTAATTAAATATTGCATCAAATCAAATGGCTCTCATAGAATATAATAATAATATGTCATACGATCTGGTTGAAGTTTAATTTCCTTCCTAATTTCTTTGTAAGGTCAAAATTTTAAGTGAAGTCTTTTCAATAAGTGTAACCTACATTTGCACCATAAGTGGTGTCTTATAAGAATTGTCTGCACAGCTGCACTGCAACTTACTTTGACACAGTTTTAACATATGCCTCCGTTGCCGTTGATTCTGTTTGTTTTTTGAATACTCCCATTATAAGGCGCGTATTTGTTCATTAGTTGGTCAGATTTCAAACACATGCTCGGATTTGTTATTTTCTAATGTGAATTATATCGCTGTGAACTTATACGGGTGGAGATGATGTCATCTTGCTGAAGTTTCTTTTTACTAAATGTGGAGTCGTAAAGTGGTGTACACTTGGCATCTAACTGAGGACTTCAAAGACTAGAAAATTAATACTTCTGCATCGAATCCTATTTGATGGAAAATGTTCAAGTTACTTTGAAAAAGTCTTTTCGTGAGACTTGTTGTTAACAAAATATTTTAGTAATTTAATATTTTTTCTTGAAAAAAATTTTTGGCCAACTATTTAATGTTTTCCAAAATGGTAATTAGAGTAACACAGACATCCAAATTTTCGCTTATATAAGGAATTCCTCAACCAAATACTTGTTACTATCTGTTATCAGAGATCGTAATAATTACTTGAACTACTTTTTATTTAGGTTTTTATTTTAAAATAAGATCATTAATAAAAAGTTGCATAATTCTGGAAACAGAATTTTGAAAAGTTGGTGTATTTCTGATATTGCAGACCAATTTAAATTCCAAAATTTAAAAAAAAAAACAGAATCAAAAAATCAAGGATAGCAAAATGTTTGTTCAAATTATGCTACTATTTTTAAACTGCTTAAATTTTCTCGGTGGAAAAGTTGCAAACACAATACATCATCGTCTGTTTGCATAGTTATTTATTCGTTACAACTTGGATTTGTTTCAAAATTATTCATTATATTCAATATAAATTATATTCCACTTTGCGTCTCAATTTTTTGAAGGCTCTTGTCTAGATTTATTGATTCGTTCTGCTTCTAACAATAAATTGACCCATAATAACTGAAATTGTTTCTGTGTACACAATTTTTTTGCGAATGTACTTTTTATAAAGGATTTATTTCGATTTTGGAAAGTTTTGTCTGACTAAAGATGTTGAATATATCACAAAAAAAACTTTCTTTTGCGTCCTCAAACGTTTTCTGGCAATTACATCAAAAAAAGTCAAAACGTAACTCAATTTGGCTATTTTTTTACCCTGAAAGAACTAGCTTGAATACGTGTGAATGTGGATGGGATAAAAACTTTTTTAAACCGACTTCCAAAAAGTGGAAGTCGGTTTTATTTTTTGTAAAAACGTTTTTATTTTTCACTTTTTAGTTGTGGTACCTACACAAACCCCCACAAAAATTTGAATACCACTACCTGCTATGTAAATTACAGTGAACTGTTAGAACATCGTCCACATATACTAGGTGGGAAAAATACAGATTAGTTTGTAGCTAACTCAAAAACCCCTCATCAGATCTTGACCAAACTAATATGGGACCACTTCTGAAGTATGACCTACCAAACACATAAATAATCATCAAAATCAATTCATAATTGGCGGAGTAATCGTGTAACAAACATACAAAAACAAAAAAACATCCAACCGAATTGAGAACCTCCTCCTTTTTGAAGTCGGTTGAAAACCCGAATTTTCCCAGCTCGTCGCCTTTTTAACCAACTTCTAAAAGGTCAATTCGAATGATTATACACGAGTATATTTTTATGTATTTTCGAGCATAACTCCGTCATATATAGACGGATTTGCAAAATTCTTTTTTTGTTCGATAACTCAAACTTAAACTATAAGGTTTTTTTTTCAATTAAATAATTTACTGGCACTTTTGAATTGTCAAGGGGTCAGTCAGACAGAAATATGAAGCTAGTTACCCATTCCAAGGCGTAGATTCCTATGGAGAAGAACGAGTAAGAAACTCCACGGATACCCTTTTAAATCATGATATTGTTACAAAATATTGGTTACATCATTCATGTTGAAATTATAGGTACATGTGAGAAAAATGTAGAAAGACGTGCACGTAAAAAGCGTCCGTAATAAAAAGAAAAAATCAATAAAAAAAAAAAAACCGTGGCAGCTAAGAGATGACCACTCCCTACTGACGGCGCCCGTTTACGAACATGACACATGGATCAGCACCGTTAAGCTCAACCATTTTGAAGGGAACTTAACGATCCAACACACACCACTACCAGCGAGACGTTTGAGTGAGCATGACAAACACCAAGGTGGTCCCATTGTCATCAAGGCAGGATCTGATCATGGGATCCTGGAGACATCTAGGGAACTTTTCAAATATAACTACTCAATAATAAGTATTTCACGGGTTGCGATTCAATTACTTTAATATGGTTGCCAAGCAATTTATGCTCGTCACAAGGCATATGGAGAAGTGGAGCTGATGGTGAAGTACCAGGAGAACTCCTCAACGATTAACGTCCCTGCATCGGGAAAAGCAATATTTTGTAAAAGGTGATGAGCAGTTGACATTAGGCTATTTTAACTTAGATAAATTACAAACTGACCCATTAAAAAGCGAGAAATAAAAACTTACAAAAGAAAAAACAACCGACTTCCAAAAAACACTGCAAAGTGAAAAATAACTTAAATTTTGGAAGTCGGTGTTGTCGGGTTGGTTTTGTATTTTCGTTATTTGCCACCGACTTCCTGTTTTTTAGGACCAAAGTATCCTCAAGTAGTTTCACTAGTGTGCTCTCGCCCTTATAGTCACTAGGGCGCGATAGATTACCAACTGTATCTGCATGTGTGCCGGCGTGCCCAACTATCTGTCATCCTCATCACGCACTATTTGCGCTGTTACATATCAATACGCTGAAACGAATATCTTTATTAGTGTTGATGATGTCCGTTATAATAAACAGCACACACAGCAAATTATTTTTATTTTTAAAATTATTAATCCAGTCTTCTAAGCATATTTTAGAAAGTATATTATAAACTATAAAGCATTCAAAATGTTTTTTCGTGGTTTTAGGTTGACTTATCTTCTTCATTCGCTTTGCTTCAACTTTCCTTTACAACCAGCTAGTATACTTGTTTGCAAAGTCAAGCAAGAATTTCGTTGTTTTTTCTTCCTGTAACACCATCATAAATTCATAATATAAACACCATATTGACACAACAGCACATTTATTTACAAACAAGCTCTCGAGAGCTATCTCCATTTCGCGAGTGCCTCACTAAGTGGCTCTTTGATCGTCCTGAAACGTACACCGGCGCTTGCGCTTCCTAGTCGACGCATGAATGGCCTCCTTATGATCGAAATAGGCTGATTTGTAATGTGGAGCCATTGCTTACAAGTTACGTGCCTGTTAGAGAGCTCGTATCAGTATGATGACGGTGTTTAGATAGTTGGTATATTTATTTTGTTTATGAATTCTACGACTTAAATCTGTAGTTTTTTTATCTTCTAAGATGAATGTATCATTAAAAGAACATCTAACGCTGTTAAAAACAGTGATTAAGATAGGTTTTCATAATTGCTAATTATGTTCTCATCTACGTATGAATGAGTGTCTCCTAAGTGACAGTCTGACTTATTTGTTTGTTCTTATGGTGTGTGCAGTTTTCAGATCTTATTATAATTGGCTAATATTAATCGACATGGACCTTACTATTTCGATTAGTCAGTTCTTGACTCCTATAAGGAATACCAAAAAACGTGTAAATCAGATTACTCCAACACTATCTTCAAACTTGTATGTTTATCCTAATCTGTGGTCTCGTTCTATTTCTAAATATAGAACAAAATGTTCGCATCATAACATAGTCGCATGATCGATATTGAACACGCCGCTCAAGTGAATCCGTACAAACTAATCTCTACAAACCTTAAGTGAGGCTATTTCACGCCTTATACTATTATTTTCTATTATACAACAGTTGTTTTATGGTCCTTATAAAAGTAACCTTCTTGTCTGCATTTTAGATTTGGTCCCGGTAAAATATTTAGTGACATGCATGCGGGACCAAAGGAACAACTTTTCTAGATGAAAAAGAAATGGAATTTGATTCCTTATTCTTTGATTATCGCAAAGCTAAGAAAATACTTCAGCTTTGAAAATCGTTTAATTTCCTTTGTATAATGAATGTGCAATATCTTTGTTAATTGAATGCCAGTTTTAACCTCCATGCTTCTATGCTGCGTTCAAGATAGGTACTAGGGCGGAGTGGCAGGTGAATTAAAACAGATTTACTACGTATTTCGTTGTGATTCAGGTCAAATCATAATATTTATATTTAATATTTTGTTGGTCTTGATAAGAGGAAAAGTTTGATCAGAAACTATGCCATGTCTAAAGAACGTATAAAATATGATCCGGAATTTGGGTCTAAGAGTTTTTTTACGAAAACTTTCGGGGATTGGCATTTCTTTGGAATGTCTTCTGTTGTTGCAACAGGGAATTATTCTCAGAACTGATTAAGCTTTCGTCAAGTTGGCTCTGCGTTTTACTTTTATTTTGATGCTAGTCTGAATTCATATCAAAGCCCACCGGTTTTTTTTTGCTTTCTTCTAAGCTCAGTGTTGCAAAAATAAAAGCTGATCTCATGTACCTAATAACAAATTATTATTATTACCTATAAGTTTGTTCTAGTAAGAACCTATACCCACCTAAACCTATTAATGCTATTCGCTCATAATGAGAAAAACAAATTAATTGAAACAGATAATTTAAAAAAACAACAGCAAAATTCGTTACAAAATTATTGTTTCGAAGAAAATAATTTTAGAGCTGGTTTAGTTTTTTTTTTCCTTATTGTTTAGGGAGGTATGTAATATAATGTGTTGCCCATCTTGGGAGATTCGCTACTGGCTCTATAAGCACTTCTAGGTCCAACATTTAATTAATTTCATCGTAGGGATACTACATATCTTGCAATGCAAGGGTGCATTGAAAGAAATTATTTGCACTTTTACCATAAAGATTCTTTTACTGGATTTGTGCCCGGTTGATGGCAATAGGCTCGCTCCCTATTACATGGGACTTAAATACATAACTGGCGAAATGTGGGTGTACTGCTACAGGTACACCTCTGCCCAACCCTGCGGAGAAACAAGGCGTGATGTTATGTTAGGTTTTACCATATGTTATAATGAATCACTAAACGGAATGGCCTTGACCTAATTGTTTATCGCCGATGCTAGCCCTAATGGGTCAATTTCGTCATATTCGTGGTGCTGACATGGGGCTGATAGTTGGCTTATCTGAACATGACCTCAGGGACCTTCCAGATATCAGTCAGAAGAAAATCTTTTTTATGTAAAAATCTCTTACTGTCCCAAAATAGAATATCTACCGTTTTGTGCATTGTTTTCGGTTTTATTAAATGTCGTATCGTTATGTGTCACTGATAAAGGCAAATTCGAGGTAAATTACTGAAATTCAGTAGTTGTGATTGAATTTTAAGAAAAGATGTCATGTGTGACTGAGGGTTGTGATTTCGTCTTATTCATTCGCAATTTATTACCTAGGCTATTCAAACTCTCAAATTCAAACTCAAAGCATTTATTTCAATTAAACCATTTACGGGCACTTTTGAATTGTCAAGGGGTCAGCCAGTCAGGAATATGAAGCTAGTTGCCCATTCCAAAGCGTAGGTTCCTATGGAGAAGAACGGGCAAGAAACTCCACGGACGCTCTTTTAAAAAAATATATATTCTTACAAAATATTGTTTACATCATTCATATTGAAATTATACATGTGAGAACAATGTAGAAAGACGTGTACGTAAAAAAGCGTCCGTAATAAAAAGATAAAAACAATTCAAAAATTAAAATAAGCCGTGGCAGATAAGAGATGACCAGTCCCTACTGATGGCGCCCGTTCACGAACATGACGCATGGATCAGCCCCGTTTAGCTCAACCATTTTGAAGGGAACTCAACGATCCAACACACACGCCACCACCAGCGAGACATTTGAGTGAGCATGACATACTCTTAGCCGCCAGGGCATATCAAGTCAATGAAAGACGTACCCATTAAATGGTAGCTTTATAGAAGGTACATGGTCACCGTGCTCACACATGTGCTATGCAATTATACAATAAAAAAGAGATTGAAGTTATACAATTCAAAGATAGTTTTTGCAATCTTCAGCAGCTCCAAAAATATTTTCGAATGCTAATCAATTAGTTTAAGCGCCCTTGTGGAGCTGGACCAGCGTTAATCCAAGCATTTTTGTCAGCGATATAATCCCCGAGCTTATAATATGCCTGGCAGCATAGTATGCGTTTTATACAAGATTTAAATTTCGTTTCATTTAGTTGTACATAGTATTAAAATTTTAAATTTAAATTTAAAGCATTATAGCGTAGGAATACTCTTCGCTTTACTCTTTCCATTCCATTCAGTTAACACTATCTTTATCCTGCCCTTATCCCAGTTAATTTGTCTTGTTCTTCCATACTTCTCCATGAGTCTTCATCTGCATCAGCTCCTCCAACGTTTCTTTGCTCTTGCCCTACTCTTATCTTATAGCCACCCACATGTCATACTCAAAACTTTCCTCAGGACATTTGAACATCCTGCATAATTAAACAGGTCAAAGCTAAAACCCATGGCACGCCGTACCGCTTTATCGGCGGAATTCAGACACCTTAAATTAATTAGTCCACGCGCTCTAATTAAGATTAGTGTCACGCATTCTTGTTCCAATAGTGTAGTGCCGTCGCTCGCGCTGTTTACCTGAGCGATCCATCAACGTGATTGATACTCGTCGTGGTCCTCAAACCTTTATTTTGCAACATAATGAGGTTAATCGTATCGAGTTTGTGTTAGTTTTCGTGAGGTGCTTCAGTGTTTCCTTTAAGGTTGGTTATGAAATGCAGATTTTTTTCTTGTATGTGTTCAAAATTCAAAATTCAAAAGTCATTTATTCAAATTAGGCTGAGAATCAGCACTTTTCGAACGTCAAAGTTACATAAGACAGTCCCACAAAACGCCCACCCTTCACCAGTTCCTAGTGCTTTCGCTGGGAAGAAGAAGTGGCGCAACAAACTCCCCAGCAGCACAGCTGTCTAGTGTTCTGTTCTAGCTGTCTAGTGTGTGTTTCTAGTGTTCTGTTTAGTCTATAAATTCCTTTTAATGTCCCTACACGTCAGTTGAACATTGCCTTCATTAGGTTAAAGGAACATCAGTATCTTACAAGTTTTCAAGGACCAACATTTTCCAGAAAGAAATCTTCCACCAATGTCATAATATTATAGGTAGGTATTATAGGTATAATTGTACTGTACAATACAGACAGAAAAGGCAGACCGGTAGAGTTTCAATAATTTATTACTGGCTGAATAATTTTTAATGTTTACATTAGTATCATTGTCTACAGAATGGTTGTATTTTAGTATATTTTATAAATTTATCTTTACATTGATACAATCAACTTCCGAAATATTGTACAGAAATGTATGATTCGAAATTGATTAATAATTATGTCGATTTTATAAAATAAATAAAATATAATAATAATATAATGCGTTACAGTGATTTTTATATTTAGAAACAAGCACATTTCAAAATATTTAAGTAACTATAGGAAAAACTGAATGGTGATATTTATTTAAATTATTTTTATTTAATATACCCTATATCATATGGAAGAAACAGACATGTTGAGCCGACCCCAAATAAACTGGGATGAGGGCAACCGAATGATGAATTGATGATTCAGGGACCCATTCAATTATTGCAATGGGTACCTACTTAAATAATAAGCTTAAAAGCTAAATGCATGTTACATCACAGCTACTTAAACTAAGCACAGAAACAGTTACTCCAAGCTGCGCAGTGCGTAACATCGAGTGATTCGATTGATCATCGATTATGGATCGATCAATCACTCGATTCAATGTCAAATGTTTTGGCGCCTAGTTGTCTGCATGCAGGCGAGGTCGTTGAACTCGCTTTATGGGTAGTAGACTAACGATCACGCTTTATTGTGAACATTCTGAATTATTTATAGTTTTGGACACGTTACGTCATTATTGACGCTGTTATTAACATCTCTTTTATGAGGACGTTCAGTTACGGCACCTGATAAAGTAATAAAGGAAGCCAGCGTTCTGCGATCTTTGTTTTGCTTTTAGATTGGCTCGCTAAAATATCATCAGCGTCACCAAGGACCAACAAAATGTTGAACGCCTCTTGTGGAACGTAGGACCGTAATGTGTGTTCGCGAGGCAACAAGTTTAGTCCAAAATCTAGGGATTATCATTTTAGATCAATAACTTATCATCGGGCATAGAAGGATACTTAGGAACGTTTATTACCGCATTCCGTAACCAACCAATAAATGATTTAGTACAATCAATTAACTAAAGTTACCATTATAGTATACGGGTTATAATGAATAGTTCTCTCGAAGCTGGTATAATTAAGTATTTTAATTAATGGCCAGGCTCTGTACCGGCTGGGACCACCCTCTTGACGGAAAAAGATGAATAAGCTACTATGTAATTTTATAATGCTTTTGAATGATAGAATTTTATATAATATTGAAGAATACACAACTACAACAGTATATTTTTTAACATATCTACTAAAAGCTGCCTCTTTGGTCTAGTGGTCGCAAGCGCTACTGCTGAGCATGAGGTCTTGGGTTCGATTCCCGGGTCGGGCAAAGTGTTATTGGGTTTTTCTATCTGGAATTTCTCAGTAGCAGAACGGAGTCTGGATTTGTGCCCGGTGGATGGCAATAGGCTCTCCCCCTATTACTTGGAACTTAAACATAACTGGTGAAATGTGGGTGTACCTACTACAGGTACACCTCTGCCCAACCCTTCGGGGAGACAAGGTGTGATGTTATGATGTTATCTACTAAAAGTTAAAATAAGTCAGTAAGCATGTCAGCAGTAGTGATAGCAGTTCCTTTGGCAATATTTAAAGAGACTGAAAAAATTGATAGAATAGAAAATAGAAAAGCGTCCTTCATGCTTTATTGCATATATAAATTAACAGACAAGAGTATTGTTTATTAACTTATGACTGAACTTAAGTTACGCGTAGACGAATTATTTTGTTTTCATCTCTTTCATTGTGTCAATAATAATTAAACTACACATTTATAAGCCCCGGGTTTAGAGTCCCTTTTATTGGTCACTCTACCAGATCTTTATTGGTTATTCAACCACAATATTTACTAATTTGCTACAACTACAGCCTCTTGGGATAACACTGGTTGTCGCCGTCCTTTCCACTGTAAATGCTTCGCAATATGCAGTTGCCTGGAAGCACACACGATATTTTTTTTTCCAATAAGTATTTGCTCTCGGCGAATATTGTAGAAACCCAACTACTGTGTCGTCTTGGTGTTCCACAGGGAAGCGTGCTGGGCCCCACTCTGATATTATTATCTTTATACGCATTTAAAATTGTTTTTTTTGTAAACTTCCAACAAATTAATAACTGTTCCAGCAACACTTTAACGGTCATACAAGCAAGTTAACTTAAACAATCTAACTGCATCGCCATCAGTTGAGTTTGTTTGTTGCATCGGATCGTTAGAAGTCGGCGCGGGCGCAGTCAGTGGCGTGCGTTAATAACCCCTCAATTGGGGGCACTCGCTCGCCTTTAACGAATGGTTGAAAGGCATAAGCGAAAGCGATTTTTTCAACAAATGTTTGCTTTGATTGTAATTGAAAAGAATGTTCAAGAATGTCTCAAAAAGCATTGTTATAAAAATGAGCTTTTATTACTTTTTGAAATATCTTCATAGTGAGTAGGTAACTTGTTACGCAATTTAAGTAATTTGTATATCACAACTTAACTTTGCTTGCTTGATATCATCTTATTTTATTCAAATTATTTATCTTTAAACTTATGAAGAGAAAATATTTGTGTTTTTGTATGTTTGTTTGTTACGCTTCCACGCTAAAACGGCTGAATGAATTTTAATTAAATTTGGCACATGGGTAGACTATGATCTAGGTTAGGACAACGATACCATTTATCCCGATATTATCACGGAATCGAGACTCATGCGGTTAAAACCACGTGGCGCAACTAGTTTATTAATAAAGGTTTACCAACAACAGCTGTATACAATATATCATAAGTATAGGTAACGATTAGCCTCCGAATTACAATACAATTCTTAAAAATAATTGTCTCATGTATCAAATCAGTTTAATTTGTTGACCGTACTTCATCAAAACCGCTATCACTCACACATTGGTCCTCCCTCCCCACTATATTGATCTAAGCGCGTGCCGACGTTTCCTCCCGACCGTAGAGCTAGACGCATCATCGTTGATCATTGCGTTTGTTGACCGTACACACTATTTGCGTGACACTTGATACTGATTGGGTGATGGTTTGATTTCAACCTGCTCAAGGACGAAGGTTAAGCATGTGAAAGTTGAATGATTATTTCGTAATGGATAATATTGTGTGTAAGCCTTTTAATAGCAGTGAGAATGAGGAAATTTCATAGTCTATGGATTTATTTTGGTGATGTTCGTTAACTAGCAGATATTTTTAATGGATTTCCATTGCAATATCTGCTTAGTAAGTGTTTTGGTATCTACCAAAACAGTTCCACAATCTTGTTTTGAAGCTTTTGCTATCACCTTTTCTTTCATCACTTTTATTGTAATGGACATTATCATAAGGTGGTCTTTTGTTCAGCGCTCACAAGACTATTTTGCAAAGTAACATTTCAAATGTGCAAAAGGGCCAGAAACTTTTGGACTGTATACATTAAATGGTAGTAAAACACGTATTTAACCCTGTCATCGGTCAAAATTCGTTCTGTCTCCATTGAAATTAATGATGGTCATAACTTCAGACGCCATTTAGCATATCAAGGTGTGGTTGGGCATTGTCATACATTGGTGCTAACAGCCAATTGTGATCAGAATCAGCATAAATCGGTCGTACTAATAAGTGAACCTAATAATATTATAACGCAATTCTGAGAAATGGTATGAACATGTAAGTTTGAAATTGCACAATGGAAGCTGTGTGTGGTCTGGGAGAAGAAAGGACTTTTCTACGTCCATAGTTGTGAATGTGATTGTTGAGATGTACAATTTAACATGTGCGTTATAATGATCTGTATGCAAAATAACCTGGAATTTTATGAAGCCGGTGTGTAAACTGACTAAAATGATTTGCACAGTGTTATCATGTTTAGATAGTAGCACTTACATTTCAAGTTTTCTTAGACTGTTAAATATACCACTATGCATTATCAATGTCACCACAGTTGTCAGTAAGTTCGTCCTGTCTTTCTGTATCTCAGTCAGAATTACACCTGATCCTATTTTATTGACAGCACTTAATTAACCACTTGTTTGAATCAAATATCACCCAAATAGTTTTAGATCTTCCCTATCCACATACTTATCGTGTTTTATTTTTTTAAATCACAATGTAATGTGAAAGTTCATTTGTGTCCATTCAGGATATATTGGAGAGAGTCATGTTTGCTTAGGATACGATTGATTTGACGGGAGTGTAGGTGGGTCAGCATCTAACGGTACTCATCAAGGATCGGTAAATCACGAACGTTTGAATCGGAGAGTAATTTGAAAAGGTGAGCTTAATTGAAATAGTAGTACATAATTAAATGCTATAGAAGTAATGCTTGATGAAATTAAAGGATTATGTTCTTATCGTTGATTATGTTTATTAGAAATAACATCATTGTTTCCTTAGTTTCCCTATGGAATCAAACGAGTATGAGATACCTTCTCTGAAAGTACATCACTAGAAATTCTTGACGTTTACCTATGGTATTTTTCTAAGGAGAAATTTTTGTATTTTTTTCCATTAAAGACCTATTTTAATATATTCACGGAAAAGCCGAGTTTTCTGTTTTCTGACTAGAGCTTTTTTTTTATAAACAAAATCCGAAAGTCACGTAAAATTCGTCACATTTGATTAGTATGATCCAGTGTGTGGCCAGCGAGTGGCCATGTAGTAAGTAAGGAAGACGGAGGCGTGGGCGGCGGCATTCACGCTGCGTGACTCATGCCATTGATGGGCGCTCAACTTTGACTCGTTCCTGTCCACTCGGTACAATGCCACGTAAAACTAACTGGGATCACGATACTGATGACGTACACTAACATAGCTTCACGAAATTTGTACCAAATCAGAGCAAATTAACAACGAGCGTTTTTGAATATGTAGGAACTAAAAAAGGTGTGTAAAGAATTCAGGCTCTTAGCACATGGTGTTCCATAGTTCAAGCGTATACCAAACAAGAGTATGATGTTATCTACTACACGTATGCAGATAAGAGTCAGTCTTGGGAGAAAAGTGATAGAGTGTCTGGCAAGGGTGTCTGTTTTTAGAGACTTTTAAGAAGTAATGTTCTGTCTCTAAGAACTAAGTTCTATATTTCATGTAAGAATTGGTTTTATACCTATCCAGTAATTTTCAAAGCAAATTATGATGATAAAGAAACAACAGTACGTAAACTGCGACAATTTGTCCACAAAAGGTTATTTTGTAAGCGTCAATAGATGTAGAGCATCGAACAATGTAGATACTGAGTTACTTGTCACCGATTCATTCATAGACAGTATAACTTTACAATTTAGTTCACAAGTCACAACTAACGTAAGGTTGTTGCTTTTACTAACAAGTGACGTCATTTGTAGAACAAAGCCGATGAAGAATTTTTACTAATTATAGCTACAGATTGTGATTGTGATGCGTGCGCGGTCGACGGCCCTCGTTATCATTTCGGCACAGATTGCTTGATCCCTCCTGCCCCGCTCCTCCCGCCATCTATGTGCCGTGTGCGGTGCTGGCTCCTCTTTCGTTGTGCTCGCTGTCTTTTTCTATTCAAAAAAGTTTTTACTTTTTTAGTATTTTAACTTGTAATTTTTTTGTCTCAATAGTTTTTGTAAATAGCTTTTGATATAAATTGGGCTTGAAATAATTTAAGGTTTTTACGAGGTTTAATGATTACTTCTTAATTGTGTAATTTTTTGTGACTTCAATAACCAATATTAGTACTGACTGCATACAAGTATAGTCCGAAACTAATATAATCAAATTACTTTAATTATAAATGTTAAAAACTGTAACTAGCTAATTAGGTAACCTATGACTACCATAGGTAACCTAATTAGCTAAACCTTTTTAATTTTACTCGTTTTAAATTACTTGTTAGATGAGAGATATTGATTTTATTTCTTTTTGGTGGTAAATTCTTTTAATGTTACAAATACATTGCAAACTATAGTTTTGTATAAATAAGACGCATTTTTTTTCAATTTTTGTAAATGTGAGTACCATGGAGTCGTTTACTATGTTATTATGTTGTATTTTGACTTGAAAGAGCATGGTAGTTGAGAGTATGTCATGCTCACTTAAAGTCTCGCTAATGGTGGCGATTGTGTTGGATTGGATCATTCGGTTCCCTACAAAATGGTTAAGCTGAATGGCGCTGATCCACGCGTCATGTTCGTGAACGGGCGCCGTCAGTTGAGACTTATTTTTAATCTTATATTTTTAATCGTTTTTGATTTTTATATTTTTTTTACATTGTTCTCACATATAGAATCAACAAGAGTAATGTACCCAGGATTTTGTAATTTATATATTTAAAAGAGAGTCCTTAGAGTTTCGTGCCCGTTCTTCTCCATAGAGATCTACGTTTTGGAATGGGCAACTAGCTTCAACTTTCTGACTAACTGACTGACTCTTTGACAGTTCAAAAGTGCCTGTAAATGGTTTAATTGAAATAAATACTTTGAGTTTGAGTTTGAGAATAGTTATAACCTCGAGGCAAAAAAAGTTCTGATAAAAATTAACCTAATTTGTACAGCAATTTAAATTGAATGACCGATATTACATTTGCTGAAATCCGTTTAAATTAATTAAATGTCCAATATTTTATTTCAAGTACATATGCACACATCAAAAGAAGTTTGCTATCAGTTTGAAAAATCGAAATCTTTTTTCGTACGGTAGACTTACGTAATTTATTATTCTTTTTAGATTCTTTACTTAAAAATATAGAATAAGAATATAAAACAAAAAACAAATTGAGTTGTTTTTCCATATAAAAAGAAATTCAATTCAAGCTTACGCTCATTCAGAAATCTGACCGTCAATTTTAACGGATTTATTATATTTTTTCGAGGAAAGTTGTTATTGATAAAATGCCATGAGGATTATCAGAAGTTTTACAAGCAAACATTGTAACCTTGAGGGAAGAAGGAGAGAAATAGCACGCAGAGTTGCTGTATCCTAATCCTGTCTCGTGGCCACGTTGCAGAGGTACCATGGCATGGATAATTTAGCCGACCTACCCAACAGTGGTCGCCCAACTGTCCTGACTGCTGCTCAGAAGCGCTATATCAGATTGCTGGCAGCCCGTGACCCAACAATCAAAGCCACTATAATAAAAGCTGAAGTGCGGGCCAGCCTCTGACCTGAAGTTTGCACTCAGACCATTTGGAATTGCTTAGACCAGGCTGAACTACGAGCACGGAGGTCTAGACGAGTACCTCTGAATTCACGGCAATGCCAGCGACTCAGATTGCAGTGGGCTGGGCTCCGGCAAAATCAAGAAGATGAGGAGGAAAACATTTGGCAAAACTGTCTTTTCGTTGACGAATCGTGAATCATCCAGATTACCAACGTGTCCGTGTCTGAAGAGGACCTGGAGACTTAAAGGCAAAAAACTGCCACTGGAACCGTTCAGCAAGGCGGGAAATCGGTGTCCTTTTGGGAATTATGATTGGAGCTAGAACGCCTTTGATCCCGTATCGAGGCTCCATGACCGCAGATAGATACAAAACAGGGGCTATTGATGGAATTGTCAGACTATTCCGAGTAAACCATGGCCACCAATTCGTACTGGTCGATGATAATGCGCCCGCACATCGAGCTCAACGAGTCAATACTGCTCTCCGAGAATACGACATCACAAGGTTGGACTGGACTGCCGGCTCGCCTAGCTTAAACCCAATAGTGCACGCGTGGGATGCTCTTAAGCGAGCTGTTTGGAACCGTCAGACACCTCCCCAGACAGTGCCAGAGATCAGGGAAGCCGCTATTCAAGAATGAGACAGGTTACCACAAGAAATGCTGGATAACTTGATCCTCAGCATGCCCAGGAGGATATCCGCATATGTGCGAGCCAGGGGAGGAGTTATATTGTATTTAATAAAAACTTCTATTAATAAATTGTTGTATAAGTTTGGTTAAACGATATTTTTCTTTCCATCAAATTTCTGTTACAATTACATTAGGATTGAATTACTCAATTTTGGTTACTAAAAAATAAAAAACCGTTTTATGTTTTAATTTCAAACATTGTTTTTCTATTTAAAAAAATATTTATCGTACACTTTTTCTTGATAAAGTGAAATTAAAAAAAAATCTGCTTTTGCTAGTGATCACAAACTTTTTTTGATGTGTGTACTCGTATGAAGATAACAAAGCTAACCTCACTGATATTGTTTTTTTTTATGTTCTCATCACTAATAAAATGAATATCTTCTACAGAAATCCATGTTAATTATATAGAACGTTTGTTACTGATCCGCGTTCGACTAACTAGTGGCGGTTACATCATGATTAACTGACTCTTATATTTTTTGTAATATTTAATTTCAGTATAGAATCTACCGATGCTCTTCATGAAACACCGAATATAATTTAAAAAAAATCTTTTACAAGTTTTCAGATAGCACAAGTGTATCTAAAAATGTTTTTGGCACTGACATCAGAATGTGCTTTTATTTTGTAAACACTCAATTATCAATGCAGTTACCGATAAGAATGTACCGCGTAATCTTTGCCCCAATTACTGTTTGTTTATTAAGATTTTATAAGGTTACCGTATTGAAGGCTTGACACTTTAGTAAGTTTATTATACTTATTTAATTATTTATTTTTAAATGTTGCTAATAACTAATGTTTGGCGCTATCTTATCCGTCTCAGGACTTATCTTATTTTTATACTCTTGCAGTTTTACGTGGCGATAAATTAACTTTGTAGTGTGATTCGTTACAACTTTTTCATAAACAGTTTATGATAAGGAATATTCATTCATAACCTCTTTTAATTGATAACTAATGTATAAAAGTTAATTATTTATTAAAGTTTAATTTGATCTCATCTCGGCTTAATAGGTCCCAGGATCTTAACATAAGGGCTTTATATGCTACTATTTGTAAAAAATCCAAAGTGACTTCTTCTGATTTAGCAGCATAGATCGATATCCGTGTTTAGCAGTGACATTAAACGCACAGGATTCTTTTGTAAAAGTCAAATAACCAGACAATAGAGTCAACGGTCTGTGAGTGGCCCACCTAAAATGTCACCACCAGGCATGCGAGAAATGTCACCGCTAAGCAGCTGATGACTTTTATCCTTCCTCCAAATGTATATAAATAAGACTATATAATTTCGTTTTTCCAGGGTGATGGTTCCAAGATGACAATGTGGCGGCTTGTGGCGGCAGTGGCTGTGCTGTGCGCATACGCACATGTCGCTGCGGGCGACGCGCGCTCCCCGCAGCCCACGCGCACGCCGCGCTTGTGGCCTCGCGCGCCGCGCACTCTCTCAGAGCGGAAACCCAACCAATTCGTAGGGTAAGTTATAACAGATATAATTATGCTAGATTTGATAATGGCGACAATCGGGAATAACTAAAGGTCTCGCCAGAGCTTTGGCCATTAATAAACGGTGGAATAGCCATAATTGAAATTAGTTTCTGGTAGCAGTAATACCTCTATAGGTCTAGAACTATACTGGATAGCAAAAATTCCGGGTCGCTAATAAATAGCGTGATAGTTTCTTAAATACGTAAGACTAATTTGCGAAACTATAGTATATTGTAGATGACTGATTAACCGGTAGAGGCCCCTGTGCTACCGCGGTCACGGCAACTCGACATACTTCGAGCACGAATGTGACCGAAGTGTGTAAAAAAAATAAAAGATTTTTTGGCAATTTAATATTTTGTACTTCCTCCACGAGCCCGTATCACTTCATTAAGACAATGTTGCATGCTGTAAACCAAATTTTTAATGCGATTTTGGTCTATGTTTGCCCATTCTTCCTCTAGCGGATTCCTTAACTCGTGTAAGGTAATGGGAGCAGGAGAGCGTTGTCTCACTCATCTCCTGAGCTCGTCCCATGCATGTTCTATGGGATTTAAGTCTGGGCTGCGAGCTGGCCACTCCATGCAGGTAATACCGACGTCTTGAATATACATATTGACCAAACGAGCAGTATGTGGTCGTGCATTATCGTGCATAAAAATGGAATTTGCACCCATATTCACTAAGAAAGGACCAGCATACTAATCTAAAACCTCTTCTACGTATCTGACAGCAGTCAGAGCACCTTTTTCTATGATCACTAACTCCGTGCGATCCTCTGAAGATATCCCAGCCCAAACCATTATTGATCGTCCACCGAATGGTGCCATTCGGTGGACGATCAATAACAAATAAATAATAAATAATCTTTTCTTCAAAACACGCTTGATGATACCGTTCTCCTGGTCGTCCAAATACTCTTCGTCTCCAGTCGTGCGTAAATAATAAAAATCTGGACTCACCGGAAAACATAACTTTGGACCAATCTTCATCTGTCCATCGAATGTGTTCTCGAGCAAACCGTAACCTGGCAACTCGATGTTCTCTGAGCAGTTTGGCGCCGTTTGCTGGTCTATAAGGCTTTATATCAGCTACACTAAGACGTCGCAGAATCGTATCAGAGCTCACATTATTGTGGTGAATTTCTTGAAGACTGTTTCTGACCCGAACAGCCGTGAGATATCAATTTCTTAACATAGTGCTCACGATGAATCGGTCTTCTCGTGTAGTTGTGCTCTTTGGCCTGCCATTTCCTGGTCTCCTGATGTTCATGCCGGTCTCTTGAAATCGCTGGAGTACTCTTTGGACCGTTGATAAAGATACTCTTACTGTTCTAACAGTGTTACGCTGACTTCTTCTTTCTTGTACCATGGTAATAATCCGTATACATTCTTCGGGTGTTAACGACATGGTATTGCACTGAATACTCTGATCAATCCAAGGAATCATTTATAATGACAGCTCACTTTGAAACAAAAGCAGAAAAACTTATTTTTTCTATTTTTTTTTTTTTTTAATTTCAAGGAGTATTTTTTTAAATCTGTTTCTTGTACAAATGAAACCTCTTTAGAGATTTAGGACAAGCATTAGTAACCTGCTTACTACATATTATTTATTCTAGCGATCTAGGTATGTAATTTATGGAGATATCACGGTTTTCATTAGCGATCCGGAATTTTTGCGATCCAGTGTATTTCTAACCTCACCCAATGCTCAATATTGTAATGTTGGAAAATTAGAATTGGAACATTATGTCCTATCCAATCTGACCAACAACTATGAAGATGAGAGTACTAAAATCAAAAGAAAAGTACTCAACCACTGGTCCTTCGATACAAATTCTAATTCGTGTTTTGAAATAGAACCGCAGTCATTTGCCAAGTGGTTGTATTTTAATTACTGACCATCAATTCAATAACACCTTAATTTATTGTCAGTATTTGTCAGTGTCTTAAACACAGCTGAATCACCATTAAATATTGTAAATGGAAAAATCAATCGCGCTAACCATCAAAGTAAAAGAATGTGATGTAAATACATTTTAATCGGAGGTGCATCGTTCGTCGGTCCTTGGAACCGTACGTGAAGCGCATGCGACTGTCGCTCTGATACAAATCTCGGTACTTCACACTCTACGTTTTATAATCGTATGCGTCCATCTTTAAGCGTTACACGTTTTACATACATTTATTCTTTACTTCCATTTGTTGTAAGCTCGGTTACTGATTGTGGGGTCCTGCTTTTCATCCTGCGGATCAAAAAAAAAGTTACTTTAACGTGATTGCTTCATCTTGACTATTATCTAGTGCATGCGCTTTTTTTAATACTGATACTTATTATCACTGCTGTTAGGGATTTCAGTAAAGCTTTTGACCAAGTCATCTTTTATTAACACTTTCCGGGACACTGAACGAGACACAATAAAAGTTTTATTGTTATTACGTTTATAGGCGTTTAGTGTCCCGGAAAGTGTTAAAAAATATCCCTAGAAGTCATAAGTAGTATCGCCACAGCCTTTTAAATTCTGATACATGTGTTACTAAGAAACACAAAAGTGAAAAACATTCTCACAAACAGTTATAGGCCAAGCTTCAAATTCTTAATAATCTTAAAGCTCCAGGTACAGGTATAAGGCGATTAGAAGTTAAAATATTACGAAAAATGGTGCAAATGATAAATAACGGAAGACTCTTTCTTCTAAAATTTGCTATAAAGAGCCCAGTAACATAATACATATGATGTGTAGTACTCATACCGTGGGCGGCGGCGCGTAGGTGATTTTCACGCTTATAATTTCGGGAGTCGGGCAGAGGGCAATAGCGGAACCGACGACGAGTTCACTGGGACAGGCTGTGACGAAGCGGGTTTAGACACCAAGGTCGTGGATGCAATCAACAAATGCAAGGATTGGTAGTGACGGAAGCGAATTTGGTAAATTCCTGTAAGTCATAACTTAATAAGTTATTGGAGACTACATGAAATAAGTTAACTGTAGTTTTAAAGTACTGAATAAAATAGTAATAATAACAGATATCATGGACATCGTAGTAATGTTGTTATAGAAACAGGGATGACATTAACAGAGGTTAGCTATAGCGCGGTTAAAGATGATCAATGGATAAACAACATTATCTGAGCTAAGATTATAAATTACTAATCAATGGATAGTACCGCTCATATTAGTAATGCTGTGATTATATTATGACATAACGATGAGGTAACTGGCACTTGCTATGTCGAACACGCAAATAATATTTAAATTGAATTCTGTTTTATATGACCGTAGCGTAGTTGTGTCATTATAGTTATAAAAAATAAAATAAAACTGTTGCGACATATACACATATACATTATAACATATCATTAATTATTTACACCATCACATTTTGTGTCGGAACTGATATCCTGCTTACCTCAGGAACGATTTTATCACACTTTATTAATATTACCTTAGATATAAAATGAATTGAAATATAAATCAACATAATTATCTATTATTAAAAATGAATTGTTTAAATGACCGCAATGCTCTTGAATGATAAGCTAATATTTAGCAAAACAGTGATAATAAATAATTAAGTGCAGTACTTACTGCACTAAATCTCGATTTCGATACAAGGTTTTCAGTGTAAGGACTTACGCGATACTCTCTGACCCTAGAATAAATTAGTCTAGTTTAACCAAGCGGGGAGAATCTATTCGGTACAACTTAGATACGGTCGTACATGGAGCAAGGTTATTGAGATCAGTCATATGCTCCTCTATTAGTGTTGCGTAATTTTTTACAAAGACATTTTTATTTGTAAGTGTTAATTGACCGATGAAGATGGGTTTCACATTCAATAGAGCTTCTGTTTCTTCAAAAACGTTTTTCATATTGTTGGTTGTAGTTACTGTATTATTGTTGGTTATAGCTTTAATCATCAAGTTACGTATCAAAGGACCATTCCAAGTCCTTTGGTAGGCCTTGTCGATGGGTAGGTATATACATTTTTACATTGTTTTGGTTACGTCCGGTTTCTTAAAATTACATATAGGGAAATCAGTCAGTGTAGGTATTAGGAATGGTTATCAAGCGTTGAGAAAAGGCTTGTTCGTAGGATACAACTTCGGTGAACTAACAAATACTAAACAACTCTAATATATTCAAACATCACAGCATTAGAATAATATGCTGTGAACGTATTTACAATGACTTAGATAATAAATCAGGCTTAAACAAGAGCTGTCTGACTTTAATGAGCGCTTCGTTAGTTGTCATACAATAGCAGCTGAAATCTGCATTGTTGATCCGAAGGTAATGTTTTATGAGCTTTTAGGTGGCGTCCGAGCTACGACTATTTTGTAATTTTTGTTCGATAGTTTGCAAGTGCAAAAAGGTAGTTTCTCAAACTGTATTTCTATATGAATAGGTCAAATTACCTTTTCATCCCACCATCTCGGAAAGAGTATTTTTAATCTTCAGTATCTGAGTGGAAAAGCCGTTTTTATTCTCTAGAGGATAAAGTAAATTGAATTTAGAACATCGTGTGCACTAAGTTTGTGAATTAAAAAAAACATTAAACCTATTTACTGCTACCTCTATGGTGCCGAATATTCATACAACTTTTTTTTAATTTGTTAAAAACTCAGACTCGGAACCTTCTTGGTGTTCTTTTTTCAATTTGCTTTGTACGCGGTTCTTTACGCGGCATTTTTTCACGTCATTGTTAAACCTTAGGTATATTAAAAACAAGAAACTTGAAAACAAGTGAAAAAACTAAAATGAGTGATTCTAGCGACGAGGAAGTTTGCTTGACGCCAACAGAATTGACTGAAACTGTTAATAATGCGCAAATGAGCTTTCTCCCTCAACAATCACGCGAGAAGTATTTAAAACAGTACGATATGTTCAACACGTGGCGACTAGCAAAAGGAGCCAAAACTTTCTCAGAAAACGTTTTGCTGGCATATTTTATAGAATTATCCGAGAACAAGAAAGCAAGCACTCTATGGAGTACGTATTCGATGCTAAAAGCAACAATAAAGATGAAAAAAGACAAACATATCGATACCTATCCTAAATTAGTGGCATTTTTAAAAAGAGCCTCATCTGGTCATCAACCAAAAAAATCGAAGGTTTTCACAGTATCTGATATTGAAAAGTTTCTTAACGAAGCACCCGATTCCGTATATTTGGCGGCAAAAGTAAGTCAGTTGCACATTCAGTATCTACTTAAGTATATTAATCTCAATTAAATAGTATACTTAGTAGATGTTGATAGGCATAATTATGCGTTCATATCAATTTTATTCATTTATCTACTACAATACTCTTTACGTTACAGGTTGTTCTTATTATTGGAATAAACGGAGCATGTCGAACTAATGAACTAACACAACTTAATGTCAAAAACATTGAGAAACATTCAGATGACTTACTATTAATTAATTTACCTAATACAAAGACAAAAAGAGACCGGAACTTCGTCATTCGCAAGGAATACGTAACGATTGTTGAGAAATATCAAGCCTTACGCCCGCCTAACACTCCAATCAATCGATTTTTTCTACAGTATCGCAATGGAAAGTGTGTTAGACAGCCTATGGGTACTAATAAAATTGGCAGTATCCCACGAGAAATAGCAACATTTCTTGAACTTCCAGAACCCCTGTTGTACACGGGTCATTGTTTCCGACGAACTTCAGCCACACTTTTGGCTGATTCCGGAGCTGATCTGCTGTCCCTTAAGCGCCACGGAGGCTGGAAGTCCAATGCAGTTGTAGAGGGATACATAGAGGATTCCATCCAAAATAAGTCTAAAATATGTGAAGGCATCGTAGGAGCCATTACACTGAAAGAGCCTCAATCGGATCCTTGTACTGGCCCTTCTACATCAAAAATAAGCCGTTATGAAACACCTAACCATCTCCCTCTCTCTCCAACATTCACGCCAAGGGAATCCGATGAATCGGTACAACTATTAAGTATGACAGATAGTTTACCGAAAAACAGTACACAAGTGACTAACACCAATATTACAGTACCAAACAAAAATATTACACTCAATTTAAATAACTGTAGCAACGTTACTTTAAAATTTTCTTAATTATACCTTAGTATTATTTTGTTATAATTTAAAGATTATTCTGTAATACTTACCTGTCATAATGTAGTAATTAATACCTAAACTGAAATAAAAGTGTACCTATCTTGTGATTGTAAACGTTTTTTTTTTTGCATTTAGTCATTTCCTCGCTGAGGTGGAATGAAAAGTTACGTGTTGCACTCGAGTGCAAAGATTTTTCACCTCGTGCTCTTTTGATTCCCTCGCTAACGCTCAGGATTCTAATTTTGAATCACGAGCGCAGCGAGTGATTCAATTTTAGAATCCTTCGCTTGCTCGGTCATCAAAATTGAACACGCGGTTAAAAAGCAACTTTGCACTCTTGTATAACAAATAACTATTTCTGATTTCGTGATTATTACAAAAAACTACGAAACGAAAGTCTATGAAATGGGTACGTATTTGAATATCGAAGATTAAAATACCTACTGTTAAAATATCGATGTTCAAAACATCGAAAATGGAAAAATGGAAATATCGAACGACCATAAAACCAAAAATTAAAATAACGAAAGTTTATATTATCGAATGGTTAAATATCCTACGTCCAATATATCTAAAATCTAAATATCTACAAAAGTTACATCGAAAGATCCAATTAATGAAATCGAAAATAAATTGATATAAGTAGTATGAGTGGAAAAAGGTTGCTTCTGCAACGTCTCCGGCGCTACGGGAAGTGCAACCCCTTCGCCCTTGCATAACAAAGGATGGGCACCCATGTTCACCTCCGCAGCTTCGGCTTGCTATGCTTTGTTACAGTGGGCGGGGGTTGCCCTCCCTTCGCACCTTCGGATTTTTATATACACTCTAGGGGTAACAGCCAAAAGACTACGTAAATTCGGGGTGCCCCAATTCGGTTTTGGAACAATTTCGACCTATTTTATCCATGTAAATCAGTGTCCAGTGTACAAGCATAGGTCAATCGTGAAGGTATTATTTAGGTCTTTAAATTAAAATATTTTTTTGAAAGTCAATATGTTGTGCTACTAAAGTTAGTGACAGAAACGTATCGCTGCAAAACCGACTCCACGTAGTCTTGTCTGCCCTACCCCTAGAGTGTAATTTAGAATCGCGTAGGCGTGGAGGGGCGAGGCAGCCCGCGAGCTGAGGAGCAGGTGGTTTTAACAAGCCGAAGCTGCGGTGGTGAGCGTTTAGACCATCTGCGACGTTAAGCTCGCGTGGGAATGCCGGAGCCCTGCAGCGCCGGAGCCGTGACAGAAACCAAGCTTGCTTGCATGTTGCATGATTGCTGCATGCTTTTTTGCTAGATGGTAATCAGTTACTAGGTGGGTTACCAAAAAAAACAAGGAAAACCACATGTAATGTACTTTAATTATGTTTACATAATGAAAACCCAAAATAAAACACACTTGTACGCAAATGTATTAAATGTTGATATTTTGAACTTAGGCATAATGTCATTCGATATTTTGAATTATTCGAAATTTTAATCACTCGGCATTTCAATCTTCGACGTTTTAAGCGTAGGTATAACAATTTTCGACATTTTGATATAATCGGTATTTAAATTTTCGATGTTTTGAACATTGGTATTTTAAGCGTAGGTATTTTAATCTTCGATATTCAAATACGTACCCCTATGAAATACAAACCCCAGGTTGCTTTCAAAAACTTGTGACTACAGAGTCTTGTACGAGTTAGTGAGGGGCGTTGACCAGTTGTCTGGCTTAGGTAGAAAAAAGATCGTGCTTGTATCTGTGCTCCTGTCTAAAAAACAAGCTATTAATATTGCGTTTGTTGCAGCCCTCACGTATGCCGATCTCGCAACAGCACGCATTGCTGTCCCGGATGGACGTCCCGGCCGAATTCCTTACTTTGTATAGTCCGTAAGTTTATTTTTTGTTTTATTTAAACCGAACGTTATTAACTTACTTTCCCTGAGACATAAGGAATGGACAAGGGGGAAAGCGATTACTGAGCATGAGGTCCTGGGTCCGAGTTCCAGAAAGCGCAAAGTTTTCAACGTTTCGGTAGAAGCCCAGTGAGTTTGGGTTTGTGCCCGGCTCGGCTCGGCTTTTAAGGGACTTAAACATAACTACCGTAATATAGGTGTACCTGTCTGCCCCATCTGGGAATTAAGGCGTAATGGTGTTATATTATGTGTTGTATAATTAATTTTCTGTATAATTTCCAGCTTTATGCCGCCCTGACTGCGGTTCCCCGGGCGCATGCGTCGCCCCCAACATGTGTCGATGCGCAACAGGAGTCGAGGCGCCGTCTTGCGGCGGTGGTGGTCTTTACCCGTATCCAGGTAAGAACGTTAAGTTAAATAAGCTTATAATTTATTATGGTTGAAGAAAGCCCCAAAAATAACATTGCCAACAATTAAATTAGGTTATTTTGTGAACATATTTTAATAAGCGACACACAAAATGTTAAATAATTATAAAAATACAGAATCCGTCTTTGAACTCATGACCAGATTGCCTAGCTACACCAATGACATAAACTTGTAAAACTTATAAAATCATTGAGCTATATTTATTTGAGAGTAGAATTTTAATTGTGATTTTTCATTCGATTGTAGTACGAACGCCGGGTGGTTGTCGTCGAATCTGTATGAACGGTGGTACTTGTTCAAACGGCACTTGCTCCTGCGCACCTGGTTGGAGTGGAGAATTTTGTACTGAACGTAAGTAAACCTATAGAAATAAATGTTTTTGAAATCAGTACCAAGTCAAGGTATAGGGAGCAATGGAGGTCAGAAAGATATAAACTATAACTTAATTTTACATATTTTTTTAAATTATGGTTAGAATTCATTTAAAAACTTAAGTGTTATCCGCACTGGGCCCGCGTGGTAGATTACAGTCTCCCTCTCGAAGAGAGAAGGCTCAGTGCCAGCAGTGGGAACATTATAGGTTGATATGTTATCTGACTTTCGGTGCAATCTAAATAATTAAGAACAATGATAAAGATTTCAAGATGAACAATTTCTTAGATCTTGGTTTTTTTCGCGAAGTCCAAAATCAATCAATCAATCTGCCTAGCCGCGAAGGCCTTGCCTTAATATATGTTGTTTATTTACAGCAATATGTCGGGAACCTTGTTTACACGGCGGCAGATGTATAGCCCCGGACAGATGTGTCTGTTTCCACGGACTATCAGGAACGAGGTGTGAGATCGACAGACGAACTGGTAAGTTTTAAATATGTAAAAACAATGAACTTTTCCATCAGATAATGAAAAGAAAAACAGTCAACAGGCAACCACAAAACCTTAACTTTCTTGGAATGATCCCTAAAGAAAGAAAGAAAAATAGTATAAAGTAGAGTAGAAACTCCTTAAATTTCTTAAAAAAGCTTGTTGTATGCGTGTTGTCAATTAATGTCAATAAAGACGACATTCAAGAATCTTGAATGTTATTGAAAATATTTGCTAGTAATTAAACCCAAGTCTGAAATTCCTCCTACATTTTTCGGTGCTCGTTTCCAGGTCCTTGTTATACGGACACTAGGGGAGCTCTATGCACGGGGGCTCTGGAAGGCGTGGTGTGCACGAAGCAGCTGTGCTGTGCCACCGTCGGCGTCGCTTGGGGTCATCCCTGCGAGCGCTGCGGGGACCTCGACTGTCAGCAGGGACATCTGAGAAACTTGGCTACTAAAGAGTGCCAGGTAAGGACACGACTGCAAAAGGATTTCGAGCTTTTCTTGGATTGAGTATGAATATTTAGATTTGAAAGATCATTGCCTTTCATATAAGCAGTTCAATAATATTCATTGCGTTATTTACGTTGATGATTTTTTCAACCCTATGAAGAATTAGGTATAGGATTATTAGGAATTTCATTCAAATTCCTTGGAACTGCGATTGAAAGTGTGATACGTTATTGGGGTGCTGTTTGAATTGAGAACTGCCATTGCATAAAAATTTGTTACAGTAAAACATTAACACACACTATATTTTCGTCAGTTCCTAGTTACCTATATTACATTTTTATGATTTTTTTTTTGTTTGTGTGCCCTGTCTGTCCTGAATGCCCTGTGCGAGTCCTGATAAATAATTTTTAATCATGACTTAGTTTTCTTGTTGCCATTTCAGTTTCTTTGACTAACAAGTCTGAACCAAATCTGCAACCAGAAATCCTTGTTATTGATTTTTTTTTTATAAGGCTTTCGTATCTCCAGGATATAGATGAATGTGCAGCCGTCCCTGGCCTGTGTCAGGGAGGTCGGTGCATCAACTCCATCGGCTCGTTCTCCTGCGAGTGTCCCCCTGGTCAGAGAAGACACAGAGTCACCAACAACTGTGAGGATATCGACGAATGTGAGGATCCTGATATTTGTCCTGTGAGTAATGTTTTTTATCAGAGAAATTGAATTAGGTGGATATTTGTCGAATATAATATTTACATAATTTAAAAAGCTAACAGTCTTAAAATAATAATAATACTTACAAGTATCAAAAGGAGGGGGAATAATCATAGGGCTATATATATATTCTGAATTATTGTGTTAATTTTTTGGTAACTTCAACTGGCGAAGAAACCATAAAAAATGTATTTTGGTATAATATAAAGCAAACTTTTCTTCTTCTTCTTGAGTCGATGGTACTCTTTAGATTGGTCGGGCCCAGTGGGTGGTAAACTGTTAACGTACATTAAGCTAGCTTTTTCGCTATTAAGCAGTGACAGCGGCGTTTGTTAGATTATACAATCATACCTATAACGGTATAAAACAAATTGCTATAATATTATTAATATTTTTTCTGTTTACAGAACGGCAAATGTGTAAACACAGAGGGGGATTACTACTGTCTCTGCAACCCACACTTCATTCCCAGTCCAGATAAGAAATTCTGTATAGGTAATTATCATGACTTTCTTTAAGCTCAACGCACACACAATGCAGGTGTCGTGTCGTGTCGGGCGCGGGTCGGGATGCGAACGGTACTGTCGTCTCGACCCGCGCCCGACACGCACCCGCCTTGTATGTGTGTTGAGTTTTAGATTTCAATCTTTCGAACTAACTTTTTGTTGTTAAATAGTAGAGTAAAACTAACTGCACCTTATATTTTTAGCCAACATTTTTTGTACGCGTTACCTAAACGACAAAACATGTCGCTACTTTCTCATTTATAAGACCAATATTGGTAATTTATGTTTTACAAAATAAATATGTCTTCATCTTTATTTTGAAAAGATTCCAATTTAATTAATTCTTTGTGTGTCTGATACAGATGGCCGCGTAGGTAGTTGTTTCACGTACATGAGCGAGACTGGGGAGTGTGCTGACCGGCTGCCGATGCCGCTGTCCAACCGCGACTGTTGCTGCGGATACAACATGGGACGGGCTTGGGGGGACATGTGCACACCCTGCCCTCCTAGAGGATCTAGTGAGTATTGGATAAGAATATACATCTTTAGGACCTCACTATTTAGATGAATATGAAAAGAAACCCGAAAAATTAGATGATATCAGTGAACTGCCAAAGGAATCGGTTTCTAATAACGGAAAAGTCTGTGTATATTGACCTCCCTAAGGTTGCATGTCACTTGCACGACGTTAACCGTCCAGGTTTATTTTGGCCTCAAGACCAATGTGATAGGTAGTGCCAACCTTAGTGCAAATTCAATTGGGAGTTTTTCTCTAAAATGATAAAAGAATGACGGGGTTGACCACACATAATTTCCATAATACATTATCCAAACAAAATGATTAACGTTGAATGTCTTCTCCAGCTGAATGGACTCATCTCTGTGGTGGTGGTGTGATCCCACCAAACTGGCGCCGCAACGTGACTGGTGGCGGAGGAGACGAAGAAGGGGGAGGAGGTGGCTCGTACGAACCACCAGCGATAGCCAAGATCAATGAGTGCATGCTCAGAAACGGTATCTGTGGACTTGGAACTTGCGTGGACAAGGATAAGGGGTGAGCTCATCATCTATGTCTATACATAGTATTAATAAGAGTCGCCTCTCGCGTCTGTCTGTGCGACCGCGTTGTTCTTCTGAATTGCAACAGATTTTGATTGTAAGGTTTTCACCATCATTAAGAAAATGAATCTGTATAATAATAGGTACATAAATATTAAACTACAGTTTATAAGAGGAAGGGGTGGCCTTTGTTCTGCATTGGGATGATGAAGGCTGAATGATTTATTTACTAAACTTTATAAACAAAATAACCTAGACAGGTCACTAGTCATTACTAAGATACAGAACGAACATACTAGGCTTTCTACTAGAAATTAGATAACTAAGTTATCTAAATGTTTAAATTCAAATGATAATGTTGGTTACAAAATGGGTTTTTTCTTCTACCTAGGTACCAATGTGACTGTTGGAATGGCGCTGAGTCGGTAGTGCAGGACGGTAACCCGACGTGTATCGATATCGACGAGTGTGCTCTCGAGTATTGTAAAGGAGGCTCCTGCATCAACAGACCAGGATCATTTGACTGCAGGTGAGAAAATTATGTATTCGTATTTTATTTTAAAACATTGCGTGACCATTTGGAATTTTCGATCCTTTCGGAATTAAGAATATGAAGAATATTTATGTATTGTTTTATTCAGAATTAAACAATAAATTTTCAATTTCATATTCTGTTACCTGGTTTATTATGTATTGTTCAATTCAGATGTCCACCTGTACCCTAATTACGTAATTCAAGATCAATCGGAATCTGAATCGTTTTGAAACAAATTGCTAATCCATTGCTTCATAACTTCGAAAAAAAATCTGTTCAACGACGTAAATAACGCAATGAATGTTGTTAAACTGTCAAAATGAAACAAATATGTCGTAATCTTTTACGAAAATGTGTTGCGTAATTAGATAGCTGGTTTAATATTAATTGTTTTATTCAGATGCCCATCTGGTTTAATATTGATTGTTTTATTCAGATGTCCACCTAGTTTAATATTAATTGTTTTATCCAGATGTCCGCCTGGTTTCGACGCTATTGAAGGTGGATTGAGGTGTAGCGATAAAAACGAATGTGAATCGACGCACGGAGGCATGTGCACGAACGGAGTTTGTAGAAACAGTGACGTGGGGTGAGTACAACATGTAAACTGTCACTGTTTTTAGATAAAAGAAGTAATTATTTAGGACAAGCTTCTTCCCGTGACTTCGTCTGCGTGGATGTCAATTATGCCATGAGACATATCTTATGGCACTCGGAAATAGTGTAGCTTTCTATCAATGATTGTTTATAATCGGATCAGGACTTCCAGAAACAATTTGACCTATTTATAATATTAGCTTAGATACCTAAATAAGATTTTGATTTAGATAGAACTTTAATCGCGAACAGAGTTTCTAAAATATTTATTGCCTAACAGTATTTCCTTTCATTATCAGATATGAATGCGCCTGCAACCTCGGTTACGAGGCGACAGAGACGGGCCACGCATGTCGCGATGTCGACGAATGTCGCGACAACCCACGTGTTTGTCGCCGCGGTCGATGCCGCAACACACCAGGCTCCTACGAATGCGAGTGTGAAGCAGGCTTCTCCATCACCGCCGGTGGTTACTGTACGGATATAGATGAGTGTTCTGACAAAAGCGTTTGCCAGGTTAGTGTCAAAAACAAATCATGTTTTAAAACTACATAGTTGAGGTCGGTGATTCCTATCCGACTACCTACTCGGAAAAAAAACAACGAAACAACTTAGTCACAGGTCACAGTCTCTTTTAAAGTCCAAACATAATCTAGTTCAAGTCATATGAGGACCATGCGGATTAGTGATGAGAATAATCCGATGCAACACAAGCATGTGAAATATTTATAGAATAATTTTGTTTGTGCTCGTGGCTAAATAATAACTGCTACACGGGTCGATCCGTCAGGTTTAAGCTACGCTTGCCGGGGTTGGTCTGTGGATGGGTGACCATATTTACATACCGAGACTCCTCCGTGCCTTGGAAAACACGTTTAGCTGTTGGTCCCGGCTGTCATTCGTGGATCTTTGACAGTCGTTACTGATCGTCAGAAGCCCGAAAGTCTGACAACCAGTCTTACCAAGGGGTATCGTATGACGCAGTTACTGGGTTGTGGAGGTCAGATAGGCAGTCGCTCCATGTAAACAACTGGTATTCAACTGCATCCGGTTAGACTGGAAGCCAAACCCAATATAGTTGGGAAAAGGCTAGGCAGATTCATTGAATTTTGTTTGTGCATAATAGCACAGAATTATTCGTAGTTCCGCTCAGAAACGTTAAGCTACTAAATTGGCGTTTCGCAGCGACGCGTTTCAGTTTGATCAAACATATTTAAAGCACTAATTCTTTTTATAATTTCAGGGTGGTCGCTGCGTGAATAGTGAGGGTTCCTTCCAGTGTGTGTGCGAGGCTGGTTACCGTCCGACGCCTGACCGCGGTGCATGTATCGACGTCAACGAGTGTTCCGAGCAACGCGTCTGCCGGAATGGACGTTGTCACAATACACCTGGATCGTTCAGATGCGAGTGCTTGCCTGGCTTCTCGCTTAGTAATGATGGAAGGACTTGTCTTGGTAAGTGGATTAACGTTGGCTACTACCTACTTATCGGCTAGTTATTTGACATAACTCCTACCTAAAAAATATGTAACAGTCACAGACATGGCGGTAACTGCGTGATTCTGGATTGCTGGAACCGTGTGCCATTCCTGAACGGGTAACACCTACAACAACATTTAGGCTACAAGGATGTTTTTATGGAATAAAAATTGGTACTGAATGATTGTTTCTTTATAGATGAGGTTCAAGACTTGTGCTACGAGAAATACGAAGAAGGACACTGTACTTTGCCTGGACAGAACCCAGTCACTAGATCTCAATGTTGCTGTAGTTCTAGCAAAGGTAATTTTACCAGTATAATATCGATGCTGTTATCTAATGCATTTAATACTCCAAAGGAAAAAGTAGACAATGAGTTTGAATAATCTAATGGGGACTTATTTTACTCATGGTTTTGTATTTCAGGTCTCCATTTAGGCTGGGGTGTCGCTTGCAAGTCCTGTCCTGAACATGGCAGCAAAGAGTACGACATACTTTGCCCCGAAGGCGCCAGTAAAGACAACGGAGGAACTGACATTAACGAGTGTACCATGATCCCTGGTATCTGTCCTCACGGTACTTGTGAGAACTTAGAGCCAGGGTACAAGTGTATCTGCGACTCTGGGTTCCATCCCGACGATGATGGGATCTGCAGGGATATCGATGAATGTGATATGCACCAGTCTGTAAGTATTATAAATTAGCTATTTATTTGTAATACAAATTTCATTTACACTTGGAATTGATGCGTAGCCAAGCGTTTTGGAGCGAAAGGCGAAAAAAACTGAGAAACTTTGTATACAGAAAAATAAATGTAATATACTTTTCTTTCCAGTACTGTACCGGTGGTCAGTGCCGCAACACTTTGGGAAGCTTCAATTGCGTATGCCCACCGGGAACCCGTCACGAGCACGACGAACAAATCTGCCGAGACATAGACGAATGCGAGGGTGAGACTCTTTTCATCGTCAAGGAATACGATCGGGGAGACATTCCCCCTATGATCCCCATCGGAACAGGTTACCAACCTTTGTGTGACAAGTCAACACATCCTAATGTTCCATCCATCGGGCATCCTAACCCTGGACTAGCATCATTTGACCAACATTCGAGCTTGGTCACCAACCATCCGTTGTATTGGATGCTGATTTTTATAATTGAACATTAATTTCACGCAATTCGATCTCATTGCACTGCTTAATTTTATCATTTTATTAATTCGTGTAACTGAAATTGTAATTTTTATCGTAAAATACCGTGATAGGTTTCTGGAATGTCCAATCATTTATAAAATGCCTGCGCCCTTTTCGATACGTTTTATGTAAACGTATGATTGGTTTTAAAAGTTAGGATGATCCCATAGGGTATTTATTTTAAGAAATACATAAATGTTGCTATATTTTTATTACTACCCTTTATTCGGTCCTCTCTTATGATTGCATTTGTAATAAATGTTAAACATTCCAAATCGTTTTTTAGAACAATCGAACCCTTGCGACAACGGGCGCTGCATCAACTCGCACGGCAGCTACGAATGCGAATGTGAAAACGGATTTGTTCTCGACGCCACTGCACAGCATTGTATCGGTAAGATCACTAATCAAATGAATGCAGTTTAAAACAAGTTTCTACCTATATAGAAAAAAAAAATGTGTCTGGTTCGTTTTTTTTTTTTTTTTTTTTTTTTTTTTCTTTATTGTTTATAGAGGGTTTGATCAGTATGACCATGCCACCCTCATAGGGGAATTCTGTATCTATCTCCGCTTAATACCTAAGTTTACAATTTTGTATAATTTTTTGGCTGACCTGGACAAGGGAGCAGCCAAGATACAGTTATACATACCAACATTAATATGATTAAAACCGTTTTCTATTAAATAGTTACTCCTCTCAACCTCGTTCCGGACACATTCCGCTAAAATATGAGTGGTATCTTCTACCTTATCACACTCAAAACAAGTAGGCGAATCACTCTTTCTCATTAAAAAAGAGAAGCTATTCAACGGAACATGTCCCGAACGCAGTCTGAAAGCAGTAACTATCATAATTCGATGCATATCTGTGCCCACAAACCAAGGAAGGCGGGAAAGACTGTGTTGAATCGTTCTATACCAAATTCCCTTACTTAGTGACCTCTCATCAAAGTATTCTTTCCATAATTCTAAACATTGGTCGCGAACTCGATACAAGAGGTCACTAAATAAGGGAAAACACTCAACAGATACTCCGTCTGTGATGGCCTCTTTTGCTAAGCGATCTACTTCCTCATTTCCATACAATCCAACGTGGGATGGTACCCATTGAAGAACAATTCTTTTGTCTTGGACCTTACCAATAGAGTCTAAAATCACATAGGCTATCGGTGTACCTCGACAATTCGAGGTGCATCGAGCCAGGTGTTGCAGAGCACTTCTAGAATCAGTCAGTATCACATAATTTCCTGATTCGAATGACTCAATGTATGAAATAGCTTCTGAGATCGCTAGTAGTTCAACGTACATTATTGAAATTTTAGCACATGATCTAAACTTTATAGATGCTTTCGTTTGCGGATCAAAAACAGCCCATCCCGACTCGTCATCTTCCTGTGACCCATCAGTATAGACTGAGTAAAAGTGTAAATAATTAGCCTTTAAATACTGATCACAAATTTCATGTATGTTGCTACAACTATACTGATGTTTCGGTTTGTCTATGACATCTATACAAGGTTTAACTACATTGGATAGGTCCACACTGCTAACCCATGTGTTCAAAGAAAATCTTTCCAATTGCTGTGATGAATGTATAGGGTAGTCAATAAGATACTCATGTACCGTGACTAATAGTGGTTTTTTTTTTCGCCTCCAATATAAACTCTGACATGACTCGGCAAGACTGCTTAACAAGAGAAATATTTTGCTACCCCGGAACGAATTCACCTTCAACCAATATTTGCCGGCTAAGTAGTACCTGCGTACATATAAAGGTTGAAGGTGAAGTTCACACTCCATCACGTGTATTGGAGTAGTCCTCACAAAACTGCCAATAACGCGCATACATTGATTTTGTATTCTGTCCAATTTAACTAAGTTACTCTTGTACCCGTTATCATATAAAAAGTTGCCATAGTCTAATCTCGAACGAATAATAGAAATATATAATAGCCTCATGTAATATGGATGTACGCCCCAGCCAGACCCGGCAAGAACTTGAAAGATTCTCAAAGATTTCAAACATTTTCCGGATAGTTCCCCAATATGTTTTTTCCACCTAAGCGAGCGGTCTAGCCACAACCCTAAGTACTTTATATTATCTACTACTTGAAGTGATTTTTCCTTTAATAACAGATTAATAGATTCTCTTTTATATCCTCTCTTAAAAACGCATACTTTACTCTTTGAAGATGAAATTTCTAAGCCTATATTTGAAAGCAATTTAACTAAAATATTTAATGAATTTTGTAAAAGATGAACTACTTCTTGAATGTTTTTATTTGCTGAATAAAGCACAAAATCGTCCGCGTACTGGGATATCACAACTCCACTGCTCGCAATACGTGCACAGATATTTGAAGTTACTATATTAAATAACAGCGGTGACAAAGGGTCACCTTGGGCTAATCCACGGCCAGTAGTTCGACACATGTAAACATTATCCATTAAAACCTTCAACCTTCTTTCTTTTAAAAAATACCATAAATATTGACATATTTTAGATCCCACCCCAATTAGGTCCATTGTTTGCAATAATGAAATGATATTTACGTTATTATATGCATTATCTATATCTAAAAAACATCCTATTGTCGTCTTATTTTCTGTAAAACCAGATTGAATATGAGAAACTAAATTAACTAGATTGTCCATTGTAGATCGACTTTTCCTAAATCCCGTAGTATATGGCGATAAGATATTATTTTTTTCGACGAACCATTCTATTCGATTATTTAAAATACTGTGGAATATTTTACACAAACACGACAACATTGATATCGGTCTGAGTGAAGACTGAGACTGCGGATCGCGCCCAGGCTTGGGTATTGGAATGATTGCGATGTCTCGCCACTGATTAGGTATAAAACCGGTTGACAGAGAACCATTATACAGCGATAACAAAATAGATTTGCCATTCTCAGGCAGGTATTTAATCATCGAGTACGAAATATTGTCACAGCCGGGAGACGTGTCCTTAGAGCGAATACAACAATTAAGTTCCTGTTTCGTGATTGGCCTCTCTAATTTTGAATTATGAGAAACAAATGACAGGTCGTAAGGAGATGCATAATCGGGAGTTAGGCTACGTAGTAGATTATTGACTCGTTCAGCATCAACATGCTGTCTAATACTTCTGCGTCCCTTAAACCATCTCATTTTATGCCACATCTGACTCTGAGAAGTTGTTCCGTCTAATGATGTACAGAGATCCTTCCAACCGCTATCCCTTGCTTTGCGCACTAACTTTTGTGACTCACATATTTTTTTATTGAGAAGCAAAAGGTTATTCGGTGATGGATTACGTCTAAACGTTGAAAGGGCCAATCTACGTTTTGCAACTGATTTGGATAGGTCTACATTCCAGTAGGGTTTGGGCCTAAAGACGTTACCAGGGTCCATATTGAATTTGATATAAGGAATATGGATGTCTGCTGCTAAATTTAAAAACTCAATAAACCTATCATAGTCGGTCTGAAGATTGCCTGACTGCTCAAATTTACTAAACAGCTTTTCAAGTAAGCTTTTGTAACTATCCCAATCCGCATTTTTAAAGTTCCGGCGATAAGTATTTCTGGGTACAACATTGAAATTGGTCGTTATATTAATCATTAAGTGATCGCTTCCAAGGGTTTCGTTCATAATGTTCCAGTTAAATGTCAAAGCTAAATCCGAGGAGACTAACGTTATATCGGGCGCGGACTGTTGAAGTTGGTTATTAACTAACCTAACACGGGTGGATTTGCCGTCATTCAGTGTTACAAAACCGTTATCTAAAATAGCATCACAGATTTGAGATCCTCTTGAATCAGTCTTGTAAGACCAATTAGTGTGATGCCCGTTAAAGTCCCCTACAACAACAGTTTTTTTGTTAACTAAAGAAAAAACTGAATCCCAATCTTGCTGGCTGGTACGTACAGATGGTGCGCAATACACAGCAATAATATGTTCGATTTCATTACAATTGACTACTTTAACACACAAAAGTTCAATACCCTGGTTTGATGTTTGAACGTCACAAATACATGAATGAATCGACCTATGTACAAAGATAGCAACCCCACCATAACCATCATCCCTATCTTTGCGGTAAATATTATAATTAGTCAAATTGAGATGGCTATCAGGCTCTAACCAGGTTTCACTAACGGCGGCAATGTGGACCTTCTCCTGTAACAAAATATTTTCAAATTCAACTAACTTCGGCCTTAAACTCTGCGCGTTCCATTGGAGTATAGTCAATTTTACATTTTTCTTGTTAGTATTCATGTTTTACGAAAAAAGAATTCCAATGTCTGCTTTATTATAGGCCAATCTGAAATATTATCTACCACAACTAAAATTATCCATTCGACGCAACACTTTATAATACTTGTAACCTTAGTTAAAATAGATGTATTTTTTAAAAATATGATTTCTTTCAGCCTTTTAATTAATTCTCCAAACTTCACTTCTCTTTCTCTTTTTTCTTCAACTTCCTCAATAAATACCTCCGTTTTATTGGTATCCTGTGGCTCTGGATTCAAAAATAAATCATATTCAGATCGATTAGAAGCAGTTTCCTTACGTTTCCCTTGTTTTTTAGGCGATGCTTGTGGTGCTTGTTTGACCTGTTCCCCTTTGTGTATTTGTGCTTTGGTCGCTATGATTTCAACGTAAGTTGCAGCTTCACGGTGCGACGATGTCATGTTTTCTACAAGCGGAGGTTTAGGCATTAACGCAGAGGACGGTTTGATAGACGATATCTTAGGGGCAACCTCTGTTGGTGAACTTGGTGCTACATAAATAGTAAGGGCCTTTCTATACGTGCAATTAAACTCCGCCATAATGTCTCTTAATCTTTTTTCTTTGAGGAATGCTGGGCAACCTTTATACAAAGCCATGTGTGCACCGTCACAATTGACACATTTAAATGACGTAGTATCGCAGTTACTATGGTTTTCTCCGCACTTCGGACAGACAACTTTGCTTGATGGACACTTTTTTGTTGGATGACCCAACTTCCAGCACTGCGTACACTGTGATACAGGAAAGATGTATGGATCCACTTTAATTCTCAACCCTTCCACAGATATGTATGGTGGTAAAAAGGAACCCTTAAAGCATAAACGAACGGCTTCACTTCGTGTCCAGCCTTCTTTAGAATTACGTCGGTTAAGTCGAAATATTGACACTAATTTGGCTGGTTTAGGGCACGCGATTGTATTTTGAATCTCCTCGTCGGTTAAGTCTAAATCCACATCTCTGATAACACCATATGATAGACTCTTTTCCATAGCCCGTTGTATACGCCAGCCTTTCTCAAGAAATAGTTTACAACTTTCTAATCTCTCTGCACTGACTTCATTCTGCATATCGAGGCGGACTTTGTATGGGTTTATATATTTCACCCTTAGAATATCCGTAATGCCGTTATCTTTAAATAATCTGGCCAAAGCAAATTGTTTCGGCAATTGATCACTATGTGATATGTATATCTCTATTTTATCTATATCCAGCTTGTACATCTTTTTTTCCTTTGGTTTCACCTCTGTCCATTCGCTGTCATCGTCAACTCCTTTCCTCTTCTCCAACCTAGTTTCGCCTTCCATTTGAATAATATCTTCTTCTTGGTATTGTGTCCCTTCTAAATCTCGTACTACTAGATCACTCCACGGACTACTGCTCGGCATAATGGTCGCATCACAAGACGCATACACATGATCTTGCTTATCTTCATTCATCGCGTAGAATTAAAACCATACATCGTTAGCGAATGCGCGCAGCGAGTCAACCCAACGGTATATATGTAGTACACGCTGGGAATAGCTACCGCGGCTGCGCGCAAGTAATAACAACAACGTAATAGCTGCGCGCGCGACTTGAGTATTTAACATACGACTACCTCGCACGAACGCCGTATCGAGACTGCTGGTTCGTTTTAATTTTCATTAGTTCTTTTTCGCCATTTTCTTGAGTTTACAATATGATAATTTCCATGGAAGTAAAAATTATCCACTTACGAATTGATGTCTGTATTGAGGTTTTAGAGAGAAGAATTAGGGGGGTATAGTCACCCGAATGCGTCAGCAATCGGGTGACTATACCCCCCTAATTCTATATCGTTCTCAGCATAACGAAGTGCTTTCTTCCAGACAATCGCCGCGGCTCATGCTGGCGCCGCGTGGTGGACGGCCAGTGCGAGGCGGCCGCCCCCCGGCCGCTGCTGCGCCAGGAGTGCTGCTGCAGCGTGGGGCTGGCGTGGGGCTCGCCCTGCGAACCCTGCGAGATCGAACACTGCCCCTGTCCCAAAGGATTCGCCAAGGTCTAATCCCGAATATGATTGGTTTAATCCATTGAGTTTTTTGTTTATACGATACGAGATTTCTTTCTTTTCCAAGTTTTAATTAAGAAAAGACGATAGTTCTACACCTTGGTTTTTCTAATGCCAAAGACTTCTGGAGATATTTTATAAACACATTGTAACCAATGCTGCCAGAAACATGTTTCATGTTCACACAACAACAGTTTCATGCAACTCAAACATATGTTTTGCATCTTTTCTTTCCCATGGATTTGAGGCTTTACAACATGAAACAAGCAACTCAAGCGCAGTGAAATGTACAAAATATCCTATTTGTTCATAGTTGGACGGTGCAACATGTCGCGACGTAGACGAATGTCAGTTGGACTCTGAGCTGTGCATCGGCGGCATGTGTGTCAACACAGACGGCTCCTACAGATGCGAATGTCCTCCAGGACTTGCTCTTGATACTACTGGTATGTACGGTTTTATTGTATTATCAGATTTGTGTTAGCAAGGTCACATCAATGCCGTGCCATACTATAATTGTTTGTAGGCGCCATAGTTAGGCTAAGCTCAAGACAGATCAAGTAGACAACGACAAATAGTTGCACCGCACATAGCTCATAAACCCCTGAAGCTAATGACACTTAACTTTATGTCTTTATATTTTTGAAGTTTGTCTATTTGTACAAAAATATACCCTCATTTATTTCTATTAAATGAACAAGTCTCCGAAAGACCAAACAAAAAAATGCCGGGTAATTCATAGTACCTGCAGTAGTTGTAGATTGCAATCATACAGTAGAAATAGAAATGTATGGCAATTAAAATTTATATCCAATAAATTACCCTGTGCCCTGAGAATTTTGCCAATTAATAAGTTTAAATGTAAAATGTTTGATTGAGAGCATTGGCTCTCAATCAAACATTAAAAAAAAAAAACAAAAAAACATGTCTATTTGATTGCCAATAGACATGTTTTTATTCCATCAATGAATTTTTAAATCATACTTTTTGATATTGTAATTAAAATCTTAATAATGACATTATACTTTGACATTATTATGAATTATTTGTCATTATGACTGCCTCGTTGGCCTAGTGGTTGCAAGCGCTACTGCTGAGCATGAGGTTCGATTCCCGGGTCGGGCAGTGTTATTGGGTTTTTCTATCAGGAATTTCTCAGTAGCAGCCCGGGGTCTGGATTTGTGCCCGGTTGATGGTAATAGGCTCGCCCCCTATTACATGGGACTTAGACATAACTGGCGAAATGTGGGTGTACCTACCTACTACAGGTAGGTACACCTCTGCCCAACCCTTCGGGGAAACAAGGCGTGATGGTATGTTATGTTATGTTATTATTATGAATTCTTGAAAATTGTTTTTTTTTTGACATTATGATTTATATTTTGACATGATTTATATTTTCGATATTATTACTTATATTTTTGATTTAACTATTCATACTCAGACGTTATACATCATCATTTTCGATGAATCTTAACCAGTCTATTAATTTTTCATTAAAATTATAAATACCTACTAGATTTAATAATTTTGTATAATATTCTTATAATGTACCACGTACTGATTTTCATGTGCCTAGCATATTATTTAATATTTCTACACCAGCAATGGTAGTATTTGTGAAACAGTTCAATGTACCATATACTGAGAAATAAATAAAATTCAATTCAAATATTGACTTATTACCTGTAAAATATTGAATGCATGGTAACCCCCTACTCAGACGAATATGATTTTGTTAATAGGCCGTTTTAATATGTAATGTCAACTATCACAATCTAGTAAAATGTTGAAGCTGGTGACTATAGTATCGTCGTGGTTTACAGGAAATCGTTGCGTGGATACTCGTCGTGAGTACTGCTACACGGACTTTATCGGAGGACGTTGCTCCAGCCCGCTGCAGATTGAAGTACTGAGGGCCGTGTGCTGCTGCTCCTCTCTTGGGAAAGCTTGGGGCGATCACAGATGCGAGCCTTGCCCTAAAAAGGGTATGATCATTAAATTCACTAATTGAGAATCAGTGGTTCAAATTGCTAAATATTTCAGAAACTTTTGACTTTCCTCAAGTTCATTCTTCAATACCCTTCAAGTAAGTAATAAAGTTTGTATTTACTTTTTCATTACAAACACATTAATGTCTTCAGGAACGGACTCATACCGCAACCTCTGTATCGCGGAAGGCACTGGTCCTCACGGCCCTACCATCTGGGACCGCCCTGGAGACACATCAGGAAATGGATCCGTCATCTGGGGAGGTGACGGCCGTGGTGGCGGGACTGGCGGCGGCGGCGGAGTGGATGGCGCTGGTGGTGACTACGACTGGGGACATGGAGACGAAAATAACTGGGGGAACATCACAGGAGACAGTTGGCATAAAGTTCCCGGACCTGGAGTCGTGCCCGGACAGATGGAGGTCAACGAGTGTTCGGCCTTCCCAGGGTTGTGTGGGCACGGAAGGTGCAGGAATCTGGTCGGAACCTTCACCTGTGATTGTTTCCCTGGTTATGAGAAGGTTTGTATTCTCATTCTTGGACATAAGGGCTAGTTATGATGTTTAAATACTCATTATCTATATATACATACATACTACAAATAAATACAATTGAAGTGCCTGTTTGTAATGGTCAAAATAACAGCTTTTTACTAAATGCATATAAAAGTATAAACGGTATTATATAAATATACAAAAAAAAAATGTTTGCCTGTCTGTTTGTTCCGGGTAATCTCCGAAACGGCTGGACCGATTTTGACGTAACTTTCACTGGATAGCTGATGTTAAAAGGAGTAACTTAGGCTACTACTATTTTAGAAAATAAAAAAAAGAATTAGGGTCCACGCGGGCGCAGCAGCTGCTGGTTAACAATAAATTAATAATTAAATTTTCAGCTCACTTATCAGGTGAAGGTTAGAACTATCTTTATTTATTTGTTGACAGGACTCAAAGAACCACACCTGCGTTGATGTGAACGAGTGTGAGATAGTAGACGGTGTGTGTGGTTCTGGCGAGTGCCGCAACACGGAAGGCAGCTTCACCTGTCACTGTCATCCCGGACACAAGGCTGATGACTTCTCTAAAGTCTGTATTGGTGAGTTGACTTAAAAGAACATATTTGCACAACATTTTAATCTACATCTTCTTCTGTCTGTCATTTCTTATGTTACTTGTGGTCAACAAAAAATATTCATCTTCAATAAGAGAATGAAATTAATGAATTTCTGTATCATATTATAAATAATATTTTTTGCACAGATATTGACGAGTGTGCTGAAACCCGAGGGCTGTGTCGTGGTGGTCGTTGCATTAACACTCCAGGATCTTTCCGTTGCGAGTGTGGACCTGGCATGGAACTGGCACCCGACAGACTGTCCTGCAAGGATGTGGATGAATGTTCTATTACTTCTGGTAAGATCATTGTGGTTTATTTTCATATTATAAATACACTAATTTTATAAAGAGAAAATATTTGATGTTTTGTATGTTTGTTACGCTTTCACGGCTAAACCGGCCGATTCGATTTTGATGAAATTTGACATGGGGATACTTTGAACCCTGGATAATGACATATACTACTTTTTATCGACATACGACAGGAGGGCGCAGCCGCGGGCGGAAGCTAATAAATAATATAAGTCTTGGTTTTTGTGGATCCTACGGTACGCAACTGCGCAGCGATTGTTAGAGCTGTTTAATTACCTTATACTGAAATCAAGACCACAATTCATATAATACAGAACGACTTTTTCTCCTTGACGGAAATGTGTGTAGTGACAGATTCTAAATAGTTTTACTCGAATCTTTAAACACTGTCATGTAGATATTCAACCTCATTCCCATTACGGTAGGTTTATCACATCCCTTTTAATTTGATGCAAATTAATTTAAAGATCGAATAACACACATTCCTAATGCAGAAAATATATTTCTTCTTCTTAATTTTGTGCTTAGAATAGAAATATTTATAGGTTAAGATTAATGTTTTTTATAAAATTTATCAAATTATTGTAAGTGTATAAGTTCAGAAACATTAAAAAAGTTTAATAAAATATTGAAAAAATACATCGTCAAATTTAGGATTATAATTTTTGAACGCACTCAAAGAAAGAAGCCTGTGATAGAAGCCTGTGAAAGAAGTACATTATAAGCGCGAAAATTCAAGTTAAGTTTTGTTTACGTGCAATTATGATTACTAAAAAAATGAGTGATTCTAGTGAGGAAGATTTAAGTTTAACTCCAAAAGAGTTTGTGTTGTTGTTTGTGTTGTCCTTGTTTCAAATGCCGAACTAAGTTTTTTGCCCAAAAAATCGAAGGAAAGATATCTTAAAACGTTCGATATCTACCTTCAATCAATGGAGACTTTCAAAAAATGCGAAAACTTTCTCCGAAACGGTTTTGCTGTCATATTTCATGGACATTTCAAACACGAAGCAATCCAGTACATTGTGGAGTATTTATTCTATGATAAAATTAGTATTGGTAACGAAACATAACATAAATATAAAAGAATATCATAAGCTGATTTCATTTCTTAAAATACAGTCTTCTGGGTTCAAAAGCAAGAAATCAAAAGTTTTTACGGCAAATCAAGTTGAGAAATTTTTAAACGATGCCCCAGATGATACTTTTCTCGGATTAAAAGTAAGTTTAAGTTTAATATTTTGTATTTCCTACAATTTTTCACCCTGGTTAAAATAACTTGCTTGGCTTTTGCTAGTTCTGGCAAAATTTCACAGATGGCGCTGATTTAATTATTTTGCTATACTTATTACAAATAAAATTACATTGTTTCAGGTATGTTTAGTAATTGGAATATGTGGAGCTTGTCGTTCTTCAGAAATGTTAAATCTGCGCATTCAAGACGTAGAGAAACACTCAGAAAAATTACTGCTCATAAAATTACTTGAAACGAAGACCAAAATTAATACCTAGATATTTTGTGATAAGGGAAGAATACTGCGCTATTATCAATAAATACATTGCTTTACGACCTGATAAAATCAAAACCGACCGTCTTTTACTGCAATATTTGAATGGGAAGTGCAAGAGAGCTCAAACCATCAAGTAGATCTTTGTCGCCCCAGCCATCAACATCAAGGAGAGGTGCTGAAATGGAACCTACAGACTCTTGGATGAAGCCGTCTACGACGACGTCGGCTAGTGTTGCGGCAGAAGATACTGTCAATGCCCCACCTCAGGCCCCTTCTAATGATACAGGAATATCAAACACTCAAGTGAATAGTAATAAAACAACGATAAATGTACCCAATAAAAACGTTACTTTTAACTTGAAAAATTGCAGTAATTTTACATTTCATTTTTTAATTATTTTCATGAATAACAGCTGTTTTTATTTTATAATAAAGAATTATTTTGATTTGCTTTGAGACTGAATACTTTCTTGCTGGGCGTGGTGAAAAGTTTTGTATGTAACATGTGAGCAAGTTCATTTACTATTCGAGTATTCGTTTTGTTGAGTCTTTCGCTTACTCAGGATTGAAATTTATAATCACTCGCTGCGCTCGTGATTCTATTTTTCAATCCTTCGTTCGCTCAAGACTCAAAATCAAAACTCATAGGAAAAACGAACTTTCCTCTCATATTGGATAAATAACTATTCCTCAGATTTATTTTAATAACTATTGTTACCATAATTTATATTATTTTGTATAATTTTCTTATAGTTTATTATTTTGTTTGTTTATTTTATTAAGTACTCAAGATTTAAAACTGTTAGTTAGCAGTATTTTTATAATGTTATTGGCTATTACCCTACACCTATTTATTACCTATTGTGTAAGCAATGTTTTTTTGTGTCTAGTTCAGTGTCCCGTAAAGTGTTCAATCGAAATACATACTAATGAATCAAGAGGACCCTAAATTCATAAGAAAAATGTAATCCCCAGGAATCTGCAGTAACGGCGCTTGCGAGAACCTCATGGGCACATACCAGTGCGCCTGTGACGAAGGGTACGCGCAGTCTACCGTCAAGTCTCACTGCGAGGACATCGACGAGTGCACGGAAGACCCCACCAGATGTCAGCACGAGTGTGTCAACACGCCAGGCTCTTATCACTGTACTTGTAGGTGAGTGGGGAAGAACCAACATGGTAGTTTCGTTGGATACAGACATGATTTTTATCAAAATTACTGTCAGATTTATATAAACATTTAAAGCTGAGTTTGTTATCTGTGTATATTTCCCCGACGCTACAAAGTGAAAAGCACTATAGTGATAAACACCAGCCTAACTGTCAGACATTGGCCCACTCCATCCGTCTTTTGCGGGTGCACGTATCGACACCAAATAATTATGACTTATCAAGGAAACTGCTAAGATAGTCTGTTATGTAATCTATGTCCATCAGAGATGGCTGGCATCTCCGTGCAGACGGGCGCACGTGTCGTGACATCGACGAGTGCGGTAAAGGAGCGCGTCCCTGCGGCGGTGGAGAATGTAGGAATACACCAGGGTCCTATGTCTGTACCTGTGCTGATGGACTTCTGCCTTCGCCTGATGGGGCTAAACCAACATGCCAGGATATCGACGAGTGTGCTGATGTGAGTATGGTTAATTTTACGTCTTTTTCAATTGAAAAACTCTGTTAGAAAGCTGTTTAATCTTGATGTGCGTTGACGCGAAGTTCATTATGTATTTCAGGACCAACAAATTATACATGATACCACCATAAAATACAAAAGCGCTCTCTTCGTTTCTCAGTCTTTATGAATTACAATTGCTGCTGTCGTTGGACGAAAATGTAACATTGCTACAGTGCCACTAAACATCGCAATATTTTCTAAGACTAAACCTATAACAACAGCATTAAAAATATTCTTCTCTCTAGGTGCCAGACCTCTGTGGTGCTGGTGAATGTCACAACACGATCGGTAGCTTCGTCTGCCGCTGTCCTGACGGCTACAGCGTGAAGCCGGAGCAAGGTCCCGCCTGTACTGATGATGACGAGTGCGAGCTCGGCACCTGTGACTGTCATCCTGCTGCTGATTGTATTAACTTACCTGTAAGTAGAGTCGTCACTTCAGCAGAGGATTATTGATTTGCTCTTTGGATTCCTCAAGGCTATTATAGCCTATAGTATGTGATGGTCCGAGATTTGGCTCTGCAATTCATAACTTTAAATTATTCTTGAGAATCTATCACCAATTTAGTATACCAATAATTATGATGTTTTGTATCAGGGTTCCTTCCAATGCCGCTGTCGCGACGGATGGCGAGGCGATGGCACCGAATGTGAAGATATCGACGAGTGCCTCACCAACAACGGCGGGTGTCACCCGCGCGCTACGTGTACCAATACTGATGGGTCCTTCATGTGTCTCTGCGATACTGGATACAAGGGAGATGGGTAATTAAGATAAAAATATCAGTGTTATTGTCTGAAGTCTTTGCTCTTCAGTCGCAAAGGCTGCATGAATCATTTTGAGAGCAATTTGAGAATACAACAATTTTCCAAGCTTCCTTTCTAAAAATTGTGAAATGTTAAAATCGTTGAAGCAGGTAAGAAATACTATACAGCATGAACAGTTTTCATGATTATACGCTATCCTATTTCTTTATTTTGCGAGAAAAAAATATACTATGTATAACTAATACAAATTAGAGGTGTTTTCCGCTTAGAATTTTTTGTGTTGCATAATGTTTTTCCCTTGTAAAATTGTAACAATAACTGATTTTCCCTGTGCAGTTACTCTTGCGTGGACATCGACGAGTGCGCGAACGACCCCACCCTGTGTGAGAACGGTCACTGCACGAACACGCCCGGCGGGTACGAATGCGACTGTGACGTCGGCTTCACCAAGTCACCTGATGGCAGGTCCTGTCTTGGTAAGTGTCTTCCAGGAAACACTGATCGAATCACTCATTTTAAATTTCCTAGACATCTTTCACTGGGCGCGTTCAGGCTACGGGCAACGAAGTTCAATTAGTGGGTGGTAGTAACTAGATGAGAGTAGTCGAGGATCGAGCTAAACTTGCAATTGGGGAGGCCTTTATCCAGAAGTAGACCGGTATATTAGCTGATGATGATGAGAATACTTTTGATTTACAAAAATAGTTATAAAAACGAATACCCAACTACGACAAAAAAGTCAACTAAAAAGGTATGAACCAGACATAAAGATAAATTAAAAAACCGGAGTCACACGTGTTAATAAATCGAACAGATTACTTGTGAATCCAGATTTTTTTGTTGACTTTTTTGTCGTAGTTGGGTTTTATTTATTTATTTATTTATTTATTTATTTATAAAGGTACACCAACAGCTTCTGTATACAAAATATAAAGGGTTTTAGTTTTAATAACTTTTATTTTTATTTGAATTATTTTGGGGTTATAATATATTATATTTTTGAAATGTGCCAATTAAGCCCTTTCATTTGACATCCAACATGGCATAAAAAATAGTTCTTGACTTTATCTCCTCTAGAAGGCACCATATTCAATTTTATGTGACGTCACATAGCCTATAATTAACTAGCGGACGATTAAGACGCTTCCAACGATACCTCATTTGTCAAATTATAATGAGTAGTTTAGAAGTTATGAGGGAACAGATGAACATACATACATACCAGTCAAAACCATAACCCTCCTTTCTGCTTAGCCGTAGTCGGGTAAAAAAATGGAATTCAATGTAGCCAATGTAAAAAGACGCTCGTGTACAAACTGCGCTTAGCATTTGTTTAAATATTGAAAAAAAAAATGTTTTAAAATGGGCCACTAATTGAATTTAAAAACAAATGTTCCTCTTGTTTTTAAACTCATATTCAACATAATATCACTGTTTCACAGACATGGACGAGTGTGCGACGTTCGACAACGTTTGCGTGTTCGGTCGCTGCGTGAACACGTACGGCATGTTCAAGTGTATCTGTGACAAAGGATACCAGTCTGACAGCATTGATGATTGTAAGTATACTAATAATTGTTGCAAGCTTAATTCTTGTTCTCATTCACAACCGATATCTACGGCATAAGGTATAGTAAATTTAGTAATATTAGGTAACTGCCACATGAGCGTCCGCGGCTCATGCGCCGGTTAACTAATAAAACTAAGCATAATATTTCTCAAAGCTATTCCTGAAAAACAATAGGTAAAATAATTTAATCAGCATTTGAACCGAGTGTGCGTTCGTCAGAAAATGGTTTTTTTTTGTGCTGATTTATAAAAATATTTATTATTTTCTTTTTTGTTCCAGTGATGCCTGGCTTCAACTGCACGGACGTGGACGAGTGCAAGTCGCCGCAGTCATGCCAGTACGGCCAGTGCGTCAACACGCAAGGCTCCTACATCTGCAGGTGTCCGCCCAACTATGAGCTCGTCTCCGACGGCACTGCTTGTTACGGTTAGTTCCATTCCTTTAATAATATTATTTGTTGTATTTCATTAAACCAGAAAAAAGTCAATGACAAAATAATTTAGAGACCAGAAACACGGTGTATAAAATCTTCATACATAGACTGTTCATACACAGGCAAAAAAAATGGTCTTCAGGTACGGAATGCTATTTGCAGACCAAGGGGCTTGGAAAGAGAAATTTACTTACGGATATTATAAAGATCTGAAACAAGACAACTCAGCGTCCGAAAGCTTTCTGCAAAAGATTTTTGTTTCTCCTGTATCTTTGACTCTTTGACTAATATTCCTGATGTTTAATATATACATGGTACAGTTTAACACTAGCATAATCAGCCTATAACGTTCCCACTGCTGGGACAGCGGCCTCCTCTCTTCGAAAGAGATGGGCGCGAGCCCAGTGCGGGTTGGCAGATGTCAAGTGTCTCATGATATTTTCCTCAACCGTTTTGAGAGCAGTGGTGATGAAATTTAAAGCGCCTGCCAGGGTTCGAACCCAAGACCTCGTAACTCGGGGCCGCTACCACTGGGCCACCAACCTAACTCTGTAAGGCCACGGTAATAGTATTGTAATGATGTCGTTTCAGATTCGAGAAAGGCCCGCTGTTACGGTAAGGTGGACCTGAAATCTGGAGCCGAACACTGTCGCGACAGTGACGAACTGTCTGAAGATGGCACCATGGCTGCTTGCTGTTGTTCTGTTGGTAAGTAACGTAATGTTTGAAGAATAACTTGAGAGTTTACAACATTTTACACCTCCTATATTTTTTTTCTCTCTCCTATTACAGGAGCTGCTTGGGGCAACTATTGTGACCTCTGTCCGGAGCCTGGTTCCGAAGCATATAGGCAACTCTGTCCTGGTGGTCCCGGATATCAACCAGTTCTTGAACCTGTAAGTGTCTAATCTCCAAAAAATAGTTTTTTTTATTATAGTGACTTATATCAACCACTTAGTTTAGTTTCAAAGTGAAACTGAAATAAATGTAAGTGAAACTGCAATGTCATATTTATGACATTTTAAAATGAAAAGTGCCTTGAAACGATTTTTAACCAATTTTCGCTCTCCTTGCAGCCATCCTACGTAGTGACCCTCGCGGACATCGACGAGTGCGCGCAGCACCCGGCGCTGTGCGAGCACGGCGCCTGCACCAACACGTTCGGCTCCTTCGTGTGCTCGTGCGGCGCCGGCTGGCAGCTCACGGCTGACGAGCAGCGCTGCGAGGACATTGACGAGTGCGCCAGACCTGATATCTGCGGTCCTGGGATATGCAGGAACATGCAGGGCTCGTATGTGTGTCTGTGTCCCGAAGGTTATGTTTCTATGCCTAATGGAAGTGAGTATGAGTTTTTTTTTAAATGTCTTTTAATTATGTCTTCAATAATGTATTTTTATTGCTACACAAATTTCAATCTTTATTTGAGAAAATAGTCGTTAAGCTCTACGATTCATGCTTATAGTGTCGCGTCACCGACGGTGGGTTGGATATTTGTTACTTCTACCAACCAAGCTAATTTCGTTCCGGTAAATCTCTCAGTTTCTCTGATATAATTTTGAAAACTGACTGCCTCGTTGGTCTAGTGGTCGCAAGCGCTTCTGCTGAGCAAGATCGATTCGATGCGTTCGATTCCCAAGTCGGGCGTTATTGGGTTTTTCCATCTTGTAATTTCTCAGTAGCAGCCCGGAATCTGGATTTCTGCCCGGTTGATGGCCATAGGGTCGTCCCCTATTACATGGGACTTAAATATAACTGGCAAAAGGTGGGTGTACTATTATAGGTAGGTACACCTCTGCCCAACCCTTCGGGGATTACACGCTTGAAGTTATGTTATTTTACAAAATGAAACTAAGCCTTGTCCATTTCATTGATACACACTATTTCATGTAATATTTTCTCGTCTTCAGAGGAGTGTGTGGACGTCCGTCAACGTCAATGCTACATGGACTGGGAGCCCGACAGCGGCCGCTGCTCCGGCGCCGCCGGCGTGCCGCAGACCAAGTACCTGTGCTGCTGCTCCGTGGGCAGGGCCTGGGGCGCGCCCTGCGAGCCCTGCCCGGACAAAGGGTCGCACGAACATATGGCCCTCTGCGGAGAGAAGCCGGGAGAGTACATCAACCCCATGACCAATGAGACCAGGCCGATCAACGAGTGTGATATCATGCCGCAGTTATGCAAGCCTGGTACTTGTCACGATACGCCGACTGGCTTCCAGTGTGGATGTGATCATGGGTAAGGTGTTTATTTTAAGCCCCGCCTATTGATGACTGTAATCAAAACTTTCACAATAATATTGCAGCAAAATAATATTTTGTCAATTAGTGTTGCCAGAAAACATTTGACTGGTAAGGCAAAATCATGTTGCTGCGAAAATGCTGCAAAACTGTGTTTGCAATTCAAATTCAAAATATTTTATTTCACATAAAACTACATGGGCACTTATGAAACGTCAGAAGCTAGGTGCACGGTTGCAATTGCTCGTTTCCTATGGAGAAGAGCCGGCAAGAAACTCCACGGTTACTCTTTTAAAAAAAATTGGTTTTTACAATATTTTCAAATAACAGTGTTATTAGGTATGGGAGGACAGTGTAGGTCTTTCAGCAAATACCAGGTACTTAAGGCGAGGTTTTCCGTGTCTGTAGGCCTTTGAAACGCTACCTCCGCCTCCCCCAATTGCAGAGTGACGTATTTATTTACGATGCACCGCCGACCATTTCGCGGAAAATCCATGCCACAGCATGAAATATTTGCAGTTGATCAACTGAACTAGTTTTTCTTAGATTCGGTTTTTTCAATAAGTTTACATTTTATGGGACCTACGGTGTAATGAACTAAAATGATTACTTAAAATGTCCTGTGTACCTAATGGGCGTTTTCACGTTAACAGGTAACGACACCAACCCGATACCTACCGATACGTCGGCAGCCATTATACCGACATCGATTCGATACCGATACAATTATTATCGGCCCAATGATATTGGTGAATATCGATGACCATCACGACGCACCAAACAACCACAGTGCCAACTAAGTATCAACGTCTTGAAGTCGGCAGTGAGAAAAAGTGTGTTCAAGTGAAAGAATGCCGCTACTCTCACCGCACTGTGTCTTCGCCGGTAGATATCGTGCCTATATCGGTGTCGGTCGCTGTCTGCGACGATATAGGTTACGATAACAAGACAAGGCACTAAACGTATCCGATCATCTGATCGCCAATATCGTGTCGATGTCGGGTCGGTGTCGTTATCAGCTAATGTATTGTGTGTGTGCGTGCGTGTGTTTGTTTTGTGACAATCAATTCATTTTATTTATAAAATAAACAACATTTTTAACTTTTCATATACCTACTGTTATGGAATCGCATGTGACTAAAAGAGTGATGAATATAAATGTTGAAGGATGGAGAGGGAGAGGAAGACCAAAGAAACGATGGATGGATTGTGTGAGGAGTGATATGAAGGAAAAAGGTGTAGATGATTGCGTGACGGTTGACAGGGGAGAATGGAAGAAGAAAACGTGTTGCGCCGACCCCAAGTAACATGGGATAAGGGCAGGAAGATGATGATGATACCTACTGTTATGGGAGAGTTCGTTGAACGTACAACGACAAACATGAAGTTTAGGCCTCTTCTGTCATCTATGGTTTTAATAAAAATCAATAAAAAAATCTCATTAACAGTCACCTAACCATAGCCACCCTTGTACAAACTGCTGATTTTTTTTTGTGATAGCTGGGGTAGTCATGAATAATCTGTCTGTAGCAGTTCGTGTATCAGTGCTGTGCCATTAGGTTAGTATATGAAGGAACGCAGACGTTTAATAATTCACAATGGGAAATTGCTACTGAGGAGTGTTACTTGCGCGTTTCGACCTCAGGAGGGCTGCTTCTCACACGGATAACTCTGTCACTTGCTCGCTAGTCCAGCTAGCCAGCCAGTCGCGTCACCAGTCCTAAATCTCTGTATATTTTGGTCGCCGAGACCAAAACTACAAACAGTGTACAGTGAAGATTGATAAAATGTGGCTGTTATTTTAGTATATTGTGATGTCTTATGACTTTCACGCGAATGAAGTCACGGACAGAAACTAGTTTCAGATAAACATGACTTTGCGGTAGTAAGGTGAAAGTTTAAAATTGCAATAGTGCTACTGGGTATCTCAACGGTCACGCAAAATGTAATTTTGATATAGAAAATATCAAAGTCGTAATTTCGTTCGTTATAAAAAGAACTATTGTGCAAAATTTCATGCTTCTAGACCCAGCGGTTTAGGTTGTGCATTGTCTGTCAGTGAATTTAAGAATTTTATCAAGTGAATTTAAGAAAAAAAAATGGCGAATTTCCATACAAACTTTCATCTTTATTTCGTCGGGATTTTTGTTAAGTTGGATGGGCTAAAAATGGTCTTACTGTTTCGCTTATACTGTGACCATATTTTTTTGTTTTGGATATTTCCCACCGCTCATGAAGATTCATAAAAATTTACAGCTATTTATGAAGTAACAATTGAGGTACTTTATTGTCAAGTGACGTACCTAATTTCGATGTCCTAAAATAACAGATTCGATAAATTTAAGTTGTAGCAAGCTATAATTTATCGAATCTATTATTTTAGGACATCGAAATTTTACAACGACATTTTATCGTATACAGTAGTTTCGTATACGATATCGTAAACAGTGACTTTTTGTATTCAAAACTGAGTTGTTCATACTGGGCCAATACGATAAAATCACGGATTCAAGAAAAAAATTGTGTTGCTGGCTCCGCTATTCGAAAAATATTGTTATATTTTATTTGTCTTACGTTTAGTATCATTTTCTCAATTGATTAAGAGTGTTATGTTCTATCTGTGTCAGTTTCATATCAGTTGATCAATTGATTTAAAGTGTTGGTAAAATGAGTGATTCTGGAAGTTACGCATTTTAATAAATAAAATAGAAATGGCGCCGTTGCAAATTAGTAATAATAACAAGTGCAAGTATATTTTTTGAGAAAATACAACGACGAAATAAAAAAAATAAGAAAATTATTTGATATCCTTACTTCTGAATTTATAACAATATAATTACGATTTTTATCGTGTTCCATACATTTGTTCATGTTATTATAGCACTTTTGTTTGAAACACCATTTCTTTTTAAAATTTTCTTTGTTCTTGCGAGAGTGATAGTTGTTTGAAATATTCAATATACAACCGACAACCGGACAAATTGTATATGATGTGTTTATTAATGTAGGACATGATATTAGCAAAGACAATTCCATGGAGAGTGAATATAGTAACATGGATGAATCTGATAAAAAAATCTAAAAAAAACTTCTTCATAAACGACGATAAAAAATTATATAAAACTCGCACTTGACTATAATTTTATCGATAATAATTTATAATGTGTCTAACACTATTTTAAGATGACAATTAAACGTCATCAAATCGCATAGAAATAATCTCACTTTCGAAAACAATATTATGAATTAAAACTATATTATAATTACCTAATATTTTTTCTGAGCTGTCGCAATTTCATATCTAATGTGTTCTTCTTTTATTAGATTTTTTTTAACAACTGTAGAGAGAGCCTATTTTTAAAATTTTTGACACAGGTCCACCTCCGATGACGTCCCGCAGGACTCTGAGCGCGAGCCGATTTAGCCCGATTTACTATATTTGGGTTTATTTTAAAAAAACCTACTAAACTTAAAAATCCAATCTTTAAATAACCTCTAAAATACGATTACCTCATCATTTATGCAATTTTCATATTATTTTGTGCTGTAATTAGGAAATGAAACGAAAAATGGTTTTGAAATCGACCCTGTTTCGGATTTTTTTTTGATCGAACAAATTACAATTTATCGTGTTTTGAATCTTTAATTTCCCTCAAACAAGGATGTATCTATGACATATATCTTTTTCAGTACCTAAATACACTAATTTGACCATTTAAAATTGATTTAAAAACAGGCAAATTCGTAAAACCTCCCCTTGACAAAATAATTATGGTCAGCAAATATACAGTCCACTAAGCCTACAGCGTTCTCACATTCACAAAATAGAAAATAATCTATGTGTAAAAAGATGAATAAATTATTAAAAATAAAAACGTATTATAAACGAAATGACGTGATTGCTATTACAGCTGTGACAATTCTGAATAATTATCATGTTCACAAAAGCCACTTATAAAGATTTGAAGTTAAATTGTAGGAATATAATGTCAAATAATAGCGTGATTATGTCAAGGAAGAATGTAAAAATAAAAATGTAAAATATATATATATAAACATGGTAATTTGGGAGCAGTTAATAGACTCTTACACAATTTTCCGTTAATCAACTACCAGGGAAGCCACATGTACAGAAGGAATTATTGCCAAACTTCCTTGTCTTCAACGTAGTCTTTAATTTTATAATATGCATTCTTGCTAAGAACGCGTTTAATGTGGGTTTTGAACTACCCATCGCTAAGTTCTGTAACCGACTTAGGCAACTTGTTATAAAAGCGGATACTGTTTATAAGAAATGACTTGCTTGTTTTAGTTAATCTAAATTTGGGTATCACAATTTCATGTCTACTACGTGTATTTATATTATGGAAATCGCTTCTTATTTTGAAAAGTCCTAAGTTTTTGCGAACATACAAAATACTTTCTAAGATATAAAGAGAAGGCAGAGTCAGTATATCAATTTCTTTGAATTTGTTTCGAAGGGATTCGCGAGGTAGCGGCACGTTTAGATAGCGCGGATTGCTCTCTTTTGTAAGATGAAAATTGAATCTACGTCAGCTGCCGATCCCCACAGCAGAACGGCATAAGACATTATACTGTGGAAATAAGCAAGTATACTAACCTAGCTGTGGCTATATCAGACAACTGCCTTATTTTTCTTACAGCATATGCAGCTGAACTTAATCTACCTGAAAGAGTTCTAATGTGGGCGCCCCATTTCAATTTTGAATCTAATAGTTTCCGTTATTGCATCTAGTTGTTTGCCATCAAGTTTTAGATTTAGACCAACTTGAGGTACATTTGGTAATGAGAACCTAATACATTTAGTTTTGTTCGCATTGAGTAAAAGATTATTAGCTGCGAACCATTTCGAAAGAACAGCTAGACTATCGTTGACATGTAAAACATCTGTATCTTTTCTATCTATTTAAAAAATTAGAGAAGGGTCGTTAGCAAATAGAATTATATCCGATAAGTTAGCCATCTTATAAGGAAGGTCATTTATATAGACTAGAAATAAAAAAGGGCCAAGAATTGAACCTTGAGGCACGCCGATTTTAACTAGAGACCCCGAGGACGTCGCCCCATTAACGTTTACTTTTTGTTGCCTGTTTGATAGATAGGAAAGAACAAGGTCAGCAGCTTGTCCACGAATTCCGTAGTGGTGTAATTTACAGATCAGTGTATTGTAGTCAACGCAGTCAAACGCTTTTGAGAGGTTACAGAAAATGCCAATTGCATCCTGGGAATTCTCCCAGGATTCCAAAATGTGACTGATGAGTTTTACTCCAGCGTAAGTTGTCGACCTACCTTTCGTGAAACCAAACTGGTGACTATGTAAAATCCCATTTGAATTAAAATGTGACAACATCTGGTCCAGCATGATTTTTTCATATATTTTACTCAATGCTGGTAACACAGATATAGGTCTATAATTAGAGGGATCACTCTTACTACTCGATTTGAAAATTGGTACTACTTTACTATGTTTCATTAAATCAGGAAACGTACCGCTATCTAAACATTGATTAAATATGCCTGTTAGAACAGGGGCAATTAGAACAGGGGATATCTCCAAGAACCTTAACGGAAATGCCCCATAAGTCTTCAGTGTTTTTTATGTTAAGACTTTTGAATGCTTTTTTAATTGTGACAATTGAAATAGGCTTGAATTCAAAACTTGGAATGTCCTTACTGAAGTTTTCTTTTAGAAGAGATTCAGCTAGTACAGATGATGAGGAGAGAGATTTCGTAACTTCTATTGGGATGTTGGTAAAGAAATTTTCTAGTGTCTCAGCAACTTTTAACTCATCTGAAATGGTTTCATTATCAATTTTTAAAGACACTTCATTCTGTTCTCGCTGTTTCGTGTTTCCAGTTTCTTTGTTAATTATCTGCCACACAGTTTTTATTTTATTGTTAGAAATACTAGTTTTGTTAGTTAATAATTTTGATTTAGCTTGGGCGCAGACTCTTTTAAATATCTTTGAATAGTTTCTTACTTAATTATGGACAGCTTCATCAGAAGTCAATGATTTTTCGTTATATAAATGAATGAACAAAAAACTTTAGTAACACTCAACTACTACACTTACTCACTTGACCCTCTTCCTCCTCAGTTACGAACACGACAACACCTCTCACCTGTGCCGCGACATCGACGAGTGCGCGCTGCAGCGCACGCCGTGCCGCGGCCTGGCGCAGTGCGTCAACCTGCCCGGCGCGTACGAGTGCCGCTGCCCGCCCGGCTACAGGCTCACGGCCTCGCTGGACGAGTGCGAAGACGTCGACGAGTGCGCCGACGAGAGGCTGTGTGAGCACGGAGAGTGCAGGAACACTATCGGATCTTACAGGCGAGAAGGCATTTTGAATTATGACAGTATATTTGATTTGGCTGTGACCATGTGTTTATGATGGAATGGCTATTCAACTTCCCAGCGTAAATAGCCATTGTATAACAAGCACAGTAGCGGACAACAGGATCAATAAATTATCCATAAACCAACCGGACTAGCTCGGTAACTCTTGCGAGACGATCATGACAACAGTAATTGGCAATAGGCAGCGGTAGATAGGTATTCATAATGACGACTGGTGTCTCTAAAATAATGAAGGATAGGCTAATTTATGCCCAATAATCGGAATTTACTGGGCTAATGCTTTCCGTTAAAATTGACATTTGGAAAGGGCAATTTTAACAAAAAAATATTCCTTTTAACCCCCGACGCAAAAAGAGGGGTGTTATTAGTCTGACTGCTATGTGTGTGTGTGTCTGTCTGTGGCACCGTAGCTCTTAAACGGGTGAACCGATTTGAATGAGGTTTTTTATTAATTGAAGGCAGATTTTCTAGCGATGGTTCTTAGACATGTTTTATCAAAATCGGTTCAGCCGTTTCAAGGTCATCAGCTCTTCTTGTTAGCTGCGGTAGGGATCTTAGACGCATAATGGGTACTTATTTTCTTTACTTTCAAACATGTGTGACCTAAAATTTGAAATACCCATGTTTGCAATATAACTATGCAAGATTACGGAATTCTTGGTCTGATGCTGCAGCCAGAATATTCAGCACAGTAGTAAACTATTGAAAAAAATAATTGCAGATAGGTGTTGTGTTTGGATTCGTTTTTATCAGTAAGTATTTAATTCTACATACAATGCAATAGTGGCAACACGATGAGCTGATGCCGCAGTCAGGACATCCAGCACATTAGTACACTTTTGAAAAAAATAATAGCAGTTTTTGCCTTTTAATGTTCGCTTTTCTTTTCTGCATTGGGGGTTTTTAAAGTATAAGTATTGAATAGTTATAAATTGTGAGTTTTACCATCACAACTCATCAAGTATGTACTTATTTTCTCTGCAGATGCGACTGCAAGCCTGGCTATACTCTCCGCGACAGTGCGTGCCGGGACGTGGACGAGTGCTCGCGGCCGCGGCCCATGTGTCGTAACGGCACGTGCGAGAACCTGCCCGGCTCGTACATGTGCCACTGCGATGAAGGGTTCAAGCCTGGCGCTAACAATGACTGTATCGGTGAGTGGAATTTAATGTTCCTTACGTACTGATAAAAGTAGAGATGCTTTAAGTTATTTTGGTCGATATTTACAGCATGCTGTGAGCTCCTGTTATTCAAGAAGTGCACTAAACAAGAACTTAATATCTCTATAATTATTTTTTTCGTGTGCATCTTTTGTTGGAGGTCCCCGATAAATAAATAAAATAAAATGTTAGGCCAACTGAAATTAATGCATTGGATTGAAGAGTCTTATGATTAAAATGTTTAGAAACCCACTTTTTCGAGTAGGTCTGCTGGAATTATTTGTTTGAAAGCATTTTAATGAGTACCTGCAGGCCTACGTTTTTGCCTTCAGGAGTCTGTGTTCACTAGAAACTATAGCAATATACAGTTAGTACAGGTAGAGCGCTTCTTGTCACAGTTTGTATACAAAAGTTATCTCATTCGACTAATAGAAGCAGTACTATTGATAATTTCCTGATAAGTATAATTTATAAATTGTTAGGACACCTCAAAATAAATAAAACGGAACCCTTATAAGATCACTCGTGTGTCTGTCTGTCTGTCCTTATGTCACAGCCAATTTCGCTCCGAATCTAATGAACCGATTAAGTTGAAATGTGGCACACGTACTTAGTCTGGCCATAAATACTGTTACAATTAAAAATAAGAAAGATATTACATTTTAGTTTGGAATCTGTCATTTTTATACGATTGTTCATTGAGTTTTCTTATTTTGGCGCCAATACATTGTACAATATTTTACGATATTAAAAAGGAGTGGGGTGATAAAGAGAACCGAATCGCTGTGATTGCATTACACAAAGTTGGTATGGAGCCAAATGCAATTTTTGAAACTCTCCATACGCTTGGTATTAGTCAAATGTTTGTGTACCGGACTATTAATAGATACAATGAGACCTCCTCTGTTTGTGACAGAAAAAGATCTGGCCGTCCACGTAGTTTTCGTACGAAAAAGGTGGTCAAAGCAGTAAGGGAAAGAATTCGAAGAAATCCTGTCCGAAAGCAAAAGATTTTGTCTCGGGAGATGAAGATAGCATCCAGAACCATGTCGCAAATTTTAAAAGATGACAGGCCTTGCAGCCTATAAGAGACGCACTGGTCATTTTTTAACTGATAATTTTAAAAAGGGTGGTAAAATCGAAACAACTACTGAAGCGGAACGCAAAGGGTGGTCAAGGATTTTTTTTGTTTACGGATGAGAAACTCTTTACAATTGAGCAACATTTTAACAAACAAAATGACCGTATTTATGCTCAAAGCTAAGAATTTTCCCATGGAAAGAGTGCGTACTTCTATTGATAACTGGCCTCAACGTTTAAACGACTGTATTGAAGCCAATGGATACCACTTCGAATAAGCTTTTTATATTTTAAATTGTTTTATATTTTTGTATTAAACTAACACACTGTAAAAGTAATAATTTGCAATAATAAAAAAAAATCTTCGTTACAATATTTATAGCAAGACTAGGAATGTTTTTCTGTGACCCAAACACGAGTGTGTAACGTAAATAAATGTCACTTTTTGGGGCCAAATGGAAAAAAAAAAAACATGTAATGAAATAAGTTGTTGTAATTGTCTCATTTTAAAAAAAAAATATTTAAAATAAATACCTTTAAAGATAATTAAGAAAATATATATAAATTTACCATGCCCCCTCTTATCTCAGAAACTACTGAGATTAAAATTTTCGGCTACCCATTGCTTACAGGAAAACCTATAAGAAGTCTATGATCTTCAAGCAACATGGTAAATATCTCAATATTGTGCGTACAAACTTACATTTGCACTTGGAAGGTATGGGAGAACATGTTTTTCAACTACAATGTTAAGTTTGTTCTTGGGATAAATTCTTCCCAACTACGGAACCCTTCATGCCCTCACAATGAAGAGTAGAAAACCAGCCAAGTGAGCAATTGGCCGGTTTTTTTAGCATACTTTTCATATTGTGTTATATTCTACAGATATAAACGAGTGTCGTGAAGGCGGCATGGTGTGCCGCAACGGCCGCTGCCGCAACACGCTGGGCTCGTTCCGCTGCGAGTGCGCGCCCGGCTACGCGCTCACAGCCGACGCGCGCCACTGCCGCGACGTGGACGAGTGCTCGGAACTGCCGCATCCGTGCGGACGGGATGGCTCGCCGTCTTGTACTAATACTAATGGAGGGTGAGATACAACTTTTAGGTTGGTTTTGGTAAATTACGGATTTTTGCGAGGGCGCGAGGCATTACAACACTGCGTAAAGTTTGCCAGTCGGGATTTCTTATTAATAAGCAGTTACCTGTGTTAGGAGGCCGAGGGTATGTTGCTGTCTTTATCTATGGCTAATCTTTATCAGTTGAATCTCAGTTGAAGAAGCACGATAAGATGACGAATTGACAAAAACTGCTTAATAGCTTGCAAGACTAATAGATTTCCATGTTGGTCAATACTGTACGTTTTCATGATGTGGTTCTAGATTAACCCTTGCCAATTACAATATCTTTATAAGGCCACATTTGTCATAATATATCCAAGTATCCAAAAATACCTGGAACCAGCTTGCAGTTCTAGTATCTTCTAAATGATCTGCTTTGTTTCCTTCAGATACGAATGCTCATGTGGTGCTGGGTGGCGGTTAGTAGGCAGACGGTGCGTGGACCGCGACGAGTGTAAGGACATACAGTACGTGTGCGCAGGCGGCGAGTGCAGGAACTTCAATGGAGGGTAAGTTGTAATATATTTCTTTGTATGTAATTTAGGATCACGGATAGGAAGCATTGTCTGGGTTGCATAAGTACTGCGTACTTACTATTTATCGAACATACTTTTGGAAATTACTTTGCTATCCGTTCGACACATTATTCTTTTAATGGTGACAAATAAACAAAAGATTCTGCTGTTTGATGACTTATTCAAGAGATTTATCAGCAATTTTCTTTCCACATTGCAAGAACGAAAATCAAAGTCAAAGTCAAACGTTTATTACAAAGTGTATAAATATTGGTCTTAAATATATAATTTTAATACTTATGAATTGCTTTTCGTTAATGTTCGTGGGTTTTTTCTTACAAAGTTTTATTATCCAGGTACGTCTGCGACTGTCCTCCTGGCTGGCGATTCGACAAGGCGGCTGCAATTTGTGTGGATGAACGTAAAGAGCTTTGTTATGACGAGTGGGACTCAGGACGATGCCACCGAGCTAGACCTCTGCAGCTCGGAAGACCCGAGTGTTGCTGTTCTGAAGGTAACTAACATTACTATTTATTTTTGTTTCTTGCCGGCTCTTCTCCATAGGAAACGACCAATTGGAACCGTGCACCTAGTTTCTGAAGTTTCGTAAGTGCCCATGTAGGTTTAAGTGAAATACAACATGTTGAATTTGGAATTGTATTTGTGGGAAAAAAAATATTGTAAATATGACAAGTAGCAAGTGATCGAGTGCGTGTGAGGTTACGAGTTCGTGTGACAAGCTTTTCATAATCATGCTATATACATATACAAGGTTGGGGTCTGTTTAATAAAGCCGACAATCCGACAAGTCCGACATATTTTATGTCAAAAAGAGAAAATTCGTAAATTTTTCTGTTTAATAAAACTCTAACAGGCGACAAAATGGTGACAATCAGTAATAATAAAAAAAAAATGATTATCGACTTGAACACGTTAAAAGCAGAAATACCTAAACTAAGGCTGTTAATTGTTCGGGTTATTCCTTCCTTTTTTAATTTTTATATCGTGGTTTAATTGGTCACTATACTATTTTCATAAATAAGGCCCGAAATGGCAGGTAAGTTTTTTGTGCATTTCCATTTTACACGCGATCAAAACAAACAATCAAAGTTGCACTAGTGATTGTTTCATTCTTTTACTTTGTTAATATTTTTTCTATTTTACCCTCATTTTGCTTCATAAAAGGGGCGTAGCAGGTGGCGTTCTATAGTTTCTGCCTACCTCCATCGGAAGAAGACTTGAGTTTATGTATGTATGTACTAAATCTAGATTGAATGTATTTCCTCGCCACCAGGTGCTGCGTGGGGTAGATATTGTGAGCGCTGTCCGGCTCCTGATTCTCCTGAATTCCTTCGAATTTGTCAAGGTGGAATGGGCCGACCTAATCTTACTCAGGTAAAAAGAAAAATATTTTCACTCCTCACACAAAATCGGTAAAGCCTTTTGTTGGTCAGCAAGGGTCTTGCATCCCAGCTAAATAATCGCTATCATCCCGTAGGTATACGGGTCTATTTTTTAATTTAACGTTTCTCTTTCGCCAGGACTTGGACGAATGTAAGGTCCGTCCAGACGTATGCAAGGGAGGTCGTTGTATCAACACGGACGGCTCCTTCCGCTGCGAGTGCCCCCCCGGCTACGCGCTGGGCGCCGCCGGCCTCGCGTGCGCGGACGCGGACGAGTGCGCTGCGGACCCCAGGATCTGCGGCAACGGGACCTGCACCAACACCCCCGGAGGTTACGAGTGTCGGTGTAACTTTGGATTTACTCAAGGACCGGAGCAGGTGAGACAAAGCAAGATCTTAATCAAATGAATGTCATAATATCAGTTGGTAACGTTTTATTTTCCGGGAGAACTTCTAAAACAACATTCATAAACGAATAAAGTAAGTTTTTTTTTGTGATCGGCATACTAAGGCTGTGCGCACTTTGGACGCGTTTTCGTACAAATTTTACTCGTGCAAACATACGAACATGCACGAACGCATCCGACCTTCCAAGTAGTAAGGGAGTGCGCAGAGTGAGTGCGAGTTAATCGTATGTATAGTTCCGATGTCCGAAAACATTCCGAACTTGTTGGGATTTTTCGTGCTTTCAATGCGATATCACCCACACACACTATTTGACGGAGAAAAACGTATTGAGTGACTCAATTCGTACGACCACGATCATACGTTTACGTACGATACAAATTCATGTCCAAAGTGCGCTCGGCCTTAGACTAAACTATGACGATTATCAGTAGGTATACTCGTAAGTACCTACATATCGATCTGAATGGTTAATATCATCGACTAAATAGTTGTCTTGTAAATATTCCTTCTTGATTTTTAATATCCATGCTTGTTTCAGACATGTGTAGACATAGACGAATGCGCAGAAGGGCGAGCGATGTGTACCTTCCGTTGTCACAACACGGCCGGTTCGTTCCGCTGCACGTGTCCGTATGGTTACGCGGTCGCCCCCGACGGCGTGCACTGTAAGGACATCGATGAGTGCGCGCAAGACAACAAAGTGTGTCCACATGCGTGTGAGAACGTCGTCGGATCTTATATCTGCAAGTGCCCTGAAGGTAAGTTCTTATTTGGTCGTTAGGAGATGGAGAATACATATTGGACATTTTTGATAATATCTGCTTTACGAAGCCAAAAATAATTGAAGTAAGAAACATCTTCCTATAATAATAATTTGTTGGCATATAAATAAGTAGGTACACAATTGTTTTAAGTAGGTAATGAAAACCTGTATTAACCTGTACTTCCAAAGCACGAAAGACTTAAACTGGTCAGTGGTCAAGTGGAACACTGAACAGGTTTTCTAGTGCTCCACAAAATTTCTTCCATTTGCTTTATATCATGCTGGATAGAATTTGCGACTTCACGGCTTCACCGGCAGTAGGCCTATACATTTTTCAGCTATCTATATAGTAACATCGTTCTACTTCTTTCAACCACCAAATCAAATCCATCAAAGTAAACTCTTCCAATGTCCTAAACCTCTCCTCATCTCGCAGGTTACAGACGAACATCATCAGCTCACGACGCGCCAGACGCATGTGAGGACATCGACGAGTGCTCAGAGAACCCTGACCGCTGCTCCCCTGGTGTCTGCATCAACACTGAGGGAGGCTTCGCCTGCGACTGCGACGCGGGATATGAACCTAGTGAAGATGGCATGGCTTGTATTGGTGAGTAAGTTATGAGATAAATATGAATTTCGCTGATACAATCCTAAAGTATATTAAAAAAAATAACGATAAAATGATTTATTCATTTATTACAAAGCTACAAACAAATCACAAAACTATCTGACTGATTACAGATTGACAGCTTGTTTATTATTTTGTGACATAACGAACGCCACACAGGGACTTTTTTACGTGCTACTTTAGTTATCATCAGGCTACAGGCGTCTATTGGTGGACATAGGCCTCTCCTATTGCTCGCCATTGAACTCGATTTTCGGTAACTCTCATCCAGCTGCTACCAGCCACCCTGCGAAGATCATCGCTGCATCACACGTTGCCTGAGGAGGTCCTACCAATCGTTTGCCGATTCGCGGTTTCCACTCAAGAACTTGTCTATCCCAATGGTCATCAGTTGTACGGCTAATATGGCCGGCCCGTTGCCACTTCAGCTTGCATATTCTGTGAGCTATATCGGCAACTTTGGTTCTCTATCGGATCACCTAGTTGCGGATTCGATCCCATCAGAGCGACTCCAAGCATAGCCCGTTCCGAAGCTCGCAGAGCGACCTTGAATTTATGGCCCATCCGTTCCGTGAGTGTCCATGTTTCGGCTCCGTAAGTCATAACAGGCAGAACGCACAGATTGAACACCTTAGTCTTGAGGCTCTGTGGAGTACGCGACGAGAAGACTCGACGAAGCTTCCCAAACACTGCCCATCCCAGCTGAACTTCAAAGTTTGCCCGAGGTAAACGAATTCTCGAACAACCTTGAGAGCACTGCCATTGACAGCAATCGGTCCCGGGGTAACGTGTTCGTGGAACATAATCTGGGTTTTGTCCAAGTTCAGTTCATCCGGGGACCAATGCGTATAGAAGAATCAACTAGGCCGTCCAGCATCGGCTGCAAGTCCTGCAGCAATTCAGCTCATATGACGATGCCATCTTTAAATCTCGTGTGTGAGATGTACTCACCGTTATTGTTAATGCCGCGTCCTTCCCATTTCAGCCTCTAATGCGTTAGAGAACAATTTCAGGGGAATTACATCCTCTCGACGCAGCAGGATATATTTAGGTTGCTGGTCCTGAGTTTGGACGGTCATTGTCGCATTTTCATAAATACATCTCAGCACTTGGGTGTATCGCCGTTGACTTGGCATCGCTGCAGTTTCCAAAACAGATTAGAATATAGAGTCAAAACATTTCTCATAGTCCACAAAGGCAAGACATAGGGGCCGATTATTTATTATTACACATTATTACATTATTTATTTATTATTTATATACTCTTAGGACTAGTGTATAATTTGTAGCACTGTGTGGATGTGGTTTATGCTGCTGTATCCTCTACGAAAGTCGGCCTGCTCCGGGCGGCTGTAACTTGTCGAGTCTTCACGGTAGACGATTCGTGACTACTCTTGAAAACATTTTATTATATGTACGTGGCTAAGGAACATTACTTGTCGTTGTGATCTTGTTCTCGTAACTGTAATTATCTATAGTCTTCATTTATTTTCGTTGTTTATATATTTAGTATGTATGTATGTATTTATGTATCTATTATTTAGGATATGTATTTATCTGTGTATCTATTCTAGTATATTATTGTATAGGTACTTTTTATTTGCACCAACGACAGCCCCATTTTATGTCCAGGCAAATCACTGTCCATTCCAAGGTTGCCTGGAAGAGATCGCGGAAAGTGATAAGGCCGCCCATTGTATATTTTGTAGTGTTAATTTTTTTCTTTTTGTTATGTGTTTTTGTGGTGTACAATAAAGTATATATAAATAAATAAATAAAATAAGACTGTAATTCTTTAAAAGGGTCTTATCACCCTTTTTAAATAAAATAACTTTTAGACTTGCGAAAGGATCTCCGGCTTCGAAACGACGTTATCCCCACTAGATTTTTTCAACTTCGTTAGGTGGCTCCTCTCAAGTGATACAGTTGTCAGAGCCTCATTTGTTGTTAAGCAAGCTGCGCCATGAGCAGGTGAGTTTGACTTGGGGCACTGAGATGGTAAGTGTTCCCTTACACCCCACCTGGTACTTTAGTAATTTGAATTTATTTGTTCCTGAAAATTATGTTGATAAAGACTAAATTATTACCTATTACTTTATTATAACATACTAGATCATTCGAGATGGTTTCCCAAAAACAGTCAAACAGTTTTATCTTGGGATCTGGAATAGTTTTTGGTTTCTAATCTTTTTTCTCAATCATAATCGTTCGTACTAATGAGTCTAAAGTCTGACAGCGCCCCTGGCTGGGACGGAATACCAGTCAGTTTCTTGAAGGCTGCACATAAACTCATCGTCCCACTTATAACCCACCTTGCAAATATATGCTTTGAGCAATCGACTTTCCCGACGGCTCTAAAACTTGCGTTAATAACTCCCGTGCACAAGAGTGGCGACAGGAGAGATCCGTCGAACTACAAGCATATATCAGTACTACCATCCTTGTCGAAAATTTTGGAAAGGCTAATCAATTCACGATTGCTAAGTTACTTCAATAAGACCAATCAATTATCACCTTCACAATTTGGCTTTCGGCAAGGAAGGTCTACTGAAGACGCGGTACTGGCAAGTGCCAGTATCGCGTCAAGAGATAAGTGGGAGGTAAGTACCTCCACTGTTACCAATAAGGTGGACAGTGGAGACAAATGTCTTGTTGTCTTCCTGGACCTGAAAAAGGCGTTCGACACAGTCTCTGTCCCTCTTCTTCTGGACCGGCTAGAATCAAGCGCTATAAGAGGTCCACCTCTGGCCCTCCTCGCGGATTATTTAATCGGTCGCAAACAAAAAGTTAAAATCGGTACGGTCGTTAGTTCAGAGGAAATAGTTACCTACGGTGTTGGCCAAGGAACGGTAGTCGGCCCGACATTATTCCTTCTTTACATAAACAGCCTTTGTAATTTAAAAATACAAGAAGGTCAAACTTTCTCATATGCGGATGACACCGCCATAGTGTTTAGTGGTACAACTTGGAGCAATGCCTTTAATTCCGCTGAGGTCGGTCTGAAAAAGGTTGCTACTTGGCTCTACCTTAATCTTCTAACCCTAAACAGTTCCAAAACTAACTTCATATGCTTCTCCAAGTACGATACCTCCCAGCCACCAGCAGATTTCAATATTAAAATTCACAAATGCCACTACCCTGCTCACTCTATATGCTCATGTGACAAAATTGAAAAAGTTAAATTTACAAAATATCTGGGCGTAATGATTGATCAGCGTCTGACCTGGCACTTTCACACAGAATTGTTAATGAAGAGAGTTAGAAAACTTATCTGGACATTTAAAACACTACGATACGTCACTTCCAAACGCCTTCTGCTTCAAATATATACAACGCTAGCACAGTCTGTTCTTTCTTATTGTCTCCCGGTCTGGGGAGGAGCCACAAAAAGCAAATTCCTGGAGTTAGAGAGAGCCCAGAGGTCACTACTTAAAGTCATGCTCTTTAAACCCTTTAGATACCCGACGGAAAGCCTTTATAAAATATCTGATCTCCTGACAGTCAGAAAGATGTACGTACTCCATATCATTCTAAAACAACACAAATCCCTCGTTTTTGACCCCTCGAAGCTGGAAAGCAGAAGAAAGCATAATGTTGCCCCAGCAATCACGATTAAATCAACATTTGCAAAAAGACAGTACGCAAGTCAATCATCTCGCTTATATAATCTTCTTAACAAAGAGCTAGAAATGTATCCTCGTACACATCGCGAATGTAAAAGTATTATGACGAAATGGCTAAAATCGAAATCGTACGATGAAGTTGAATGTTTAATACAAACATTAAACAACGGTTAGTGGAAGATGTCGTCATGCAACATCTTCCGATCCCAAGACATGTCGTAGGGCTAACTCGAAAACTCGAAAATCCATACAAAAACTTCAATCTCTTATCCCTACCACACCCCATAGTACAATCACTTCTAAAATACATCAACACCTACCGCACCAATCCTCTCTCCTCACTCATATCACTACTTCATAGCCTCTTACTCACACAAATAACACATACACACACTCACACACACTCATGAATACACATACACGAACATACGCACAATCACTATGCCCGCACTATTAATTTACTCAATTTTCATTTCTTTTCCTTTTGTTTAAATTAAGACTCCTCCTTTAAAATGGAGGAATTTGTCTACTTATTTTTTATTTTTTTTCTAACTTTGTACTTTAATTATCATATTCAATAACTCGGTATGTGACACAGTACTGTAGTTGAAGGGCGGAATGTCCTAACACAAGCATTTATTTTGCTTAAAGGGTCACTGTAACTACTGTAAGTTATTGAAATAAACATTTTTTTTTATTTTTTTATTATAATCTTTCAGATCACCGGACAGGCATGTGCCACAGGTCGCTGGTGTCGGGTCGCTGTATGCCGGAGCCGTGGCCAAGAGCCATCGCTTCCACGCCCATTCCTCCAGCTCATGTTACTAAGTGAGTAGCTAATAATCGAGGTTCAGATGTTGTTATGTCATTGAAAAACTGTACCTAGTGGATATGCGGGCTACTCAACTCAAATTCAAAGCATTTATTTCAATTAAACCAATTACAGGAACTTTTGAATGGTCATTGAGTCGGTCAATCAGAAAGATGAAGCTGGATGCCCATTCCAAAGCGTAGTAGGTACCTATGAAGAAGAATGGCCATGAAACTCCACGGACACTCTTTTAAATCAAAATATTTGTATTAAGTCGTGAGACATGATCGTTCGACACGGCTGACTGATTACTACTGAGACTCATTTATTTTCAATTTCCAGGGCTCAATGTTGTTGCACACTCGGAGTTGCATGGGGTCCAGAATGTGAGCTGTGCCCACAACCTGGCACTCCTGAACGCCTGGAACTATGCTCTCCCATCAACCTGGGCGGTGGAGGCATCGGAGGCCCAGGGGGTACGGGGCTCATCCCCGGAATGACGGGAGAGAACCACGGCGTGGGGAACGGAATAGATATGTTTGATGTGGACGAGTGTGCCGCCATGCCGGGGCTCTGCGAGCCCGGCAGATGTGTTAATACTATTGGCAGGTCAGTTGGTTTTTTGGTTTGGTGTAGTGTGCAAGCTCTATGAGATTTCTCCTTGAGTTCTGAAAATCGTTGGTTCATCACCCAAAATTTTGTCCGCAGTTGGGCTTCTGAAAACATTTCTATTAAGTATAAATTGCGGTAAAGGCAAAATGATGTATGGCGTCGAATTTTGATTTGTTTTGGCTATAAATATAGTGTCTATCTGAACGCGATAAACTCAAAAACTACCGAACGTTATTTCGGAAGCTATTTTGGCCCTGGCCGGTATTATATTAAATAAAATATGCCTGCCTTGACATCATTATCATATAAATTACTACTTTAAAAGATATCACAGATTCAAAATTGTGATAAATGTGTTACAGACCTTGTAATTTATAACATTGCTTTGGATGATCTGTAAAGGTTTTATAATTGTGATATAAATAAATAAAATTATCGATGCGGTTATTACTATAATTCAGAGAATTTATTCCGGAAGGCTTATGTGTAGAATACATTCATATTAAACTACATAATGTATAATAAAGAAATCTCAAAATTTAGTTGAGTCGTAAGAACCGTGCGTGGCAAGGCGTGACGCTAGTTACATATGATGCGGTTCTTCATCATCCAATTTCGCTTTAACCATATGATAGCTAACATTATCACCATCATCCTTTTATTCAGTTTCCGCTGCGTGTGCGGCCGTGGCTACAAGGCAGCAGGCGACGTGTGCGCCGACGTAGACGAGTGCAGCGTGCGACCGCCCCCTTGCGAACAGCTATGCAAGAACACGGAGGGCTCCTACGAGTGCCTCTGCAGGACTGGCTATGAAGTCGACGAGGACGGAGCCAACTGTCGGGACGTGGACGAGTGTGAACGAGGCACACATACGTGTCAGCAGATCTGTAGCAACACTGAGGGGTCTTATGAGTGTTCCTGCCAAGATGGATACGAGAAGAGGGGTGATGCGTGTGTTGGTGAGTTTCGTTTAGGAATTTTCTTTTAAAGTTTTTGAGTACTTTTGGCTTTTTATTTTAACTTTACTGCTAGCATTTTATTACTGTTATGTTGTTTAGCCCAGGTTTAGCCGGCAATAATTCTCTCTGAGCCTTTGTGTTGATATTTTACAAAGCCATACAATAAATTACAGACCATTTAGTGCAGCTTACTCTGCAAAGTGATGTGCAGGTCTCACCTGTTCAAAAGTACACCATTTACTAAAGTCACAAACTGATGTAAGCTTTTCTATTGTTCCAAGACCCCCGCGAGGGTCTTGTAACAATAGAAAAACGCGAGCAAGATCTTCTTAGTGATTGTCACCGCAACTAAGTAACATGGGACAAGCAAAAGGAGGAAGATGATTGTGAGGGTTAGACGCTTGATAGTTATTATTACTTATCCCTCCTCACAGACGTGAACGAGTGCCACGAGGAGGGCCTGTGCCCGCCGCCCGGCAAGTGCGTGAACCTGCTGGGCTCGTTCCGCTGCGTGTGCCCGCGCGGGTTCCGCCTGGACGCGGCGGGCGCGCGCTGCCTGGACCGCGACGAGTGCGCCGCCGGCCGCTGCCAGGCGCCGTGCAGGAACTACGCGGGCGGGTACCGCTGCGACTGCCCCGCTGGTATGTGGGTTTAGATTACTTGTGATTATGTTTACAGCTCTATAAACCTTTCTTTTTTGTCATAGTATAGCAGAAGGACAATTCTCATACTTAAAAAAAACGTTCAAATTCAATCCGCAATCTCATCTCAGTGACAAAAAATGTCAATTTTTTTTTTTTATAGCGACCATGTGCGTATAGGTTCATGCACAATGAAGGGTTACGCAGTAGAAAAAATAAATTTGTGATTGAACTACAAATTAACGATTTTCGGACATTTTCCTTTACTTGTGTTGTGAGATCTTGCTTCCTGCCAAATTTCATGTTTCTAGGTCTACGGGAAGTACCCCTCTGTAGGTTCTGATTTATTTGCAAGTATCAAAATATGTCGCTTAGTAATTGGCCGTATTTTATAGTTGCGTTGACTTAGAAGCTTGAAGCTTTTAGAGCTTTAAGGGACCACAGACCTAAAGAAAAAAATAAAAAGAAAGAAAATACGTTTATTTGCGGTACACATGACGCAAGCAAAGAAAAAAACACGAAAATAACAATTTGGGGGAAAATACGCGTCACATCCACACAAAACGGCCATCGCTCAGCATAATGCTGGGACCCTATGCGAGACAGAGCCCCAGCGCTGGTTTTCAGTGACAGCCGGCGTTGACGTGATGACATCAACCGGTACAGCATAATTATAGAGAAATAACAAAATAAGACAAAAATAAAATACACACAATAGTTAGTCCTAAATATATAAAATATAATTATTTAAATTGGCAACATTTTCTTCATTTTCATTTGATATTAATTAATTTCAACTTGATACCTGCATACGTTCCTGAGATAAAGGGTCTTGACAGACTGACGGACGGACAACAAAGTGATCCAATAAGGGTTCCGTTTTTTCCTTTTGCCTAAAAATAGCAAAATTAGAGGTTTTTTTTATTAAAATGCGAACGTTCATAAAAATATGGATTTTCCTGTTCACTCCGTAAAAACCCATCATAAACTACTTCCGTTTGTACAAGCTTCATAGGCACTTTATAACAAACAGCGCAATATTTAGATATGTCGAGGAATGAAAGTAAAACGATGAAGTAAGAGCTACGTTGCTTTGGGCGTCGTTGTGCGACACGATGTCATACACATAGTTCAAGGGTGGCGGAATAGATGGCGTTGTGTTCAATATTTGGAATTTTACATTAAAATGTAGACGTAGGTATTTAGTCTTGTATTTTATTATAAATTATTTTAGTTCATTTTCAGTTGTGTTGCACCTATTTTGTTTTGTCTCTGCCTGCATCACCCTAACTAAAGTGGACTGGTAGAAAATGCCGAAGACATTTGTAAAAGAAAAAGAAAAAGCAAGAAAATACATTTATTTGGCACAACAAGCAAAGGCACAAGTAGAAAGAGAAACGTTGTACAGTTTTTGATGTGTAACATCTTTCCTCTCGCTTTCCTGCAATCTGTGTGAGTGATGTCATGAAAAGGGACGGAAGTGTGTAACAGGAAGTCGGGGAAGCGCGCACTATTTGTTTTGAACAATGAGCGCGTGCGGTTCTAGAGTTGGCCGTCAGATGGTACCAACCCATTTTCCGAGAGGTTGGTATTGTCAGCCAAGATGTCAGATGTTACACAGCATATGCGACTACTGTCAGGCTTGTCAATAGTCCGAACTAGACCGCAGCCTAATTTTTTTAAGGACAGACCAAAATATTCTTCCTCACATTTACATGCCATCTTTCAGGTACCACTCGGTCCTCAAGTGGCGTGTGTGTCCCACAAGACGTCTGTTCTGCCAGCCCGTGCGGCACGTCGCCGTGCTTCGCCGTGGGAGGCGCTTACCGGTGCGGATGTCCGTCTGGGTACGGGTGGGATGCCGGACATGCGGTGTGTCTTCAGGTAAGTAACTTGGTGAAGAGGTGCAAGATGAAAGGAACTTTTGACATGACCAAAAAGAGGTGTCGTGTTTACAAACGTTGTTGTCCAACTGGCATACTTAAGGAGAATGAATGGACAGCTCAAAAAACACATTTTGGCGTAAAGTTTGAAGACGCAAGCTAATGCCCTACGAGTATTTACACGACGGAAGTTGCTTGCCTGTGGCATACAATAAAATTTGAAGCTTCTAATTAATTATTTGCCGTGGTGCGACTTTCATTGTTGCTTCAAGTTAAGGTATGCCACAGGCACTTAAATAGCACCCTGTAAATCGGGCTTTATGGATCAAATCTTTGGGGTCAAAGAATGTACCTGAATATTGGTAACATCTTTCGTATCAAACTGTTTCTTGGGTCCAAACTCAGCAACTACTGTCGATTTTTCTGAAATGCACCTGTGTTTCCTTAGCTGGCAGGTGGTTGTGCAACCGCCAGCTGTCTGTACGGCTGCAACTCGTTCGGGGAATCCTACCAGTGCGGCTGCCCTGCCGGCTACCAGCTCGTGGGCGCGGGACATTGTCTAACCGCATTAGACGGAGCCTTGCCTCCTGATGATATAGGAGACGCTCCCGTCTTCCCAGTCAGAGACCAGTACAAGATCGGTGGAGATAAAGACTTGATATCTACTGAAGGTTGCTTCAGTTGTAAGGTGAGTACACTTTCTACTTGCACTTGAACTATCGAAACCGGAGAAACGATGATGATGACATGGGGTTTTATTTTATGGACGTTTAATGTGTTCATTTTATATTCCCAGGAGGTAAGAGGGTAGTCGTAACTCATCATTTTACTAAGACGCTAGTAATTTACTGGAAATTACAGCTCTTGCTATCCTCAAACCAATTACAGCTGTAATCAATGCTATCATCATATTCTTTTCAGGTGAACGGACGAAGACGAAGAGCGCCGGATGAGGCGATAGTGTTCGCTAATGGCACAATGATCGTCAGGAAACGCAAGAGGCGTAGTCGCCGTAAGTGTCTCTCTAGTTTAATCCAAGTTTCATATCAATGTTAATTATATAACATGTATTTTGGTGTGAAGTCACATAACGTCAAAACTCTACTACGGGAACCCATGACTAAGCTAGGTGGAGCAACGATCTTTTTATTTATCGAGGAACTCGATCCTCGATTATTATCGTAAAGGCGTTTCGTATATTTTGAAAGCTCTCCAAGCATAACCCCTATCTTACTCCACCTTGATTGTCCCGCAGGTCGCCGCTCCCTCCTGGAGCCCGAGGCCGAGCTGATCGTCGTGACGGCGACGCCGCGCCAGACGTGGGGCCGCGCGCCGCTGCTGCGCCTGCTGCCGGCCGCGGGCGGCGCGCGCGCGCACTACCGCGTGGCCTACGGGGACCGCGACAGGGACTTCGTGCTGTCCAAGCGGGACGGCGCGTGGGCGCTCAGGTTACGGAGACATTTGAAGAGCCAGGTATGTTCGGATACTTTCATAATATTAACACGAAGCCGTCATTATTTTACGCATTCTGTTCATCAAAAGTAACTCTGTGCAAAAGTAATTGCAGGGAAACGTCTTGTATTAACAGAACTGATGCGATAGTGTCTTGCATGGCTCTAAAAAATATAATAAACTACTATAAAGCTGAAAGCAATTAGGTACCCACATACGTAACGATTTACTTGCGAAAATTTATGTTTGCGCAAGAAAATCGTTACAGTTCGCGTCAAATAACTTTGCCGCTCTGAAATTTAATAAACATAACAAATTTGAAATGCTGACATTAAATAATTTAATTGTGCCATTGAATAAGGGAAATAAAGGGATGTGTGAATTTTTAATCATAATGACAATAGTAACTGGTTCTGACATGTTTGAATTTTATTAATGTAGTGAATTTTTGATAAAATATTGATACATTAGATTATTGTGAATTTTTGTGTGTAAATAATATAACTTAGGGCCGATTTTTCAATCCTCAGATAAAGAATCGAATAGCGTTTATTCCATAGATAGCATGATTCTGGATTTTTCAATAGTCAGATAGTCAGTATCTGACGAATAGAGCCCGTAACTGAGGAATAAAGTTAACTGTCCCTTCCAGCCTCAGTTAGTTCCTTATTCTAGGGAACAAATAATGTTTTGCCGTTTGTTTTGTTTGAGGTTTTAATGTGCTTTGCCTCTGCGTGTTTTCGTGATCTTGTATAGTTGAAAACATGGATGTTTTTGATTCAATTGACGTAAGTTTTTTGAATGTCTCAAAATATATCACTTTTTTTAAGTTTTCGGGACGACATTAATTAACAATTTAAAATCATTAAGCCCAACTTTTAGTACTAAGTCGAAAACACAGTTAAACACACAGAAAATTTATTTTTAACTGATCCTTTTGCAACTAAATACATGTCGAATCCTATGAACTAAACTAAAAAAACAACAACAAAAAAAAAAGGTCGCCACAATTGCTGACCATCTGTGGATCTATACAAAAGATAAGAAATCTCGTCAAAATGTCAAACATACGTTTTGTTTCTATCCTTGTCTAACACGTTGAATACTGTATCTGAGCATCTCGCTTGCCCATGATAGTGTGAAGTTAGTTAACAAAGACCACGGATAACTATTCTTCAGTTACTATACAATTGAAAAATTGAAAATATTTATTCGCCTGATAAACAGCCAGATAATTTTATACGCTAGATAACTATTCAACGATTTAACTGAGGATTGAAAAATCGGCCCTTAGGTAGGCAATGACATTGTATGGAACTAATTTAATTCTGTTTAATTTGTTATTATTTTAATTATTTGTGAAATAGTATTCTTGTAAAACATTCAGACACAATGTAAATTATTATTGAATAAATGAAATGAAATTAAAAAATTAAATGAAAATTAGGTTGCGCGTGCACGGTGGCATGCGCGCTGCTGTTTTTGTAAATTTGACTACTGCGCAGTCATTTGTAGCCAACTTCAGAGCGGCAAAGTTATTTGACGCGAACTTAACGTGTGCTGGCAGAAATTTGCGCAAATTTCTAGACTTGTGTGATTTTCAATAAATTTTCGATTCCATACTTGTGCAAATTTGCGTTAGCGCAAATTTACTGGAGCGTGTGTTTTTTTTTTTTTGTGTATCTATTCTAGTATATTGTATAGTTTTTATTTGCACCAACGACAGCCCCATTTTATGTCCAGGCAAATCACTGTCCATTCCAAGGTTGCCTGGAAGAGATCGCGGAAAACGATAAGGCCGCCCATTGTATATTTTGTAGTGTTAATATATAAGTACATTTATGGAAGGCTTTTGCCAATTAAGTAAATAAATTTATAATAATTCAGTAGTTTCCATGTATTTAAAAAAAATGTAACTAAATATTTAACGAAATGCAATGATGTCAATAAATTATTTCTAAAATTAAAAAAAAAAACACGTCACAGAATTAATATAGAGTCATAATACAAGTATACAATTAGTATTAAGTCAAAGAGTCAAAGAACTGTCATCAATATAGTCACTGGGACAATAGTACCATTTCGTTGAAATTCACAATATTTAGTCTTTTTATTGAGCAAGGTTATTTAAATAAATATTATTTGGGCCATACAAAATAAGCTTTTTCTCATTAAACCAATGCCTGCTTAAGCTTTAAGCTCCAACTTATTGTATCACGTAGTTTCGTATATTGGCTTATAACAGCTATTTCACTTATGTTGATGTTTGTTTTAACAGATAAATTTTCATCATAAGTAAACAGAGAAGGCAAGGTTAAGATTATATAGGTTGACAGCTATCAGTACTTTGGAAACCACACATAGCTTTGATGCATTCCAATGCACTTTATTCATTGGCAGAATAGTCAACATCGGCGTTGCTTGCCATTAAATAAAAATAGAATAGAATAGCTTTGATGCATCTTTTTTGGGCTTTGTAAACATACTCTTTATTTACTGAATTGCCCCAATATGTTATGCGATATCATAGTGTGGATGCAACATAACCATGGTAAGCCAATAAAAAAGATTCTAGGCTTACAATTTTAGCCAGTTTATAGAGGGCTAATGCAAATTTATTGACTTTTTTTTCTAATTTCGTCCGTTTGCGTTTTCCAGGACATGTTATTATCTATAATAACACCAAAGAATCTAGTCATAGTTGCCGACTCTACTTTAGTCCTCAAATAGTTAATGTCAAGGCATTATTTTAGTCTTTTCTAGATTTATGACAAAATTATTATTATTTTGCCAAGTAATTATGTAATTAGGATCGTCACATTTTAATACTACTGCGCTGTCGTCAGCAATACCATAGGATGTTTTATTCCTCTTTTCTTTAAGTTAAGAATAGTGGAAGGCCCAACACACTGCCTTGTGGGACTCCGTATAGATATATATCTTCTTTCGTTTTCAGTGCATAGGCAAATTCGTATTATTTCTAAAATCTACTTTTTGTTGTGTCAGTAAGTTTCAATAAGATTTAAAATGTTGCCTCATAAACCATATTTCTCTAATTTATTTAATAGTATCTTATAATCTACATAGTCAAAAGCCTTTGTAAGCTACAGCATATACTGGATTTTTTTTATTCACATTCGATAAGATAGGGCGTAAGATCATGGATAGCCATTTTAATTGTCCAGTTCTTGCGAAATTCTTTCTGTTCATTAACTTGAATGTTTGATTTCTGTAGGTAAGTAAAAAGTGCTTCTTATTTTGCAAATATCAAAGCAATAGGTGTATATTTTTTCATAAGAACTTTGTCTTGCTTTTTGTATAGTGGAATAACTATGGAGATTTTGAGCTTCTCCGGGAAGATACCATTCTCAATACTTAAATTGATTATGTAACTAAAATGTGGGGCTATTTCCTGATTACTTTTATAGTTTTTGTGCATATTCCATCACTGCCTACACTGTTTGTATCCCTAAGTGACCTAATATGATTCATGATGTCATGCGACAAAGTTGATTCCAATAAAGAGTTCAAAGTGCTTGAATTAATGGTGATTACTTGTCATATGCTATGATTTGAAATAGATACTTGGTTAATATGATATTCGTTGAAGGAGTTTGCTATTTCAATAGGATTCGTAACCGTAACATCTTTGTGTCAGTTTTTGTTTCAGATCTTTAGAAATCTTTAGGAAAGTAGGTTTTATTCTTGATAATTACGATAAATGCCGCTTTAGATTATTTTTTGGTGTTTTGATAAAATTGTTATTTTGTGATTTTTGTATACCTATTATTTATTTAATAAGTCTTCTTGCTCAGGCGTCATAAAATGTTCCGTAATAACGGGTGGGCCATCTAGTGTTTGGGTCATCTATCCCACCCCGTACATACTATTGTACTCATGATTGAGCAAAGAAATAATTTACATAATTTATTTTATCTTATTATTCACATTGCAGGTGGTGATGGAAAGGCAGTTAGAACTGGAAGCCCGCTTCGTGGCGCCGCCGGAGGCCGGGCGGCGGCGCGCGCGGCGCCACGCCGACGTGCCGGCGCCGCTGCGCCTGTACGTGTCCGTGCGCGTGGCGCCGCGCAAGCGCTGACCACGCCCCTTCGGGTGACTAGCTACAGAAAGCGCTTCACAAAAGCTGCGTACACATTTATCACAATTCAACGGACAATACTTCGTGACAATGTCTCTGTACTAGCGCGTGTCTGGTCCGTTAAAATATCACAAATTTGGACACTGTTACAGGCACAACGTACACACATAGGCACCGAACGCAAGGAAACTATCAATGTCGTTTGCTATTTCTATGTTGGCCGATTCTTGGGCGAGAAGGCGCTTTCTGTAACTGTTTATTAAGTGTCTAATAGTGAGACTTGTAAATATATTTCTTATTTATAACACTGCCAGAACATTCAACGACTGCCAATTCGTATGGAAATTATACAAGTAAAAATTTCTAAACCGATTCGTCGAATGAATCTCTAAGAATTTCCGATTGGAATGTATCGAAAAAGTCTCACTACGCTAATAAAACTGATGTGTCATTGAAATGATAGACTGGTTCAGTTTAATGTGTGACTAAATATTATGTGTCGACGGAATTTTTGTATTTTAATGTTCATGCGAGGATCGATGCAATGACTGCGATTATTTTGATCAGGTTTTTATTCATAATGTATACTTTATGGCCGTCCCCACAAAATATTTGCCGCATGTTTCCATCGGGCCGGCACCGCGCGGCCGGCCCGGCCTCGTCGGCAGTATTACATAATTTGTGTGAGATTGAATGCATAATACGTATTAGATGACGATTATACTGATCGACGTAATATTGTTGTTTGTTATGAAAATAGAATCCATTATTTTGTAATATTAACGATACACCATTAGTTAATTTGCCATTGTTATGAAAAGCCAGTGAATAAGATTATTCTCATTATGGTATGTGAATTAATTTAATTTAAGGTCTCTTCTCCTTCTTTTCTATAATTACATACAAAACCCTTTTGTCACACAATCGAAGTAATTGCCTTAAAGATTGATATGTTTTTGAACATGTAAAGCTTCGTGCAGACTAGCGCGACGTGAAAGCGCGATTCGACACCGGTTATTGTTATACCGTGAAGTTTTTCTTAGAAATTGTATTGTTCAAGTCGTGTCGCGCCGTCGTGTCGCGCTAGTCTGCACGAGGCTTAATCCGAGTTGCATGTTATATCGACTGATTTCATCGATAGATATAAGTAAATGAAATAAGAATTGTCCATCCCTAGCAACTCTAAGGAAAAGGAATTTAAATAAACAATTATTTATTTTTGTATTTCAGAATTTAATTTCTGACAATCAGTGATTATTTTAAACTACGCATTATTGTGAGATATTTTTATACATTTTTAGCATTCTTTGGCACTTATTAATCGTTCTCTAAAAAGTACAAAAAGCAACACAATAGTTTTGTTTGTAAATATGTGTATACAAATATTAAAATTAATATAAAATATTTAGTTATTTTAGTAAAGAATATTTTAAGAATTATTTTAACTTAGTTGTAAGGCGAAGTGGATCAAAATGAAATTAATACATTTTTAATTCGATTATTTGTTTTCTTATGGTGATAAGAGAGTGCCTAGTAGGACGCGAAAGTTATAGGATGTTGAACCAGCAGTGTGGATGACAAATGAAAGAGTTGGTCAAGGGCTTCGGATAGCCGTGGACTTTTCCAAGACTGCAGTTCTCTGTATTATGATGTTCTCATCTCTCTGTGCCGAAAAGTATGGTCAGAGAGATGAGAACATCACTGAGAAAATCATAACGTAAAACGAAACGCAACGTTTAGTGACAACATCGCTCCACACAGTGAATCAGGCGAGTTGTGGACGGGACCGGCCTTTATAAAACGGCGCACCGAGTAATGGGTGATATTTAATCCGATCCAGCCTATCCCTTGCTGTCCTCCCCCCAGCGACGCCCTAAACCGAGGTCCGTACCCCACAGGGGGAGCCCTTAGAGTGTAGTCGCTTACGTTTCTGAATTGAGGCCTTAATTTATTGAGACAGGTAAGTCTGGTTAATTAGCCGACAACCTCCTAGTTTGACCTGCAAGACGCAACACACAAAAAAAAAAACTGGTCAAGAGCGAGTCGGACTCGCGCACCGAGGGTTGGTATTTGTGAAGAGGTGAAACGACGGGGCTTAACTCCGATACCGCGAGAAATCGCGGCACAGCGGACAGAGCTCTGGCGGGTTCTCATGGCGTCATGGAGAGTGCGATTGTCGCAACCCAGTGCTTGGCACGCCACTATTGCGGCGATAAGTGGAGGAGTGACTTTGAAGAGTGGCTAGAGAGGCGCCACGGCGTGCTCACCTTCCACCTGACGCAGTTCCTCACCGGACACGGTTGTTTCGGGAGGTTCCTGTTTCGGATAAGGCGGGAGGAATCGCCCGGGTGTCATCACTGTGTGGATCACCCGGAGGACACGGTGGAGCATACGGTGGAGTTCTGCCCGGCTTGGGCAGAGCACCGCTGTGTCCTCATGGATGCGATCGGTGGCTGGTATCTCTCGCGTCCGGCCCTAGTCCAGGCATGGTACGGAGCGAGAAGGCATGGGAGGCCGTCACCTCCTGCGAAGCAGTAATGCTCGCGAAGGAGGAGGCGGAACGCGTGACGGAGAGGCAAAATTCGCGCCTTCACGCCCCTAGCCGCCGCGGGAGGAGGCGCCCTGTGGATCTAATGTAATTTTTGTTGATTATTTCTGAAGTGTGCTATTTAGAGACATTGTTTTATTTTGCCTGTAATCTTTATATAAACTTAATAATTATAGATTTTTCTCTATGCAAACTTCGGAGATAAGGGGGGGGGGGGGGACGGTATTTTTTTAAATTTTTCTACAAGTCGGAAACTATGTGGCCTAAAAAAATAGCGCTCTTTCCTATGATACCCCACATATTAGTAGTCCCATTTCGAATTTTTAAGACCCCCATTCCATGTTGCAAAAAAAATTGCTTATTTGCAAAATAATTGGGCAAACATCATCTAAAACTATTCCAAATTTCAAGTTGATAGCATTAGTAGTTCTTGAGATATCCAGCTGTGACTCACAGACAAACAGACAGACTGCGTCGCACCATGAGGGAGACTACGTAAATTCGGGGTGCCCCAATTCAGTTTTGGAAAAAATTCGACCTACTTTATCCATGAAAATCAATGTCCAGTATACACACATAGGTCAATCGTGAAGGTATTATTTAGGTCTTTAAATTAAAATATTTTCTTAAAAGTCAATATGTTGTGCTATTAAAGTTAGTGACAGAAACGTATCGCTGCAAAACCGACTCCACGTGTAATTTAGAATCACGTAGGCGCGGAGGGGCGAGGCGGCCCGCGAGCTGAGGAGCAGGTGGTTTTAACACCCGCCGCCGCAGCTGAGGCTGGCCGGGGAAGCCGGCCAATAAGCCGAAGCTGCGGTGGTGAGCGTTTTGACCATCTGCGACGTTAATCGCGTGGGACTACCGGAGCCCTGCAGCGCCGGAACCGTGACAGAAACCATGCTTGCTTGCATGTTGCATGATTGCTGCATGCTATTGTTTGCTAGATGGTAATCAGTTACTAGGTGGGTTACCAAAAAAAAAACAAGGAAAACCTCATGTAATGTACTTTAATTATTTTTACATAATGAAAACCCAAAATAAAACACACTTGTACGCAAATGTATTAAATGTTGATATTTTGAACTTAGGCATAATGTCATTCGATATTTTGAATCATTCGAAATTTTAATCACTCGGCATTTCAATCTTCGACGTTTTAAGCGTAGGTCTCAGAACAATAACTAAAGCATAGAAGGAAGCTAAATTTAAGTAATATAGTCGTCTCTGTTTTCTTATACACTTATAACAGTATTAGAAAGAGACAGATGTAGGTTGCTCAAAATGCAAATCGTCACAAAGCAAACGTCAATTTGGTTACTTTGGCTACCTTTATGATACTAAGTTTAAAAGCTACTTAACGTCTCAGGTTTCTGTCTATGACTTTGTTCATCGAAATTTTTTGTATAATGCGTAAGGCAGCATGCGAGTTGAAGTGCTTTGTTGATTTTACGTGTTTTTGTAAAAATAGTACAATATTAACAGTGATTTAGTGTAAATCGCAAAGCTTAAAGATTAAATAATGTCCTGCATTATAGTGGGATGTAAATCCCATTCATCCCGCAAAGAAAATGATGCGGAAATCATAAGCTTCCATCGGTAAGTAATCAACTATGGTCATTTTGTCAGTTTTGCATTCTCATTGTAAGTTATTTTGGCATTTTTTCTAATTATTTGAACTATGTGTACACGGTAGTGTTTTGAAATCAAGATTTTATGCAATTTAATAGTTCGATTATATGGAAATCATACATTTTAAATCGGCATATATATTTTTGCAATAGTGCTTGCAAAAATAAACTATCGATAGAATATCGATAAAACTAGTGTCATCTAAATTATTGCATTATTTTTCTTCACACGTAGTTTTGGGAAGGATTAAATATTTAAGAGTGAAATAAATAATACCTACGGTCTTGCGAGCGAATTGTACGTATGAGTAATTAAATGACAGTTGCCAAAAATGGTATAATAATTTAAACTCATGTGTGGCTATGATTTTTTTTGTCATTTTCAGATTTCCCTCCGATGTTGATATGAGGCAAAAATGGATCAACGCCATTGCACGTAACAACTGGGAATGGAAAAAACAACATCGTATTTGTTCCAAACATTTCAGCGATGACTGCTTTATTAACATTGGTCATAAATGGCGCAGGTTAAAAATAGCTGCAGTGCCTTCCTTACATCTGCGCAAGGAGGAATTTATGTCCACTGAGGTAAGTATTTTCATTTTATTTAGAATACTGATTTAGTTCTTGTGTGGGTTGTTTGGACCTAGACGATTCATCAAACCATGATATCAGAGTTTCCAAACCGCCTGATTAGGCTCTGACGTGGTTTTTGTAACGGCCACTGCCGTTGTGACAGCGCCCGAGACTGACGGCTTAACGTGCCCTCCGAAGCACGGAATCTTCTTAGTTTTCAGATAATCAGGTGATTCAGCTTGCATTGTCCTAACCAATTGGGGAAATAGTCCCCGCTGGGAATAGAACCCGGAACCTCAGAATCGTGAGGCGAATGCTCGGACAAATGACTGGCTCAAAGATTTATAGCACAGCGGTAAACGAAACAATTTTTTTTTTCAGATTAATAGCGGAGCTACATTTTCTGGTGGAGTTGCATCTACCAGTGGATCTGTATCTGTATCCAGTGCAACATCTGTCACGTCACCAAGTCGGCAACGATTGATTAATCGTGTAGTTCAGTTAGAACAGGATCTAGAAAGACAAAAAAAAGTTTCTAAACGACGTTTACTAAAAATTAATTCTTTGCAACAAAAGACAAAACGTTTAAAAAATAAAAACATGAATTTAAACTTGAGATTAATAGAATTTTTAGAAAAAGAAAAAATTGAAAAAGAAAATATGCTTTTACTGGACTGTGTGAAAAACAATCCAGTTATTGAAAAATATTTATCGAAGCAACAGGGAGACAACACGCGTGAATACAGTTTAGAGCTGAAAAAATTCGCAGTTACCTTGAATTACCTATCCCCGCGCGCATATGCTTACGTGCGTAATGAATTAAAAGATGTTTTGCCTCATCCGAAGACAATTTCTAAATGGTACCAGTGTATTAACTGCTACCCGGGTTTCACAGAAGAAGCTTTTGACGCAATAAAAGAAAGAATTAAATTTAATAGTGGCAAGCCTCTATATTGCGCATTGTCATTCGACGAAATGGCACTTCGTAAGTTAGTCGAATGGGATGGGAAAAATTATTTTGGATATGTTAACATCGGATGTGATCTTGATTCACAGGATATACCGCTAGCAAGGGAAGCGTTGACATTCGTATTAACGGCTGTAAATGACACGTGGAAAATCCCTGTAGGATATTTTCTCATAGACTCCATCACAGCTGAACAGAAATCCTTATTAGTACAGCAATGTCTAACATTGATAGAAAACATTGGGGCTAAAGTGGTTTCCCTTACTTTTGATGGTGCTACAACTAATAAAGCCATGTGTAGTCATTTAGGCTGCGAAATGAATTCACTTAATTATTCTGTAATTCAAAATGGTAACGAAGTTTGTTTGTGGCCAGATCCGTGCCATAATATTAAGTTAATACGTAACACATTTGGGGACAAGAAAGTTTTGATAGATAATCAAGGAAAAAAAATATCTTGGAACTATATTCAACTCTTACACAACCTGCAGAATAATGAAAGACTTCATTTAGGTACAAAATTAAGAAAAGATCACATTAATAACATAAAACAAAAAATGAAGGTTCGATTAGCCACACAACTACTCAGTGCGTCTGTTGCAGATGCCCTAGAATTTTGTAAAAATCTGGGAATTCCTGAGTTTGCTGATTGTGATGGCACTATTCAATTTATAAGAATATTTAATAATCTTTTCGATACTATGAACAGCAGAAACATGAGGGCAAAAGGATGGAAACGGGCAACCGCCAAATTTAATATAGACGAAACTAAAATATTTTTTGTTGCTGCTGAGGAATATATAAAAAAATCTTAAATTCTTAAATGGTTCTCTTGTAATCAATTCAAATAGGTCAACTGGCTTTCGGGGCTTTATTATTTGTATGAAATCTTTAATAGCCTTATACGATAAATATGTTGCCCCTGAAAACAGCGTTATGAGGTATTTATGTACTTACAAATTGAGTCAGGACCACATAGAATTGTTTTTCGGAGCTATCAGGTCAAAATGTGGTTTCAATAACAACCCTTCAGCTCGAATGTTCCGTGCTGCTTATAAAAGGTTACTTGTGCACGCACAATTTAAAGATGGTTCAACCGGTAATTGTGTACCATTAGAAACTGTAACAGTTCTCAATTATAACGTGCAAAAATATAAAGAAATAATAAATTCGACCACAGGAAATAGTAGGCTTGTCGAACTTACAGATGTATCGAGTGCCATATTTGACCACGACTATGTTTTGAGCGCACGAACTTTGACGGAGTACGCAAATCACGTTATACATTATGTAGCAGGCTTTGTAGTGCGGAAAATAAAAAAAGAATTAAGCTGCGAAAAATGTGTCCAATGTTTGGAAAATAAATTCAGCCAAGCATCGTTTTCCTTGATTTCTATTAAAGATAGAGGTGGTCTTATAAAACCCTCCGATGGGGTTTGCAAAGTCTGTAAAACCGCTGAAAAAATTCTACGTGAATACGAAATTCGTGCAGGTTCCAAAGTTTTAGGACAACCCAAGTATTTGTTGTCAATGATAAATAAAATATCGCAAATATTGCTACCAACTTCAATTTTTGATGATTTACTCGAACATTCATTCGATAATGATGTATTGGATGATCATAGAAATCTGTTGATAAAATTGATAAGCAAAGAATATTTAACAATTAGAATTCATTATATCGCAAAAGAATTATCTTCTCCTGTAGAAAAAGTAAGGACATTCCTAACAAAAACTATAATTTTTAAAGGACAATGATTTTAATTTTTTGTTACTCGTTCCGGGGCTAATCGCTCTCTTAAAATTATTTCAGCGTTTTCTTGGTAATTTCAATTTGTTAATAATTTATCCTGGGGCTGCAGTCCCGACATTCTTACCGATCGGTATATGACTGAATTCGGTTAATTATTCTAAATGGGGTCCCTATACGGGCAAAGACATAGTTTGGTTTTTTCAAAGACAATTATTGGCTACTTCAAAATCTCCTTGAATACCGGGGAAAATTGGAGAACCTGATTGAATAAAATTAATTGATTTTCTTGTAAATTATACAGTGACTATGTACATCTTATCTTGAAAGTACAATTTTTCATGGAAAACAAATTTCAATTCCGTTTACTTATCGGCTTTAATAAATCTTATACAGAATAATAAATAATTTTATGAATTATACAGCTGTTTTCTCAATAATAGCAACGGTAGGTCTTTATTATTGTTAGGTATTTTATTACTAATTACAGGAGCCATACGGACAATTTTTTTTTTTGAGTAAAGAAATTTGAGAATTCCGTGTACAAGTTCTGATACTTATTGAGATCTCATTATATGTACTATGTTACTTAGTTTCATTTGAAGTACAAAATGTAAATGTTTATTATGTATATAGTTTTTACAAATATGGCTAATTCAAGTATGTAAAGGCATGAAAATGAGTAATTAATTAGTTTTATTAGATATAAGATATTTGACGATAAGATACTTATTTACTTTTCATACATATAATATAAGATATTATTGTTAGTTAGTTTATAAGTAAATGAGTGACAATTAAGTGTCCACACTAATAAGCCTTGTTTGTTCTATTTCCACAGACAAACCGTGAAAACGGTTTTGCAGGGCATAGTAAAGTTAAGATTTTTATAAACTTAAAACTAAAATATAAATAATAATATGGGAAGGTTACCTAATTTATGAGACACCAAATCTTAAAACAGAAAACCATGGTAGACAAACAATATTTTCGGCAGATTTACTCTTTTTGTATAATTATGAAGCATATTATGCCGCTATGTACTTAGACTTTTACAAATGTCCTCTGCCTGTGGATCCCTAAAAATTTTGTGACATTCTCTTTCTACACTTTGACTATTGTAATTTATATTCATATCTCTCATGGATGTCTGTTGGTAAAAGTGCATGACTGGTTTTTTGGAATTTTATAATTAAATTATTACTTTCGAGCCACTTTGTTAAACTAATGAGTGCATTGTTATTGGCTTGTTAATAGTTAATAGTTAAGCAACGTATGTCGTATAAACAGAGTCTAGATTATTAGAATGTGTGAACTTAGAAGATGATTTTGTGTGATAATGGAGATTTAATAAAGTTGAAAACATGAGTTGCGGTTGTGTGTTATTTATTTACTCATATAGGTACATATTAAAAGCCTAAAGGTAATCTTAAAAGCCTCATCGGTACAGAGTTACGGGCACACAGACACCTTCTAGCCGGTTCCGCATATTTTTTGTTCATAATGACATATGGTAAGTAGTTTACAATTACGATACTACCGAATCACTTTGCGGGCTTTCAAAAATGGCCGCAAACTGTATTCGTAAACATTACGAAAATGATATATTTTCGATAAAATACCGTTGGCGATCGATAACTTTGAGTGTCAAGACTACCAAATATAGTTACGACCGGATCGTTAGGACTTTGCGACAGTCACGTGATTTTTGTGTTGGGTCGTTGTTAATTAATTTGACGACGAAAAGCAGCCATTTTCCTAAGAACGAAATCTACTCATCATAATGGCACTCGTTGCTACTGCTTTGAAACTGAAAATGATTTTATTGTGCTTTTAAAGAATTTTTATCCGTCTAGGGACTCCTTTTCGTGTCTCCAACCGAAAGTGGTCGTAAAGCGTTTCGCAATCTATGTCGGGACTGCAGCCCCTGATCAGACAGAAGTGAGTTTTTTATTTCACCTTAGCATAATTATTTAGATTTATTGCCATGGAGCGATACCATAAACTAAGAAGTCGATATCGATATTTATTTTATGCATAGTCACATCACTAGCTAATACTCTTTTGTCTATGACAGCGTACACTTCAAATGTCGTAAAGCGCCTTCTATGCTTTAGTTATTGTTCTGAGGCGTAGGTATAACAATTTTCGACATTTTGATATAATCGATATTTAAATTTTCGATGTTTTGAACATTGGTATTTTAAGCGTAGGTATTTTAATCTTCGATATTCAAATACGTACCCCTAATGACTAATGAAAACGCTCGAGACTTAACATATTTTCATAAATGATTACGACTAATCTGTTTCATTTTGTCAGTTCAACCATACTCATTGGGTTATTTACGTTGTTGAACAGATTTTTTTTTCGAACCTATGAAGCAATGGTTTAGCAATCTGTTTTAAAATGATTCAGATTGATCGTCTATTACGCAATAAGGGTACTGGTCTCTTTCGACAATATTTCAATCAGGCCAAACTCGCGCTGAAATCAGAAGTGCGATGGACCGCGGTACATCTTCGATTCCATCTGCCGACACGTTCAGTGCCGAGAGCCCGATTTGATGATCGAGAGACTGATTTAACTAATAATAATTCGACTCACATCGCGAAATATGAACCGAAGTATTAAAAGACCCGGTAGCTACATGAACGAAGCTAAACGAACTTAGCTTCGTTCCCAGTGTGGCCTGTGCTTAACGGTACAAATAGTTTAGGCACAAAGCAGCCGTAATTGTCAAAAATAAATCTTGGGCCTTCTTCGTGGGCATCACGATTATAATATGACACAGGATTACAATCTCAATGGTTGTACAACGCTACAAGGTTCTTTTGGCGCGTAAATCGGGACTAACGCCGCCATCTTATTTGATTTACAATGTATGTGAGACGTTTACAAAAGTCTACCAACAACGCCCCACTCAATGTCATTCAGGCGCCAAAAGATCCTAGTAGCACTCGACCACTCCACCATAGATAATACACTTAAATACGAGACATTCCACCAATCCACGGACAAAACTTGATAAATGTCAGTCCTGAAAACTGACAGTTTTCACTGCTTTTTTGAAATTCCATAAAAATACACCACAGCAATAGTAATAGTGCGGACGGCAGGCTTCCTTCTTATCTCAAAACACAATGGCTAAGAAAGGTGAGGAAGAGTTCTCGTGCAAGATCCACAGCAACAAGTTCTTCATCTTATGCGCGGGTGGCGGCATTTTGGCGTGCGGCACCACGCACACGTTCGTAACGCCGCTTGACCTGGTCAAGTGCCGCATGCAGGTGGACCCCGTCAGGTACAAGTCCATCGTCCAAGGGTTCCTAATCTCCTACAGAGAAGGTGGTCCCGCGAACCTGGTTAAAGGATGGGCGCCTACATTTATTGGGTACTCGTTGCAAGGCGCTGCAAAGTTCGCTGGCTATGAATACTTCAAATATAAATATGCCTCTATGGTCAAAGAGGAATCCGCCTACCTGTACAGAACAAGTTTGTATTTAGCCGCGGCAGCGTCCGCAGAGTTTGTCGCCGATATCTTTCTCTCACCGTGGGAAGCCACTAAAGTGCGCATGCAGACAACACCGAGATACACGTCAAAGATGATGAGGGCCATGCCACATATGCTCAGTACGGAAGGGCTTGGAACATTCTATAAAGGAATCGTGCCACTGTGGGGCCGACAAATCCCTTACACCATGATGAAGTTTGCTTCGTTTGAGAGGATTCTGGAGCTGTTATACGACACTGTGTCGCCGAAGCCTAGAGAACAGTGCTCGAAGAAAGAACAGTTAGTATATACGTTCACAGCGGGGTACATGGCGGGCGTGCTGTGCGCAATAGTGTCGCATCCCGCGGACACCGTTGTGTCCAAGTTGAACAAAGAACCAGGCTCCAGTATAGGCAGCATTCTGAAGGAGCTGGGCTTCATGGGCATTTGGGGCGGCCTGGGCTTGCGTATCATCATGATTGGCACTCTCACGGGCCTGCAGTGGTTTGTTTACGACGGTTTCAAGGTGTATACTAAGATGCCCCGTCCTCCTCCTGCAGAGATGCCGGTGTCACTTAGAAAGAAAATGGATGAGGAGGTGAAAAAAAAGAAGTGATGTTATTAAGTAAGCAATGGTTATGTCCGACATAAAGTGCGGGATACCGTTTTCTCTCTGGGATGGGATGACTTGCACGACTCATCCTGGAACGGATATTATCGTGTTTCAAGGAAGGTTGATACAAACGGCCTAGAAAATATCCTGATATGAAAATATTCACGTACCTATTTTTGATGTAACCTATTTTTATTGAACATAAATACGAATGTTCACAAGTATTTGTCATGCGTCATGCACCTCATCCTATACCTTAGATATGTATGTGGCTTGGACTTTATTTTAAACCAGAGACATTTTATAACAATAGTTTTCTCGTAACTAGGCCGTTGTATCAACTTTCCCCTGTAACAACCATCCCGTATAAAAACCTAGCCCGATCAGTCTACTGTTAATATTAGTACTATTCTGTGGTATTTATTAGTGCAGTTTGTAATTACAATATTTTCACTTTACTTTATTTAGTTGCATTTATGAATATTTCTTTGACACGTGAACAAAAAATTAATTGTATTATTTTGAATACGCCTATTTGAGTCCCATGAGGTCGAGCCTATAGCCATCAACCGTGCACAAAACCCAAGGGTTATGAGTTCACATTTTGTCCACTGTCCAAGTCCACAAAGCAAATCATCTTAATATTCTACTTAGTAATCATAGTCATTCAGTACAAACAACTAACGTACCTATATTGAAATAAATAGTATCCGAAAGCAGGTCATGACGTCACGAGACGTTCGTATACAAAGGAGGGATTCTCTCCGCCAATAACAATAATATGGGGATTTATTCGAGCACGGAGGCCCACTTACCGGATTTAACCGGCTCGATCCGGTTAGAGTGACCAACGGGTAAATGGAGCTCACAGCCGAACTATGTTTTATAAGTGGTCGGTTCATGATCTCAAACACCGGGCCGACCTATTTACCATAATCTAGCAGATACACGGCCCTGTTCACCAGATATTACTATTTGTTTTATGATTTAAACGGTTCTCAGAGATAGCCTATTTTGTTTTTATTTGGAGTTATTCTTCGACTACCTATGTGAGAGCATTCCACATAAAACTGGCGGGATTTGGATACAGGGAAAAGGTCTTTAGAGTACTTCTTTTATCATAATATCTTTGGAAGATAATATTGTTGCCTTTTTATTATGGAAAGGTGCTTTTAGATGTATGAACGAAGAAATAATTTATCTGACTTCAGTAAGTTAGTGTATGAGTAAGTAAGATGCAAGTACATTTTATTACTGTTTGCAAAATTATTTAATTCATAATTTATAATTTCAATCTTACGAATTTCTCATAAAATATAAGTTTAAAGTATATAAATAAAGCTTTGCTTAAATATGTGATATATATGTAGTACAAAGCAAGAAAAGTAAATATGAACGTCGGAAGCAACTGACTAAATATTTACATTGACGTTCATCACATATTTCTTAATAATAACGGGTTTATGCGTAAGTGGTAAATGAAAATAGCCTTTATTACATCTAAATAACGTTCACAGTAGCTGTAAACGAGCCGAGCGTGTATTCTGCCCACGATATGACGACAAGTTCGGAACTTTGCTAAACTTTGGCACGTTTTACAGAAGTTACTAAATCGAATTTTTGTTGAGACTCGATTCGAAATACCGTTTTAATATCGGAAAATATTGTTTCATACACTTTTAGAAGCAGCAAGACGTTCTGCGGCAAAGTTGAAAAAACTAGACTATCTTAAAGTTTCCTTTTAGGGATTATCCCCACATTATTGACGAGAATCCGGAGAAAAGTAAACGGGGTTATTATTTTTTAGTAAAAGCTGAACGGAATAGAATCCTGAGTAGGTAAATGTATGTTTTTGCTACCCATGTTTATAAAAAATACAGTGATCTTAACATCCGCTGTCTGAAACTGTAATGATGTCTAAAAGTTGCTCAAGTCACACCATTGAAGTAATACCCGTAGACAGGGCTCTGGCACCCACGAGAGGTAAATACTAAATAGTGGGTGTGGTAGTACCCATGAGCATAGACATCGAAACTGGGGGTCTAACTCCCTAAGCGGTATCCGTAGTTTCAGCCGAGGTTACGGGCGCTTCGTTCTCCGTCTCACTTACGGACATACCGTAAGACCCCCTGATCGGCCAATGTCTTTAACATCAGCCGCCGCGCGGAAAGACCATCAATTACTTACTTGCGTTAGTTACATTAGTTGAGTTTAGGCTCAGATTATAGAATAAAAGACAGATAGACCGCGCCGAACAATAAAGTGAGGCACTTTTGTAGACTTGTGTGCGTGACATCACTGTAAGAACACGTGCCTCTGTGTGCGTGTAATGTTGCCTGGATAATGAAAAAAATACCCATAATATTAAATTAAATAAATAATTTAATGTCTCAGAAATATGCAGAGAAGAGTTATACATAAACTAAATCTCTGCCGTTGATATTGTCAGGTTACCTACTTTGGGAATTTATTGATCTCAGATTACAAAACAGAAGATGTTTATTTTAAAATGATGAAATTATATCGGGACATTATGATAGACTTGTGCTTAAGTGTATGTATGTGTAGGTAAAGTACATATGACATTAAATCAAGAATGATTTATTGTCATAGGTACTTGTAATCAACCTTTCAAGATCAGCAGGGAGTTTAAAAAAAGAATTCTTATCATTATGGCTAGGCGCACCTCTAATATTCACATACATTATGTGCTTAATGTACATACTAACCTAAATTAAACGCTGTCATCGAAACAAATATTTTTATAAATCAATATTACTTAATTCCTAACTTACGGGGTAAATGTTTCAATGTAAACTAGCAACACCGAATGATTTATGTCAAGGTTTTGTGATTCAAGATATCACTAACAATAAACACGTAAAATAATATCCAAATAAACAAATAATCAATATTTATCTATGAAAAGATACTCCTCCTTCTTTCTTTTGTTTTTGGGAACAGTTTTTGCAATGTTTAAAAACACAAGACGGCAATAATATCAAAAATATTGAACGAGCCCGTGACGTACTAACGATGCGGCGCTTCGTGCCATACTGACTCGAGTTTTTTTTTTTTTTTTTTTTTTTTTTTTTAACTATGGCATCTCGCAGGTATACCACTAAGGTATTTACTGCTCAACCGAACAATCCTTTGGCTGCCTTAAGCACTACACTCAAAGCCTCCAGCCAGGAGCAACTATTCTAAATTATAATTAGGCGAACGCTCGCTAAGGGCACCCCCTGTGGGGTACGAACCTCGGCTTAGGGCGTCGCTGAGGGGGGGACAGCAAGATGGGACAGGCTGGATCACGGATATATTATTATTAGACGGGGAATTTAAAGCTACGCGCTCAGCTGCGGCGCGGGCTGGCGCTTCATCGGACAAGGGTCGGGGGGGAGTATTATTTACTCGTGAGGGTCGCGCTCGCGGAGGACCTCGGCGGCGAGGTCGGTACGACGGGTGTCGGGTGTGTTTGTGCACTGTACTGGTGGCCCTATTGCTCTCCTGGAGGAGAGTGGTTGGATCATCTGGATCGGAGAGGACATGCCTAGGACGGCGAAATCGACTAATACGGGAGGGGGTATAATTGGCCGCTTCAACAACCAGAGGGTTGCGGTGATTGGCGGCGGAATCAAAATGACGCTTTGAAATGCGTTTTAGGAACTGATGGATTGTGGGGATTTTGAGATCTAGGTGGAGGTTAATATTCCTGACATACCAGGGAGCGCCCGTGGCTCTTCTAAGAAATCTGTTCTGGATCACCTGCATCTTATGGATATTTCTGGGGGATGTGTGTGCAAAGACGACACCCGCATAGGTCATGATGGGACGGATGCACGCTGTGTAGATGCGCAATTTGCACTTGAGTGACAATTTGCTGCGTGCATTAACGATGTAGTAAAGTCTACTGAGAGCGAAGGCGGCCCGCGAGCGAACCGACCTTATGTGCTCTGTAAAGTTGAGGTAATGATCGAGGATGACTCCCAAGTACTTGGCTCGCTTCTCCCAGGGGATAGGCTTGCCTAACAAGGTGAGTGGTCGGGGAATGTGAGGGGGTCTAGATCGCGGTTTTATGAATAAAACCGCCTGACTTTTGTCGGGGTTCACCTCAATTCTCCATTTCTTAAACCAGGCGCCAAGGTTATTGACAGCCCGTTGTAAGAGAAGGTGGATCTGAGTCTGCGACCGGCCCCTGCAATATATGGCCGTGTCATCTGCGAACAGAGCCAACTGCGCCGTATTGCTTTTGGGGATGTCGCTAGTGAAGAGCGAGAACATGAGCGGGGCGAGCACGGAGCCTTGAGGGACTCCGGCGCGGATTTGGCGGGGAGAGGATAGGGCTCCCTCGATGCGATAGCGGAAAGTGCGATTCGACAAGTAGTCCCGTAAGATGAGCACGAGACGATCGGGCACTCCGAGTTTGTAGAGCTTAAAGATTAAGCCGTTGTGCCAGACCTTGTCGAATGCTTTCGCTATGTCGAAGAAGACCGCACCTGTCGACATGCCACGGTAGAAGCCGCCGCCGATGAATTCGACGATGCGGTGGACCTGATGCACGCTAGAGTGCTGGGCTCTAAAGCCGAACTGTTCGTTGGGGATGAGGCCTTTGGTTTCAGCGTAGTCCCTGAGACGCTTATAAATAAGCCTCTCATAGATTTTGCCTAATACCTTGAGCAGACTGATGGGGCGGTAACTGGAGGGTTTAGTTTTGGGCTTGCCAGGCTTGGGGATACCTATCACTATGGCTTCTTTCCACGCTTGGGGGAAGATATTGTTGCTTAGAGCACCATTGAAGATGGTGGTCAGTAGCATGATAAGGTGGGCGGGGAAGAGTTGGATCACCCTATTGGTGATTCCATCTGAGCCGGGGGCTTTACGGATGTGGAGACCTTTGATGATGTCATGTACTTCGTCTGGAGTGACGGGAGGCAGAGGACTTTCGGGGTCTTCGACGGGGGGCAGAGAAGCTTTACGTTCGACTTCAGCGTCTACCTCTGAGAGGTGAGCTTGGTCTACTGGTAGGGAGCTAGGAGAGCATTGAGCCTCGAGACTGTCGGCTAGGCATTCCGCTTTGTCGATGTCGTCGAAGGCTATGGTTTTGTCGGGGCGTACTAGAGGGGGCATGGCAGCTATCTGCTTGGATTTGAGTTTTCTCTGGAGTTCCCAGAAGGCCTGATGGGTGGGCTGTAACTCGCTCAACATCTTATCCCAGCTCGCGTCACGCAGCTCCGCCATGCGTGTCCTTACAGATCTCTGCAAGTAGTGCATGTGGGCTTTGTTGGCGGGACAGGGAAAGTTGCTGTATGCACGGGTGGCCGCGTTCTTCTCGGTCAACAGAGCCCGCGCATCGTCCGGGAGTTTCAAGTAGCGGTTATCCGCTTCAGGAACCTCCCTTGAACAGTCGTTCAGGACGGTTTGCACATGGTCAGTGAGCGAGTCGATCGCAGCCGTCGTGTCCGCGATTGAGTCGAAAACGTTTGGGATGGAGTCCAATTGGGGGGACGTGTTGGTTTTCAGCTTATCGCCTACTTGCCTCCAGTCCGTCACCCTTTTGGTGGCTGGGGGTTGGTTGGGGTCAGAGGGACCTATGCGGGGAGCCAGTCGTATGACTACTGGTCGGTGGTCCGAGGTAAGCTCGTGGACCGTTTCTATTGAGTCTAGTCTTAGGTTGACGTTCTTAAGGAGCGCCACGTCAAGAATGTCGGGGGCATGATTAACATTGTGGGGATAGTGGGTTGGAGTCATCGGAGCGATGACGTCAAAGTTTTGAGCGAAGGAGAGGTTATACAATTGATGCCCTCTGGAGTTGGTAAGGGAGCTATTCCAGGAGGGATGTTTGGCGTTGAGATCGCCTGCTATGATGACAGAGTCACTCATGCCAAATAGGATTTTTAGGTCGTCCGCGATGGGTTGGAATCCCCCTGCGAGGTTGGGAGGGATGTAGGCCGATACTACGGTGACCGGCTGATGGCCAGTCATAGCTAGTCGGCAGATGGAGACTTCTAATTGTGCTAACGGGGGAGGGTCAATAGGGATGCAGTACAGATCCTTTTTGTAATAGATTAGTGTGCCGCCCAAGTGGGCTCGCGACCTATCATTACGAATTAAACGGTAATTAGCAATGGCTGGATTACGGAGACTGGGTTTTAGGAAGGTTTCCTGTATGAGGAATAAGTCAATTCGATGATCACGGAGGAACTCCGATATTTCATCTCGTTGATCTTGGATGCCGTTTGCGTTGAAGACGCCGAGGTTGAGGGATCTGGGTTTAAATCTACTTAAGGCCGTGTTATTCATGATGAGATAACAGAGAGGGCTTGGGTGATGTCCTGGTTCGCGACTAATACGGCCAGGAGAGATTGGATGTCGCCGCTTTGCTTAGCGGCGACGATATCGCTTGCCATCTGAGCCGCCCGGGGCGTGCTGAATATGGCGAAGGCGCTGGCAATGATGTTAATATTTTGCGCAGCGATGTTATAGTTGATTGCGGGGTGCGGTGCTTGAGGAGCACGTACGGGTTTCGAGGCGGGCGCTATGGGTGCGGGGGGCGCGTAGGGCGTGGTAGGCGCGGAGGGCGCGGGGGGCGCGGCTGGCGCGGCGGTCGCGGCGGGCGCGGTGGGTGGGGTGGCCGCTGAGGGCGGAGGGATACGGTTACGCGGGTCCATGAGTGAGTACATGGGGGTTTGAGGGAGCGGGGGCCTCGCGGTGGCCATGGCTGGAAAAGCCTGCTGGTGGTGGAGTTGAGTCCAGGGGCTAGGTCTTTGAGGACTTAGCCGCTGGGGGATTTGGGAGGAGGGAATGAGGAAATCCCTCTGTTTAGTCTGCCGAGCGTCGAGTCGCTGGGTCAGTTTGCCTGGGTTTGATTTTGGTGCCTTGGGGCATCCGCGATAATTGGCAGTGTGCCCTACATTCCCACATAGCACGCAGCTAGGTGGGCTATCGCAGAGGTTGCGATCCTTTGGCCGTGAGCAATCCGAAGTGCCGTGGTCGCCCAGGCACTTGACGCACCTGGGTTTGGCATGGCAGTTCTTCTGCGCATGGCCGTACAGCTGGCAATTATGGCATTGCCCTATGGCGCTGTTTTTCCAGGGCTTCTCGATGGTGAAGCCCATGAGGTTACAAATCGTCTTGACATTAAAGATGGGGTGATGCCCCTCGGTCGGGGAGCATACGACTAAAATCATGTCGTATGCCTCTCTACCGCGCGAACGGTGCATGCGGTGCACTTCATCGACTGGTATCCTTTGCGACTGAAGGTCTGCTAGGATGTCGGATGGGTGACTCGAGATTGTATTCGCTTTTGAATTTGTATTTGCTTTGTTGGCCGCACTCTTGGTGTTCCGTGCGGTCTATCTGTCTTTTATTCTATAATCGGAGAGTTTAGATTACTTTTTAAAGCAGCTTGCTTACATTTTCGAGCGCGCTTCTCTCTTGCATCCTAGATTTTCTTAATTTTTAAGCTTTTTTGCGTAAGTAAGCAAAGTAGCTGTTTTCTGTATGAATGGTCAAAAGAAAACTTCACATGTGCTACAACTTCCTACCCGAAACCTTGGGAGTTTTAGCACCTCCGATAGGTCGTATCGAGTTCCAACGAGCTATGTAATGCTAGGTTAAAATAATTATGCTGTATACTCGTATGTCGCATGTCGCAGGCAGATTGTATGATTCATCATTATATAAACTCAAACTCAAAGCATTTATTTCAATTAAACCATTTACAGGCACTTTTGAATTGTCAAGGGGTCGGTCAGTCAAAAATATGAAGCTAGTTGCCCATTCCAAAGCGTAGTAGGTACCTATGGAGAAGAACGGGCAAGAAACTCCACGGACACTCTTTTAAATAAAATTTAAAATTGATACAAAATATTGGTTACATCATTCATTTTGAAATTATGCATGTGAGAACAATGTATTAAGACGTGCACGTTCGTAAAAGCGTCCGTAATAAAAAGAAAAAAATAATCATTCAAAAACTTAAAATAAGCCATGGCAGCTAAGAGATGACCAGTCCCAACTGACGGCGCCCGTTCACGAACATGACGCATGGATCAGCACCATTCAGCTCAACCATTTTGAAGGGAGCTAAATGATCCAACACACACGCCACCATCAGCGAGACATTTGAGTGAGCTTGACATACTCACAGCCGCCAGGGCACATTCAAGTCAATGAAATACTACATATTAAAATGGTAAATGGTAACTCTTTAGTACATAGTAAATGTAGAAAAATAAATAAATTAAAAATGGTAAATGGTAGCTCTTTAGTACATAGGTAATAGGTAATACGGGCTGGTTTCCGCAACTCCACGTCAAAGCGCGTATTTTGCGTACGGGTGGGAAAAATCGGTCATTCAATCCACCCCAGCTCCTCAAAGAATGCCAGCAACGCCTTGGTATTATTGGCAATCTCGCGTAGGGTACCTGGGTTACCGAAGTATTTTGCCCTGTAAGTGGCGACCACCGGGCAGTTTAACAGCACATGAGCTGCTGTCTCGTCGTCCTCCATGCAGGCTCTGCAGAGCGGACTGTCTGTGACTCCTATGACAAAGAGGTGTTTATTAAATGGCCCATGGCCAGTTATAGCTGCTGTAATCACACGCAGCTGTTGTTTAGTTAGTCGAAGAACCTTTTTCGTGAGGCGGCCATCGATTGAGGGTAGTGCCTCCTTAGCCTGTCTGCACTCGCCTTGGTCCAACCATAGTTTCTGATGCTGATCTCTAGTTCGTTTCCTTACCAGAGTGCGTAGGTAACCGAAGGGGAGTGGCACGATGGGTTCGGGCCCCACTGGTGCCAGGCTCGATCCTCTTCTGGCAAGTTCATCTGCAGCATCATTCCCCAGCGAACCGCTGTGTCCTTTGATCCATTGAATGGTTATTTTGTTGAGGTCACCCACCTGGTTAAGGCGCTGGTGGCACTCGTATATAAGTCCAGAGTCCACAATGTGACTGTTCAGCGCTTGCAGAACAGCCATGCTGTCTGAGAGTATGCGTATCGAGTGGTCCTTAACTTCCCTAGCCAGAATAGCCGAAGCGGCAAGAGAAATACCCATGCATTCGGCCTGGAACACTGTGTTAAGGACTCCCAATGGTGTAGCTATGTGGATGTTGAGGTCCTCCGAGAAGACTCCAGCACCTGTACCACTACCTGTTTTGGATCCATCCGTGAAGATGCGCAGCTCTGTTGGGCGCAAGCCCTCACATCGGCGATCCTCGTGAAGTTGGATTCTGTATTTTTTATCAAAGAGTAATTGTTTCGGTACCCGGTCATTTATGGCTTTCGCAATGGGGAACTCCTCCTAACTGAAGCTCTGTTTCGAACAGTTTGGGCAGGCGGAAAGGGCCCATAGCTCGTTTGTGGGTAAACATGACTAGTTCGGTTTTAGTGGGGTTCACCGATAGATCGAATTCCCTGCACCAATTTTCTACAATACGTAGTGCTTGCTGAGTGAGGTTGCAGATCGTTCCCGTCACCTTCCCCGAGACCAGGATTGCGAGGTCGTCTGCATATCCTATTGTGTAATACCGAGCGGCGTTGAGTTTGGTGATGATTTAGTACATAGTACTCACACCTGTGCTATGCAATTATATAATACAAAGGAAATTGAGTTTATACAATACAAAAATGGTCTTACAATCTTCAGCAGCTCCATCAGTATTTTCAAAATGTTAATCAGTGTGTATGTCAATTAGTTGTGGAGCAGGACCAGCACTGAGCCAAGCATTTTTATCAGTTATGTAATCCCCCAACTTATAATATGCCTGCCTACATAGTTTGCGTTTTATACAAGATTTGAATTTCGTCTCATTAAGTTGAAGTATGTGGGGAGGAATTTTATTATAACATTTTAAACAGTACCCCATGAAATATACGTACGGCACCCCGCGACGCCCCGCGGTTTTACCCACATGAGTCTCGATCCCATAGGAATATCGGTATAAAAAAGTATCCTATGTCCTAACCCAGGTCATGTTCTGTCCATTTGTCAAATTTCATCCAAATCCGTTCCACCGTTTTAGCGTAGAAGCGTAACAAACAAAAAAACAAACAAACAAACTCACTTTCACATTTATAATATTAGTTGGGATTATGCCGAAGGCAAATAATTGGCAACTCGTCCAACTGTTGTAATTTCGACATTGATTGTTATTGTAGGTTCGGTTGGAACTGTGACCATCCGCACGAGCCGAATTGGTCGCAGTAACTAAGCCAGGGCACGCCAATCAAACGGGTTAGGTTAGATTGAACCTCAATGGTTAGAAACATACCTACATTTAAGATTATTTTATTTTTTCTATGGTTAGAATTGTGACTAACCACGCGCCAGACGAGCGAGCAAAGTGAGCAGTGGCAGCGGCCGGCGAGCGCCTGAAGAAATAATAACTAAATACCTACTTCTATTTGCCGCAACTTTTTGTGGAATCATACAAATTGCCTGCGACATTTACATATATATATTACCATTACCTTTTTGGTTGACTTTAGTATGTACAGTCGCCGTCAAATATATTGTACCAGACAAGGTGACCAAATAATTTGAACAATTTAAAATGTCAATAAGTTCCATACACTACAAGTTACCATTAATATCTGAACATTCATTAGTTCATTAATATCTGAACAGATGCTTGTCAATAAATTCTATACACACAACTAACCAAAAATATCTGAACACTTACAACGTCAAGTGTATTTATGCAGACAAGAACAAGTCGATTCAAAGTTCGATTTCAAAATTCCATACCTAGTATGCCCAAAAAAGAAACAAAAAATAAAACGTTCGGATACACATAAAACCTTAAAATTACAAATCATCTGATAAAGTTATAATAAAATTCTGTTTTATATATTTTTTTGGAACGAAGTTCTATGCGTTTGCGGTAAGAGTACACTGGCCGAAGACTATAAAACCACTATGGCACTGGCAGATATCGTCATGCGAAAAGGTGCTTGCGACTGTCTTCTTCTAATTCAAAGAGAAAGAAAGACGGAGAGAGATAGAAAGTGTGAATTTGGTCAAAATGTTAAATCCAAGATGGCGGCTGCAAATTTTTTCACATTTTTCGTCATGGGTGTCGTTTTCGAGAGTGCTAAAGCCGATAGTGAGGTCCAAAAAGAAATCCAAGATGGTGTCAAAATATTAAAACTTTTCGTCATGGTTGTCGTTTTCATAGTTTTTGAGGGTGCTTAGGTCGATAGTGAGGTCAAAATGTAAAACCAAGATGGTGGCTGCAAAAAAATTGTTTCTGTTTTAAATCACATGTGAGAGGGAACTTCAGGCACGTTTTTTTTTTCAAAATAATCGAACTATATTTTTTATAGTTCGATTTTGTTTTTATTTTTTATAGTTCGATTGACCAATCGCACGTTTTTTTTTTCAAAATAATCGAACTATATTTTTTATAATCAAATAAAGATAATGTTGAAGTAAAAAAAACTTTGTCCAATCCAAAAAGGGCTAAAGTAACTTTAGCAAAGAGCTTTATTATTATTGATAATAAAATAGTTATTGGTTATTAAAATTCATATTTTTAGTTCCAAAATTACCCCAAATCCATAAATATACTTATTCATAACTTACACTCATAAGTTAAGACTTTTAGACATCCACTAAACGACGGCCGCCCGCGCCAAACGTAAAATTCGGTAAAATTCACCGTTGAAAATGTGGGATTCTTTTTTCCTGAAAATTTCCACATAAATATGCTCACAGTATATACCTAACAACACCCTCACGGATTGAACACGTTTTTTTTTACATGTTGTATGTTCTCGCTGCTGAGTTGAAAAGTTGTATGTGTTACACGAGAGCAAAGTTATTTGCATCTCGTGTCTTTGAATCCCTCGCCGCGCTCAGTATTCTAACTTAGAATCACTCGCTACGCTCGTGATTCAATTATAGAATCCTTCGCTTACTCGGGATTCAAAATCAACACTCGCAGCAAGTAACAACTTTGCTCTCTTGTTGCACAAATAACTATTTCACTTCTCATGCAATGAAAGTGCTTATTTGTGCAGGATATAGGCTGCACAAATTCGAATTTTGTGCACTAGTGCATTATCAATGTCATTGTCACTGTCACTTGTTATTTTGTTCGTATTTGTTTTTGATAAATAGAACAAAAGTCACTACAATGACTGAAGTCACTAAAATGGCTCAATTCACGTCATTAAAGGATTTAGTGTCATATACCTATTGAAGAGTATGAAAATCAACATTTCATACATTTGTGGAAGCGTGATACACGTAACATAGAATCAATGAATAAAGTATCATGTCCACATAAATTGATCAATTACAGAAACAACACATAGTAATGCAGAATTACATTACTATAGTGTAACATTTGCGTGTTCAAGAGGTGTTCGAAAATTTGAGACAAAAGGTCACACTACGTAAACATTTAGTTTTTGAGAAAAAACCAAAAAGCATATGAAAATGGCTGAAAGGTAGATTAGGTTAGGTTAGAACTGTGACCACGAGCCGAGCGAGCGTAGCGAGTGGTGCCGCGGCAGCGGCCGGCGAGTGCCAGGGTCCATTTAGGCACAATAAGAATGTAATATATTAAGAATGTGGTGTTTTCCATTCTCTTGGGTCTATACGGCCCTCATGCATTGTGTGGTCACAGTTCTAACTTAACCTGACCTACCTTTCTGCTATTTTCATTTGCTACTTCATTTTTAGCCAAGGCGTTACGGCTACACTTAAGTTTAGCTAGCTAAAGATGAAATCATGTATCGAAAATACACATTATGTCGAACATTACTCTCCTCAAAAATAAACGTCTAATTGTAGTCCAAGCCTATACTAAAAAAAATTGCTACAGTAAAAAAGCGACGGGTTATAAAATGCAGTGGTACCCCGTCGTACCGTACTATGTTACCCCTTGCGTCTTTTTAAAATTATGTAGGTTGCGGTGGATGTCGCAAATTGACGGCACTCTATCACCGCTGCATCACCGCCGCATCTATACACTGCCAAGATATAGTGCCGTTAGCGGCACTTAATACACTGCCGGGATAGAGTGCCTTAAATAATTGGCCGCAAATTGCAGCCGCTGTATTTTGTGCCTTGGTGTGAGAGTTGGCTTTCTTGCCGGTACTCTATTTTGTAAACCTCCTTCTTTTAATCGTCTTCTTACGGTGCTACTGGATACTTGAAACGTAATTGAAAACTGTGTAGTATTAACATATATACACACATATCGGACAAAAATAATTATCGCCCGATCTCTCTCGCGACAACTGTAGCCAAGGTATTGGATAGTGTGCTTGAGTCTTGTCTGGACAAATACATACAGATACATGACGCTCAGTTCGGGTTCAGACCTGGACTTTCAACTGAAACCGCGATTCTGGTTCTTAAGCACACTGTCCAGTACTACACTGAACGGAAGACTCCGGTGTACGCCTGTTTTTTGGATCTCTCCAAGGCCTTCGATCTCGTTTCGTATGATGTGCTTTGGAGGAAGATGAAGGACAGGGGTATACCGGCAGAGATACTGAAAATATTCCAATACTGGTACTCAAATCAGGCTAATTGTGTTAGGTGGTCAAACTGCCTTTCGGATTCATACAGGTTGGAATGCGGGGTGAGACAGGGAGGGTTGTCCTCGCCAAAACTGTTCAATTTGTATATAAATGACCTCATAGTCGAGCTCAGCGCCATGCGTGTCGGTTGCCGAGTAGGGGGTGTTTGTGTGAACAACATCAGCTACGTGGACGATATGGTGGTGCTGGGCCCGACTGCGAGGTCAATCAGGGAAATGCTGAAGGTATGTGAGAAATACGCCGCTTCACATGGTCTGTTGTATAACATAAAGAAAACCGAGTTCATGGTCTTCAAGGCCACCGGCAAGTGCACAGACACCACGTCTATGATAACTTTGAACGGCGCTAATATTAAGCAGGTCACCAAGTTCAAATATCTGGGCCATATACTTGTCGACGACCTTAAAGACGATGATGACGTGGAGAGGGAGCGCAGGGCGTTGGCGGTCCGCGGGAATATGCTGGCGCGCAGATTTTTTCGTTGTACCGATCAGGTCAAAATAACATTGTTCAAAGCGTACTGTCAGGGCCTGTACACGGGAAGTCTGTGGTTCAGCTGTTCTCGGGGGACGCTAAATGCCTTGCGCGTCCAATATAACAATGTTTTCAGGATGATATTGAAGCTCCCTCGTTTCTGCAGTGCCTCGGGGATGTTTGCCCAATCGGGGACAGATGGCTTCCATGCCATCATCAGGAAAAAGGTGGCATCGCTTGTGAGGAGGATTCGGGGGAGTGACAATAGCATCCTGAAAGTCGTGGCTGAGGACACGAGAGCTCCTGTGCTGAGGCATCTCATGCGGAATCATTGTCCTCATGAAATGCCTCGTAAGTACATGACTCACTAAATTATACGAGTATCCGAAAAAATTTGTTACTAATCCTAGTGTATAAGTCATTTACTAACAAAAATGGATCTTATGTTGTCCCAAATAAAACGATGTTTATTTATTTATTTATTAATAAATCGTTCACTTCGGATCTTGTATAGAATAGCCATGTCTTGGTTTCTTGTTGTTGCACGCGGACGACCATCTTCCCGCAGCAAGAGGGTACATTTGAAAGATTATATTTATATAAACAGTATTTCTCTGAAATAAATACAGTTTTACATTAACAGTATTAATGTGTATTACCTAGCAGTTTGAAAGTAAAGAAAAAAGAAAGAAAGAAAAGAAAGAAAATACGTTTATTTGCGGTACATATGACGCAAGCAAAGGAACAAACACTAAAAACAAATTTGAGGGAAAATATGCGTCACATCCACGCAAAACGGCCATCACTCAGCATAATGCTGGGACCCTATGCGAGACAGAGCCCCAGCGCTGGTTTTCAGTGACAGCCGGCGTTGACGTGATGACGTCGAACCGGTGCAGCATAAACAGAAATCATACTCACACTAAAGTAACTGTGTTAAATGTTTTTAGCGTTCATCGCCATAATACTTACGGCTATCCCTAGCTCATCGGCGATGTCTGTTACGGATAGACCATCATCCTTTAACCGAATTATTTTATATTTTAATTCAGCATCTATACGGTATGAACTCATATTACATTAATTAAAATCAATAATCCAATATCTATAATACGTTGCTTGCCTGAATTTATTTATTGCGTGAGTTCACACGTGAGTTGCATGATACACTTAACATGACATGACAAGACTCTAAACTACAAAATGTTATAAACTGTATATAAAACAGCAAAAGAGTTCCTATATTGTATATTGTATTTATAGTAAAGTGCGAACCACTTCCTACTGCAATTTTTCCTCAACTGCTCAGATATCCATCTGCGTAGATTAGATACACTTGACGTTGTAAGTGTTCAAATATTTTGGTTAGTTGTGTGTATAGAATTTATTGACAAGTATCTGCTCAGATATTAATGAACTAATGAATGTTCAGATATTAATGGTAACTTGTAGTGTATGCAACTTATTGACATTTTAAATTGTTCAGAAGTATTTGGTCACCTTGTCAGATACAATATATCTGAAGGCGACTGTACATAATCAAATCAGTGACAATATTATGTGTGCGATTTTTCTTAATGTTCCAATGTTATCGCCTCAATCTCAAACATTTATTCGACCACGACTCAGTCCGTATCCGCCTCTCAAGTACAAAAGACTGTATTCCCAGCAGCAACTGACTTTTGTTATGAGGTCTTTGTTAGCAGACAATCTCAGCATCCCTGGAAATTTCCCTCAATCTCTCTTCATAAGTAGTTGTACAAGTTTTCAACGGCATTGCAGGAACTTGCAAATCAAATAACTTGCTAGCTTGGAATCGAATCCAATAAACTACAAGAGGAATAATTGAAAAAGTTCCGTTTTAAACGGTCCCACTCTAGTGAACAACAGTTTATCGCAAGTTTATCGTCGGCAAATCGCAGCGGCGGCGCAGCGGTGCCGCAGCGGTCGGCTGCGACAGCAGAACTGAATTAAGACAGCTAGACAGTCGCGAGTTGGTAAACTAGTTGACCCCGATCTAGAGCTGCGATCAACGACACCACTAATGTAATAAGTCATTATCGCGCGTAATGAGTTTTCAGATAGAAAATCTCATTTTGCTGAAGAAAATTGTAGTCTGAAGTAATAGCTACGGCTAGATGGCAACACGCTTAATATAATCGTACAAGAGAAAAGTAGTAGCTTATTACACATTTTTATTATTTATAGTTTTATTCACTTGAGGCGTATCACACATCTGTATCACTTGCAGACACATCCAGCGCCATGCTGGCACTACAGTTCGATTTAGGTAAGTGCTGCCTTGTCTTCTAGGTACCTTTTAAAAATCATTGCGCGACATTATCTTCTTGTTTTTTAACTGTTTATCATTTATGTAACTAGTCGCGAGAAAATACCGCTAATGACTTCAGAAAGTCCTGTACTTATATCGCACCAACAGTGTTGCTAGCTTCAAAATATCGGGAGACCCACATACCAGTAAAATTACGAACACATACGATACCTCGTAAGTGACACTACAGTGTACTTTAAAACCATGAAAGTAAAGAAATAAAGTAAGAAAGAAAATTCGTTTATTTGCGGTAAACATGACGGAAAACGACCGGCCAAGTGCGTGTCGGACCACGCACATTGAATGGTTCCAAATTTGGGATGAATTTATCCCGATAACAAACTTAACATTGCAGTTGAAAAACATGTCCTCCTATACGGAATGTATTTTACAAACTGCAAATTTAAGTTTGTCGATTATTACTCGTTAACCTGTAAAGCCTACTTACATAGCTGTGATAGTTTTCTTTTTAACTTCGTTATATATACTACTGCTGTAAATATTTTCACAAATACAAGTACAACCATTTAGTTGGCACTTGACTCTGACAAAAATTTGCACTTTAAAGCTTAATATAAACGGATTCCTGAATCGAAAAATGGTTTTCACACACACATGACCTTTCCAACTACACCCCACATCGTGGGATAGACGAGAAAAATTAACATCCCCACTTTACGTGTAGGGAAGGTACCCTCGATTTTTTTTTTCTTGATTTTATTTTATTTACCCCTGCCGGCGTCACTGAATATAACGGTTCCTTGTTTACTAGGGAACCCTAAAAAAAATTAACATAAAATCAAAAAAATACACAAGTTTAGGGAAAATATCTGTCACATCCACGCGAAACGGCCATCGCTCAGCATAATGCTGCGACCCTATATTCAAGACAGAGCCCCAGCGCTGGTTTTCAGCGACAGCCGGCGTTATGACGAAGAAGAAGAAACATTTACAAATATCCGAAATAAAATAAATTATGAATAGCAAGTACATCCAGTGTCTGTACATCGGTGTCGGCAAGTTGTCCGGCGCGGGGCAAGTTTCCATTGTCTGTCGCTTCGACTTCGCACACTACGCGCCCGAGGTAAACGCTCCACCTAGTTGTGTTATTGGGACTCTAACCACTGTTCCTATCATATCCCATTCCTCCTAAAATAACAGATTTTAGAAAGAATGGAAGGAATGTAATCGCTTTTGCTGATTTCCAAACATATTCTATCAAGACTTTTTAAGATAAACTGACGATGACGTAAAAATCTGGAGATCTGTGTTTTAATTGACGACGACCGATTTAGAAAATTCTTTTTTTGTTAGTTAGCGAAAGTTTACGCGGTGGTCCCATATTAATTTTATTAACTTTTTTCTTAGGTAGTTTTTAGGTTAGCGGTGGCAAAAAATTAAAATAAAGATCCAGACACCTTCCGAACTTAAAGTTATTTTTCATTTTGTAGTATTTTTTTTGTAAGTCCGTGGCTTTTAATATTAGTGGTGACGAAAACTGACGCGATCTATAGATCATCGTGAACTGCCCATGGTCTTATGACGTCAAGACAAGAAGTTGGACTATTGTATAATAGTGACCTCCGGTTATTTTCTTGATGTCAGTGGTTTGTCTTTGTCGCAGGTAAAAATGACTTCGTTGTCTATTCAGCAACACGCAACAAAATGATATAGCGAACAGCGACAAAAGTTCGAGTATAGTCGCTTTCAACAATTTATTTTTGAAATCATCAACAATTTTCACAAAATCGTCCCTGACAGTTCTGACGTTGTACACAATTTTCTACAAGCTACATCTGCCTGACAATTCCGACAGGATCTCGTATTCCTCACAATTTTCCCGTAAAATAGTCTGTATTTAATTACTAAGCCGGTAAACGGTTGAGAAGTAATTAAAAGCCTTAATGTAATTACTGTCGAGGACGCGGCATATGCTAATTTTAATAGGTTTTATTTGGATGATGTTTTACTTTGCCCTGATGGAGTAATTAGTGTATGTTTCTCTTTATGGGTAAATACTCGTTGTCGTTTAAGATAATTATTAAGCTTAAGGGGTGCCGACTTAGAAGAGGTTAGAGGGTGACGGTCCTGCCCTGTGGACATCGTTAGTGGTGACAAAGGTATTATGGAGGTGAGAATGGTAGCATTAACCTGCACGAAGGTGGCGTTAGAAACCCTTCTCGAGTATCTAGACGAAAGACCAAGATCCAAGTGATTGGTTCATGTCTCATGAATGCGAATATAAATTAGGTAAGTTGGTGATTATAAGATCGCCTAGATAGAGATTCATTTTGGCAACGCCAATTGTTATCTAGTATTTAACGCGTTTAAATTCCCTGAGTCTTGCTTGATTACGACCAAATTATTTTAGTGTTACTCGTTACAAAACAAAGTGTGTAATCATTACCGTGGTGTACCTGGCCCGCTGCCAGCAACAACTTTAACCGGAGATTAACTTAGTAGCTTTAAGACCTAGTTTCACCATACAATGTTAGTTAGTTTTGACGTCCCGTTAAATAGACAACGGCCCGTTAAGCGTAGTGAGTGTTTCACCAAGTACTAACGAATCGTTAATACTCTTAACAAGGCGTCAAACTTAATCACTGCTCCAAAGGTCCGTTAATGCTTTTAACGGCTGTCAATTGGTTGTAAGTTGGTCAAATAAAATGGAAGCAGCGTAAAATTTTATTTTTGAACACGGAAATGATGATATTTTCGAAAATTTACAACTTTTAGACAATAAAGTTCAACGTCCTAAAACATACAAAGATCGACGTGACTTATATTTTGAAGAATATGACGATCTAGATTTCAGGACAAGGTTTCGTTTATCGAAAGAATCTTGTACATACCTATAGAGGTCTTGCAAATGATTGAAGATAAACTTCAATATCCATCAAATCGGTTAGTACCTACCTTAAAATTGCCTTATTAGGTATGTGAATTGTAATAAAAATATGCCTATGATTCGACTTACAACTTCTTACGTAAGTAGGTACCCACCCATGATGTTTAATATTATTAGAAATGTTTGTTACCTAACGTAGTGTAAAAGCTCACAGTGGTTCCCACTAGTAATAGGACCGCCCCATCATCACAGAGAGTACCTTCCAATCCTAATTTTTATGAGCAATCGTCACTGCATCTGTTTTTTCGTTTTCAACTACATTTTTATGTTTTGTAATGAGTCCTATTAAAATTTCTCGGCGACTTTTTTTCGACATTTTAACACACAAAATAAGTAAAAATTACAATTTAGAAGAATCAAAAATTGTTGTAAGTACCATAAAGGTTATATATAATGCACTATGAATTAAGAGTAGTGTTCTTTAGTTGTTGCCTAGCAACTGTTGTTTCTGTCATCCTGTGTTTTACAAATGAAGTTAATTTATGTTATAATAAAATGTACTTTATTAAACCACTGTGTTACAATGATATCTTAGTTTCATTGTTAGCAAGCTCAGCCAGCAAAAAATACCACAAAACAAAATCATTTGAAAACATTTTTATGAATTGACGTTTAAAACGACTAATAGAGAATTACACTGTTTATAGAACGTTTTGCTTAGACGCCATGACATTTTAATTTGGTTGCATAAAAACGAGAGTGAATGAAAAGTCAGACCGGTCGTTTTTGTTCACTCGATGATAGATAACATCTGCTAGATGTTTGATTTAGCAACGCCTTGTTAAGATCCCTCCATAGAACGTAAAACTTTTTGACGTCGACGTCAATTTTAACAGAGCATTTGCTGATGGCTCGTTAAGAATTGTTTGGTGAAATCGGGTCTAACTGAGCCAATTGTGTTACGAACTGTTAAGTTTTAACTTTATTATCGCTTAATTGATGCTTAGTTTACAGTAGTTTAAGTTGGACTTTTTAATTGTCGATAAATAGGTAATGAGTTAAAAAGTCCAAATTCTATTCATCAACATCTTTTTCAGCTTAGTACTTGAAATGCTCATACTTTTCTTCTTTTCTTAGGATAACAGTAACACATAGAACACATAGGTGACAGTAACACATAGACACACAACCGTGTACAAGATCTTTCACTTGTACTTCCTCCCATTTCCTATGGCTTATTAACATATGTACCTATATCTTTGAACGATTCGCTTCATGCTAACAAAGGTATTCAATATTTCATATAATAAACAACAATAAAAACGTAAAAATTTTCAAATATCTAACAGAAACATAATACCAGCGATCGCCACGAATGGACTCTGTAAATTGTTGGCAACCTCGGTCCGACTTGTTATGCATCTGCCAGCTTACCTCTACAGTTCTAGTGCACCTTTTGTCGTTGTGAAAGGGCTTGTTTTGGCTTGGTGAGGTGAAGAATGCGTGGTAGGCAGTGGCCGCAACTTGCACGGTAGCCTGGGTGAAAATATACTGATAACAGGCAGTTGAGGAGGGTACGCTGTGAGGTAATATACGGGACTTATTGCTCCTGAGGTTTTCGGGACGATTGATTTTTATACAGGATTTTTGGTGCTTGAATTTTTACATAAACTTATATTGGGTTTGGCTATTTACACTTCTCTGTGATGTTGGTGTGGGCGGGCGCTATACGAGTCGGCCTCTAATTAAAATTACGAACCGCTCTGGTAAAATATTGACCAATGGTCGGTAGACTTACAATGAAAGCTTTTAATTTTCACAAGAAAACTGCTGCCTCAGACTGAGAGAAGATTGCAATAAAGAATCGATAATGGCAGTAGCCAAGAGCAAAATAATGGTATTTATATTATCTTCGAGTATATCGGACATCGTATCTAAACGTAGTGAGTAAACTCGTCAAGTAGAATGAACCCACTTGAAGAATTCTGTCCTACTGAGTTAGGCTTGGTTGGCATATCACCTGTCTTGCTTCCATAGTGTTCTACCGTCTCGTATGTTTCCACGGCTAACTTCCTCAAATACTATTCTGCATACGATGTTCGGAATAGGAACGGATAAAATAGTCCAAGTGATGTATAATGTTTCGCATGATATATCGGCGCCTCGTATATTGGATTCTGCAAAGAATTTGTTGCTACCAGGAGAACTGTACTATTTGTGGAAAATGTTCTATATCCGCAGGTATTGGTTTTATTTATGGGTTTGGATTGGGTGTCTTCAATGTTTGTATTACTATACTTAGCTGTTATATTTATAAGTTATGCTATTGTCGTTTTTTGACAATCTGTTAAATAAGTTGCTGACGGCTACTGCGTAGATAGTTACAGTAGTCGTCACGTGAAAAGAACGCTGAGCGACAGTGCAGGGGATGTGTAGGTCTGCGCACGGGTACAGTCACATCCTAAACTACTAGGCTATTGTTTTATTGTAGAATCTTAATAGGTAGGTACTTTTTTAGCTACTGATTACTATGGAATGGATGGGTTTATCGATTCCAGCCTGTTCCATAGTTATCAACTATGGAACAGGCTGGAATCGATAAATCGCTCAGTGCGCAGGTAAACAGTCAGCGTTATTTTTACGTGACGGGATCTCTATTTACGTGCCAAGTTTCGTAGAAAATGCTAGAGAAAGCTTCTGTTGGCAGGTAAAAAATATATAACCAAAAGTCTACAATTTGTTAATTGAGTCCACAAATACCAGTATAATTAATTTAGCTCTACATACACCATACAAAACGCATCTGATACTAACCTTCCATTACCAGGGCAGCATGACTACCAAAGTGATTAAAATAAAGATATTAACAGGAAGATAAAAATCTCATTTGATAATTACATAGCTCCCTGATGGTAGCTCGGCCCTCCTTGATAACTTTGAACCCACGTTGAAAAAATTAAGTAATTAAGGTTAAAAAATTAAAAAAAAAAAAAAATTATGCTGCTTCGTTTGTGAGGGAAGCATTTTGTTGATTGTTGAGTGTTTTGTTAGGGATCCTTCCGACAGTGCTGTTTCATTAAGAGAAGTTTGTGAGCTAATGCGAGTTTTGGAATAGTACGGAGAACGTGTGACTGAGTTGTACAGTAACAGTCTTTGAGTATTTAGGTATTGTGCTTGAAATAAATCTGCACCTTATACTCTTTGAGAGGTTACCTACAACCTAAGTAAGTAGGTTTAATTTGATTTTAATCTAATAACCTGCTTTTGTTTAGATACCCCGAGTATGTGCTGATTTTTGTATAAAGACGCGGGCCCGTCTCACCGTTTCTTTGTTACAATAAACTGATGTGAAGCTTCCCAAACCAACAATCTAATTTCACACACCAATTCTTTCAGGCAAAAGCTCCAATCTTTCCAGTAATTCGTTAAAATTTGCCTGTCCCCCCGTACCCCTCTGTTCGCTTGTCCCCCTCCGTGGCCCGGTGGAGCGGAGGCATAAAACACAGTATAATTCCCAGTCATTATTCACAGTTTTCCAAGGGATTTCGGGCGTGCGTAATGACTTTATTTGAAATGGAATTTTGTAAGACACCCAGCGTACCAGGGTCCCCTGGGCCGACAGCCCAGCTCATTGAATTAGACACGTCAAGGTAGATGAGGCTGTTTTTATGCAAAAGATTCTTTATTATTGATTCTGTTACTGATTGGAAAATGCGATTTTCATATACTTCAATATAGGTTTTGGTGATACTTCCGGGTGATTTCCTGCTAAGAGCATGTGGGGGTGGGGAACTTATCTAAAGGATAACATGAAGAGGATCTATCAATCCGTCTGCCAAAGTTTGTGCCTTTGACTATTCCTTGAATTATTTGTTACAAGTTTAATGTTCAGGAATCAGTTTGCTTTCCTTCAACGCTGTATACGTGCACTCGTGCATATAGCTGATGACAGTGATGACCGACTAAGGGGGGGAAGGGGAGGGGAGGTTAAAGTGACGAAATATTTAATCAATAGATCTATCTGAGTGACATTATACATTATTGTATTAGTTTTTGTAGTGATGTATTTTATTATGTATTAGTTTATTATTATATAAGATTATTTTGTGTATTTTGTCTATGGGCCTTAGTCGCCTGAAAATAAAGCAATTATTATTATTTTTATATTTATTTTATATTCTCGGCTAGCCGGTAAGAGCTGATAACACGGGCCTAAGCCGAGTGATTATCAGTTATATTAAGTGCGATCACGTGCAGAAGATTGCACACAAGATGGTAGAGTATTTATGTTTTGATGAGGGTTTTCTGATTCACATTGCAGAAACTTTCTCACGAGTCTGCATATCACTGCCTTCTGCAGCAGGTGATAGGTATTTGGAGGTAAATTAAGAGAATTAAGGGACTGGTGAAGTTGTTTCGGTATTACTCCTGTTGTAGACAATACTATTGGTACTATTGTAACTTTTTGCAGATGCCAAAGTCGGGCTACTTCATCTTTTAGTTCAGTGTATTTGCTCAGTTTTTCTGCTATTGTTGTCTGCAAGTTATGTGTGTTTGGTACAGCAATATCTATTAAATATCCAGTTTTATTAATCTTGTTTATAAGTGTAATATCTGGTCTATTGAAATGGATTGTTCGATCGGTAAGAATGGCGCAGTCAAAATATAGTTTTGTGGAGGGATTCTCTAATACAGTTTCTGGATTGTATTTGTAGTATGGTGTAACGAAATCTATAAGTTTGTGCTGATGTGCTAATTTTTGGTGTATGATGTTGGCTACTTGATCGTGTCTATGTTTGTAATCTGTTTGGGCTATTGACTTGCACGCGCCTGTGATATGCTGAATCGTTTTTGGAGAACTATTGCATTTCCTACATGTGTCATTATTTAAATTCTTTATGATAAACTTTCTGTAATTTTTGGTTTCAATAACCTGGTCCTGTATAGCAAGCATGAACCCTTCAGTCTCCGGGAAGAGTTCACCTCGATTTAACCACGCGTTCGACGCTTGTTTGTCGACATTTATGTGGCATAAGTCTTGGCGATGTCTTCCGTGTAGAGATTTCTGGGTCCAATCTAAAAGTTTAATTTTGTCGTCGATTACTTTCTCATTTTTCTGTTCAGATGTATCTTTTAAATTTAGGGGTGTAAACAGTTTGTCGTTGTGTACTATAATTTTGTGAAGAATAGAAGTTTCGGTTTTTGTAAAAAAGAATTGTCTAAGTGCTTTTATCCGTCTATTGTGTAGGTTTAGAATGTCAATTAGTCCTCTACCTCCTTCTTTCCGCGGCAGTGTTAATCTCTGCAGACATGATCGTGGGTGGTGTTTGCGGAATTTGGTCATTGTGGTATTAATTTTTCGTTGAAGGTTTTTCAGGTCGGTTTTGGTCCAATTGATTATCCCAAAAGAATATGTGAGAACCGGTATAGCGAAGGTGTTAATCGCTTTGATAGTATTAGCTGCGTTCGAGAATATAGCTGCGTTTTCAGAATTGTATTTAATCTATGTTGAAATTGTTGTGTTTTGAGGTAAAATTATTTATTAATGTTTTCAGGTAAAATTATTTTGTTTAGGTAGCTAACTGTACGGGCAAGTTTTTTTGAAGGTTTTTGTTTGGGAATAAAAATTAGATTTGTAGGGCTAGTTTCTTTATACTATTGGAATGCTTGTTGGAACGTCTCATCTATTAGTGGGTCCCTATCTAGGTTCACTTGTTGGTTAGGTAGCATTTCTTCTGCGATGTTAATTTCAGTATGATTGAAAGTAACTGAAGATTCTTAAGTGGAGTTAATGTCAATACTGTATATAAATTATTATTATTATTACTGTTTATTATTTTATTGTTTTCATTAAGTTCTCTTTTATTTCAGTCACATTTATGTGCATTTGTGTGTGATTTATTGCAAACCCAATGTTTATAAGCTTTTACTTTTACTTTTATTTTTACTTTTACTTTTATTTTGACGAATTGTTCTTTTTTGTTCTTTTTTTGTACTCACACAATGAATATTATTCAATATTTATACGTGAGGATTTGTAATTGGCTCTCTGGTGACTATGCTTTGCTTTTTTGTTTGTTTTTATTAGCTGTAAGTCCTCCATGTACTAAATAAATAAATAAATAAATAAATAAATTGAGTTTCAGAATTACTATTGCGGTTTGGGTTTACTATCGTCGTTTCGCTTGTGAAGTTGCTAAAGTTAAGATTATCTAGTTCTAATTCTCCAGATATTTCTAGTTTTATTGAATTTAATCTGTCACTAGTGATGTAATTATTGTTTATAATTGCTCTTCTCTGATCAGCTATTCGTTGTTCGCTTAGATGAGCAAGTGCAGGAAAGCTGTTGATAAAATCTTCATACATGCGTCTTCTATATACTGTTTCGTTTCTAATTATTATTATTATTTGATTCATATTTTCATGCCATTGTCTAAGGCTGAATGTTTAAATTTTTACTTATAATATCTTTGGCATGCTGACAATTTGTGTCGTATTGTACTCATGTTTGAGCATACAAATGATTATCTTATCTAACTAAAGGACACCGAAAACCCGAAATGTAACCTATAAAGACTTTATAAAGCCGTAATCACGTAAACTTTACAAGCCATCGCAGTCAGTTCAGGGCTCTGTTCCTTCGAGAGCACGTTTGACAAGCCCTGCACGTGGCGATGAGCTTTTACGTCAATCAAATCGTTGCTATAAGCTTTGTAAGTAAGTAATAGCGGAGGGCTGCGAAATAAGCGGTGCTATTTGCTTTATATCAAAATCAAAATCAATCAAAATCAAAAGTCATTTATTCAAATTAGGCTGAGAATCAGCACTTTTCGAACGTCAAAATTACATAAGACAGTCCCCCAAAACGCCCACCCTTCACCACTTCCTAGTGCTTTTGCTGGGAAGAAGAAGTGGCGCAACAAACTTCCCAGCAGCACAGCTGTCTGTTCAGTTAGGAAAAAAAAATGATTCTATACAATAATTTATAAGATAATTTACATTACGCAAAATAAAATTTAAATTATAAATTAATAGCCATATGACAGCTAGCACACGCCAATATACCAACCAAAAACATCGAGAACTATACTCAAGCAGAAATAAAAATAACTAAACGTAAACAATATCTAAAAAAAAAGAAAATAAAGCCTCCAGGCATAAAGGGCGTGCCCGCTTACATAGAGCTGTAACTAGAAGTTATAATAATATTGATAAACTAGGACCATCGAGGTAAAATAAATAATTGTCGAGGTCGCTAGCTAACCACATATTGTAATACAACTCATTAAAAAAAACATTGTAATGAGTAGATTATGTCAACAATAAATAAAAATAAAATAAATGTACATAAAAAGTAAAATTATAGACTTTTATATAAACTCATAAAACCTGTCAGTAGGTAAACTAATTCTGGAGAAAGAACATTTAAACATTGTCTTGAGTTAATCACAGCGACCAACTATTCTTATCATTTAAGTAGTCGTTGATAGAATAGTATGCCTTTGAACAAAGGTTGGACTTTACTTTAGTTTTAAACGCATTAAAAGGCAAATCTAGCAAACAAGAGGGTAGCTTGTTATAAAAGGTTATACCAAGCCCAACAAATGAGTTATGAACCTTATGAAGCCGGTGAAAGGGAGCACGTAGTTTATCCTTACTTCTAGTGTTAACGTTGTGAATATCACTGTTTTTAGTGTATAAGTGTATATTCTGCCTAATATATAAGATGTTGGCGAAGATGTATTGTGATGCCACTGTGAGGATACCGATATCTTTGAAAAAATCTCTCAGAGAAACTCTGGCACCTAGCTGGTAAATTGCTCGAATAGCTCGTTTTTGGAGGACAAATATATTTTGAATATCTGCAGCTTTGCCCCAAAGCAGAATACCGTAGGACATAACGCTATGAAAATAACTAAAATAGACCAACCGAGCTGTATCAACGTCAGTGTATTGTCTTACTTTTCTGACAGCGTAGGCGGCCGAAGTGAGCCTTCCCGCTAGGCTCGATATATGTTGGCCCCACTGAAGTTTTGCATCTACTGTTATGCCCAGAAAAACTGCCGAGTTTATAGTTTCAAGTACCTCTTTATCTAAGACGATGTTGGGTCCTAGATTTCTAACATTTGGGAGGGAAAACTTTACACATTTCGTTTTCTTGGCATTGAGAACTAGGTTATTTGTCGTAAACCAATCCGTAACCATTGAAAGTGCACTGTTTACATCGTCAAAATCTTGTCTATTCCTGTCTACTTTAAAAATAAGAGAAGTATCATCTGCAAACAGTACAACTTCACAGATATCCTTTAAATAGAATGGTAAGTCATTGATATACACTAAAAACAAGAATGGACCTAGTATTGAGCCTTGAGGTACACCTAACTGAACTGGTAGCCCGGAAGATTTTACACCATCAACATCTACACATTGCGACCTATTATTTAAATACGAATTTAAAACGTTTAGAGCTTCGTTTAGCACACCGTAATGACGTAGTTTACGCAAAAGCGTGTCATGGTGCACGCAATCAAAGGCTTTGGAGAGATCACAGAAAACTCCAATAGCATTTTGAGAGTTCTCCCATGCGTTAAATATGTGTTTCAGCAGAGCAACACCCGCATCTGTAGTCGAACAACCCTTTGTAAAGCCATATTGTTCATTATGAAGGAGGCTATTTAAATTAAAATGTCTTAGCAACTGCTTGAGTATTAACTTTTCAAATATTTTGCTGAATGCTGGTAAAATAGAAATAGGCCTGAAATTGCCAACGTCATTTTTATTACCTGATTTAAATAATGGTATGACTTTACTACTCTTCATGAGGTCAGGAAAAGTTCCTAAATCAACACATTTATTAAAAGTAACAGCTAGATAGGGGGCTACGATGTCTATTATATTACTTAAAAGTTTAATGGAGATTCCCCAGTAATCACCAGTGTTTTTACACTTGAGTGTGTTAAAAACATTAACTACTTCACAAGGCGTTACATGTTCGAAGCTAAATATGCGACTACTTTTAGACACACTACTAAGCAAAAGGTTTTCGGCTTTAGATGGGGACGAGTTTAAGGAGCGAGTCGTAGTTATAGGTATGTTGGCAAAAAAATCATTAAACGCCTGAGCTACGTCAGCTGCTTTAGTAACTAATTTACTGTCGACCATAATCTCGAGTTGTTTATCTTGCTTAACCGATTTACCCGTTTCATTGTTAATAATTTTCCTAGTGGTTTTAATTTTATTATTGGAATTTTTAATTGTATCGCTTAAAAATTTTGATTTAGCTAAAACACTAACCTTTTTAAATAATTTTGAATAATTTTTGACATACTCTAGGAAAGGAGTATCAAACCTGTATTTTTTCAAACCATATAACTCGTATAGTCTCGCTCTACTTTTATAAATACCCGGAGTGGCCCATTGGTTAAAGCCAACGGAGGTGCCATTAATGTTAATAGTTTTAGTCTTGAAAGTAGATTGGTACTCTTTTTGCACAACATCAAAAAGGGCTCCATACATTTCATTAGGATTCTCGTGGTCTACTATAGATGGTGTTATTCTATGAGCTATATTATTTTTAAATTTATTGCAACGACTAGCTGTATAAGGCCTACATTCTATTTTGTGCGGCTTTTTATGTAATGGCATGGGGAAACTAGCTAATAAACCACAGTGGTCAGACGTTAAGTCACTTAACACTAATTTATTTTTGGCATCACAATCACTAAATATATTATCAAGACAAGTTGACGAAGATGCCGTGATCCTAGTAGGTTCAAAAAACAAGTTAATTAAATTATAAGACCTAAACAGATTAAGAAGTCTAATACTTAATGGAGTAACATCTAAAATATTAATATTAAAATCTCCACATAAAATTATACTTTTATTACTTGATTTTAACCTATTGAGTGAATCCTCCATCACCGATTCAAAACTAATAAAATCACCAGAGGGGGGTCGATACACGCAAATTATAATGTATCGCTCGAGTTCAACACAAGACAACTCAATAGTGCGCTCGATGGAAAGATTAACTAAATCTAAACGTTGTTTACATTTCAACTTGTTTGAAACAAGAACTAAAGATCCACCGCGAATGGCGCTTTTTCTTACAAACGCACTTTGTACAGTAAAATTATCATCATTGATAAACACTACTTCATGTTCTTTCAACCAGTGTTCAGTCAAACATAACACCTGAACATCATAGTTCTCCATAAATAAACTTAATTCTAGCTCTTTGCCGGACAGACCCTGCATATTTTGATGAACAACATTCAATATAATATGCGGCTCACCCGTTGTCGCTCCTAATAGTTTAAACTACAAGGCGTATCAAAAATAGTGTTAGTACCACTACTAACAGTAATCGATGGTACAGTACAGGTACCAGTGTCACTGTGTATATTATATGCTAAAAGATTAGCAATTTGTCTTCTACAACTAGGTGGCAAATACATTGTATAATTTGTCAGTTTATAATCAGTAATAAATTGATTACAATCAAAATATAAAATAGCGTCACTGTGACGACAAGTCCTATTATAAATTAACATATTTAATTTATAAATGTGCCTATTTGTCTCATTAGACAAATATCGAGAATAAGGCAAGGCACAGAAAATAAATTTACAATTATTGGTTTCATTGAGATGTAACATCAAATGGACACATTCATTTATGTCCTTTTTTCTTACAGTTAAACTGTCCCCATATAATAATATAACAGTGGAACTGGGGTTTATTTTTGTCAGTTTAATTTTATTAATTAATTGGCTAATACTGGCACCGGGTAAACAATTATTAATTACATATTGTTGTGAACACTGATTAAATATCCTACCAATACCTTGACCAAATTTATCAGAAAATACATAGGTTGTATCAATACTATTATTATTTCTTTTGCCATCCAAACAGCTACCTACAGGCTGAGCCACTGAGGGTGTAGGTGTAACGAGTTGTGGTTGGGGTCATGGGAGCAGGCACAGCTAAAAGAGAGGTTATTTGTGAGAGACTCATACCTCTCTGCGTAAGATAATCTGATAAGTGCATTTTTAAGTAATTTTCACTAGTGCTGATAACGTACTGTGCAGTTAGTTCCGCTACCAAGTGTGCCGTCTAATATTATAGCTAAGTATGTAGAAAGTCTTTTTGTAATGGCCTCGGATATTTTACCGGATAAAAGGGGAGTTATTTTATGGAGTTACAATCTTATTTTGTCGTTGGTTTATGTTTTCATTCTTTTGTGAGTTAATATCGTCGTTATATCCACTTATTTTCTAGTACTATAACGTATTCGGTAAAAAAATTGTCTCAAATATTCTTGAATTTGCAAACCCCTTATTACTCGCCGCTCACTTCATAGCCAAACTTGAAATTCAAGAGTCGAGTATTTTGATCGGCCCCGTTCGTGCACTCGTAAAGCTTCGCAGCTGCCATCAGTCAGTCGTGGCCCGTTTTATGGCCCCACCCACTCGGGCTGAACGACCCGATTACAGAATAGATAGGCACAGAAAGCCGAGTTCATACAGCGAGCGAAAACGCACGCACACAGAGACTCGTGTCTACGTAGTTAATTGGTTCAGGCCTGACCTTGCGTTACGTGTCTACGTACAGCGCGTGCAAGCGTACTCGCTACTGGCGTTTGTTTGAGATCGCCGTACGTACGTGTGTAAGTGTAGCTGTACGGAGTCGGCCTTCTGTACCTACCCACCTATTCTGTGCCCCAAACGCCAACATTTTTGTCGTCTATGCGGAAATAATTAAGAAATACAGAATTTTGTGGGAATTTCCAATGAGTTTGTATTGGTATTCCAGGAAAATGATGGCGGTTATTGAATTATTTTTATTATATAATATGGAGAAAGAAAACATTTTTTTTTGGTTGTTGACTATTCTGGTGTCGGAGTTTAAAGCCGCATTAGCCTCTCACTTGACTTCACATGCCGTCGAGAGATGCCATGCCATGCCATGCCGATGAGATATCTCTCAGACATGCTGGTTTCCTCAAGTGATGTTTTCCTTCACGGTTTTTGAAGCAAGCGATAATTATACAATACGCTCATGAATCCGAAAAGTCAGAGGTGGCTTGGGATCGAACTCGAGACTCAATGGCAGTCCGACTGTCATACCGTTGTCACTGCTGTTAAAATATTATAATAATGCAGCGTTAGTCGTGTATGGTTTTGGAAAGCTTCTCTATTTGAGTGAGGGTCTTAGGCGAGAGGCGCGGGCGTGGCGACGGTGTGGCGTGGGCCCTGCCGTTCCTTCATATTTCGCCTGCGCCACGCCCGCACCCCGCCGGCCGCTTGTGTATGTCCCGCGCCTTATCGCTCCTCTATACATTTTATATGAATTAGGATATGCAAGGAGCGGGGCGACACCCGCGCCACACCGTCGCCACGCCCGCGCCACTTGTGTAGAAGACGGTTTTGTATATAAGACTTGGCGACTGTCCTAAAAGATTTCTTTCAACTTAAATGGATCGGTATAAACACACACGTACAAACAGCGTACCGACAGAGGAGCTACGTTCACAATAACCTGAGTTAAAAGTAAATAAGTAAAGTAAACAACTTCATCTCCTTTAATAATTCTGGTTTTACCATGGAGGTTTGGTATTGCAACTGTGGATATCCGTTCTCAGTAGTAGCTAACATTGAGATAGTAAATATTACCCAAACTTAAAAACTCAAACTGAAAGGCACTTTTGAATTGTCAAGGAGTCGGTCAAGTATCTAGTCATAAAGTTGAAGCTAGTTGCCCATTCAAACACTTAGGTCTCTATGGAGAAGAACGGGTACGAAAATCCATAGACACTCTTTTAAATCAAGTTAGGTATTACAACATTTTGGGTAAATTATTCTCGTTTTTTCTATAAGTGAAAACAATGTAAAAAGAACATTTTTAGCAGTACTAAAAAATGAAACTGTTACTGGTGAGGTCTACTTCTGTAGTGTCCAGTTGTCCAGTCCTAAAAAGTACCAGCAAATAGTTATGCAGTATCATCAATAACATTTCTCACATTACCATTCATCAATACTCGTAGCGTTAATCATTCATTAAAGCTTCCATCCTTTGACATTATATTAATACTAATAGCCTCGAACAGTCGATTTGCTTCACTAGGAGCTCGTTCCCACAGGTAAATGAGTCATCAAGACTCACCAGTGCCTGTAAAAATAAAGGCAAAACTGTATTTTTGCGCTACCGTGAGCAATTAATTGAATAAAGCGATTAAATTAAATTAACGGGGCCATTCATTTGGAGTTTAACTGCACTTTTGCCAAAGACTCGCAATTTTGGTTATGGTACTCGCAAATTGAAATTGACTTATGCTCGTAAATTGTTGATAATGTATACAAATACATGTTCGTTATTTAATGCATGGTTTTTTGTTGCTCTTGAGCTGCTTTAATTAGTGCTAACATGGCGCAAAAGTACCTAAAAGAAGAAGCGTAGGTCCTCTGATCGGGCGGCCGTCCAGTTGCAACTACTCCCAGCGAGTGAGCTCGTACGGGGAAGCAGTACAACCAGACCTATTATTACCCAGTGTCATTACAGTACTTCGTGTCGTTGGTAGGAAAATTTCCGGAATATTTTTCAACTTTTATCATCAACAGTAAAAATGCTCAGGGGAATTTGATATTTACATAAAATATGTTCATGGGGGATGTAACATAACATGGTTTCTCTGTTCGCACACGACGTAGGTATACGCATAAAAAGTGCCTTAGCTAATATTGACCGTCTGTAATGTATCTGCCGACACATGAATTAACAGATACCTACACCTGATAGTATTCAGATAGAATAGAGTAGAATACTCTTTATTAGTATGTATACCATACGACTTACATGTGTAAGTGTAGAAATGTGACCGGTGACACAATGGGCGGTCTTATCGCTAAACACGATTTTTTAAAGACAACCTTTGTATAGGTAGCTCTTTCATACGAAGTTCAAGAGAAATACAAAATACGGCAAAATGCCCTATAAAGCACACACCAATTCATTTCGCCACTGAAAAAAAGGCAACTTTTATTAATAAAAAGTAGGGTATTTTTCCGCCCGACGACGCCCAGATAAGTATAAAAGATTTAAAAACGTACAGCCGTGGGATATGGCCGCCGGCACGTACTGACTGAACGGTTCTATCGCTTACTCGGCGCGGACACCTAATCCTCCAAAATGGCAAAATCAAAAGTCAGGAGCTTCCCTACGATTTTGTAGCGTATTTTATACTTTATAGCCTTTTAACTAGGTTTCAGAAATGTGAAAAGCTATTTTCTTGCTGGGTTAAATCAACAGAATCTAGGCATTTATTTGTTTTGGATAACCGAGAGAGAATTTCTCAAAGTGCGTCTTCGGCCGAAGTGTATGATGGCGATAGCCCATGCTAATCGATTAGCTATTTAAGGTATTGCTGTAGATATATTGGATATGTCTGTATTAACTCTGTCAGACTGAAACCGTATGCGGAACTTTGCATTAGATAGCGGCTACGGCTATAATGAGCAAATGGGGATGTCAGTATGATTTCTTAAAAACACAAATTCTGATTGCTAGTGTTCGGCATTTCAGCAATTTCGTAAATAAATATCTCTTAACTCGCATTTTCTGAAAGGATTACTTAACGATTTTCCGTAACATAATTAAAATGAATTCCTGTAACAAACTTGCTGGCGTTTAAAGACTTTCTTAAACGTTCCCATTCTTACGCCAATTGCATTCTTTCTTTCAGTCACAAAAAGTGCAGAAACTCCATTTTAACACGGACAGAACATAAAATGACATTTCCAATCGTAGCTTTTTCATCTCGAACGACAAAAGAGTTGTCTTTGAGCCGCCCCGTTCAACAGACTCGTTCATTCAACGGCCGGGAGTGACTGAATGAAAAGAAACAATGAACGAATTGCTCGGTCGAATGGACGTCAAAAGGAAGGCAAGTGGGACGAGTGACACTGTATTATTTGACGTGATATTAAGATGTAGTATCCCTATGTAGTCTGTGATTAAGATACTGCTCGATAGCTCAGACGTACGAGGACCTCGGATCATTTGGAATTATTGATTTTTGTCGCTAAGACTAATGGATTTTGTTAGGTAGTTATCATTTGTCAAGCTTCAGGAGTAAGTTTTTACGATTGATAGTACCTACATGAAATATTTACTAGAAAAATACATTGTATTTTTTTTTCCAATTTGCGAAATAAGTAAATATAAGCAGTCAGTGAATATGGGTTTTAAGAATCCTACATTTCTTCGTAGTCGTTCCAATCTGGTGTGTATGGTTCTATGGCACTTGTTGGTACTACCGCTCCTTGAGGACAACCTATTAGCAGTGGCCACCACAAGCTAGGGGCTCCTAGGGTAAGTCTTCTTCTTCTTTTCGTGCGGTTAGTGACTAACCTGGTGTCAAAGTTTTAAAGCCACCCATGGGCCTCTGACTTGGCTTCACATGCGGTCGAGTAATTCTTGGGTAAGTGAATTCTAAGGTAGCCTATTATGATAACATAACATCACGCCTGTATTCCCAAATGGGTTAGGCAGAGGCGTATCTGGGTGTATGATGTACCAATAAATATTTATCCATCAACTCGCTCTTTATAAGCAAGGGCTTTACTAAATCAACCTTTAAGATTTCCAAACGGAGGTTAAAGGTACCATTCCGTACCAGACCGCAGGAGGCAACTGCAGGCGACACGACTGCATGGTTTCTATGAATTTCTATGTTTTATTTCGTAGCTAGCGACACGACGTTGGCAGCTACGGGCGAGCGACAGGCGACTCGTGTAGCCCGACCGCAGACCTGTAGTGCCGTCAACGCTCGAGCGATAACAAGTTTTTCTAACTTCTATCTACCGACTGGAATACGGGCTGCTGCCGCCTGCGGTCGGGTTCGGAATTATGACTGCAGCGACATGACGCCGCGACACTTCGCGTGCAGTTGCTGCCTGCGGTCGGGTACGGAATGGTGCCTTTATGTTTGTACGTGAAATGAAGTCTCAAGCAATAGCCAATAAGAAACTCAAGTACAAATCCTTGGCCCACCTACAAAGGTAAAACATATATAAAGCTAAATACACATCTCTGCAATCCGGTAGCTAACATTTCAAGTTAGCAAAGCAAGCCAAAGATGCTGCTTAACCGGTTAAATTGAAAAGTTACATGGACAGCTAAGTACGTGCAGACTAAGCTATCGGTCCGAAACGGCAATCAGTTAAAAGCATGCGAAAGGCTTAAGGCCGAGTACATACGAGTATGTGGTTGGACCGGGTTTTAAGTTCGATCGTCTATAATTGGGTAGGAAGGTTCTATTTGTAAGAAGACGTTTAAAAGGGTTCTCTTGTTTCTTGGCTGAGAGAAGAAGTTAAATATGTATAGATAGTGCGATCCACGGAGACGCGCCGCTCCGTGTTAAAGTAAAAGAAAGAAAGAGAGAATAATATTTATTTGGACACAGTTCGTGAATCATATAATAACAAAATAAAACGTGAAAATAATCTTGTAACGCAATAATAGTGTGTGCCTCACGCGCAAGCTGCAAAGTGCTGCGCTATAAGTACAGCTTACAGTACAGTAATCGCGAAGTGGGGCACGTCTTTGTGGATGGTACTCTCTGCATAGGCAAATTGAATATAACATACAAAATTTCATAATTACTTTGTCATCATCATCTGCCTAGCCTTTTCCCAACTACGTTGGGGTCAGCTTCCAGTCTAACCGGATGCAGCTGAATACCAGTATTTTATATGGAGCGACTGCCTATCTGACCTCCACAACCCAGTAATTGGGTGATACGATACCCCTTGGTAAGACTGGTTGTCAGACTTTCGGGCTTCTGACGACCCGTAACGACTGTCAAAGATCCACGAATGACAGCCGGGACCAACAGCTTAACGTGCTTTCCGAGGCACGGAGGAGTCTCGGTACGTAAAGATGGTCACCCATCCACAGACCAACCCCGGCAAGCGTAGCTTAACCTGACGGATCGACCCGTGCCGGCAGTTATTACTTAGCCACGAGCTCCTATCATAATTACTTTGTAAAGAATTATATTATTTTAATTTTTGTTAGTGTGAGGGCTATGTGGATATTTATTTTTCTTTTATATTTTTTTTCTTTCTCAGTTAGTTTTAATGATGGTCTGGCAGTTTGGGTAGTTTATGCGGCCTACCCAAATGTCCTTTCTTTGGTATTGTTCGTCGACTTGAGCTCCTTAAGTTCTGAGTTGAGCTCCACGATTACTGACAAATGCTTGCACTGACAGGACAGGTCCACTCAAATCTGTGTGGTTCTTTTCTCAAAACTAATCTACATGGTCCTCATTTATGGTCTGACCAAAATTATGTCTGGACTTAAAAGAGACTGTGACCTCTGAGTTTGTTACGGCCTTTCTTCTCAGAGTAGTCAGATAGGAAACGCCGAACTCATCTAGCTCATTTTTATTTATTTTTTAAGAAGACGTGTAAAAGTGATCCCAATATCCTATTTACAGAATAAACAATTTAGTTAAAATGCCCAACCTGAGTATCCGGCTGTCTAGTGTTCTGCTTGAATAAATAAATAAATATGTATCTAATTATAATTTCTACTTAAGTACGCTTTGTGTCACTTTTTTGGACATACATATTTATATTATTTTATGGACATCCCGCCAATTATCATCGTGGTCCTTCAGAAGCATTCCTCCTAATATCAGCTTAGGACGGTTCTAATTATATTTTGTTTTTTTTTTGTTTTGTTAATTTTAATTCTAGAACACCCGTAATTCTTGCGCTTAGTATAAAACAATCCACCAACTTAACTTACCTATTATAACTAATTATTTCTTAAACACATCTAGACATTTCAGCAATATTTCTGTAATGAAAATATGTGTTCAGTTTATCACTATTGTGCGTGCTGCAAGGTGTTTTTCTCATTCGCGTTAAATTATTCCTTAGGGTAGGCCGACAACATCGCCTGTAATGATAACGAGGGTGGACGCTGATATAATATTTTATTTTAATTTTATTTATAAGTGTATTGCCTATTCTACTAAGAGTCTATGTTACTCGAAATAAATTATTTGAATTTGAAAGTGTTCAGTCCTCTGCCAACTACTACAAACAGTTCCGAGAATTAACCCACATTCTCAACAAATCCCATTCACTAACTAATGTGAAAACCCATTAACCGTTGTGTCCATAGCCTTAGTGTCGTGGGACGGGCACAGAGGGCCGTTTAACTGTATTTCAGCCGATTTCAGAACGTACTCACTGGAAAATGTTACTATTTGAAGTAACAAGATACAACAACGAATATGTTGGGAAATATTATAGGGAAAATGTAACTCTATTCAGCTGGAAAAAAAACATAGTAATAGGTACATTATATATGTAGAATAAAGTCCATTCTAAAAGGAAGAAAAGGAAAAGGAAAGATCTGTACAACCTTTTGATTGAAAAACTGATTTCAAGAAGGACCAATCGATTGTGCAAAACATATTTGATGATGTGTTGGCTCTACACTATGTTCTATTCTACCCAATCGAATCGAATCGACTAGACTCCTTCTACTGATTACTTTAACAACATATCATATCAATATCGCTAACACGCCTTAATATCTACGATCAATATTCCTTAATCAAATTGAGCTTCTCGAATTCAAAATCGACTTAGTATTCAAGACACTTTCAGACTTCATCTCACGCGATTTACCATTCAATTTATACTCACGTCACCATAATTGATGGGCACATATGATAGGTAATGCCCAATGTGTCTGAATGTACAAATTATTTATTTACGCTCAATTCTGCTAACCTTTGCTCTTGGCTGCTCACGATTGTAACACTGTGCCACAATATTAAATTCGTGCAGAAGGACGGCTCTATACAACTAGCGCAAACAGGTGCACGCACGCATATGGTCTGCTCCAAAAGTATCAGATGAGAATGTAAACAAATGGATCAGAAACCTAACCTATAATTGATCAGAAATCTTATCTATAATTGATCAGAAACCTTACTTATAATTGATCAGAAACCTTACCTATAATTGATCAGAAACCTTACCTATAATTGATAAATCATCGACAAAAACTGAGGTTATAAAATTAGCCTCTATAAATGTTCAAATGAAAAAAAATTAGCCTCTATAAATTTTCAAATGACAAAACATATTTATGGTGATTTAAAATCTGGGGCCACGGTAGTGCCCCCACCAAGACGAGCCAAGTGAAGCGCACGGGTACTACCTACCTTTTCTCGAAGCACTACGTCATTTTTTTGGACCCTCATAACTTGGGTCTGGATTATACCAGATAAACAAAATTCTCGGGATATGATGTCAATAGTAAATTTTATAATCATATAAAATTTCAATTACATAGATCTTATACTTTAGATTTTATTGATATCTAAAAAAACCCGATTTCGTCAATGACTTAGGTACTGATGATCGTCAAAATTCTTAGGGTACTTTCTGAAGTGAAATTTTGTATGTAAGCTAATATTAGTAAAGCTTAGTCGTTTTGCTACCGTCACATGGGCGTAAGTTGAAAAAAATATTCACTGTCATTACTTTTCTATTATTATTTATTATATTATATAATAGTTAATACTAGCTGCGCCCCGCAGTTTCACCCGCATAAGTTTCGATCGCATGGGAATATCGGGATAAAAAGTATTCTATGTGTTAATCCAGGTTATAAAATATCTGTGTGCCAAATTTTATCCAAATCCGTTCAGTAGTTTTAGCGTGAAGAAGAAACAAACATACACACTCACAAACTTTCGCCTTTATAATATTAGTGTGATTATTCATTAGTTTAGTTAATTATTTCTTATATAAAGCCAAGCTTCTAACACTACACGCTTATAAATCGACGGCGATCGGGACGGAAATGGCCAAGCCACATATTTTGACCAAGGTGTAGAGTTTGTGAAGTTAGGGCCTGTAGAGTTAGGGCGTGTAGAGTTAGAAGTTTGGCTCTACATGAGATCTGATAACTTTTTAAAAGTGCAAGCTATATGATCTCATCTTGGCAATACTTTACTTGAAAATATTTGGGGTTTATGTATTCAAATAATGTAAAAAAAGCACTCCATTTGTAAGTGGCACTACAAATAATTGCAATTGCGTAAGAATTTAATCTGAGTTTGTTTACACTTTCATCAAATACTTCTGGAACTGATTATATAGACGTGGACGTACCTACTTCGATGTCAAACTATCTCAAACGAATGCCAGTACCTCACGAGTGCGCTTGTACTCACTGTAAGTACGTGAATCGTGTTTATGTGTGCGTTCGTTTTCGCCTTTTGTACCTATCTATTTTGTGACTGTGCGCCGAGTGAGCGGCTCTGTTATTAATGCATAACAGATAAAAACATTCTGAGTCATTACCCACTGCGCGAAAATATTGAATTTTAACGTGAGGAATATGATTTACACGTAAAAAATGTGCGATAGGAATATGATTTTCTTTAATACAACAAGTAGATTGGTCGTAAAATTAATAAAAACGGTTCGTGCTTAATGGCGCCCACGTGGGTCAATCGATATGTTCGGTCAGTCTGCTGTGTGCTGTGAATAGAATCGGAGCAAATTTTTTACTATTTGCCAGCACAAGTATTCAACATTGCATTTAGACTTGCTTTATACTTTGTTTATACTTGGTTTCTAACTTTATTTGCGTCTAGTTTGTCAAGTGATTTGATAGGCTGTTGATTTGTTGCAATCACAGCAGTTTAGATGAGTTAGACCATGTGTTAAGAATGTTTTGTGTTGATTGGCCTACCAGAAACCAGGTGCAAGTCTGATCATCTTCATCTTTTGTCTGATATTTCCACCGACCATTTAAGCTATCAGACAAGCAACTAATTACGCTTCTCTCCACCAGGATGTTACTGTGGGTAGTAGGAAACAACAATAAAGCGTATTATATTCCTCACTAATATTCCTAGAAGCATCTTGAACAATACCGAGGAATATTTCCATACATTTATGATAACAATAGTCGTCCTTGAGCTGTCTCCAGGGAGTTCGTTCGACCGTTAAAGGGCTAAAAGGGTGTCGATAAGGAATGCGTAAAAGAAATAATTTTCCGTCTATTTCATATTTTTGATGTGTAGTGAAAGGTAGAAAGAGGAAATGTCGATGACTGGAGGAAAGTATTAAATGGATGTTTTAATCTTTTTGAACAAAATAAGTAAGTAAGACTAGGCTGGCTGGCGAGGCTGTTTAAAAGTTGGTACAGGAGTACCGGCTTTTAAACACTTCTTTCCGTGTTAAATTAGGAGCGTCGTATGAATTCAGTATCTGTTAGAATATAGGTATATAGGTACATCATCTCGCATCAACTAAATCAATTAAACAGTAACAATTCCCCGTTAATACTGAATTGATTATAAAAAATTAAACATTAAAAAGTTTTCCGTACATTTAATTTTCAATCAACTAGACAATATAATTAAAGCGTGCACACAAATAGATTTAATATTTTGTTCGTAAAACGGTACGTCGAAAAATATACGGGAGGAGGCCCCGATGTGCGCATACCAGAAAATTGATTTCACCAGGTGTTCCAAGCCGAATTGTTCTGTTCCTACCACTAGTGCTACACACCTAGGTGTAGGTCGATATAGAGATGTGCTGCATGTAACACTGTGATCATTTCTGGTAAAAATGTGTAGCGAGTATTTTATATATTGTGTGCTGTTGTATTTTCAGATTTTGTTTCAGATTTGGTGGCTGGCTGCTGTTGTACGCAGACTGCGAAATGAATTTGCGTTGGTATTTGGTATTGGTTAAGTACACTACACTATACTCTAGTTCTGACTAGTTCATCAGTATTGTCAATCCACAATAAAATTTAATAGTGGTTAATTGTGGATTGACAATACTGTGTAGAGTATAATCTCAATGTAGATTCTCAACTAAAATAATTGAACCACAAAACCTGGCCAAAAACTCGATGTCAGGACAACACTTCAGCGCTTGGAGATTTTAGACCCAATTACACGAAATTCCTTTTTAATGATTACATTTTGACCATTACCACCTTAAATTTGAATACTAGATAATGGAGCCAATTCTGTGGTACACAAACAACATGACGCTATTGCTGTCTTTTTCTTTCTTAAACAAGAAACAGACGAACGTCAATTAGTCTTGCCATTTTTAAAATAAACCTTATAAATATGGTGGACACGTCATAAAGTTTCGAATTTCGTTTTCAAATTATTTTTTAGTTTTTGGACATGGGAATCGGCGCCATTGTGTACTTATAAATGCTTACAATAAAGCACACTCCACGTAACCTTCCATCAGCTACAACGCTCACAAAAAGCGGCGGACAGCGCCATATCTCAGTGACCAGCGCAGTCGGCGCTAATCACCGTATACGTCACGCTGGCCACGCCCCCTGGCCAGTGTTAACATTCCATGTAATTGACAAGTTTTTGTTACTATTACATGCATCGATCTACCTATCCACTATATAAGACAAGTAAGTGGTCAGGGCGGTTGAATAGTTGAATGCTGGTGGAACAGTAAAATTATGTTATTGCAAACCATGTGCCCCTTGGGATTTGCCCATCGGCAAAAATGACGAACTTTCATACAGAGTTTCATCCCCTATTTGACCTCTTAAGGGAATGAAATCCTTCCTTATTGCTCACTTCTGTAAGATAAAGATCTCTTCTGCAAAATTTTATGATTCTAGATCCAACGGTTATAGGCAGTGCGTTGTCTGTCACAGAATTAACTTAAGATTTTTGACTCGCTTCTCGTTCTTTTTCTGATCTTTTACCGAATCTCAATAATTTCCAGACACAGTCAAGCTGCTCTGTGAAAGAGGCGATTCTTAAATTTTGTTCGGCAGTTAGCGAATGATCACTGGACCGGGCGTAAAGGTTTTTGTCAAATAACAACAAAGACACACGCTAAACTTTGACTAGCTACAGAACATGGCTTGGCTCTCCATTTACACTAACAAGTCCTTATAATTTAGCGAGTTTGATCTCATCGTCCAAACTAATCTATTAACCAGCGCGGGCTGTACCGAGAGCAGCTAATATATTAACTTCATGCGAAACTCCTAGCATTTAGCTGTTGACTCCGACCGAAGGACCAGATGCTCATAAAGAATGGATGCGGTTTGGATATTATTCATGAAAATGAAAAAAAAAAAAATTGATAGCTTCAGTAATTATCATTTTGGTTAAATGTTTTAGTTAATTTTGAGGAAAAATAGCAACAAATAAATAAAAAATCGAAAAGGATAATCTCTGAAGATGCAGAACTTCGAAGGTATTACAACACCATATCACTTTCAGATAGTTTAAATAAATATACAAGATTTGGTAAACGCAAAAGGTCGTTTGTTCAATAATTAGATTTTAAAAGGATTTCTAAAACTTTTATTTCTAGTTAACACATTCTAGCTCACTGGTGTAACATCAGACGAATGTGTCGCCTTAATCAAGGAATTAAACGTATTTTTCTAGACTGAGATAGCGAGTGGGGATTAGTGGGCATGTCCCTGGCGGCTGGCGGGATGCTAGGATGGCGGGTAGTCTCCAAGATAGACTCACCCGACTAAGTGTTTAGATTTACAATGGAAGCTGACTTATTGGCTGGAGATATTTTAAGGATATTGTAGGTAACTTTTTTCATCTAAAACTAAATATTCAGTGTTTCGATATTAGTTGAACACTGAAAGAACAAGAACAAGAACACTGAACAGTTAATTTGTAGGACACCGAGAGAAATAAAATTCGTGGCGTTTGCGAGCGTGATGCAAGCCGGACTAACGGTCGCGGAGCGGGGCGCGGACGATCGCGCAATGCGGGGCGCGGGAGGCGCGCACGCGTGGATGCGCGTGTTCATACGACATGCCTACACTCTTCCTACATACTCCCCCTTTTGACCAACTGAGTGCCCCCACAGGTGGTCAAACGTCAACTATGACACGTTGCTTACGCGGCCTACCACGAGAACGTTTAGGAGCAACCGGCTTTGGAACCTCAGGGCATTCACCATCTCGAGAATGATACCTCCTTAAGTCGCAAATGTGGTATTTACCGATGACTTCATCTGGAGAACCAGGGAACGTTAAGAGGTAAGTAGTTGGACTAACCTTCTTTTGCACCAGGTAAGGGCCATCCCTCTTAGGCATAAGCTTGGAGCTGACACCTTTAGCAGCATTACTGAGGACGTGTGACTTCATCAAGACAAGATCACCGATAGCCAGTTCGTCAGCCTGACGAGTCCTGTCCTTCGCAGCCTTACGAAGGTCCTGCTGATGTTCGATGCACTCCTTGCTGCTGCTGAGAGTCTCCGCAAGCTTCAGCAGATACGGCGTAATCTGTGGAACATAGTTTTCAGCCTCTATGACAGCACGAAGATCGCTCTGTACTGCAATAGGTGAGCGGAGTTCACGAGCAAATGTTAAATAAGCAGGTGTCTGTTGAGTTGCCTTAGTCAGTGATGTGTTCAACGCAAAGCGGATGAATGGCAGAACTTCTGGCCACTGCTGATGGTGTCCTTCTACTAAGATGGCCAACTGAGTCTTGAGGTCGCGATTTTTCCGCTCGACAGGGTTGGCCTCTGGATGGTAGAGAGGCACAAGGTTCTGCTTCACACCAAGCGTGAACATTGCATGTTGCATGACATCGGCAACAAACTGTACACCGTTATCGGAAATGAGACGTCGAGGAACGCCGAAGCGTAAGAAAACCTCCTCAATTAGTACCTTTGCGCATGCGTCAGCTGTGGCTTCGGAGAGGGCGATTAGCTCGACCCATTTACTGGCTGTGTCTTCAACAATCAACACCCATCTCTCTCCATTAGCTCCTTTGGGAAGCGGCCCAAAGAGATCGACCGCCAAAACTTCGAAACGCTGAGCGGGAACTGGAGTCTGTAACAGCCCCGCAGGTTTCTCGTTGGAAGCCTTGTAGCGCTGGCATTCGATGCAGGTCTTCAGGTACTCTGCTACGTAACGTCGCATACCGGGAAAATAAAATCTCTGACTTATACGGTGCAGGGTTCTGTCTAAACCGCCGTGACCTGAAGTAGCAGAGTCGTGACATTCAACCAGTACCTGTTTTCGTCGGTTTTCAGGGATGACGAGCTGCGGTTCTTCAGTCTCTGCCTCAGTATAACGGTATAGTACACCTCTGCATAAATGATATCCTCTCTCCGTCCAACGGGTAAGTTCTAATTCGTCCTTGCTTTCCAGAGCCTTAATGATCTTCGCCACTTCGGGGTCTGCGAGCTGGTCTTCACGAAGAGTAGCAGCATCCCAGTGCGGCGGGTCGACAAGCACCGTGCTAACTCCACAGGAATCGCGAGCCTCCTCCTCACAGGGCGGACGACTGAGTGAATCAGCAACGACATTCGTTTTCCCAGGAGTGTAATCAACTTGCAGATCAAATGACTGGAGTTTCATAGCCCATCGTACGAGACGACCGGCAGGCGACTTCAAGGTGAGTAGCCACTTCAGGGGCTGATGGTCGCTGCCGACACGTACAGGATGGCCATCGATGTACCCACGATTTTTCTCGACTGCCCAGACAACTGCCAACGCCTCGCGCTCGGTGGTCGAGTAGTTCCGCTCCGCCGAGGTAAGCAGGCGACTGGCGTACGCGATGGGTTTCTCTGCACGCGGCGACTCCCCCTGGAGTAGAGCCGCACCCAGTGCGTAGTTGCTGGCATCAGTCCAGTGTACTGAAGGAGGTCATCGATCACCGGAAGCGGGTACGAGTCACTCTTAGTGACCGCGTTCAACCTGCGATAGTCCACGCAGAACCGGTAAGTACCGTCCTTTTTCGGTACCAGAAGAGCTGGTGCTGCCCACGGAGATTCACACTCCGTGATGATACTTTCGCGCAGCATCTTCTCCAACTCCGCCTCCATGATGGCTTTCTTAGCGGGCGTGAGTCGATACGGCGGCACTGCAATCGGCGAGTGATCACCGCAATCAATGCGATGCTCAGCGAACGACGTTGGTTCTCCCCCTTCTGTGAAGATATCTCCATACTCCTGGAGCAGCTGAGCGAGACAATCCTTCTCTTCTTTGAAAATGACAGCATCGAACCCTCGTTATTACGTAAGACATCCGCAGAAGCGCATCCTACGACGTCACGTGAGGTCTCACACCGCAAGGGGTGAATGACCTGAGGCCGATCAGCTGTGAACCAAGTATTGTTCGACATATTGATAACAATACCGACTTTACGCAAGAAATCAATACCGAGCAACGTGTCATTATTTACTGAATCCGGAAAAATAACAAAAGTGATGGGTACTGCCGACCCCCTAAATAACACGTCAACATCCACGAGTAAAACTTTAAGGTCCCGCACTATACCGTCGGCTAATTTTACCGACATAAAACAACTACGAAAGGAATAGTTCTGTTTACGAAGCAGTGCATAAAGTCTCGAACCGGCTACACTACGCTTGGCAGCCGTATCAACTAACCCCGTACCACGATAACCACCTATCTCAATATCGACGACCGTCGGTACATAAGTTCGACGCGGATAAGTTAACTCGACTCGGCAATGCATCACATTCGCTATCGCTAACACACTTACAATTACATAAATAAGCAGGTTGAACTTGAGACACGTTACACAAATTATTTTTTTTATAAAATTCGTTACTGACATTTATGTTACACTTAGAACAGTTGTGTGAAACAATATTACGGCTATCAGACTCGAACATGTTAATATCCAGGACAGAAAATGATTCCTTAGTACTATTTACAGAACATCTAGGGCAATTAGATCGTATCACACCGTTAGCTCCACAACCATAACACTTCACTGCCACTGAACCTTTATCGGTTTTTTCTTTAATGTTTTTGCAAGTGTCGCGAGTGTGTCCGACTTTACGGCAATAAACACAAAATAGTCGTTTACCTTTTTCAGACGAATTGTTATTGTTTACCATAGTCGGCGGGGGCGGAGCACTACTCGTAGCGCTCGACGACCCAGTAGGTATGTCCACCGGCGCGCCCGGCGCACACGTCACGGAGGCCGCAGGGGCGCGCGCGGGCGGCGCGGGTGGCGCGGACGGCGGCGCAGGCCGGGGCTGCGGTGGCAGCGCGTGTGGCGCATGCGCGCTAGCGGCACGGCCACACGCGTCGTTCGACACTTCGGACAGCGACTCCTCTATGTTTCGCGCCTTCTCAACCAACATATCTAGATTGTAAACGGATTCACGGGTTAAACGTTTCCTTATGCGTCTATGTAGTAACCCGTAAATCATGTCGACTTCCATATCATTTCCCACGACGTATGGAAGTTTGGCGATAAGCGCGCGGAGGCGAGCAACAAAGACCTCCGTGCGTTCTTCTGTTTGTTCCGCGGCAAATATATCGCGGAATAGCTTGTGCGGTGGTCGGGATACACCGTACATGGCGCGTAACCTTTGTAGCGCGTCTTCCCATGACGTCACTAATGGCTTAACGCCCCGGAACCACACAGCTGCCTCCCCTTCTAGGAGCATGGGTAGACCGCGAAGTGCATGTTCGTCGCTGATCGATGTACACTCCTTGTATATCACGATAGAGTCGACGAATGCTTCGAAGGCCTCTGAGTCGTGGCTTGATCCACTAAATCTCGCTGTACAGCGCGCGAAGTTTCCGTGTTTCGTTGGTGCAGGCGATGGAGACGGTGAAGCTGCGACGTTGTCGGCCGACGTCGCCAGCAGGCTCTGAACCAGTTGGCGGTTTGATTCGGCTTGAGCCTTGGCGAACGCCTCGAGAAACGCCGTAAGCGTCCCCTCCGATAGCGGCGCGGGCGTCGGGGACGCCGGAGCGCCACTCATGGTGTCGTCATCGTTTTTGCGGCGAGGCATTATTGTTTGTTAAGTACACAATAATCACCTAAACACGATAACACGAGGAAACACTATTTATTAACGTAGCGTCCACTGAGAAAAACCGTTACTTCGTAAGTAGGTACTTGAGTTCGCGTCGCGTCGGTTACGCGTGCCGCGTTGGAGCGCCAGTTTGTAGGTAACTTTTTTCATCTAAAACTAAATATTCAGTGTTTCGATATTAGTTGAACACTGAAAGAACAAGAACAAGAACACTGAACAGTTAATTTGTAGGACACCGAGAGAAATAAAATTCGTGGCGTTTGCGAGCGTGATGCAAGCCGGACTAACGGTCGCGGAGCGGGGCGCGGACGATCGCGCAATGCGGGGCGCGGGAGGCGCGCACGCGTGGATGCGCGTGTTCATACGACATGCCTACACTCTTCCTACAATATATTTTTTGGATAGTTCAAATCTAATGGTGCGACTGTGTAATCTTTTTCTTTTTCCGTGTGATAAAATAAGTTTCTGTGTTAACCTATTAATATTCGAAACACTAAACAGGAATTATATCGCTAATGCAGGTGAGTAAGTAGAAGTAACGGATTGCTTAAAAAACCATATTTTTGAAAATGAAGAAACTTTTTAAAGCAAATTAACGTTTATTTATGATAGCTATTATTTCTGCTCAGCAAGTTTTGGAAGTCACGTGTTCATTAGGTATTTCCAATAAACATTATCGTAAGCAACGATAAACTTCAGTAAAACCAAACTAAAATAAAATGTATGGTGGAAATTGGTTGTTCAATGACAGGACTTCTCAATTTGAAAGGCATGTATTTAACGCGGCGAATAATTAATCTGAATTTGGGATTAAACAATAGATAAAGCCGATAGCAAATATAGTAGGTTGGTAGCTACAGCGAAAGATCATTTTTAGTAGAGTTTTTAGCTTTGTTTTAATTTCAATTGGCATCGTGTTTTGGTAACTGAATTTAATGTTAAGCGAACACTTGACACTGGCATTGTGTGGTCACAGTTCTAGCTTAACCTAACCTTTTTTTCAGCCATTTTCATTTACTACTTTCGGCTGAAGATTAAAGAAATTAACATTAGCCTCTCCTCAAAAATAAACGCTTGCAAAAGTGTTGTTTATATGGAAGCCTATAGTTGCCTATAGTACAATGTTTGTTATCCCACTGTTAATATTAGTCGCCATGTCATTATGTATAGTACCTCGCCTATGATTTCAATTGGCCCTGTTTAATATGTTCGCTACCTTAAAGTAGCAGCCATTATTTAGTTTTTATAATTCCTTGCATTTTGAAGTTCATAAAATATAATTATTGCTAAAATATTTAATCTATGCCAAGTTATTTGTTTAGTAGCAAATAGTTAGTCGCCCTTTAAGTTGTTAGTCGCCTGGAAAATAATTAGCCTATTTTAAATAAAGCAAGGAATAATTATGATGATTTGGCCTCAATATTATAACTCTTTTTTTAAATCTCAAAGAACAAGATAAACGCTATAAACTTTTCTCCAGAACATTATTTTCAAAGGGCGAATATTTATAGGCTGTACAAACATCTGTCTTCAACATTCGTAAATCAGAAGAGTTCGGACTACAGCCGCTCTCCCCTTTCAATGGCCGCCCTTAAACCTGTTATAATGAGCGAACTTTTTCCATTTCTTTTTAAAAAAAGTTTCGAACAAACCTCTTTTGTGATACTCTTTGAGTTCACTGAGACTAATTGACAGCCGGATTTTAGTTGTAAACCTACCAGTATTGATGGTAACGAAAGGATTTTGATTAATTTGAAATGGAAGAATAGGATTTTAGGGTTTTCTTGGTGCATTGTGTTTAAAAGTCTATTGTAAGATTTGTAAAAAGAACTGACTCTGGATTTAAAATAAAATAAAACTACAAATTAACGATTTCGGCCTTTTACCTTTACTTGTGCTGTGAGACCTTGCTTCCTGCCATGATTCTAGGTGAACGGGAGTACTATGTAGGTTTTGATTTATTTGACGACTATCAAAATATGTCACTATGTCAGTATTTTTATTGCGTTGACTTAGAAGATTAATTTTTTTAGAGCTCTAAGGGACCATAGGTTTTCGTACAAGTATTTGATATTAATTTCAAATTGATACTTCCACGCCTTCCTAAGAATAAGGGTTTTGGCAGACTGACAGACAGACGGACAACGAAGTGATCCTATAAGGGTTCCGCTGTTTCTATTTGAGGTATGGAACCCTAAAAATAGGGTCTAACTGTTGGCCGCTAATTGCTGCTCGCACACTAGAAAAGCACAATGACAGGATAATGACGTGGCGCGAGCGTAAAGGCTCGTGCAGACCAGCGCGACGCAATGCGCGACGCGAATCGAACAATCCAATTTCTAAGAAATCTTCACGGTATAACAATAGCCGGTGTCGCGTCGCTCTGTCACGTCGCACTAGTCTGCACGAAGCTTAAGACGGAGCAGTCACGCACACCAGGATAACACACTTGGTTTGTTTCTCTATCTAGACATAAATAATCAAAACTCTAATATTGGGAATCGTTTCTGCATCTATTTGAAATGTACCTGTTCAGCACTTTAGGTGACACAATTTTAGAGAATAAACATTATTCTATCCGTATAATCACGGATAGATTCATCTTTAACATAGCTTTAGTCACCATTAACTTTAAAAAGTCAGGCGGTTTGTTACACCATCCCTTAGCCCTTATCTCAAGTTTTCAAAGAGATGCCACGGTAAAATATCACCATTAATGACAACCACAACATATGGAGTTAAACCTAACAACATGGAAACCTAATAAAGGCGGCTATGAAGTGCGACATGAATATTTATCTCCGCCGGACGACGTAAAGGCAAGTGCACACAGAAGACCGTAAAGACGAGGCTCCTTTATATGTATGCACTTCACGATAGTTATTACGTCATCAGCAATGGATAGAAAAGGTCGAGGGAAGAGGTCAGTGCGGTGACATTTGTGTGTTATTTGAAATTTGTGAAAGTTGTGGCTTTTTTAATGACAAGTGGCAAATTTTGTGAAAATATACTGCTTTTAAAAATGTGTGCTTATTTCGAAGCTTTAAGCTTCATAAACCAATATGGTGATTTAATTTCACATGGTATAACTCGAACTGCTATATGTATTTATATCGAAGACCTGAAAACATGTCTTAGCTCTTTAAGAATTGTGTGCCTAATGTATGTGAAACACTGGAAATATCGTATTTACTCTCAGTTTTCAGGCTTCAAAATGTTCAAAATATTGTTTTATTTTTTTATTTTAGTCATGAAACCCAATTGTTGATTGGGTCCTTGGCATCAATAGTACTTTAGTATTTATCAACAGATGTCGTTCCAACAACTTTATTCTTGGGCCTTCCGTCCGCGGTCAGTTACAAATTCAAGTGATCCCCGTGTATCAGGGACAGGACTCATTACGCGACCCGAGTTACGAACACTGACCCTAATTGTGTCACTTCGTGCGTAAAGGACCACTTAGTTACCGAGCCCTAGGGGAACTACCAGGGGGTAGTAAGTCAGAAAGTGAGTTTTTAAGTATGGGGGCCTGCAGTGTGACACATCTTTAATTTTTTGTTGATTTTGAATTATTGTTGATACCGCTACCTACTTGTTATATTAGAATTATATGCTCTTTATTTTATATTTTAAATATAAACTTTATTCATCTTTTTTTTTAAATTAAAATTAATTTATTAATTAATTTTCTTTCCTTAAGAGAATTACCCTCTTTTGAATAGGATTTACGCGGTTGAGTTATTTAACTTTAGAAATCATACAGCTAATTTTCTTCTTGTAAGTGATTGTATAATTATCACTTGCTTTAAAAACGGTGAAGGAAAATATCGTGAGGAAACCGGGATGCCTGAGAGATATGTCTCGACGGCATGTGAAGCCAAGTTAGAGGTACTTGGGCGACTTTAAGACTGACACCAGGCTAGTCTTTATCCAGACGAAACAAAAAAAAGATTTTCTTCTCTTCTGATGTATGGTAACATTTTCCTAGACTGTCTCAAAATCCGAACTAAAGACTTCGGTTGCAATCTATTAAATTTTGATTTTGATTAAGACAATTAAGTTATATATACTATGTAACCAGCTACTTGTCAAAAAGCTGTTTGTTCAGTTTATAAAGACCAAAAGGCCTGGACAGTAGCATTCTATCAATGATAACGATGATGGAAACGTCAAAAATGTAGCTCATGTCAATCCTGTTGAAACTTGTTGTAGGTAATAGGTAATACGGGCTGGTTTCCGCAACTCCACGTCAAAGCGCGTATTTTGCGTACGTGAAACTTGTTGTAGAAATACTAAATGATTTGAAAGCCATTGCCACTTGTCTAGACCCTCAGCTTGCCTTCAAACTCACATTTCAGGATAACTTAACTTGAACAGAACAAATAGTAGTGGTTCGTGCAAGGTCGATGTCTCGCGTGCGTGAATAGATAGAGTTAGACACCCACGAACCCCGAATTATTCGACGGTTTTAATTTTACATACTAACTAAAATAATTGTATAGATTCTCTAGTCTATTAGCACTAACTTATGTTAAACTATATTGTGTTCTGTATAGTGGAACTTAAGTTAATTTCAGAGCTAGCATTAAATTAGTAGTACGAGTAGCTAGGTGTATAATTCGATTTTATTATTCTCATTTAATAGTTGTTTTTGGAAAGCTTTTGTAAAAAAAACGTTGAAATCAGATAAGTACAACGGTCGACCATGACCTGGAATAGGACATCGGATACTTTCTATCCCGTTAGTCCATTCCCGTGCGATGATTTCCAACATGTACGCGAGCGAAGCCGCTGGCAAAAGAAACTTTGTTGATCCACCATTTTGTTTTTTAATAATTATTTTAATATCCCGTGAGATTCGCGCAATGATGTATTTAACGGTTCAGCCGTTTAGTAGCTACGAGGGAACATAAGGACGGACAAACATACTGGTCACAGGTCAGGTCATGCAGGTGTATACATACATACAGGTCAAACAGATTTCCCACCTTTTAAACACATTATGAAAATTTCAGATCACACTAAAACCAAAAACAACTGATAACCCTAATTTTAACTCAAATCGTTACACTTTTAACCCCTCAAATGCGGTTTAACGGAATTTAATCAAAGAGGATAAAATAACTCGACAACGGATTTTTAATTAAAAAAATACACGTTTAAATAATCCGCTTTCTATTTACAAAAATAAATCACTGCTTAATTCGCTTGTCCTGGTTGAGCTTTCAGGGATAAGCCGAACTGATGCAGTTTTTTCAGTTATATCAATTATTTGTTCCTGTTACTGTTCCGAATGAAGTATTTATTTTTCGGTTAAATTTCGTTGGAGCTGTTATCCGATATCCGGTAGATCTTTCTGTACGAGATCAAACTGCAAATAGTATCATTGCAGGAATATTTAAATATTTATGCAAAAAGGTAGGTATTATTAAAGTAAATAATTATTTTAATTACATGAATGTTTTTCAAAATATCAGGTCTTTCTAGGAAAGTTCAATACTTAATATATGTACTGTTTATTTAATAACTACCAGTGATATTATATGCCACAGATGGCTATGTAAATAAATAACCGGCCAAGTGCGTGGTGGTCCACGCACAAAGAAGGGTTCCGTAGTTGGGATGAATTTATACCAAGAACAAACTCAACATTGTAGTTGAAAAAGATGTTCTCCCATCTATTCAAACTGCAAATATAAGTTGGTCGACTTTTACTTGTTAACTTGTGAAGCCTACTAAGCTATAATAGTTTTCCTTTTAACGTCGTTATATAACGACGTACAGTAGTATAACCGTAATTTTTTCACTTATCCAAAAATAACCATTTTGCTGACACTTGACTTTAGTAAAAATTAGCAATTTAAGGCTTAATATAACGCAAACGGATCTCTGAAACAAAAAATGGGTCTCATAGACCCGTAATATTTATTTAATTTGAACGGCCTATCCAAGGACACACCATGAGCTATACGAGTAAAAAATATATATCATCCCTACTGTAACCCATGGGAAGTTGCGAGGTAACCCCATCACAAGTATCCTTATAACTTACCGGAACTGCCTCAATTTTGTGCTGTAGAATAATTGTATGAGAAACAATAAAACTTTTTATATCTTTATACTTTATGTGCAAGAGTGGTAGCGTAATTTTTTTTCAGGATTTTATTTTATCTCTTTGTCGGCATTATTAATATGTATACATTGTATACCTATGCCAAATTACAGCTTTCTAGTGCTAACAGTCTGAGCTAAGCCGCAGACAGACAGACACGCGGACATGGCGAAACTATTAGGGTTCCTTGTTGACTATGGAACCCTAAAAAGCAATATCAGCCTGTGCTCGATTACAGCTAAAACAATGTGCTGATTAATTGGGTACTGGCCCTGATAATATCTAGTCAGATCAAGGGCCTGTGAGGCCCGTTATAGATATTGTATCGTCAAAATAGCAGACAAAGGTGATAATAATGAGCTATCATCTTGATTTGTACTTTAAAAACCCTGAAGATATACGTCTTCTAGCGGAACTAAAACTATTTGTTTCTCGACTCTAAAAATAAACTAATATGCACCAGTATTATCGAAGCTACAGTGAACAATTCCAATATTCCCATCGACCTGGAATCCCAATTCGCAACACAGTAAATAATTTGAACAGTGCACATCACAGTTGAAAACACTTACAAGTTGTTACAAAAGTAAAATTGAATTCAAGAAACTTAACGCGAGTAGATATAAGTTGGTACATTTGTGCCAGATAACGCTATCTTAACATAAAAGATTTTGTTGAAAAAAAAACTTGGTCCTTCCATCCGCGCGGTGACGCTAAAGATAATGAGCTCTCTGGGACTTAATTAAAATTGTCTTGGCTAAATTCCCCTTTTAAAATTCATTCGTGGGGTGAAAATATGATAATTTTAACACAATCTTCTCAACGTGTGGGTGAGTTGAAATAATAGGTGGTGTGGTATGTTTTAAATTATGTTTTTGAGGAAATAACTCTTTTATATTTTACGTAGCTTTTTAAATGTACTTTTTTATTCTAGTAGTAGAGCTGTTTATGAAAGAAGTCTGCCTCTCTTTGTGCTCTTTCTGAAAGAAATCTGCCTCTCTCTCTCTCTCTCTGCTGTTTGTGAAGTGTGTCTTGTTGGTGTTCATACTTCATTTATAGACACAACCTATAATAGCATCTAGATATATAGATATTGCTAGACGCATTACAGGTTGTATCTTTTTAACTTTGTCTATGAAATATACAGAAGCAGCTCATAGAGAATTAATATATTGTCAAAGGCAGTTTAAAAAATGAAGCCAAACAAAAAACAAATATGACGTTGATATCTAGCCACCATCAACATGCACAATTAACTGGAATTGTATCTGTTTTTCTTTATTTTTCAATTAAGATAATTCACAAAATCATTGAAGAGAAAGTACGTAGTAAATTGCTTGTATTCGTTCTAACTTTTCTGTAAATGTTCCTTCAAAGAGTGACGGTAAACTCATTACGTCATTAAAGGTCGACGTAAACAAGACACGTGTATTTGTAAGGTAACACGAGCAACACGAGCCACCCCGTGCCATCCTGAGCCTTCCCGAGGCATCCCGAGCCGCGTTATCTGATATCGTCTTTGTATCAGAACATAAAAGCTGATTATTATGTGTCAATTTTGCAAAAACCTATCTATGTTTATATTAGGAGCTTGGAAATGAATATATAAAAGCCTTGCTAAAGACTGCATGTAGTCTATCAAATCGAAGGCGTCTAGACAAGTCCAGTAAATAGTAGAATATACGATCGTAATAATTATGTTATAAGACCACTATTGTACGTAACTGTGTACGGGCGTATGGTGGATGTTATCTAGGAAGCCCATGAGAGCAAACCTGAAGTTAGACAAGGTATTTGGTCAACCCATTCTTGTTTATAGAAGGTCGCCATCTTCTCCCACCTAAATTAGCTCTTATGATGATGATGTTTGATGTTTTGGTCCTTTTGATGATATGTAATATCATGAAAATGTCAGATACCATTAATACTGACATCATTAACTTTATCGATGTACGAGTTTATAACAAGATTATATACAAAGTAACAAGAAAAAGTGATTTATTTGTTATTTTTACCGTTCTATTTCACTTTTGCAGAAAAAAATCGAAGGTAAATTAAGTCTAAAGATGATACAAATTGGCATACACACTTACATGTCGACCTAAAAACTAACAGAAATACACGAAATATTCTGAAAATTTAATAAAGTTGTTCCCTCAAGCTAACCTAAGCAAACTAATCTAAGTAAAGGTAAGTTAATGTAATCTCGCTTAATGTACTTAGCTAAGTAACACAATTCCGATTTTCTCATCATACCGTACTTATCCGTCGCTTTGAGAATTACGTATAAGTTAAAAATATTGTCTGAGTTATTTATATTGCTTGGTAATAACAGTTAAAGTGTATTGGCTTGGAATTTGTAATTCGGAAGTCGTGATCATCGTCCCGGATCGTGTTCTAGTTTTAGGCCTAAATTTAAGATATTATAGTATCTTATTTGTCATTTTGTGTCTCGGAAACAAACGTATAGTGTATGGAGTATACCTACAAAAGTACATTATACCTAATTGTGTTTATCTGAGGCAATTCAAAGTTTATATTACGCTCGGTGCTTTCATTAAAATAGTCTCACTTATAATTCATTACAAAACTTAGTCAACAACTTAGTGCTAACATATACCTACTGCCTGACTCTCAAAACTTTAAATAACCATTTCAGAAACAGAAAAACTCCACAAAATCATTCTACAATTATTATAAAAAGTCGTAAGATCATATAAGTACTTGTTATTCCGCACTTATCGCACTTACTAACGTGACAATAGAAGCAAAACGATACTTTTACCAACTCCCAGATATTTTCGTACATACCTAATTCCAAAATTCACGTAGGAAAACAGGTCAGGGTACACTGGTCTTGAAATGTTTGGTCAAAGTGACCAATTTTAAGAGACCTCCTAGACAAAACCGCCCAAGATGTCCGTAATAGGTACAAGTCATCTTTCATAGATCGTGACACCGCTGTCAGGCCCACGCACAACTGGAACAAGTAAAACTTCCAAGCCAAGACAATTGGTTAAAAATAATCTTCCCACAACCGAAAAACAATCTTATGAGCTGTGATCTAAGGTGGGTTTTTGTGTGTAAGTAGTATGGAAAACTGGGTCGAGTACCGTCCTTTAGTTTGACGGTAATTCATTATTATTAAAGCCTCTTCGACGGTGATGTGTCTGTGCTTGACAGCTGGCCGGTCATTCGGACGATCGCAGCCGGAACGTGTGGATGTGACTTTACAGTTGTATAGCTTATTTAATTTTCTAAAGTTACAGGTGCTGGCTATATTTTTAGTACTCAAAACAGACGCTGTGGTATTTAGCCGCATCTGGTGAGGCTGGAAACTGACCATAACATAATTATTATGAAAGGTTTAGAATTTTGAAAAGGGTTTAGAAATGCTCCTGTTATGAAAATAATTTGTGACATACCACCACTGTTTCAAAAATGAGCAATTGAGCACCTTTAGACTACAAGGGTGAGCAACAACCCTAATGATTTAAAGGCACTTAATTGTTAATTGTTTTACATAACGTTTTCCTAGATTCTGGAACCAACAAACTGTGTTCATCAATCCATCGGCCAAAGTGTGCGTGGTAAGTGTTTCCGACCATAGTTTACTGGAGCAAAATGACAAGTATTAAGTACCTACTTATAAGAAAATGTGTAAAGGGTCTCTACTTCAAACCCTTACTTTAAATAATTTCCCTTTAAAATATTCAGGAACGTCTTGAAAATAAATAACTGAGGCGATAAAGGATGTGTCGGAAGACAAATCCATACGCGAACATTCTTCTACAGAAGACGTTCGACTTGTCCTTAAAAGCAGATGCAACAGGGCTGACTACTTCATTGTTGTCTATTTGAATTATTTTGTTACTAAAGTAAAATTAGGGAAAACTTTTGACTGTTGACTTAAATAGTCCGTAAATCCTATCCTAATTAATATTATAAATACGAAAGTGAGTTTGTTTGATCCTTTGTTACGCAATCACGCTAAAAGGGCTGAACAGCTGTTGATGAAATTTGGCGCATGGGTAGACCTTGACCTGGATAAGGACTTTTCATCTACTATTCAGCTAGAAATATATATAATATTATAAATGCGAAAGTGTGTTTGTTTATTTATTTGTTTATTACGCTTTCACGCTAAAACGGTTGAACGGCTTTGAATATAATTTGGCACCATGGCCTGGGTAAGGACATAGAATGTTTTTTATCTCGATATTCCCATGGAATCGAGACCAATGCGGGTGAAACCGCGGGGCGCAGCTAGTTAAATAATAATTATTGTTACTCTTTGACAGTTGTATGAAATTGCTAGATATAACAAGGCAAATTGACGCAGTGTGGCAATGTGCTAAACAATGAACTTCCTTGACTGTATATAAAATAGGGACTGGCAAATATATTGCAAAACGGTTTAAATCATTATTTCATTTGTGGTGCCTGTACAAGACAAGAAAAAGAGAACGATGGAGCAATACCTCAAAATACAAGCATCTTTTCCGAACGCTCGCTGCGGAGATAAATGAACAAATTTTATTTTAGAAACTGTTAACAACTTTTAAGCTGCAGCCCTAGCGTGAACATTAGTTTTTGCGTCCACTTTTAGCTTCAGTTAAAAGGTCCGCCAGCACTCCGATCGACAGAATATGCATTGTTATAATGGCTGTTACACCTAGCTTACATTTATTTTCTTTGCGATATTTACTCTTTCCCCTGTGACTTTATTTTAAACTGCATCTGGTAAAACAGCAAGCCGCTGTTTAACCAAATGCAGTTGAAAATAAATTATTGCCATTGTCATTTGAATACGTGATGACTATTTACTAACATTGCTACTTCTCCATGCGGCTAATTAAAATTAGTATGTAATATATGATTTATTTAAGCTGTTGATGCTGCTACAGTTACATACTAATTTACCTTTGAATTTATCGACAAGCTTGACTGATTGTTAAAAAAATCACAGCTATTTACTCTGTCATCACATCAGCCTTCGCGACCAGTCAAGAATCTTAACTTTCAGGTTGGAGCGTTGCCGATAACTTTCAAAGCTGAAAGTTAAGATTCTTTAGGAACCATTTCCTGAAAACTATAAATTATTGTTTCAATACAATATCATCCATTATTTTTTATAACATTGACTTTACAATCTGTGATTACTTGAACTCACACACTGACTTATTAGTATTACTTGTTAAAATGTTAGGAATATGTATAATTTTATAATGTTTTATCTGTCATTCCTTCATTTTTCATTCTTTTTACTTATCGCGGTATAGTAATCTTATTCTACGTGCATCGTCTTCACATATAATTATATAATTAATGTATACGAGTACAAGATATTGTGAAAACATTTTAAAAGAGTAACGGTGGAGTTTCTTGTCCATTCTTCTTCATACGAAAACTACTTTTAGGAAGGGGCGACTAGATTCAAATACATTTTTTGTAAACTTTGACGTTCAAAAGTGCTATTTTAGTGCCTAATTGAAATAGATTATTTGACTTTGAATTTGACTTTCACTCACATCAACAATTTTATTATACAACTAAAAATATCAAAAGCAAAACAATATAAGACTAGAAATGTATCTCGTCATCCGTTGAAGATAACAGCACCCTTGACGATGAGATTGCTGGACTCAATGTGCCGTGTCGAGGTCCTACATATGTCCTGATCTTATTGTAGGCTTTGACGTAAACCTCCAGGGAGGAGCAGGTTCTAGAGTTTTATTCTAGTAATTTATTCTTGGGTTTAAAAATAGCACTACCTATTAGTATTTTTTTTTTGGCTAAATGGTTTATATGCCAAACTAGAGACGGTTAAAGAAATGATTTAAATTTATGTTGAGTAGATATATAATTTATGTTGTGGTTTATCGAAAATCCATTAAGATACGATGATTTTAAACTTGTCAATGATGACCAGTTTTGATGAACTAAAATTAAAGGACTGGAATCTTTAAAAATCTTAAACGTATGCAATAGACTTAAAAATAGTATCATCTATACTTTTACTATATCCTACTAATATTGACGTATTGCTTGACGTACTTGTATAATGTCTTTGTATTATAAAACTAAAATATAATACAATATAATAATAAATAAATATAATAATAATAACGTTTATTCATCTTTTTGTAAAATTTCAAGAATAAATAGATGAGAATTATAATATACTCAACTGATATATTTACTCATATAATTATTGTACTTATTAAACTTTTAAATCCTAAGTTTTACTTTGGCACGCACTCATACACAAACACACACACCGATTCATACAGACATACACAAACAAATACACCCATTCACACGGACATACACACATACACAGCCATACATATACATAACACATACGCCCACAGAGACATACACAAAAACACCCACGATAGCACACACTCACACTTACCCCTACACTCACCAGCGCAACACCGTTTACCTGTTTTTATTTTTGTGTTTTTATTGTTTCTTTTCTTTGTTATTTTTAATTCTAGTTTTGCACCTAAATAGTCTCTAATTCTTGTGCTTAGTAAGAAAGAATCGAAAAACTTAACTTTTCTTACCTATTATAAATAATTATAACTCATTTGATATTCTAAATTATTCCTGTAATTTATAAATTTTATACCTTATTTTATTGCTCAGTTCATCACCTAGGTTATTGCTAAAAGGTATTTTTCTCTTTTGTTTTAAATTATAGTAAAATTTCGGCACAATAACTTCGCCTATAATAATAAAGAGGATGGGCACTGATACCTAACGAGTAATTACAAGATATTAAGTTTTCTTAGCTAAGGTATTGGTTGAAACTCTGACATACAATCACACTTACCTTAAGGCCTATTTTGATTTTTATTTTAAACCATCTGTATATTACTTGAAGGCGCAAATAAACTATTTTAATTTTATTATCAATGTGAAAGTTTTTATATTTGGATGTTTGTTACTCAATCACGCAAAAACGGATGGACGGATTTAGATGACACTAGGCACACACTTTATTTTAACCTGGTTTAACACCTACGATACTTTTTATTCCGGTAAATGGTCTGGACTCGATTCCGAAGTCCACGCAGACGAAGGCGCGGGCAGAAGCTAATTATACTTTTAATATAATATAATATTATAAAGAGGTAAAATTTGTTTGTTCGTTTGTTTGTATGTAGGGGTAATCTCCGGAACAGTCCGAACAGAATAGTCGGATTTTAAAAATTCGTTCTTCATTGGTTAGCTAAATTCTTGAGGATGGTTATAGGCTCGCGGACGAAGTCGCGGGCATGAGCTAGTAATATACCGACTACGCATCAATCATAAGCAAAATAAACTATAGGATCCCAACACCTGACAACACCTCATTGCTAGCTAGACGCTCTCCAGCTTACTCTCTCATCGATACATATAATACAGTCCACAAACTCTGTGAAATCAAAAACACTATCTCGTACAATTGTAAAAAAAAAAGGAAATGATGCAAAACTCTGGTTATGATGAACAATTAATCTAGATACCCTGACCTGACACTAAATCAAATGATACACAATGGGAACAAATACGCACACACATACACATACATTCACATATACCAAACACGCAGATTTACAATACAACACCTGAAATCACCTCTAAAGTCTCCACTCTGGAATCCGTACCTCGAGCCCCAAGATACAATACAGACGAACTGTCTAGTCTGGGGTTCACTGACAAATAATATTTTGTAACATAGCTATAGGTAATATTTTAAGCTACTCATGTCGTCTCAATTGCTAAAAAACTACTGCATTGCTGCATTGCTTACTGTATTGCTTACCGGTTCACTAATGTTTCACCAAAACTCCATTGACAAATTTTCATTTTACAACCAACGTTTTGTATACAAATAGTATTTCGAAAACAACTTATTCCGCAAATGTATTATTTTATAAACACTTTTTTTACAAACATTTATTTGGCAAACAATTCTTTTTACAAATGCATCAGATGATACTTAATCATTACAACGATTATTACAGTACTGATTAATACAATTCCGAAATAAAAACGCCTTGTAAAACTGAATAGCAAGATAAATAAACACATAAGTGCAAGCAGACATGCAGCATGCAAGCAAGCATGCAACATGCAAGCAGACATGCAGCATGCAAGCAAGCATGCAACATGCAAGCAGGCATGTAAATGCAAGCTGGCAAGCAGCATGCAAGCAAGCATGCAGCATGCAAGCAGGCATGCAGCATGCAAGCAGGCATGCAACATGCAAGCAGGTATGCAGCATGCAAGCAGGCATGCAACATGCAAGCAGGCATGCAACATGCAAGCAGACATGTAACATGCAAGCAGGCATGCAACATGCAAGCAGGTATGCAGCATGCAAGCAAGCATACAACATGCAAGCAGGCATGCAACATGCAAGCAGGCATGCAACATGCAAGCAGGCATGCGGCATGCAAGCAGGCATGTAACATGCAAGCTGGCATGCAGCATGCAAGCAAGCATGCAACATGCAAGCAGGCATGCCACATGCAAGCAGGTATGCAGCATGCAAGCAAGCATGCAACATGCAAGCAGGCATGTAAAATGCAAGCAGGTATGTAACATGCAAGCTGGCATGCAGCATGCAAGCAGGCATGCCACATGCAAGCAAGTATGCAGCATGCAAGCAAGCATGCAACATGCAAGCAGGCATGCAACATGCAAGCAGGCATGTAACATGCAAGCTGGCATGCAGTATGCAAGGAGGCAAGCAGCAAGCAAGCAGGCATGCAACATGCAAGCAGGTATGCAGCATGCAAGCAAGCATGCAACATGCAAGCAGGCATGCAAAATGCAAGCAGGTATGTAACATGCAAGCAGGTATGTAACATGCAAGCTGGCATGCAGCATGCAAGCAGGTATGCAGCATGCAAGCAAGCATGCAACATGCATGCAAGCATGCAACTTGCAAGCAGGCATGCAACATGCAAGCAGGCATGTAACATGCAAGCTGTCATGCAGTATGCAAGGAGGCAAGCAGCAAGCAAGCAGGCATGCAACATGCAGCAAGCATGGTTTCAGTCACGGCTCCGGCGGTCCTACGCGAGCTTATCGTCGCAGATGGGTTTAACGCTCACCACCGCAGCGTCGGCTTCCTGGCAGTGTCAACCGCGGCGGCGAGTGTTACAACCACCTGCTCCTCAACTCGCGGGCCGCCTCGCCCCTCCGCGCCTACGCGATTTTAAATTACACTCTAGGGGCAGACAAGACTGTGTGGAGTCGTATTTACAGCGATTCGTTTCTGTCACAAAATTTTGTAGCACAACATGTTGACTTTTAGTTTATTAGAAGTATTGAAAATCGGAATGTCATTTTTCGGACCGAGAATCCTTTGAGCATTTGATTCTTCGAACGTATTAAAGTCGGAAAACTAGCAAATCACATTTACGACTTTCGGTTAAATAAATTTCGTGATTTTTAATAATAGAAATCATAATTATTATAAAAAATAATGAATTGTTTGTCAAATAATACGTTATTAATTAAAAGTTTATCGGATAATTATTTTGCTAAGTGAAATATTTGGTAAACTTGTTGTTGTAGAATAAATGATGAAATGACAAATAATGTTTTTGCCAATCTTTGCTTGTCGAGTAATTTTTTTTGAATTAATGTTTAGTGAACTGAATTGTCACCATTGTTTACCTGGACAGTAAACTATTTTCTATTCTATTTATATTTTTTCTATTTCTATGTTATAAATAGATAGGTAGTGAGTTTGTGTGCGAGGGGTAATCTTTGAACTACCTGATCCGATTCCGAAAATACTTCCACTAATGGGAAGCTACAGTATTCCCGAGTGACATAGGATATATTTTATGCGAAAACAAGAAATTTCCCGCGGATGGAGTCGCGGGCAGAAGCTAGTCATTTATATAAATTTTAGTGAAATCTCTAGGGTGGCAGTACAAACATAGTTTGTATCGAACAAGCGAACCTAAGCACTAGACTAGACCGTGAAGGGCAATAGATACGAGAGCTAAGCATTTCTTAACAGTTGCCTAGGTATACAGAGCTTCGTCAGAATATGTGTTCAAATAACGTTAAATTCAAATCATTCACAGTTAAACCAACTAGATCTTTGTTCAACAAACCCCACAAGTAGATACTCCTACATACGTCTACCATTATGTTCCACATTGTTATTCCAGCCAGAGAAAATCGTATGCAAAGAGGGAGGCATAACTTAAACAGTGGAAAATATTCCCTACCCTCGAGTCGAAGGTAACTGACTGACTCGGAATAAATGACTAATTACTGCCCCAACTCATTAGCACAGATTTCTCCCTCCAACACTGCCAAATTAAGGAGCTCACTCTACCAAATGAGCACGTACATAGCAGTTACATTTGAACTGTGCAGGGTTATACTTCAAAAGTGGATGGATTTTAAAATTGTATTCGAAATTCGAAAGGAGCAATCATAATAAGACGCTTTTCATCTGTTTCCCGATTATGAATGAGCTTATTTCTGTGTGCGAACAATGGTGCGAATTGTCTTTATATAAAATCTATTACGGTCAGTTTATTTCACCAGTTATTTCACAATGGATAAAATGGAAGTAAGGAATCATGCGAAGCATAATTTTAATTCAATATTTTTATGAAGATGCTTTGGATATTTTTCAGTCACTGCAATTTAAAAAGAAATACCGTGCAATCTGCAAACCCTACCTGTATCAACACACGGAAATAGCAAAGCCTCCGCGCCGCATGCTCTTACCAGTCAGCAAAACTAAATACTTTATCCGCATCCAATTAATACCATAAACAAATAAAAACATTGCCACAGCATAAAACAATCGCGTTCGAAACAAAGCGAAAAGCAGTGCATCAACGTGCAAACTTAATAATTTGTTGCAGCTATTCATCACTCTGGAAACTGCGAGGAGTTTGGATGCATTAAAATATAGGATAGGAGAGTGCGTTCAAATTGAAACATTTTCGTTGGAAACACTGAAACGTACTCCGTTTCATTTGAAATTTTTATTTTATTGCTGTAGCACACCACGGCACCGCACGGGGACATCTGACTAAATTGAAGCGAACTCGTTTTATTTTTGTGTCGTGTAATAGTCAGGTATTTTGGTATATATTGAAAGGTTTGGAACCGTTTGATTAATTAAATGGCGTTTTGTAGACGAGGGAACTTAATTAGTTAATTAACGGGGTTGGTTGTAGGCAGTGCATAGTCAGTTTCTGATTTGATGCGTATGTGGACGGCTACTGATCGCTTTGTTTGATCGGGGTTCCCTCTATCTGGCAGAATCTTGATGCTCCGAAATTTATTTGGCATAACACACTTGGCATAATCTTCTTTAGACGAATATTTTTTTCATATAATTGATTATGAATATGAAATGTATGACTAAAGATGATTCTGACTTACAAAATTATAAGCATTGAATGTTTGATAAATGACTGTCTAAATGATTTTCTGCGAAATGAAATTTATGCTATCCGCTGTTATCCAAAATAATATAATGCATTTTATCGCATTTCGTTAAATATTGACACTGTCAAATACTACCTATTGCATTTTATTAAATTACATAATAAACATAACATAACATCGCGCCGACAGACAACAGAGGTGTACCTGTAGTATGTACACCCACATTTCGCCAGTTATGTTTTAAGTCCCATGTAACAGGGGGCGAGCTTATTGCCATCAACCGGGCACAAATCCAGACTCCGCTCCGAAGAAATTACATAAAATTTATATAAATTGACATTGATACTACTGAATTATTATAAATGAAGATACTTAATTGTCAAGAGCCTCCCATAAATGTATATTTGATTATTTGCACGCCAAATGGCAAGACATAGAGAAACTATAATTATAACAATTGTAACATCTTGCACACTTTTGGAACCTATGTTTACAAATAAAGACTATTGATTGATTGGTTGACATACAATGTGAATAGCAATCGTTTATTAATTACATAATATTGTTTTTTTTTTAATTTTTAAGTGATTGATACGTTACCATTCAGTATTATGTACTACGGAGGAGTGTAAGAATCTTTAGAAAGTGTAGAATAATGTCATTATTGTTTAGTTTTAATTTTGTGTTCATTTAGATGTGTAGAGTTTTAATTGTATTTATATAGTTTTATGTACAATTAATTTTATAATAATAGGCTTAGCTATCGCATTAGGTTTAAGTACCTGTAATGATAGTCTTAAAGTTTTAAATAAATAAATAAAAATAAATATAAAAAATCTGCTATAAAGGGTAGACCCGTTTGATCGGCGTTGTCTGTACGCCCTGGTAATATCACTTAATGGGCGTTAGATCTACCTTTCAGATCAACAAGATCTGGGGTAAGACGACGTACGTAAAATTCTGGGGACAAATCAAATACTTACAAATGCGACCCTTCTTAAGTTGAATGTATGGGTAAGCTGCTTAGGTTCATGGTCCATTGATAATAATCCGTCTTCTTTCAACCAGCCACGCTGAAAATGTGACATTCATTTGGAAACATCTGTGTTCTTTAGATACCGACAAAATCCCAACTGTAGTAGTCTCGTGTTGGATCCAATTGCTTTGAAGCCTTTGGATCTTTTCACTAATCGTGGTTTACGTCAACATGTGCTAACTGGTTTTATTTTCTGGCTTTGGGGATATGAAAAGCTGAAAAATACCGCTTTTTGGGTTAGAACTTTTATAACAAGGAAGTTATTTCGTGTTTTGCCATTAACCTCGTTATGAATTAGCTTTTCAAATTTCAGCTATTAGGCTGTCAATGTTCTTGAACGAAAACTGCACAAATATTATCTACGTACATACAATGATGGTGGAAAAATAATCTGTAACACTCTTTTTGGAACAATATAAATTATTAAAAATTAAATTATTAAAATAAAAAATAAATGACCCCCGAATGGTTCTCACGCCGAAGGCTAGTCTCCGTTGAGATTGGCCGCCATTACGGTCTGGAGCACTCTACATACAATGACATATAATATAATAGTAACAAAGTACAAACTGTACCTAAATTGAATATTTTTGCAAAAAAGTAGCTACGAGGTGTGGGAACGAGTCTGATGCCGAAAATATAGCATTTGGATTTTTGTACGTGTGTCTGTTTGTCTGGATGTATGTTCCGGATTGGCGCGAAAGCGGCTGAACGGATTTGGATGAAATTTGACACACAGATAGTTTATAACCTGGATTATTATATACCGGATACCTACTTTTAATCCCGGTAGTACGTTCCCGTGGGATATTTTCCGAACAGTTACGCTCGGAAAATAGCATAGAACAGATAAAAGTATCTGTTCTGTGGAAAATAGTGTTACTCGCAAAATGGTTTCACAGTATTATTTGAAATACTGTATCCAACACACACAATTACTTTGTCTGAAGCTTACCACGAACCTCGCACACGCTTCAATGGGCAATTTCCAACGAAACCTATAATTCTTAGCCGGTCTTCGATCGAAGGTTCCGTATCTTGTCCCAGGACTTGATTCGTCCGAAGCAATATATCCAGGGATTAAAGCCAACGACAATAAATAAATTGGTGTTTCACAATCAACGCGAACAGATCTCGAGTCCAGAGTAACAAGTTATGCTAGTTTACATTTTACAAGGAATTGTTCGTGCGAAATAAACTCGACAGAATTTCAACGGCTTGAGCAAATAATTTACGTGTTTTAGAAATACCTTTTGTGATTGGTGAATTATTCTTGCGTTAAATGTTAGGAGTTAGAAACGTTACTTGAGCTGCATTTGTTGTTAATTGTGGTGCCAGAGAGAATCAGGAGAAATGGAATGTAAAGGAATTTTCGTTTTAAAAAACTGGCATGTGAATTGGACTGCCAATCCTATGCCTTGCAAGTAACATTCCTTAAAATCATCACATCGACTTTCCAGTCCAGATCCTTTAAGTAACCGGTCACCTAATAAACACGCAGATTAATAACTATTTTTACCCGTTTCGAGCAATAATACTCATATTTCTACTTCACAATCTACTGATAACTTATTTTTATGACCTAGCCGTCGATAAACTTCTTCAACAAGTAGTGTAATAAAAGCAGTAACTTTCGGGAAACTAAAGTGACTTGACTTACTGCCCAAGGTTTCTCAGTGTCCAACTCTTGAGACAAACACCTTTCGCGTTGCTCGTAGCCACAAATGACCGGCTCTGTTACATCCTAAGGGCTAGTGGCTACATTAACTTGTGTTCTAACTGCACAAGATTGGAGGATCTCTTTGAACGAGTTGTATTGGCCTTGGTTGGATTCTCTATATTTAAAGTGACTTTTTTGTCTGGTCTGGTATATCACGGAAAATAAGCTAACCATTTCCGGTACTTCTACAGGGGGTTAAATAAATTGCGTACCATAGCTTCGGGGTGAGTTCAGTATCGATAAAGGAACCCGTAAAAAATAAAAAATAAATACCTTTAAAAAGTTTAAAAAAATACGAAAATTATCATAAGATGAACCTAATGTAGTACCTACTAATTAAATAGCAATCGTTTAGAATTAATAAAAATACGTTTTTATTTTGTTTATATGCTAATAAATAAGTTTCTAACTCCCTACCTACTATCGAACGCAATTAAATACCTACGCACAGTGTTTTATGAATACCATTTTTCGGACATGGCTTTTTATGTAAAAAACTGTTAGGTTATGTTATTTAAATGCAATATTTCGTATCCCCATTTCAATAGCATGTTTAGTTTTTGAGATCTCTTTTTCAACCAGATATTAAGAAAAAAAAAAAAAAAAAAAACCTGGGTTCCTTTATATGTAGATACTGAACCTACCCCTAAGCTATGGCACGCAATTCCTTTAACAACCTGTATTTATATTTAATAAATATTAAGTTCGGAATGATGCCAAGAGTGTAAGCAGCACAGTCTTTAATATCCATTAGCTTCCTGCCCACGAGGTCAACTATAATATCGTAAAACATTACATAGCGCTCGGCATTGGTATAGCTTTTTATCAGTGAAACAAAATTGTAATCGGATCAGTATTTCCAGAGGTTACCTCTTACAAACCAATATTATTAAGCCTTTAAAATATTAGTTTAGCACCAATACCACTAATTCACCAAGGGGTTTGCAAGACTGGTAATTGATGATTTACAAGCAATTTTTTCAACAAGCAACTTTTTAAGCACACAAGATATACTTTCGAAACAAAAAGGACTCGAAATTTAGTTTAATTTTGTACATAAAAACTTCATAGTCGGTAACCTTCTTTTAAGAAATGGCTGAAAAAAACGTTAAAATCAAAAATAATCCTTTTCGAATTACAATTTTACCGTTAATTTTTTGTTTTCAAATTATTTCTTGATCGATGAGTCTTGTTACAAAAGCTAAGTTAGACACCACCACATAAACTTATTTATCATGCCTCTTTCACCTGAAGAATGTACTAGGATCATGACTTTTCAGGAACTAGGGATCAGTATGCGTCGTACTGCAAGAATGGTGGGTGTGACGTTACGAACGGTCCAGAAGGTAAAGCGAAGGTACGAAGAGACTGGAAACCATTTGAGGAGACCTGGTAATGGCAGACCCAGGTGTACTAGTGCCCGCGAAGACCGTTATATTGTTTCCACTGTGTTGAGAAATCGCCACCTGAATGCAGTTGAAGTCCAGCAACAGCTTCTTCAGACCCCAAGGGACTACATTAGTGACAGTACAGTGAGAAGAAGACTGGCTGAAGCAAACCTGAAACCCCTTTAGGAACAGGGTGTAAAGTTCACTCATCTATCATCTTAGAAAAGGGAGGATACTCCGACCAGACGGGTGTTGTGTCTGGCGGGCAACTGCCCAACCGTTGATGTCGGATAGTCTTATATATGTCGTACGCGCGGTAAACTCTTATTGTGCGATGCAGGATTTGTGTGACGTCATGTCTTTTTGATGCGTAGTTCGTATGTGGCGGTGTAACCGCTACACCCCGAAGACCAGCGAGTAGCCCTAAACTAGAGAAAGAGCATTGAGTAGCGAGACTGCGATACGCCCGTGAACACATAAAGTGGGATAAATGGTCAAGAATTTTGTTTACAGGTGAGTCTCGATTCTCATTTTACACTTCTGATGGAAGGCGAAGTGTCTACTGGCGACCTGGTGAGCGATACCTTCAAGCCTACTTCTCAAAAAGAGTCCAGTACGGGTGAGGCAGTGTACATGTATGGGCTGGCATATCTTCAGAAGGTCGCACAGAGTTAGTAGCCAAAGAAAATTACACTTTGACTGGGGAAAGATATGCCCAATTGCCCAATGAGTATGCAGGGCCATATTTAGTAAATATGGGTGATGGATCGATGCTGATGCATGATAATGCCCGGCCACACACGGCTCGGGTCGTGCAAGAGTATATTCAGGAGGTTGTTATCAGCGTGATGGCTTGGCCACCAAGAAGTCCTGATCCCAACCCGATTGAGCACGCCTGGGATGAGCTAGCGAGGCTATTCAGAAGCCGCAGACCACCAAATACCACCCTCAGGGCACTAAAACAGGCCCTGATAGAAGAATGGGAGAATATTCCCCAACATTGGCTCCGAAACCTCGTGTTTAGTATGCCAAATTGACTCGAAGCTGTAAGCAGAGCCCGAGGAGGCAATACCAGTTATAAAAAAATAAATAACATGTACTTAAAACATACTAACTTGTAAATGTTATTTGAGTTTTATGACACTAAGCTAAAAATGGCTATTTTTATTGTTTTATCTTTTTAGATTTAAAAATGTTACTAATGTATAATTTACACATTTATAAAGAAAGCTGATAAAAATTGCTATAAAACGTTTTTTTTTTTAAATCTCTAACTTCTATAGTTTAGAAAAAACTGAAATTTTTAAAGTGTAGTACTTAGTTTTGCAGGCCAGTGTATTATATAATATCTACGTATTAGCAGAAGGCACTAAAAGTGTAATTAAAATATGATTACTGAAAGTTTAATCTAATATATTTTATTGACTCATTAGTGTTGGTAAACAAATTAATTATAATTTTAGTAATAAATAAAATATGTTGCCAGCAAAAAAATATGAGTACGTAATAATAAACCTTAAAGTGATCAAAAATAAACAAGCCGAAAAGCTTTTCTTCTTCATTTAATATTATAAGTCTGTTTAATGATATTTTATACTTTGCTGAAATATATCCCTCTTTCTTATAAACGACTGACGAGTGCAGAATCCGACAAGGGTTCTCGTTTCTTGGAACGTGCGCCCGCAATCCTTGAACCCACATCTTATGTAATATATGAAGATATACGTATAATTGGTGCTATAACAGCTATATTATAAAAATCATCAGGAACTGAAGCCCCACTTTGTTGTGAAATGTTTTGAGGTTTTTTTAGGGTTCTACGGAACTCTATTCCGTCCGTCCGTCTGTATGTTAGCGGACTGTATCTCATGAACTATAATAGGTAGACAGTTAACATTTTCAGATTGTGTATTTTTATGGCTATAACAACAAATTAAATAAACATTCGATTTTGAAAAAAAAAACAAATCTTACCCTGTCATTTGAGGTTTCACTATCTAGAAATCATGGAGCAGAGTACGAATACTCACTCCCCCTTACTCGAGGTGGCCCGCAGTATATATATATATATTTTAAATAATAGGGTGCCGTAAGCGTTTATCAGTTTTAGACCATTTTTGTACGAGCTCTATCGCAACAACTAAACAAGTTAGGAATTTTAAACTTCTGTATATCATGTAGGTATCATATACTGTGTATAATCAACAAATAATAAAGCTGCCGATTCACATGGTATTTAAAAATGGGCGAATTTCTACAACTGAAAAAAATACTTTGTAAATTCACAGAAAGATTATGAAATACAAATTGATCTTTGTAATTTTTAAAGGACAATGGCGACTTCCGACCAAATTTTATTGACATTTTTTTGCGTCGGTCGATGAAAAATATGTAAAAGTAAGTAGAGTTTAAATTTCTGAATAGTTTTGTCTTCAGTTATACTGAAGTCAGGAATTAAAGATATTCCAGTAACCTCTAGAACGAGTGAACGACCTATTTCAATTAGGGTCACAAGGTTGACAAGGTCAACAGACCCTAATTGAAAAAGAAATAGGTCGTTCTTACTACTACTACTTAGAATATCATTGATAGACATGCAATTTTAATGCAAAATAAACTGCGGACTACAGTCTAGCCGACAGCGACGTTCGTAGGTCTACCATATGGCCTACACGCGACGTACCTAAGCAAATAAATTCAATCTGCCCAGCCTTTTCCCAGCTATGTTGGGGTTCGCTTCCAGTTTAACCAGATGCAGCTGCATACCAGTATTTTACATACATCGACTGCCTATCAGACTTCCACAACCCAGTAACTGGGTAATACGATACCCCTTGGTAAGACTGGCTGTCACACTTTTGGGCTTCTGACGACTCATAACGACCGTCAAAGATCCAAAAATTACAGCCGGTACCAACGGCTTACGTTCTTTCCGAGGCATGGAGGGGTCTCGGTATGTAAAGATGGTGACCCCTCCACGAACCAACCCTGGCAATGGATCGACCCGTGCAGCTGTTATTATTTAGTCATGAGCTCCTCCGTAAGAAAATAAACGTTCAGGAAAAATTAAAGGGGGTCATACATATGGGGTGTGTTGTCGCTAAATAGTGTACGATGGTACGGAGCAGTACCCCCCGTTTGCGAGTATGACTGCACACTTGGCCCGTTTTTCTATTTCACTGTTTTATTATAGCGAACCTAGATATAATATATCTTGACTATGTTTCCAGTAGCTTTATTTATTTATTAATAACAAACTTATAGTTACAGTTTGCATTAAAACCTAGCGACCTTATTGGTGATGTTCATCAGAAAGGTCGGGTGTGTAGTGATCGCAACCGGCGTGCGTGTGTGACCAGACCTAAGAACGCTACGTGCTACGATCCTTACATTCTCCTTTATGTAAGAATCGTAGCACGTGCGGTTCTGTAGTTTCTGCTTACCCCCATAGGAGTTATAGGAGTTTATGTATGTATGTTTGCACCACACATACTAGTTATCTGGGTAAATAAAGTGAGCCTTAGATATGTGGATGTTAATATAACGGACTTATCCTGACACTACTCATGTGTCAATTCGTTTAACCAGCTTATAAGTTATCCCATCTTTATCATTTAATCTCGAATATTCTTCTTCATATTCAATACAGTTTGTGTTATTCTTTACCATTTTCTTTCTTTTTGTTCATTTTCTACAACGTCCCGCAAACAGCAAAATAACGTACTTTACTGTTTGCAGCAGCTTGCACAGAATCTTAAACAGCTAATACAACTAGTGTACATATTTTTCTTCGAGCGGATCGGAATGGAAACAATAATAAATTTTAAACAAGTTATTAAAATTCCAAATGGAAAGCAGTTGCATTGCTATTGCCAACATTTATACTGATTAATGATTGCGTTGTATTAATAAATTATTTTCACTTCGTTTGTATGTCTAGGCAAGCACAGAGACTAATGTATTTGGAATCCATTAAAGTACTCCAACTTACCCAGTCATAACATCTTCCAAACCAAATTCAACTTTAGATAATGATTGGTAGAGTCTAATTTCGTCTGCGTTATAGACATTACTTAAGTTAGTGATGTAGAGCGTCTTAAACAGGACAATTTAAACTAACACCTAGTCTTAGGTGTGTAGATTTATGATACCACGAATGGTGGAAGTATTTGTTGGGTGACGTCACTTCTGGTGCAGCCAAGTACTAATTGTGTACTCAGAGTTGCGTTATCTGTGGTACTTAGCAGAAGATGTGATGAAGATAGTTGCCGGAGTAGTTTGAAAGCGTCGCGACTAAATGATGTTGGTTTAGCTTCGGTGAATAGATTTACGTTTGTATGTCAATGTGCAAGCTGTTAACTCAGTAAGCAGAGGAAATGAAGCTGTGAAGATACTGCAAGGTATTCCGACTACAAATATCAGTTTGTTAATGGCTAAATTGCAATTATACATTTTTATATGCTTATGAAGATGTGAAGTTGCATACTGTCTTTACAGATTTATGAAAGCCTATCTACAGAGAGGTCACTTTCAATCTGTTTATTAATTAATCAAAGAGACTCAAACTCAAAATAAAAGCAGATACCATAACCAAAACCTGATCAAAGAAAATGCCACCATTATTGACGCTAATAAAAGAAAACACAAAAAAAAATGAGTAGAAATCAAAAAAACCCGACTTGCAACGTAAAAGTTCAAAATAAGATCACTTTTCAAGCATGCAGTTGGTGGCAGTTATCTTAGTTCAATCTCAGATTGGACTTGCTACTTTTCAAAACTTTACTTATTGACGTCTAAAATCCGCCATTTAACCATCGTCTGTCCTAGACGAGTGGATAGGCACCTCACGTATTTAAATCCACCTGGCAGGTAGGATGAATCGAGGGTATAAAGAAACCGACATACTTACATAGATACACGTGAAAAATATAACCTGCTGTCACGCAGTCGGGTAAAAAGGCTTTAACTAAACACACAGGTTACAAAAAACATGTATCCAAACATGTTCTATATTCCGCAGGTATCCCCGAGGTCTCCAGATGCGCAAGGAATGATGGGTCGTTAGCTTATCGCCTGTCCTGGCTCCCGAGCTATCCTAAGTCGACTATTATAACTTACGGCGTAGCGCCCTGCATATTTTAACGTAGTTCTATCGCTATTGAAGTTAAGACAACATGTTCGGAATTCAGAGCTAAAGTTTTGATAGATGTTTTTCTTCCTGTACCTACTTGTTTTAAAATAGATGTAGGCAGTTATGGATTTTTCCGGAGTGTAAATCTTTTGATATTTGGGATTTACGGTAGGTAGTAACAAATCCATGGACATTTTAATCTTCTGCATCATAAACAAATTGCTTACTAGACATAATTCTGGTCTTAGTCATACCTAAATGCAGAAATTGATCCCAAAATATGTAGCTCCTGGCATAGGTACTGTGGTTTTCTCCAAAATTAGTAATTTTACTACTCCAAAATTAGTAATTCGACAGTCTCGTTGGTCTAGTGGTCACAAGCGCTACTGCTGAGCATGAGGTCCTGGGTTCGATTCCCAGGTCGGGCAAAGTGTTATTGGGTTTTTCCATCAGGAATTTCTCAGTAGCAGCCTGGAGCTTGGATTTGTGCTCGGTTGATGACAATAGGCTCACCCCCTATTACATGGGACTTAAATATAACTGGCGAAATGTGGGGAGAACTACATGTACACCTCTGCCTAACCCTTCGAGGATTACAGGCGTGATGTTATGGTACGTTGTGTGTAGTAATTTTACGTATAATCTGAAAATAAAACGCACTAATCTTAGCAGCTCATTCCTTCCTATTTACTTTTAAAATCCACAGCCACACACACAATATACATCAAGAATCTAAATTCACACTTCAAATCGTCCTAAAACTAGCCGTTGTAATTTTCCAATTGATTTGTAGCTCCTCCATCCGTCTGGTGGTTAGTCTCAACGATGACATTAAGCGGGCCGGTGTCTGGTGCGTGGCAGGCCATATCTCCGGTCACCGCAGGTAGCCAGATTAAACTCCGGCAGGTACCAGCTCCCAGATTAAACATGGACTTGGAGTGTTGTTACACCGCAGAGAGACTTATTATCACCGTAATTTTCAAAATGTAGACTGCCTCGTTGGTCTAGTGGTTGCAAGCACTACTGCTGAGCATGAGGTCCTGGGTTCGATTCCCGGGTCAGGAAGTGTTTTTTTATTTTTTATTTTTATTAAGGGATAATAAACAACTACTACATATACAGGGTGTTTGGCGCATGGACCGACACAATTTTTTCAGGGATTTGGGAGGTCATTAGCTAGGTTCTAGCTAAGTTCAAAATAGCTTTTAGTTTTTTTTATAATTAAAAAAAAAAAAAAAAAAAAAAAAAAAAAAAAAAAAAAAAAAAAAAATGCATTTATTTAAGCAAGTTTTTACATGTAAGTTGCCGGGGCTTCCCAGAAAGTAATCGAATGATACTTGTGTTGGGAAAGCCTCGCTCTTCCGAACGAAACATAAATTTAGACTTACTAGTATGAGCAACAATAACATAACATATAAGTTCCTTAAAATTTAAAAATTTAAAAAGAGGAAAAAGAAGCGTGAAGTGTGTGTATGCGTGCGTTTGTGTGTGCGAGCGTGTGTGCGTGCGCGTGTGTTTGTGTGAGTGTGTGTGGGGGGGTGTGTACGCGAGTACACGCTCGGAGGTGTGTGTGTATGTTTGTGTGTGTGTGTGTGTGTGTGTGTGTGTGTGTGCGTGTGTGTGTGTGTGTGGATGGTAGCTTGATTTGGCCACATAACCCTATCAATTCGTTACGTGTAGTCTGTGAGTACATTAAGCATGTATCACAATCAAGTCAATGTAAGTAGGTCATTTAGAAGTTGTAAAATTTCATTCATTAAATACAAAAATTAACTTTGGAAGCTTGTAAGGAATTTTCTTGAAACCAGTTGTATAAAACAAAGATGTTTTTAGATTTAAAAGACTTTGGAGAATGCAACAAAATTTGTTTTGTGCCACTACACCCACAAACAAAAAAGTTATTTCAAATTAAAGGACACATTTTGGGAATTTTTTTCATTTTAAAAAAATAATCATATGTAACCAACCGTGACATTTGGGACAAAGGGTGTATGGGTACAACCTAGCTAATGACCTCCCAAATCCCTGAAAAAATTGTGTCGGTCCATGCGCCAAACACCCTGTATAATACATAAGGTTAACAAAACGTTAAGTAGTAATGTTGTAGTTCACTGCATTATCCACAGATAAGACATATTTAAAGATCAGTGGTTGCCACTAGACGAGCTTTACTCGTACCAAAATTAACAAATATTATTAAATAAATAAATAAGTTACTAAAAGCTAGCTATAGCCACAAAACTAAATCAAATCAGAAACAATTTCATTTACTTAAATTATTCAATAATTAAATAATAATAATAAGTGCCATAGTTTTACCAATCATAGTTATCATGACATAACTTTCAAACAAATGATTAAAAGAATTGCAAACACAAACCTAGATAATTATTCTACAATGGTTCTGCTATTAGGTATAATAGTACTGGTATTACCAGAAAGGACATAGTGGATGGACTGGACACCTTATTAAAGTTAAATATAGGAAATCTAATGTTGTGTGCTTTACCTTACTGATACTTTATCAGTTTATGAAAATAATTATATTTCTAAGTTGAATAGTACTATTCACAGGCATATGGGCATATGGGTTTATGTTGTCATAGTGACAAATTATTGTTTTTTGACACTAACAAATTTGTTTGTGGTTTTAACTCAGAAGACTTTATCTCTGTCTTGGGAATGTAGACATATTATTGCTATGTTAATAGCATATAATAGTTAATGAGGTTATAGCTAATATAACAAATTGTAGTATTAGTGACGAGTCTGTGTTGTCTAGCTATACTAACAACATAGTGATTAATTATGAGTCATCATGTACGAAGGAGGATCCACCTATAATACCAACATCTTTGGAGGCCACTACCAGTCAGATAGGGTATTCTCTTCCTGCTGGAATTCATACAGACATTCTAGACTCTTCCATTGTAGTTGTGGAGGTCACTCCGGATAACTTTTTAAACTAGTTAGTAAGACAACAGAAGTTACCCCTTCAAATAACCAATTATAAAAAGGTATGTTCTGGCAATATTACACATAAGAAAACTTTATTATTCAATCAAAATATCCAAGGTTGCTCTTCCAAATTACTGGATATAGAATTGTTTTTAGAAAAAACTAAGTTTGATGTTGTTTTTGTTGAACATTGGTTAAAAGATCATCAAGTAATGTCAATTAACTATGAAAGAAAGAAAGAAATAGTGTTTATTGGGACAAGCACAAGAGATATCAATATAGCTAACACACAAGTAAGCTTAAAATATAACAGAAAGTTCATGAAAATTATTGTGTAGTTAGCCATTTCAGCCGAAAACGTATGATACATGGCGGATCATTAATATTAGTAAAAAAATCTATTCAATCGAAAAAACGAGAAGACATAATCGGGCTGTCTGTTGAACACACCATTGTATTGTCCTGTGTTGAGCTAGATAAGCATGTTATAGTATGTGTATGTGTGTGTGTGTGTATGTGTGTATACAGACCTCCAAGTTACCAGAATATATCTATGTTTGATTCTGTAATGGAAGATGTGTTAAATAAACTAAATGGTAGTAGTAAGTCAATAATCATTATGTGGTGATTTTAATATTAATATATTAGAAAATAACTTCAATACTGTCAGACTATTAAGTCTTTTCAGGTCATTTGACTTGTCAAATGTTTTTATTGAACCAACCCGAGTGACAGCTTCTTCTGCCACTTGTATAGATAATATTTTCTGTAATTGTGATTACTTAAATAAACAAATTGTAAATAAGTTGCCATCTGATCACAGTGGACAAACAATATCATTTTGCTCCTACATGCCTTTACAAAAAAACCAAATAAGGTTTAGGCCAATTACATGTAGAAATCTAGAGAATTAAATAATGTTTTGGCAAGTAAATTATGTATTCAGAGTTTTAATGATATATGTGACCGAAATGAGTTCTACGCCGAGTTCTTTTCACTATTAAACAAACAATTTATGGACACTTTTCCACTAAAGACTAAAACTATTTACACAAAGTTCTTTTTTAGTGATTGGGCGACTCCAGGTATTCGTAAAACACGGCGTCTTCACATTTCACCTGACTCAGGTCCTCACCGGACACGGCTGTTTCGGGAGGTACCTGTTTCGGATAAGGCGGGAAGAAACGCCCGGGTGTCATCACTGCGTGGATCGCCCGGAGGACACGGTGGACCATACGGTGGAGGTATGCCCGGCTTGGGCAGAGCACCGCCATGTCCTCGTGGAGGCGATCGGTGGCGGGGATCTCTCGCGTCCGGCCCTGGTCCAGGCCATGGTACGGAGCGAGAGGGCATGGGAGGCCGTCACCTCCTTCTGCGAAGCAGTAATGCGCTCGCGAAGGAGGAGGCGGAGCGCGTGAGGGAGAGGCAAATTTCGCGCCCTCACACTCCTAGCCGCCGCAGAAGGAGACGCCCTGAGACGCGTAGGCGCGGGCTTGCGGACGGTGAGCAATGGATAGCTCGCTGTCCGGTAAGGACCAAGCCCAGGTCGACGGCGCGTTATGTTCCACGCGCGCCTCAAAGAGATGTCAGCAAGTGAAGGGGTCCGATGAGACCATTGTCTGCCGGGGTTGCGGGAAAGTCCGAAAGGGATACCGTGGCCCCCTGGCATTGCACAGGCAACAGAAGGAACACGGGTGGGTTTTAGTCAGTAAGAATCTGACACGCCCTCCCGTTCCACCCAGAGCGGGAGAAGTCATTTGATGATTTCCCAGCCAAAAAAAAGGTTTTCGTAAAAGCAGGGAAAAACTTTTTGAACTGTATAGCTTAAAGCAACATATGAATAATACAAACTTTCATCAGTATGTTGCAAAATATTCTAAAACTTTTAAAAGTGTGTGCATAATGGCTAAAGCTCTTCACATTAGCAATAAAATAAAATCAGCTGATGATGTTATAAAAACTACCTGGCAAATAATAAATAATGAATCCGGTAGGAAAAAACAGCGTAATACTGAATTTAATTTAGAGACTGCACATGGTCCCATCAACTCAGATGTTGAAATAGCTCAGGAATTTGAAAACTTTTTTGTTAATATTCCCCTTATAAGTACTGAAGCTTTAAATTAGACCCAGGAGTCTTTCCGGATCTCATGAAACACAGTAAAGTACCTAGTTCCTTTGTTAAAATCCGGTGATAGTAAGAAGCCCAACAATTATAGGCCTGTGTCGATTCTGCCAGTTCTCAGTAAGGTGTTTGAAAAGTTGATACTGAATCAAATGTTACGTCACTTAATTAATAAAAATTCCATTTTTCATGACTCACAATACGGTTTCACCAAAGGGCGTTGTACTACTGACGCCGGTGTCACCCTAATAAAGAACATTTTTAACGCTTGGTAAGAAGCACAAAATGCCATTGGAATCTTCTGCGACCTCTCGAAGGCGTTCGATTGCGTAGACCATGACACTTCTGCTGAAACTGGACCATTATGGGATTATGAATACAGCTCTTGATTTGTTAAGATCATAGGTACCTGAAAGATAGGATGGTTAAAGTTCAAGTCAACTGCACAAACTCATTAGGGTCTAAAATGGTAATGGGCGTTCCTCAAGGTTCGATATTGAGTCCATTCCTCTTTTTAGTTTATATTAATGATTTACCCCAATTATTTCTAAATCAACCAAAGATGGTGTTATTTGCAGATGACACATCATTGAGCTTTAAAATAAACCGACGGTCACAAAATCTTGACGAAGTGAATAGCTCTATTGTTCAGGTCCAAGATTGGTTTACGGTAAATAATTTGGTGCTAAATAAAACATAAAAAATAAACATTTTTATCTTGGATATAATCTAGAGGATTATATCCAAGTTAAAAATGTTTATTTTTCAATTAATTATGTGATAGATGCATGGTGCTCACATACTTACAAACATTGTAAAATTATACGATATACCTAACATTTTAACAAGTAATACTAATATTAAGTCAGTGTGTGAGTTCAAGTAATCACAAAATCTAAAATAAATGTTATAAAAAATAATATTATACAATTAAATTGGCAACCAGTTCGATTTTGTCTAGATTCTGAATTGTCCTATGGAGCAGGACCAGCATGTTTCCAAGCATTTTTATCTTGGATATAATCCTCTAATTTGTAATATGCTTGTTTACATAGTGTACTTTTTATATGAGTTTTAAATTTTCTTGTAGGCAATTTTACTCACGAGAATTTCATGATCGACCTTGTCAAAAGCTTGCTTTGTTATTGGGTTTTTCTATCAAAATTTCTCAGTAATAGCCCGAAGTCTGGATTTGTGCCCGGTTGATGGCAATAGGCTTGCCCCCTATTTCATGGGACTTAAAACATAACTGGCGAAATTTGGTGTACCTACTACTGGTACACCTCTGCCCAATCCTTCGGGGAAACAAGGCGCGATGTTATGTTAATTTTCAAAATGAAGGTATGAATACATGCCATTATAATGCTAGCGCAGATTTGGGCGGGCTGCACTGCACCACAACGCATCACAAAAATCCTACATCATCACGTTCGTACATTTGCTATCAACCAACCCGCACTACAGGCGGCTGCACAGCACTTTTTTGAATGAAACTGCGTTGTGCTGCGGCCCGTTATGGCTTTAATGAGTGCTTGACTTTTAAGAAGGGTGTTTCTTGTTAAAAATGTGGCTGTTTCTTGGTAAAATGATGTGATAAGCCATTTCCAGGAAGCAACATGCAGACAATCATATTCTGTCGTGCGAACATTTTGGTCACGTTTTTATCAAGGTCTCTCCACCTTGGTTTACCGTTTTTAACTTTTCTAAAAGGTTCAAGTCGAAGACAGAAGATTTCTTGATCTTTGTCTGGTAAAATACTGAAGGTATTTTACGCCCGTATAACAGAACCTCACTCAAGACTCAGTAGTACGTTCTTCTGTGTATATGCAAATTCATCCGTTTTAATTTTCCCACAATTACAGTACGGTGTGATAGTTGCTCCATCTAAATCCTGTGCTCCTCCGCACTGGGCCGGTCATTCCTCTGCGTCACTTCAGATTTAATCAGCCCCTGAGTGGCCGGCCTCTTTGTTTACTCCTACTCACTTCCTTAGAGCAATTGCACATCGCATATCTGCATAGTTATGGTAATGTGGAATGTGCTGCAAATGCTACAATAATAGAGATAATTTAACGAGCTTTGGACTTCGGATTCATTTGTTTCAAATTAGTTCTGTATCTATGCTTAATAATATAATATTATAAAGAGGAAAGATTTGATTGTTTGTTTGTTAGTATTGAATAGGCTCTGAAACTCCAGGACTGATTTGAAAAATTCTTTTACCATTAGAAAGCTTAGTTTTCAGGGAGTAACATAGGCTCCTTCTTATCCCGGGAAAAATAACGGGTCCTGCGGGAAAGACCACGGGAACGAAGCTGTGGAAAAAGTGCTAGTAGTTATAAGAAGGAATAACTGTTTAAATCAAAGGTCCTCCAGATAAGTTTTGGTGAAATTATTCCGAACATAAGCTGTGGATAGATGGAAGTTAGATTTTCCATATTGATTAAAATAATTAAGTTTATTTCATTCTGCAAAGGGAAAATGGATAAAAAAACGTCATTTATTTCAATATTGTGTCGCTTTATCAAACAATCAGCCCATTATTTTAAAAGTATAAACCTAAGTCCACATTAACAACTTTAACCCGTACATACAAGAGTATTACTATCGTATAAACTCTCAGTATCCCACCACGACCACGGCTCTAATCCTATAATTTACGAGCAAGCTGGCGTTACATGTTTCTCTTTATATCTCGGGAAAATTTCGTCTTTAAAACTATTTTAGACCCGTTTGAGAGATATGGTAGAAGCTGAACTACAAGGACTTTTCTAAAAAGAAAGAAAGAAAATATGTTTATTTTGCACAAACAAAAAAAAATCTTCTTTCTGTAAAATAAGTAACATAGGTTAGCAATGAAGTAATAAGTAAATTATTGTAGCCGGTAACGACAAACAGATATGTCTGTTGTTACGGGCTCGCGGCTAAAACACAAGTTTGCATAGTCCAGGCGATCGTTAAATAAGAACTAAATGTTCTTCAGCAATATTTCGATAGCTACGACAAAATTGCTCGGAAACTCCTCAAAGTATAATCACGTTATCCTCCCAAATAACACACCCTCTATCCCACGATTTAGTCAACAGTTATCCCAAAAAACACAACACAATTCAACCTCTTAGCCGTGATCCAATAACTAAACTTCTTTGTCTACAATGCTTTCTTCTCGCTCTCACATATGTATAGTGAGAGAGAGGTGCGCAAGAGAGCATTTATCGTCGGGAAAGAAATTAAAGTCGTGCCGAATCGAACGGTTTTATCTTCGTGTCGATAGCGGTCACAAATTATGTGCTTCCTTGGGTTAGAGGGTGGTTCCTTTAATGCGACCATGTCGGGATAGAAGTCCTTGTTATGTGATAAGGAATCTTTTTGTTTCAAATATAAAGACTAATGCAATCTGTGAACAATATTACCTTGAGAAAACTAAATAAGGAACTCAAGTAGCTCAAATAAAACAATAAAGAAGAGAAAAGCCTGCACTTACCAAAACAAATCAGAAATCGAATTTGACAAAATCTTTCTTAAGAGCTGCTAAAAATCCGTTCTAAGAAAACGTCCCGTTAACCTCTCCCTTGCCACTCGGCTCGAAATCCAATTCCAACTGTATCCTGAACACAGAAAGTCTAAATCTCCTTAGCCAACCACTTCACTTAAGGTTTAGTCGAGATAAATGAATTTCCACTCATTGAAGATCAATCCAGGCGGCGTTATCTGTGTTTTGCGCCTTATCTATAGGGGCGTAACAATGTCCGTACGATTTATAGTAGTGGATGTAGGCGATAGCCTGGCTCCTGCGGCCTGACTATACATGCGACGTGCTTAGGAAATTCACGGCTATAGATTAGATTAGACTCACCTGAAGAAGATAGCAAACAAATAAATAGGAATGCTTTTTCAAAGTTCTGGTTGATTGTGACCATAATGTCTGTGTTCAATTCTATTATATATTACCAACTAGGTTATCGGACAGTTTGACAGATATTATGATATCAGATTGGTGGGCATCTCCCTGTGTTACGCCTTGACGACTTTTGTCAACACTTTGAACCAGTAGATAGATAACATCATGGTGTTTGTACAATGGTAAATTAGTCAGGCGTATTTGGCAAAAACATCAGGCATTAGGATACTCGTATATTGCGTTTATTTTCAAAAGCTAGCATACTATGGCTTATAAAAGTAATTGGTAACTATAAAATATAATAAAACAGCTTCCAATACCAACATTAAAGACGAGATTAAATCTTTCATACCATTAAACGCACACACTACAAAGGAGAGCAATAAATCACTACTATCAGTGAACCCGCACAAGAATCGGAAATTAATTTATCGGTATTTTAAGGATTCTTGCCGGTATAATGTTCAGTTAATTTAATAACAGCGCTGTAATCTGATTGCGATGCAGCGGCGCGCAAATTAACTTGTTAGTCTTTGTCGCTGCCGCTAGGGGCGCCACTGGCGACTAGACCTAGTTCTTTTGTTTCTGGCTTTCAAAGATTGCTGTCGTGGCTTTTGTTTTGTGAGAAAATAAGTTAAAGGGAAAGTTATGTAGGATTGATATTGACATAAAATATTATGTAGTAATTGATTGATTTGATTTTGCTGTGAGATTTAATACTTAAGTATTAATTTAAGGTTTTATCTGAACTGCTGCGGGCTTTCGTGATATTAACTAAACCCTGATTTATATTTTGTAATATTTTTTGCTGACATCACTGTCATGGGCATTCCAATATTTTAAAATAATTATATGTACACATATAAGTATACAACGACCCCATAGTTTCCCAAAAAACTTTTCATTCATTAAAAAAATAAACGGATTGTATTTTATATAAATCAAAAATTCAAATTCAACAAATGAATTGTGAATAAATCAAAAGTTACAACAACTCGGCGGTAACGAAGCGAAACTTTTGCAATTGTTTGATTGAAATCAAATTATTAACTAAAATTTTGATGTGATTTCAAAGGCAGATGTTATCAGTTCCCGTTAACGTGAAACTCGTTTTGTTAATGAAACCCTTATACGAGCTTTTTTGATTACAATTCAATGTTACTTTATGTTTTTGTTATTGAAACTATAGAAAGGGTTCATTGTATCGTGGCTTTAATTTAATGTTGTTCAAGTTGGTTAGGTTTAACTACGATCTACAAACTCTTTGCCTATAAAAAACAAAATATTGTATGCAAATGATAGACCTTACGGCACGTGGCAACACATAATACAAAGCTTTGAATTTTCCATAAAACACCAAAAATACATGACAAATTGCCAACCAAAAACTCGACAAGCAAACTGTCAAAAAATTTCATGTCTAAAAAGCGTTGTATTTCTGGTCACGTCTATGCATTGTTTACAAAAGTCCACACGACGGCCAACAACGGACGCCATCCATCATGGCTGGTAATAAAATTAGGCTAGAGAGTTCCCAAATTAAATAAATGCTTAGCAATTGATTGATGAAAAGAGAATGGGAGTGGTAAGTACTCACTATTTGGTAAAAAAAAAAGATAAGACTAGCTGTTGCCCGCGTATTCTTCCGCGATCCAGGATGAAAAGTCGCCTATATCCTTCTCCAGTTCCCAGGCTACCTATCTGTGAAATTTCATCCAAATCCAAAAAAACAAACTAACTTTGACATTTATTATATTAAATATAGTTCGGATACAGGAGCTGTTGGTAAACCAATAACTAGGTATATTCGACCTCGTAACTGCTGTATCACCCTAAGATCGAAAGTCACCTGCACATCAAAACAACGACAAGGTGTAGAGTCCGCGCCTCCACTGAAGTCCAATTGAGGCGGCACAAGTGTCTATGTCATTGCATCACATTGCATTATAAAAATGTAGCTCTACAATTTTGCGCCGACCTTCTTTCGTGGCGCGCACTCTATTTGTCGATATAACAGATAAAAGTTTCGACCTATGTGAAGTTTCAACTTACTGGGAATTGATGTCAAAAGTGCTAAAGGTAGGTTACGAGGTCAAATATGCATACTGATAATCAAAGAATTAAAATAAAACAAATATCTTTGAATCTTCCACATCAAAATTAACTTTTATCTTCCCTAAAGTTTTACGTTCGTAAAAGTCATCTTGTAGGATGTAACACCTACCTATTATCATTAGGAAAAAATACTGTTGCCTTGGCACGAAACAATGAATACATAAACTTATAAGTTATTTACATAATCAGTAAAAAAAACAATAAAATGTTACAATAATATATAAAACTATGAACTAAAACAGGGCATCAAAACATTCCTCGACACCGCATCGCTGTCAACTGGTAGCGAGTTCAAAGTAGCTAGTATTTTGGACACGCTACCGTGACGCTAATATGTAGTTTCGGAAAAATCTTGACTAGTTTCGGACTAGTCACGGCTAGTTTTTGTCTAGTCACGACTTTACGACTACTTTCGAACTTGTCACGAGTAGTTTCGCACTGCTCAGGAAGACTATAAAAATAAAATGTTGAATATAAGTAAAGTTGAGTGTTAGAGTTGCAGCAACCTAATCTAAGATAACATAATATCTTGTAATATACTCCTTACTTGTTTCAGACGAGTCACAAAAAACTGCAAAAGTGACTTCAACAGTTACAGACTTCACATTAAATTTCTAAGGTAGATAATTATTGTTTATGGTTCTCGAGAATTTCAGAGAGACGGTGATTTTATTATAACATTATCCGTGGGCTCTTCAGTTGACTGGAACTCGGCCTCAGTTCGAGGAGTCTCACGACGTTATTCGAGTTTTCACCACAAAATCTGCCTACTAAGTCACCAATTTAGGAAGAACTAAATCTTTCAAAAAAAAACGAAACAGTTTACGGTATACCGCGCGGCAGGCTCCACGCCGCAGGGGATACGTTTACTTCAAGTGATATTTTGGTAGGCTCTGGTACTCATATCAAAATTACCGAGAGGTATAGGAACGCAAACAGTTTGGTAGTATTGAATCCAGAAGATATACAGCATGAATTTTTAGTCACCGTCCAATTTTTTTCTAGGCATTAGGTATGATTCACTAACTTTTTTGAAAAAAAAAACGATACTTTAAATTTTCATATTAAATCATTTTCTCGAAAGAATTATCCGCTCTGCGTGGTATATAATAACTTTGTGACGTGACATCTCAACATTTTTGCATTGAGTGATACCTACTAAAAGAAAAAACACGTATTCAATGATTTTCGCCAAAGATTAATATATCCAAATTTGGACGGTGACTAAAAATTCAGGCCGTATACAAGTAGGTACTTCTTATGACTAGCATTGGCTTACGTTTATGTTTTGACATCATTATAAATGTCACTTTATCTACTAGGAAATTGGCCATAAAGCCCCGCACATATGAGAAACCGACAAAAACCTAATAAACCAATACAGCATCTTATACCCACATAACATTCCTCTATATCCGCGCCTATTTCAATCCACAGCCACCGAAAAACATCCCTTCGTCACGCGCCGTGAGCGCGGTACGGGAATAAAACCGGCCGACCGGCTCCCGTAATATCTGCCGTAGCCGTAATATCGAGTAGCTGACATGGGTCCGGCTATATTGCCGCCCAGCCTTATCTTTACGCACGTGACCTATTGATTTCGCGTAAAACACAGGATTATATTGTAGCTAGGCCCAGTGTGAAGTGCCCGGCGCCCAGGGGTATTACATGATGCCCAGAGCGTTGAGATACGATAGTTTATATGTATTTTTTAACTCTTACTCCGAAAAGGAAAATAGAAGAGGAGCCGCTTATCGTCTTTTGTAATTCTGTTTTGTTATATCGGATTCCTATAAAAGACCTGTCGTTGTCAAGTCTCTACTGCCAGTTTTCTACCAACTGCTAAGGCATTTAGTATAGCAACTATGTTATGTTTCGGTGTTGTTAGAAAACTGAAACAAATTCACTCAGCTTATCGCGGTATTATTGCCATTATTTTTCTCTTAGAATTTCATCATCATACAGAGTTAATAGAATATCGGAGGCAAACATGAGAGAAGTGTTTAGCTGCTGACTAATAGTTAGTGGCATTGAGTAGCACTCTACAAGGTTCTTCAGTTTCCTAGAAGCATATTATTGCGTTCACTGGAGAGAGCATTACCTAGAACTGATCTAACAAGTCATCTTCATGTAATGTGGGGCGTACAATCCCTCTGATCTAACTAGCATGAACACGTTGCCTAAATTCGAAAGACTTTTGAATTTAAAATATAACTACCTTATATCAGTATGGAGAGTAACACACAAATATATAAAAAAACTGCCTAGCCTTCTCCCAACTATGTTGCGGTCAGTTTCCAGTCTAACGTGAAACAGCTAAATACGAGTTTCTTACATGGAGCCACTGCCTATCTGACAAACTCAGTTACTGGGTAACTCAATACTTCTCATCCCTCGGTATAAGACTGGTTGTTAGACTTTTGTGCTTCTGAGTACCCGTAACGACTGTCAAAGATTTACGAATGACAGCCAGGACCAACAGTTTAACATGCTTGCAGAGGCACGGATAGGTCTCGATATGAAATTGATTATTCTGTAAATTATCGTTATCTTTATAAAAAAAAAAAAATTGCTAGATGATTTCGGCGTTTCCTATCTGACTACTCTGAGAAGAAAAGCCGAAACAAACTCAGAGGTCATAGTCTCTTTTGAAGTCCAGACATAATCTTGGTCACACCATATGAGGATTATGTAGATTAGTCTGAAATGGTCTTTTGAGAACCGCACAGATTTGAGTGGACCTGTCCTGTCAGTGCAAGCATTTGTCAGTAATCGTGGAGCTCAACTCAGAACTTAAGGAGCTCAACTTGACGAACAATACCAAAGAAAGGACATTTGGGTAGGCCGCATATAAGCTACTCAAACTGCCAGACCATCATTTAAACTAACTGAGAAAGAAAAAAAAAAAATAATCCGCATCGTCCTCACATTCACAAAAATTTAAATAATATAATACTTTACAAAGTAATCTTGTCATTTTGTATAATATATTAAACAATGTCAATGTTTATATAATACTGGTATATTTCGAATGATTTTACTGAATAATTAGGTATAATGTTAATTTTTACGATTTTATCACAAGGCTTAGCAGAGCGAGCTGCTCAATCCCAAGCTTTTTTATCTTCTAAATAATCAGAAATTTTATAGTACCCTTTTTTTTTACAGTGTTTGGTTTTAATACAGTTTTTAAATCGTTTAATGGGTAAGTTTCGAATGTCGATGGGAAGTTTGTTGTAAAAGCGTATACATTGACCCATGAACGAGTTGCCTACTCTGTGGAGACGAGTGCGATGTACAGCAAGGTTGTGTTTATTCCTGGTATTTATACTATAAATATCGGAAATCTTTTTAAATTTGATATATTTTTGTATACATACAATAGGTTTTCAAAAATATATTGTGAGGCTATATGTAATGGCTGGTGACCCATCCACGAACCGACCGCGGCACGCGTAGCTTAACCTTCGTTCGACCCGTGTGGCTGTTATTATTTAGCCACTAGCCCCTCACCAGTATCACCCATACATATGAATTAAGCCTAAAATCTTATGTTAGTACGAGTAGTTTTTATGTTAAAATAGTTCGATTTAAGTTACGTTTACTGCGCGCGTTCCTGCTAGTTCCAGAGTTGATACGTGGTTCTTAAAGTTTCCATTAACGTTAGAAATGATATATCACATAGAATACATATATCGTATCTGTATGTAGGTAACAGTGTTATATTCTCAACTAATAACAACCTCGAATGAAGAAGAGTACATAGTTTGATACAGTTAATAAATAGATAGACAGACAGAAGATTCTTTATTGTATACCACAGCAAAATTACAAATACGATCACATTTTTTATTTTATGTACCTATTTATTTTCAAACAAAATGTATTTTATTAAAAATAGGTACGCCCACAGCATTTATTTTAAATATTAAAAGTTAACAGGTATAGGTTCCTATGTATATACGTCGTGGCCAGGGGCCGTATTATGACGTATTAATGCCACCATTATTCCAGTGTGAGTGAGAGACGGAGCTATATAAGGCCGCTAGCACCATCCTTTTTTCGCAGTGGAATAATGAAAGAAAAGAACGAAAGAAAGAATAATATTTATTTGGACACAGGTCGTGAAACACAATAACAAAATAATAAAATGAAAATAATCTTAAAGCAATAATAGTAATAGTGTATATGTGTGCTTCACGGCTGCGCCAAAAAGGTTCATTTCAGCATTAATGCCAGACAGATGCTGTCTGACGCTGATTTTCTAATGAACCCTTATGGACAAGTGACGGGGAGCACCAACAAACAGCCTCAACATACCTAATAAATATTTTTATGCACCTAAATAAATAAATAAACTACATAAGGTCTATTTAAATAAATAAATAATAATGATGGCATTAATACTTTCATAATAAGGCCCCTAAGGTAAGATCGTAGAATTGATCACTTCACGAAATGTTCGACCATTTCATGAAATGGTTGTATTTCATGCAATGGCCAGCTAAAATTGATCACATCGTTTAAACGTCAACGTTTAATGAGATACCACTTACGCAACCTCCGTAAATTATAAAAAAATAAATAAAAAAATATTTAAATGAAAAACAAAATTATAAACAAAACAGCTTCACTTAAGTCTAAAGAAGAACAAAGTACTGACTTATAAACACAATATCAAAAAAGACATAACTACAATCAGAACTCTACTCAAGATATAAAGAAAAGCCTCCAAGTGTGTTGTTGTTGCTTACATAACACGAGAACTATTACAGAACATAATTAATAAATAAATACAACGACGACTCGTCAATTTTCAAATTAGTTACCAAGCATTTGTTGCTACTGAAGACCCTAGCAACAAACGCTTGGCAACGCTTTCAATTTGTATCACTTGTCCTAATTTAAGGCCAAACGAGTCCCAGAATGTGCAAAATCTTTCAATAATGCGACAAAATTCTGCGACACATCTATCTTCCACATCCTAATCTCGTCCCGATTCCATCAGCATGTAGCGACATACCTAGAAATGTTACTACTACGCTCGTATAATTGATTCTCGTTACGTACGAGATGTTTATCTCGAGGTCTCAGAAGCATCGCCACATTATGATAACCACTGTAATAGAGCGCAGGGAATACTTTACTATATTTCCACTATTTTCCGCTCCATCATGTAAGTAGGCACCGAGAGATATCTCACTTAAGTACGTATTTCAGGTTTATTTCTGTGATGTGCTGAATAAAGTATTTTATGCCTAGGTGTGGAGGAGTCTTTGTAAAGCCTTTGTGAAGGTACTATGGTAAATAGGTTAGGTTACTTGAACTCAGTTTTTTTTGGTAAGAAAAGATAGATGAACGTCTTTATTGTTACAGTAACATAACATAACATCACGCCTGTAATCCCGAAGACTTAGGCAGAGGTGTTACAGTGTTTTGGAAAATGAAAACTCAGTTTCATACCCAAAACAGTTAAACAGCATCTTCCAGCGAGTTTTTTCCGTTTTTAGGGTGCCGTACCCAATGGGTGAAACGGGAACCTATTACTAAGACTCCGCTGTCCGTCTGTCACCAGGCTGTATCTCATGATAGTTAGAACGTTGAAATTTTCACAGATGATGTATTTCTGTAAAAAAAATACTAAAAACAGAATAAAATAAATATTTAAGTTGGGCTCCCATACAACAGACTTGATTTTTATGCCGTTTTTATAGATAATGGTACGGAACCCTTAGTTCGCGAGTCCGACACGCACTTGGCTGTTTTTTTTTTTTAGCTTAAGACCGTATATGCAGGTTGACAAATACCAACAACCAATGCTATAAGGACAAAAAAAACGAAATAAGTGCCAACATTTCTCGGTTTTTCGAGCACCATGAGAGTAGCACAAGGTTTTCCGGGTTGAGTTTAAACTTGAGTAAAAACTACTTTCAGTGGACTTAACAACGTAGACTTAACAACATTTAGTTTAGTTTGTTTTTCTTATTTAACAAAATTAAAATTCACACACCGTTTTACCATAGATCCTTACTTTATTATAAAGTGAAAGTGAGCTTGTTTGTAACGCTTTCACGCTAACAGGGCTGAACAGATTTTGATTAAATTTGGCACACGGGTAGGCCATGACCTGGACATAGGATACTCTAGATATTGCCACGGGAGCGAGGCTTATGCGGGGGACACCGCGGGGGGCAGCTGGTTCTATATAACTATGTAAAATTAGTCTCTTGTACACCCCATGTAGGTACACCCCCTCCTTTTAGCCTGGTGAAGATGCTAATCTCCATTTCCCATTATCCATCTCATAAATTTATGTACATCATACCCAAGCCATTATCCAATACACGATTACAGCGCGCACAAGCGACACGATCGATGTTGTACAACACTTCCACCAACCTGGATACACCAGGATTTATGACTCGCCGTAAAACTGCGGAGCAATGAGCCACGTGCTCACTCATATCGTATTTGATGGACTGGCTTTAAACATGGCGGCTGTAGGTAAGCTTGGCATAGTTTAGACGTCAAACTATAGTGGTATAAGCATACTATCGTGTGTACAAAATTAATAAGGTAAAAGTTACGGCTGTTTTAAAGTTGATTAAGGGACACACAGTATTTTAAAGTACAGGTAAAACTAGAACGTATTCTTCCGGGATACTGTACAAGTTACGATGTTAATATATTTAATTTAGCCGTCTTATTCTGTCTGCCAACTGTGAAAGATCATAAAATACAAAGTTCGTTACCGTGCATGATTAGCTTAACATTTTCGACAGTGACAGTTTGAGTACTTATTGGTATGAACATAGATATCTGTCTGGTCACAAGCTAACCTCAATTCTAATATATTATCCCAGACAAAGAATCCTTGGGCATTCTGCAATGATGTAATTCCTTTAAAAAAAAAGACGATTGGTTGAAATGTAATGAAATAGAAATCCACATCGATATTTATTTATTTATTTGTAAAGGTACACCAACAGCTTCTGTATATCTTAAGGACTATTATTGGTAACAAGAACCACCACTAACCAGCGACTGTGTAAGTCTCAGAAAATTTCAGTGTAAGTTTCAGTTTTCAGAAATAGGTGATTGAATAACAACAGGGGCGAACATATAATAGTAATAAAACTAAAGGCTCTTGAATTTTGAAATTTTGGGAAAATACTTCTTAAACATAAAGGAAATACAATTACAAGACGAGCAATATTGCAATTTTTCCCACTTAAGAATCAGATATTTCAGCTGAAAGATGTCCACGGCTGGACATAGGCATAGACACGAACGCTTTTACGAACGTGCACGTCTTTCTACATTGTTCTCACATGCATAATTTCAAAATGAATGATGTAACCAATATTTTGTATCATTTTTTTATTTAAAAGAGTGTCCGTGGAGTTTCTTGCCCGTTCTTCTCCATAGGTACCTACTACGCTTTGGAATGGGCAACTAGCTTCATATTTTTGACTGGCCGACGCCTTGAAAATTCAAAAGTGCCTGTAAATGGTTTAATTGAAATAAATGCTTTGAGTTTGAGTTTGAACAAACATCGGCTTGGGGGAGGTACTTCGACCGTCCGTGCTCCTTCTTCTTATCGTGCAGTTAGTGACTAACCTGGTGACAGAGTTTTAAAGCCGCCCATGGGCCTCTGACTTGGCTTCACATGCCGTCCAGAAATATCTCTCAGGCATGCCGGTTTCCTCACCATGTTTTCCTTCACCATTTTTGAAGCAAGTGATAATTACATAATACAATACGCACATGAGTTCGAAAAGTTTCTGTGCTAAGACTGAGATATAAACCATAATAATAAATATAGCTAAATTACTAAGGCATACAAAACTAGAAATCCTAAAGGAAGGAACTAGGCACAAACACAATACTCTAGGCACCCTAAATTTCCGTGTAACACTAATTTTCACGGCGCTGGTGCAAATTTCAGCATAGTTGTGCAGATAATAACGCAAGTTGGGCGACAACATTCTGGGGATGCTGGCTGTGCCGAAAGTTGCTCCGCATAATCTGCTGGTGTTAATGTACCTAGTGGTTATCTAACAGACGTAATCTGCGTTATCTTTTCCGGTATTGCGTGGAGTTGAAGTGAAATTATCAGTGCAAGGTTTGTTATTGGGTCATGCATGAGTATCGTGTCATTTTGTGAACATGGACCAAACGTTTTCTGCTAAATGTGTACGTATCATGCCATACGTGATGAAGAATAAGAAAAATAAGGGCTACAGAATATGTATTATAGCTAAAACATTTACCCCCTTATTCATAAACGCTGCTTAAAATTAAGTAATGATTAGCGACTGTTTAACCATAAATTTTTGATGATTAAACGTCTCTTAACTTTAATTATCGTTTATGAATAAGCCCCTTACACACATATACACCTATACATTAGTCATTGACTGTTATTATAATATTACTGACTTGGTTTGATGATCATATTCTAAGAAATGAAGAATGGTGTTAAAGTTTAAACTACAATAAGAAAAATAAGACGACGATGAACTTTATAATTTGACCCTCCCCACCTTGTTTAGAGGCATACGATATCAATCAATCACGTTCACTGCTAAGAACCTTGTACGAGTTAGAGCAAAATGCTATGTCTCCACTAACAAAATATTCATAGGTACTGGACACAAAGTAGCTACGTACACTCTCTACCAAACATTGCATCTTAATACCGAACAAAGCCAGCGAACAAATCTAAATAAAACAAACTCTTTTTGCTTCTTAATGAAAATATTCTTAAAGAAGCCGTCAGCTTATTTGCTAAAACCCCTGTTTCGCAAACAATGCCGAGAACAAGCAAAAGCAGTCCATCTAGGTTTGACCTGCGAGCTGCGAGCTGCGAGCTGCGCCAAATAAAAAGCTTCGTCGGTGAGGCACATTTTAATCACTTGCTTCTCGCTTCTATTGACGGCTCAATTTTGGCGTATTCGAACGAGCCTGTCTGTTAGGTAGTGGGCTTGGTGGTAGGAGCGGCAGCGGGGGCTGAAACTTTGATTTAAAATATAATATGTTTAATTTCAACATAATGATGTAACCAATATTTAAGAGTTTAAAGAGCGTCCTTGGAGTTTCTTGCCCGTTCTTCTCCATAGGAACCTACTACACGTTGGAGTGGGCAACTAGATAGATAGAATACTCTTTATTGTAAACCATAAAAATTACAGACATAAATCGTCACTAGCGTCATCTTTCTAACGCACCGACACCTTGACAATTCAAAAGTGCATTTAATTGGTTTGCTTAAAATAAATCCTTTGACTTTAAGTTTATGAAACGACTCTTTGTTGTAACAAAGTAACATAATATTATCGTCATTAACATGATCCTCATTCCACCTTCTCGGTCATCAAGTCGTATTGTCCGGTTGCTAAGGTTGTTAGGCATGAGTTTAGGTGGTATAGTAATCATAATCTAGGTGCATTGTCTTCACATATAATTATATAATTAGTGTATACAAGATATTTATTTTAAAAAGAGTAACGGTGGAGTTTCTTGCCCATTCTTCTCCATACAAAAACTACCTTTTGGAATGTGCGACTAGAATCAGTTATTATTATTTTTTTGTAAAGTTTGACGTTCAAAAGTGCCTTTTTTGTACCTAATTGAAATAAATTATTTGACTTTGATTTTGACTTTGTTAGGCTCATTTCAAGGAAGTGTCGTCAGATTTTAAGAGATCTTGTCTGAGCCTCCTTTTAGCGAGCACGTCCAGGCTCCAACTTGCTAAGGACTTGATTTTAAAAAAAAACTCACAACTGGCTATTTGGAAAAAGTATAAAATAATATACAATTTTAATATTCAGCTCGTTAATATTTGACTCTACAGATAATAAAGAGAAACCGCTTGTTAAAAATATGAAAATGTGCAAAATAATCACTGTTACGTTAAAACGTTGTCAATTTATATTTCCGGATGGAATTCACAACGTTTATTTATTGGTTGTATTGCACACAACCATGTTTGAATGGATTAATAGCATTTTCGGAATACAGCAAATAATTAATTGTTTAAAATATATACCACGTTGAAAAATCAAAGGGATTACTTACACATAAATTGGTATGTTTGTGTACAACAGCACGGGTGGTTTTCGTAGCTTAACCAACGATGGTAGCAGTAGTGTTGTTGCGAAATAAAGGCGCTGGCGACGTCAAATTTTTACCATGGACATGCCGTTGACTGTACTGACGGTTTTCCTGCAAAACAGTCTCAAACTTGGCCCAAGACTTCAAATACAACCTATGTAGCTCTATCTATATGTATTGCGAAATAACGCTAACGTAGAACTTGGACAGGAAGGAGAACCATTAAAATGATTGCTGTTTAAAATTGAAACCTAATAGCGAATCTATATAGCCTACTTTGCTTATGCGACAAAATAATATTATGCGTACTTACACGCGGAGAATACTTAAGAACATGTCAATATTTTTACAATAAAATGAGTTACGAAATATGAGCCCGAAAGTTAGCATAAATACAAGAAAGTTTTGTGGCCTCAAATTTACATTTGCTTAGTAACGTACAGTTGCTACGGAGCTCATTTTATTGTGAAAATAATGACTTCTACTTCTATTGTTTCGTCGCCTTCGCTACTTTAGGTAGGTTCTTAGGTACCTACTAACACAAGTTTCTCATTTTTCAAGCCAAACTTCAAAACTACATGTAAACACAATTTTCTTGCTCAACGAATGGATTGATTACACCTCACTTAAATGAAATGACGGCGCCTAACAAAGTAGTTGAGAGTTTCCTCAAAATTGCTCCGAGTACGCGTAGTTCTGTAATCGCGTCTGACATAATAAGCTATTTGTTCACGAAGACGTGAGACAATACGTCTACATACAATTAGTCAAGCGTCTTCGAACTTGTTCGTGAATTTAAAACTATAATAAGTTGATGAAAATATGACATTCAAGAAGTAGATACAAGTTTTTGCCACGGCTTGGTCGGTATCGGGTGTGACTAGCGAGACATTTAGGCAAAACAAAAGACTTGAAGCAACAACTGCTGCACAGCCTTTGAGTCTTCCACGAGACTGTAACAGTTGATATAATATAGCCTCAAACAAACACCACACACCGCTAACACCACACATGCCGCTACCTTACACTATCGGGACCTCACGCAAATCTCGATCGCGACGCAGAGACCTTACATAATGGCGCGTCGCATTCCCGCCCCAGCCGGCACTGAGCACGCGACTCTCATCTTACGCCATCTGCAGTCCGCAGATTACTTTGCAATTGAAAACAAATAATAATAAATACGGTACTGCGAGCACGCCCCGGGAAATTGGAAAAAGGGAGAAAAACACCAAGTATTCGGTCCTGCCGCTAAGATATTGAGGCAGGAGCAGCCAGATGCTCAAATGTGAGTTTTATGTCTTCAAAATATAGATGTTTCCAGTCGGGTTTTATTGCTAAAGCCCTTGTTGTGATGGATCTGTGGTTTGGTGGCGAGAGAATGTTGTGTCAGCAATTGTTTTTGTTTTACTTTACGCACATGTATAGCACCAGAACAACACGCGGTTTCACTATCCTACGTACTGGGAATATTTATAGTATTTCACTAGACAATGTTCCGTTCGGAATTTTGTGTGGCTCCGCTTCGTATATTAATTTGTGAATGCAATAAGTTGAATAAAAATTCCCCAAAGCAAACGAGGTTGTTGCTACACATACTCTCATCTAATTTTTACAGACCTCAAGAATGACAGGTATTATAATTGGGGAAAGTCTCATTCTTGTCAATACTCGTATTATATATACCTTACTTTCAAACAATGTTCCAACTCTTGCCACCAATTATGTTTTCCTTAATCCGTCGAGATTCTTAATAGTACCATAATACCGTGTATATACGTATACATGTCTTTTATCTGTCGTTACTAGTCCCCAGAACACGCTAGGTTATGTCCTAGTGCTCCTAAGGGTCGTATTTGGCGTGTAAGTTGTATAAAAGAAGCCGTTTCTCTCTGAACAGATTCAATCTTTCAAGCTTCAAGTTTATATTACGCACTTTGTTTTGTTCTTATCGTTTGAGAAGTTAATAAGTTTTATATATGTTTTATGAAGGTAAATAAAGAAGAAATTGAAACTTGAAAAGTTATATGAACTCGCATAAGGTATTTTGTTATGACTGAAAAGCTACTGTATAGATGTATTGATTCTGTCAGCTTAAAACCTCTATAATTGTTGTTAGTTGGTCTGTGGTTCAGGAGTTACCATAGAATACTCTAGTTAAAGGTTGTGTAGATCAGATTATGGATGAAAGTACCGTGGATAGTCATTGACAATCCTTTATCCATTTCTGCTGTAAGGTGGTATCTCCCTCCCAAGATAAGCAATCAGTCCGTTTGCTCATATACTTACAACAAAAACGTACCTTGATAAATGAGGACCAGTGAACGTAGCTATAAACTCTGCTTACTTAATACAATACAAACAAAATCTAATCCTAGGTTGGCTCCAATACATAGATCAAAGTGAGCAGCTGAGACGAAGGATGAATAACTAAGAGGAGCATGTAAAGGGCACTCCCTATGTTTAAGTTGAACCGAGCCAAGCAGAATGTAATCCTGTAGACAACTATCAATTACTTAAGTTAAAGTAAACTCTACATACAAGTGCATATAAAAGGTCAAACGGGTGTAGGTAATAATATTATTAGTATACGAATACATGTACGTGGATTAGTAAACAGAACGATGGCGGCCACCGATGGTTCGCACTCGTAACTGTGCATTTGCACTGGCGAATCATTCACAACAAAACATGTTGAAATCTCTATTTGCTGTCAAACATTATATGGAACATTGACAGATGACAGATTACAACATGTTTTGTTGTGAATGTTTCGCCAGTGCAAACGCACAGTAAGATTCACATGTAGCTGTACAAGAATATTTTGACGCGCGGAACTAACGCCGCCATCTTGTTTTTCAATACAATTCACATAAAAATTGCACAAATTTTTACCAACATAGTATAGCAGTATATCTACTGCTTCTACCTTAAATGAGGCCACTCGCAAGTTCAACGGCAGCTGCTATTCAACCCCGAATTGAAAAAAACAAATGTTTATTAACAAAAAACGCTATTTTTGTAATATTTTTTTGGTACGGATCCCTAAAAAGCAAATAAAGTGTACATAAATTGGTAGATGTAGCGAAAGGCTAGCATGTCCAGCCAATGACGTCATTGAATCTAAGTCAATAGCGAAGCATAACGATTGTGTGTTCGTAACATTTCATAACAGCGCGGATGTATAGTCTGAATATTTTACTGGAAGTGGCCCCGTGTCTCTGAATTTGGCCATACACTTATGGCACTTTTTTTTGGACAATAACTTAAATAATAATATGTTGTTAGCATCATCTCTTAATTATTTAAACTCCTAATATAGCCTGAGACTAAGTCCATTTGGCGGCAATCAAGGCGATCTTATCACTATTTTATGCCCTTGTCCCATGTTACTTGAGGTCGGCACAACAGAGGACTCTCTACAGTTCCGCAATTTTCTGGATAGTAATCTTTTTCCACTTTCCCCTATCAACCGTCTCGCTATCATTTACTCCCTTATCTTTCATAATTATCATTCCTCATACAATCCATCCATTTTTTCAATCAAGGCAATATCTTGCCCCGTTATAATCAATTGGTCTTTTAAGATGGCATAATTATGTCCTACACGGACTGTAAATAGTAAATAATCTCTAAAAACCAGAACAAAATAAAGATAATTGTTTTAAGGAAGCTTCTGCCTAGCGAAGGATTTGTGAGGATCACCCATCATCCTTTGATTGATGTTACTGTTTTATTTACATTTCCATAACGTTTTATATTATATATGTATAATAGCCGGATTGATCGAAGTCTACTTCTTCTTATATCTCGAGTTAAGTTATACTAAAACATTAGCTCATGTTGTAGGAAAAAGATTAGCCTGTCAGCGGGTTGGTGGCCTGGCTGACCCAGGATCAGCAGCACCAACGCTTAGTCAACGCAGTACAAGTAGGTCTAGGTACTCATATTATCAGAACATAAAATTATAGCATTTCCGTTCTCCCTACCTCGTTGTCCCTCGAAGCGATTCGCATCACGTGCCGTGCCGCTGACGGATTGGTTGGCGTCGACCGCAGCATACTGATGGCAGACAGCGGATAGTTTTCATAAAGATAACCCAGGATTATGAGGAATGTGGCCGCCCGTCACGACCCCACCTTTATGCGTTATTTATTTGGGGGTTAGCGGATTACGTGTGTTTGGACGTTTTGCTGACTAGCTGGGTTTGTTGTGTCGCTAATGCTTCGTTTAGGATTTAGTTTTGATGGAAAGGCTGCCCTTCTTTAGAGCTGTTTGGATTTTTGCGTCAAAATCAAAATAATATTCGGAGCTCTGAAAAATTACAGGGTGACGTGTGAACAAAAGGTGATACAAGAACATTTGAGTTTTTATAGGATTGCGTTACAAGAAAAACATAAGTTCAGGGGCAAAAATACTAAATATGGCTTTGATGAGCGTTTCTGAAAATGCTGACAGTAATGTTAACAAAAACTATTTATTGAATAAATTACTTTGAATATAGAGTTAATATCAAAAATATCAATTCTATCACAACAACAAAATGATTTTTGTTATCCCTTCAACCATTGCAATTCCCCAAATCTTCCCCAAACATATTCATCAGAACTTGGCAAATAAAGTAACGGCTAGCTCATTGCTATGTACCGAATGGACCGGGATAACCGTACGTTAGACTAATTGGGCGTATACATTATTTTCTTCCCGCATCATTCCGGCTGCTCGGCATTCCGCCGGTGTACTCCTCATATAGTTGTGATATGGAACGTTTTCGGTAATATTATTAGTGAGGTTGTAGGTAGATGTGTGGCGAAGGAGTTGTTGGTAGCTTGATGTTTTTTAACCAACTCCAAAAAAGTAGGGCATTATGCATTCGGCGGGTTTAAAAAAAATATTATTCATCATTCATCATCATTCTGTAGCGCTTATCCCAATTTTATTTCCCAAGGTGTTTTTTTTAGTTCTGGAGCTGCAGGTTTGGTGTGTACATATGTGCAAACAGTTGTAGTGATGCAATCTGATAAAACACGTGAAAAATGTCATGTCTTTTGTAGGAGTGTGTTTGGTCGGTAATCGGTGATTTCGGGTATTATTTGAAGTGTCATATTGGTATACAATTTAGATTTGGTGGTCGTGACGTGATTTATATTGAAGGCCAAAACCTTACCAACATTTTTCTTTCTATTTTCCTATATAAGTACTCACATTACACTCACAGTACCTACGCTTTTTACCCATTATTTTCTTGACTTAGAAAACAATATCAGCTTCAATAAAAAATGACCTTTACCCTCAAATACCTACATATATTTCCAATAACTGTATATAACATCCTAATTAAGTCTAACTATAAACCATGCAGGATCTCATCAAGTGATTGGTACTCGTAGTGACCGTAATCACTTGTAGCTCTTGTAGTGATGTCCTGCGTTCTGTGTGTATAGATGAGCTGTGTTGTGTGTAGTGGTGAGCTGTGTTGCGTGTAATGGTGAGCTGAGTTGTGTGTAGTGGGTAATTGTGTTTGTCATAGTTAACAACGAGTCCTCGCCTCGGGCGCTCGGGATTGACGACTGGGTGGTCCGCGGAGGTCAAGGGAGTGGAGGAAGCGGGACGGAGTAACATGGAAAAATTAACCCCTGAATAAAGACTTGCCTTATAACGAGTATAGAAAACAGAATAATATGCAACTTGTATTACGCTTAATAATTATAGCGGTGCATTATTCTATTACCTATTGATCAAATAATTATAGAAAGAGCACCTATTGAGACGTGCACCTAAAATAATTGATAATTATATGTATTAATAAAGATTTAGCAACAGCTTCTGCGTACAATGTAAATATCTTATATACATATAGGTTAAAATTAGCATTGGAATTAAACAGTCGCTAGGATTCTCAAAAATAAGTGATTACACAGAAAAATATAAAACTAAACCTAAAATATAAACGTACCATCTGACGCATTTATAAACGAACGCTGTCGAAATGTTTCCTAATTGTTCAGGTTAATTATACTTCGTCTCTCCAAAAAAATATTACAGATTTACTGAGAAAGAATAGCAGTCTCCTTTGAAATTTATAAATCGAATCACACTGAATCACATAATTATAGCAAAATAACTTACCAAAGCCGAAATTCATTTACTCCTAAAATCCGCTCGCCGCTCCTCTTCCGCGCTCCTCCCCGATACTTCGGTATTATTAGCTTTATTCTAGGGAGATCCGCTTTGTTTCCCCGCGAGTAAATACTGAAATATATATGAGCGCGATGCTGCCCATAATTGGGGCTAGGATACGGCACAGAATGTTTGTGATAACAGTTTATACTATCAACGGGTAATTCCATGCTGGTTATGGGAATTGGACGGGATGGATTAGTGCTTGTTGAAGGAGTGTTTAGTAACAGAATTTCTGGGTTTTTGGATGGAAATTCACCTGGGGAATTACTACCCAGAATATTTTTTTCACGGATAAGTACCTACCTGTCACAGAGACGAGGCCTGTGTCCCAGTTGTGGGAAAATTATAGACTGATTATGCTTATACCTTTTTCTGTCACCAAGCAAGTTGATGAATTTGGTTTGAAAGGTAAACGAAATTGGTGTTCGATTCTGTCCATTTAATATGATATTTTAGGGTTCCGATCCATTGCAAATTACATATATTTTTGGAAGTTAATTGTGCGTTATAAGATCGATTGCGTATGGAGGGAGGACGACTATGATGGTCGAGAGTTTGATTCCTATAAAATCTATTATGAATATATTTCAGGCATGACGGATATGGACAATGAAAGATGTTCAAATAGTAGATTGTATCATAAGGGAGCAAAATAATATTTTTACGGCGAGGGCGCTTTTTTGAATCCAGGGCGAAGTGAGAGATTCTAGAATAGAATCAAAGTACGTCGCCCGAGCCAAAAATATATTTTGCGCCCGAGTGATACACTCTACTTTTCATCACCATCTATGAGAAAATAAAAGGCACCTCATATTTTATTGTGATATTATTATTTAATAAAACATAGAGTAACAACTAAATTGAAATTAAATACACTCGAGAGCAATGAATCCGGGTCACTTAAAGAATGTTAAAAATCTCGGAAACTAAAAATGATAGGTTAATGCAATAAATTGTATTTAATAGACAATGTAATACTCCTTAAATGAAAGTAAAAAAAATATGAGTCACCATACATTTTATTAACACAAAATTACATAAAGAAAAAAACTGCTGATCTCTCCTTAAAACAAAAATAGGAAACATGAAATTTTTGAACTTTATTACGATTTTCTTGAATTTTAATACTTCGTATTGCCTCCTCGTGCTTCCATTACTGCGTTTACGCGGTTTGGCATGCTGTAAACCAAGTTCCTTATACGATTTTGGGGAATATTCTCCCATTCCTCTGTGAGAGCAATTTTGAGCTCACGAAGCGTGATTGGGGGAGGGTTTCGTTGTTTTACGCATCTGCCTAGCTCGTCCCAAGCATGCTCGATCGGGTTGATATCCGGGCTGCGCGCTGGCCACTCCATACGAGTAATGTTCATCTCTTGAAGGTAGTCATTCACAATCCTACCTGTATGAGGTCGGGCATTGTCATGCATAAATATAGCATCCTCACCTAAATTGACCATAAATGGACCAACGTGATCATTGAGGATTTCTTCCACATATCTTTCGCTAGTTAAAGAGCCGTTTTCTATGATCACCAGCTCTGTGCGACTTTCAGAAGAAATTCCGGCCCACACAAGTACAGACCCACCACCGTAGGCTACTTTTTCTTCGATGCATGCTTGCTTGAATCTTTCCCCTGGTCTTCGATACACTCTGTGTCTTCCATCGTGCTTGTAGAGCATAAATTTTGATTCGTCGGAGAACATAACTTTTGACCAATCTTCAATACTCCAATTTACGTGGCTCTGGGCATATCTTAGTCTTGAAATACGATGCCCACGCTCCAGTTTAGGGCCGTTTGCAGGTCTAAGGGGTTTTAAGTTAGATTCAGCAAGCCGACGTCTTACTGTCCATGCACTTGGGTTACTTCCTCCGAGGCGTCGAAACTGATTTGTGAGTTCAGTTCCTGTAAGAAAGCGATTTCGAAGCATGGTGTTCACCAAGTATCGGTCTTCTCGTGCTGTGGTACACCTGGTTCTGCCCGTTCCTGGTCTGCGTAGGTTAGAACCAGTTTCTTCGTAACGTCGGAGAACTCTTTGTACTGTTGACAGCGACACACCGACAGTCCTGGCTGTATCGCGCTGACTCCGGCCGGTTTCCAGCATTGTAAGTATTCTGGTGCATTCTTCAGGCGTAAGCGACATAATTTCAGCTTGAATAATGAATATAGACCACCATCAACATGGTTTATGTACCCACATAAATGACAGATTACAAACAAAATCAAAACCAAATGCTGTAATTTCGTAGTTCCATCTTCGAAAGTGGCCCTTTTTCAAATTTGATTTTTTTATGATATAACTTTACAACAACTAAGAAGTTTTAATACCTTCATTTAAGGAGTATTACATTGTCTATTAAATACAATTTATTGCATTAACCTAGCATTTTTAGTTTCCGAGATTTTTAGGATTCTTTAAGTGACCCGGATTCATTGCTCTCGAGTGTAGTTATATATCACACTAATATTATAAAGGCGAAAGTTTGTGTGTGTGTATGTTTGTCTCTTCTTCACGCTAAAACTACTGAACGGATTTGGATAAAATTTGGCACACAGATAGTATATAACCTGGATTAACACATATTATATTTTTATCCCAATATTCCCACGGGATCGAAACTAATGCGGGTGAAACCGCGGGGTGCAGCTAGTCTAATAATAAAACAACTAAAAACTAATATTTAGACATTTTCAGACATTTTCGTAATTCGAATTCCGAATCTGGCTCATTTTGAGGAAAATATGACGGTGAATCTCGTTGTGTGGATGTAGATGGGCGCGGTGACAGTGGCATGGATGGATTAAAAGAAGGTTGCAATTTAATGTTTTCCACGTTGCGTTCACATGTTTTCGCCTTGTTCTCAATGGAATTTTCTATATACCCCTCTGCTACAGCACTCGACTTCCATCCTCCATGTCGCTTGAGAACAACTAAGTCCGCTTCAGAATCTGCCAAAAGGGTAGCAGAACTACGACGAAAACAATGTCCTGTACACAGTTTGATATCTGGTAACTTCAAATAAGTAGCGGTTTCTTGTGGCATCTTAGAAATTTTATTTATTCCCATTGTTTGAAGCACTTTTGATAACGGATGAAAAACCGATTGGTCTTCATATCAGCAGGACGCAGGTCCAGGTATTTCTGTAGAATAGTTTTGTATTCTCCTCGGATTACGAAGGATTGGTCAATTTTTGTTTTTGTGTCTGTCAGCTTTACTAACAGTAAATCATCCCAGTGATTTTCGACATCATCAACAGTTATTTTAAAAAAAAATCATTGCCACTATAAGCTCCATGTACTACGAAAATTAAAACCACCTGTAACAAAACCGAATGTGAATAAGACAAGTATCTATCGAAGTACAGGTTACAATAAAATGCGCATTTTAAAACACTATGGTTATAAATTTACTAATTAACCATATACATAATGTATATGGTAGTTACTTATTTTTACGGCATGAAAGACTTTGTCGGGTGCCTCATTAAGGAATGTCTCCACGTTTTTGACTGAGAACACTTTGGATTTTTTAGGTTTAAATCCATCAGACATCCTCTTCAGATACGCTATTGATTTCGAATATGTGTCCAGTTATACGTCATTATTAGAACTGACTGTTGAATTTAGCATTGAGTAAGTACTCTAAAGAGTGGTGGTTTAGTTGAGGTTGTTTACTTTTGGCTAAGTACTGGAAGTAGGCCAAAAACACAGATTCTGAAAAATTCTTGGCACCTCTTGCATTTCCCCATTAATAAAATTACCATAGGCTTTCATATATTTCTCCCGTGATTTTGCAGGTAATAAGATTATCCATCACATTTCCTGCGTCAGTTCTAATACTTTCAGGAGTTAATTCCATACTTTCACTGTCGCTTGAAGAATTCATTTTTCAAAACATTACCATGAATTTCTAACGATCCGTGAAAATTGACGAAAACGCGAGCTCTATTTCGCGCGTTTTTAATTTGAATCTTTTTTTTTTTATTCAGCCGGTGGCGCGATTATGAGCTTTCGTACCAGCCAGTCTTTATTCAAACAATATTTGCGTTCGATTTCTTTGGCGCTGAACACTAAGATGTTCCAAATTCAAAAAGTGCGTGGCAAAGATAATTGCGGCGCACTTCTATACAGGATTAAAAACTCATTACTGTCCGCTAAAAGTTTCTTATAGAAAACACCACTTTTGGGTGCACTTAAAGGCGAACCAAGTCGTCCTTTTCGAATAGATGGAATGAAAATATACTGGCATCTAGGGTTTTATTGTTTGTTTAATATGTATCAATATTACCGGAGGCAGCTGTGACAAAATATATAACATATTATAGTTATGATATAATGTTACCAAAGTTATAAGTTAACGACATGTACTCATTAGTTTAGTCTTGTCTAAGTCCGTAACTTTATGTACATTGTCCAATAGACAAACAAATATATGAAATTGAAACACCTGTTTTCAGATTTGTTTTAGGTTTTTTCACCACTCCCGCACGAAATAAGTGTCTTTCTTCTACGAAAACAGTGAGGAAAGTTGGTTTTTTCTCACTGTTTGAACAGTGAGGAAAGTAATGATCCCGTTCAGAAACTAACCTTGCCTGATTTTTTTATGTTAAATTTTAAAGATATTTAAAAAAAAAAAAAATACCTATGATAACTGAATACTTTCTTGCTGGGAGTGGTGAAAAGTTTTGTACGCAACATGTGAGCAAGTTCATTTCCTACATGTTAAAAACCAACTTTCCTCACATGTTGGATAATAGTTATTTATCCAACATGTGAGGAAAGTCCGTTTTTCCAAAAGCAAATGAACTTGCTCACAAGTTGCATACAAAACTTTTCAACACTCCCAGCAAGAAAGTATTCAGTCATCATAGGTAAATAAATTAAATAGACAAAGCAAATCAAAATAGTTCTTTATATTTTAATATATCTTTAAAACTTAACATTAAAAAAATCAGGCAAGATTAGTTTATGAACGGGATCATTACTATCCTCACTGTTCAAACAGTAAGGAAAAACCAACTTTCCTCACTGTTCAAGCAGTGAGGAAAAACCAACTTTCCTCACTGTTTTCGTAGAGGAAAGACACTTCTTTCGTGCGGGAGTGGTGAAAATAACTATTTTCTATTGTATTTTAGTTAGATTACCAGAATTAATTAAAAAAGAACAAAAATTGAATACATTTATAAACAAATAAAAACAATTTCTATTATCTAATTGCTATTAAAATATCAATGATTAATTAAATGTCAAATTTTAACCTACATGTTTTTATAAAATAATACCTACTGTACGTATATAGAATAATAACAACTAAGTAGTCAAAATAAAAAGCCCTCTTCCTCTCTCCTACTCTGCTGTGCCCGACAGGGTCCACAACGATCATAATTATGTTTGTAAAACCTACCACCTAAGTTCACATGTGGAAGCAATAAATGTATTGAGTTATGTTACGCAGTACCTATTCTATTTTACTTGATTTCCTTACATCACACTATGAATATAGTACTATTCTATACAGAGAGTGGATATGTAATGATAGTGATGATGAGTTAATAAATAAATAAATAAATAAATAAATAAATAATATTTCCACACCTCTCGGTAACCCAAACGCTCGAATCTTTAAGTGCGATGTAAATAAAAGACGCACACGGGGGCTGCAATATAAAACGGCGGCGACGGTTTATTTCGACATTTGTCGCGAATAAATCACAATTTGAGAAGAACTATAGTGGTGCTTTGCCAAGAGACGCCGCGGCACAAGTGCGGAGCTGAAGGACAGCCATATACGGGGGCGAAATTGTGGCAGGCGCTACTTGGGAAGGTCCGTTCCAAAAGTATTTGATTATATTGTAAATAAACACTGGTCAGATTAAATTCTTACGCAATCACTTACTAGAGGGAATTAGTAACACATTAATTATGTATTTAGAAGGTTTCAATTTTAAATCTCACCACTTTTCGGAAAATATATGGTTTGAATAACATATTGTAATAGAAAAATCATCGACAAAGATTGACGTTGTAATATTAACCTCAACATTGTCAAATGAAAAACATCTTGATGATATAAAATTAGAATTTCGGGTTTATGAATTTTAAAAAAACCAAATCGAATCACTAAATTTTTAAGTGGCACTACAAATTGGCAACCACAGGTACGATTTCTGATCCATTTGTTAACATTTTCATCAGATACTCTTAGAACAAATCATAACATTGATAGTAAATTCTATCCCAATCCTATTTAATCCTGAAAAGACAAAAGTTATTAATACAACAATACAAGACAAAAACATTTATCATTCATTTGCGTGCACGAAGGTACGGCTACACATCAAGATATAAATTTCCAGTATAAGCTGATCTCGCATTGTATAGGATTTCCGTACAATGAGAGGTCAGCTTAAACTGGAAATTTATAGCTTAATATGTAGTGGTGTGAACATAATATGTACCTATGTATAATTAAAGAGCTTGGTTTATTCAAATATGTAGGAACAGCAAGGTTCGCCCTTTGTAGCTTCATATAAATTATGTTATAACGCGTGTTTTATAGAGGTCGTCTCGTTACCGCTAGACTAAAAGTACGACTAATAATACTTGGGTTTGATTCCCGAGTAGAATAAAGTGTAATTGGGGTTTTTGTTAATACTAAGTTTGTTGTGTATTTTGGTTGTCCACTGCCTGTTTTATAGGGACCGACTCGTCTCATACTAAAAACATGCAACATATTTTTTACTATTATCATGAAAATATATGCTCCTTCTTGTAATCTAAGCGTTTCAATGACAATCTAACTTGTGTTTGTGTTAAACTTATCTTCGAGTGTAAGATTTTCTTTCTTTATTTTTCGTGTGGTTAGTGAGTAACCTGGTGCCAGAGTTTTTATGCCACCCATGAGGCTCTGACTCGGCTTCACATGCCGTCAAGAAATATCTCTCCGGCATGCAGTTTCCTCACGATGTTTTCCTTCACCGTTTTGGAAGCAAGTGAGTAAAATATAATCAGTATAGTTTCAAATATTATTGGGTAATTATTAGCTTTTAAAGTACAAAGTCCCAGTCTTATTGAGATATTCAGACGTTAAATCAATGGCTTTAACTAAGCCAATTGCCCCTGCGTCCCCCCCCACAATATGCAGCAGTATGTTTCCATCGCAACCTGGCGGCTTGCATCGCCGATGTTGATATGAACTTATATTCTTTGCATTTACATAACCTATTTCAGCGAGACTACGTCCTCTAGACGTTCACTTTGTGCAAAATACTATTGTTTAGATCAAAATGAGATAGAAACTTATGACTATTGCAAGCTAGTATAACTTGAGTAGCAAAGAATGTCTATGGAATGGGTAACAGTGACTTCTCTAAAGCAAAGTGAGTATGTGAGGAACGTGGCGCGATGGTGTTTTCTAGTTTCTGCATACCACTTGGAGGAAAAGGCGTTTGATTATATATGTATATAGTTGCTAGGATCATCCACTGTTGTTGTTAAACCCTAACCTTTAGCTAAACTGACTTGGATAACAGAGGGCCTAGACAAGTGGCAATCGCCACAAAGCACCAAAGCGTTTCGTATTTCTACAACGACTTTCAACAGGATTGACATATGGTTTTCGGTAGATCATGCCAGTCCCACCACCCAAAGTCCAATTTGCTCCGATTTGCGGTACCTCGGGTCGCTTGTTGAAGGGGATGGCGGAGTAGGCCGAGACGTAACGCGCCGGGGTCAACTCAGGATGGATGAAATGGCGACAGATCACAGGAACAACTTGCGACCCAGGTGACGGTTGACAGGGGAGAGAGCGGAAAAAGAAAACTTGTTGCGCCGACTCCAAGTAACATGGGACATGGGCAGGAAGATGAGGATGCCAGTCCCACACATTTTTGACATTTCCATCATTGTTATCGCTGATAAAGTGTCACTTTTTGTGTAGGCCCTCGGGTGAGAGGCATTTATTATAATAGCACAAAGAGCCTTTCAATCGCTAGACCACACTGAGTTGTTCGTAATTACGTTAAAATTGAATCGACAATATTTCAACAGGCTCCTTTCACATATCCGTGGTTAAACTCAACAGTCATTCAATTTTTCCTATCTCCCATAACATTAGGCTAAATAATTTCAATAAAGGCCCCCTTAATACCCCATAATTCTGCTCTAGAACCCGTAACAACAAAATAACGTGCATGTTTGTAAAGCGAGCGAGAGCCATGGGGGCCATAACACAGGGTATCGCATCAACCGACCGAAATCGTTTATTCATTGGCACATCACAGACCCGCGTTAACATTCTATTCCTGGTGTAGCTGTGCACTACACGGCTCATGTTATGGTTTTTATAAGGATTTTGACTTTAAGTTAAGTTTTCAAAGACTACATAAATGGGACTATTGGAAATTGCTGTGGCATTATTAAATGGAAGTGGACTACCTTTGTATAAAAATGCAAAGTAAATCGGCACAGGCGACACAACAATGGCTAAAAAGTTTAGGCATTCAGGTAGGCTTCAAATCGATAAAAGGCACTCTTCAGTCATCAGTCATTTACAAGCTTTCATCCACCTATGACGCACGCCACGTCTCTGGCACCGACGACGTAACAAAATCCCCTACAAGTCACAACACAACCATTTCCCGGAAACTAGTCCCACCCAGCCGCCCGACACAACGAATATTCCTTTATTCCCAATCCGCCGCCAAAAATGGCAACAATACACGATTTTTTAATCAACCTCACTTCCGAAAAGATTAAAAAATGTCATAGTGTACAGACGCCTCACCCTGAGTGACGGCGCGTTCCCGAGCGAATTTGAAAACAATACGGACAGGTAGATAGGTAACTAGGCAGGATTAGAGCCTGGAATATAAAAAGCCTCACCTGTTGTTCATGATCATTAATCATTGGAGCAATTGCTGAGCAAATTTATCTTTATCAAGGCCCCGAAACGACGGGAGTTCGTATAATGACTCGTAAACATTTTTGATAATAAAATAAAGAAGAGTAATAACAGAAAGTTGGTGTTTCTTGTTTAGAGAATTGTGTTAAAGTTTCGTGTTTAGGCTCCGGGCTGAGTTTAATGGCAATGTTTGACGCTCACTCTTTGTTGTTTTGTGTTGAAAAATAATAATCAGCGGAGTGTGGATGGTTTTATTGTGATTTGTAATAAGCGATGTTTTTGAGCTTGGATTTAATGAAAGTTCAGGCGTTGACTTGACATTGAATCCTATGAACTGATCTTAAAGTGCTATAAACTAGGGCAATGGCTTAAAGGGAAATAGCTGGTTCATGCTGGTGACGTATAGTAAATTGTGAGTTAAATTCCATTGTATCAGTGAAGTGAACCAATTTTAACACAACTTAAATTTGGAGAGATGAACAGGAAATATATCCACTGCTATGACGCAGGTCGAAATCCAATACATGAGAATGTAGACTCGTAGCACACAGTTGGTAAAACTATAGCTAATCAAAGTTGTGTTGGTGTTAGGATGTGGCCACGTGAGCCGTCGCACGTGAACACAAATAGGCACGTTGGGATATTGCGAGCTCGCAGGTGGAGTGACGTGGTGGGGGCACGCAGTATGTCAGGTGTGGGAATTTAGTAGGGAGAAAGCTCTCAAATGGTAAATGAATCTGATGTAAGTCAGTAAGGATTACCTATGCAAAATTAGCGCTAGGTACGCAACGCAACAGAATACAATACCGACCTAAAATTTAATGTCCATGTTCTACTGTAAGTTATGAGACACAAATATAGAGGACTAGCTTCTGCTCGCAACTTCGTCCGCGTGAAGTTTCGGCCCCCGACCCACCGCGTCACATCACATCGCCCGCCCGCGCTATTACTTCGTTTTCGCTTAGCGTTCTTTTTGACGACGACAAAGGGTCGTAGCTTGATATTACATTACCTTCCTCGAGAATTAGGCTATCCAATGCAAAAAGATTTTTTCAAATCCGACTGGTAATTACGGAGATTATTACAAATAAATTTTACCTGTTTATAATATAAGTATAGAAGTATAGATAAACGACTATTAATCACCAAGTTTACTCTCTGCATGTTGTCGATTGCACCTCAAGCTATAGCAGGTCTTCGGGCACATAATGAGACACTGGTAGACAGACGGTGGCACATAAACCCTCGGACAAAAACAGCACAGCGCTCATTCCAAGATTAAAAGTACACCACCATCAATAACATCAAGATCCCAAGCTCTTAGGCATCCACATTCTTACGAACTAAGCATTCTGCATCGCCTTCTCAGTGGCTCAAGTGACGCGATATTAGCATAGCTATTACGGCTTTATTAAATGCATAACACGCCACGCTAGCGTGGATCCAGAGCTCGGCTTGACACAATATTGAGCGTGGCATACCTGGGGACTGTTCTGGTTCGCTGATCGATTTAGAAGCTGGCACAGTGTGCATATGTTGGGAGTGGAATATGCAGGTGGATTCTGGGTTTGGGAAATATGGAATGGAAAGGACATTGTTCGGCGTCCATACATCGTTCGCCTAAGAACCAACAGACACGTGTATTTACTTTTTGTGTTCTAAATAACGCATATATTCGATTGAAATTAAATTAAAATCACGGACACTTCTGATAATTGTAAAAAATCTAAAACCCTTTCGGATTTTGGGGTTATAATTAGGTCAATAGAAACATATAAACTTAGCGTTTATTTGTGAAAATATATTGGATTTACATTTACCTACATTGGAACGAGTCCGAACCATTATTTCTCTACACTAATTTATTTGTAGTTATGACCAATAGAAAAATGTACTCTGAGTGATGACACTGTCATTACTAGCAAATGTCAAAGTGTCATCTGTCAATTCATCGACTGTCAGTCGATGTTGCTCGTTTCACACAGCGCTTTCAGCCGCTTTATTTTGTTGGTAAATAAAAACCTTATTCATAGATCAAGCGCTGAGTGAGCCTATTCAAAACGTCAAATTGAAACAAAAAATAATGGCACTGGGGAATAAGATCGAAGTGATTACTTATAAAAATGTTTTCGAAATTATGAAGTGTCCGTTTTATAGTAATAATTTTAATGTAAATTATAAAATAAACTGGTAATTATAGTAAAGGTTTCAGACGTGTTGATTCATAGGCCATTTTTTACAATGTCCTTTGTCAATATAAGTTTGTCTAAATTATTTTTAACCGTTATTAATTTCCATTTTGTTCTGCGACGGGGCGACGATCTTTGCTGGTAACAACTGGATGAGTGTTGCCAAGAATCAAAATAAATGCCGTGGATTGAAGAAAGAGGTCAGGTGTCCAGGTGGACTACTGTAGACTTATAATGATTTTTTATGTTTCTATTTCATATATATGTATGTTGGGGTTGGGGTGTTAATGGGACCATGGCACATAATGGGAACAATAGCTGCCAAAAATTAAACTTTTTTTTAAATAAAAAATCGTTGGAGATCTTTATGTCGTTACATTTTTTGTAGAACTGATGTGACTAGCTATTCATTAAAAAAGTACACACATCTAAACATAACTTAAAAAATGCACATTTTATAAATATCTGTAAACTCTGTAAAGCTTTTACATTGAACGCGCCTGCGTCACAAGCTGCAATATTTGCTACAATACATTTCAAATTAAACGGTTATATTTTTCCAATATTAACCCTTATTAGCCCACCTGTTGCCCCCATAATAAATCATGCCGGACTCAGTGCATTAGATTAATCTTTTGCGTAATTTATTAGCGCTCGTCCGGCTGAACGAGATTTAAATAAATTCTCCTTTAACTTGTAGAGGATTATTATGATATGATAATATAAGTGGTAGCGTTTTATTTTGAGTTACGATGTGTTTATCTGTCATTTGGCTACAAAGAATTATAATTTACGTGTTTTATTAGTAACTAGCTTCTGCCCGTGGCTTCACCCGCGTAGTTGTCGGAAAATATCCCACGGGTACGGAAATACTACCGTGATTAAAAGTATGTGTTAATCCAGTTTATTAATTATCTGTGTACCATATTTCATCCAAATCCATTCAGCTGTTTTTGTGCCAACCCGGAACATACATCCAGACAAACAAACAAAAACAAAATTTAAAAAAAATACTATGTTTTTCATCTCAAAAATTCAATGTAAAGTTTTGACTTCGTTACAATTTTATTATAAATGTATAGAAGATATAGATATTAAAGTATTTTTTGTTTAAAACCGATGCAGGTCTTGCTAGGGCTTCTAAAAGTTTGAATTGCTATTGTTATTGGTCTTATTATTATGATACGAAAAACATTATTATATATGGCTTACATTATAAATGAGCAACCATTACATTCAATTGAATAGGTGCTGCGCAAAAATAGTCTGTCTAGACGGATAAGGTTTCCATTTACAATTCTGTTTATTGGCCCTTGAATTGTAATGCTCTGAATATTTTGTGGCAAGTAGATAGCTGTCCTTTAAATGTCACTCTCTCCTCTTTAACATCTTTTCATTATCATAAATAGACGTCAACAAGTAACATTTATATAAGGCGGCAGGGACATCGACAAACATACTGTTACCATGGATCAACTCACTTCACATTTTTTTTTTTTTTGGGAAATCATTATCAAATGACATCCCCCGCTCTGGGCGGAGCGGGAAGGCGTGTCAGATTCTTACTGACTAAAACCCACCCGTGTTCCTTCATTTGCCTGTACGTTGCCAGGGGCCACGGTATCCCTTTCGGACTTTCCCGCACCCGCAACCCCGGCAGGCATCGGTCCTATCGGACCCCTTCACTCGCTGACAGCTCTTAGAGGTGTGCGTGGAACACAACAGTAGTGTATTATTGGGGCTTCTGCATCACTTGCTCTCGCTTCGCTCGAGCGCGTTATGCAGAACGCCCCAATAATACATATTTACTACTATGGTCTGCGGCTCGATTCGTAATATTTGTATTTCATTCAACGGCGCGATGTCGAATATTGGTTATTTCATCGTTTGTGCTTAAAGTTTATAATATTATGATTTCTGGTTCAGACACTTAGTGATATAATCTCTTCCTTTCACAGCGTTCAAATAAAAACAATGTGGAAAGTTTATAGCATGTTGCAACCAAGGATCATCGTAAATCTCTCAACCTTCAATAACACCTCCACATGAGAAACATGCAGTTCTATCATTAATTCCATTGCCGCAATAAAATAATCCCGCATCAGCCATTTCCATCACCAACCTTTTCCGAGAGTCAGCTGTTACCCAATAATAATTATATGAATATAAGCACATTTTATGCGTATGATACATGTCATATCGAGGACTGTAGTTTTCTTTTAACATTTTCGACATGCAATAAGTACTTCAAACAAATATTAATGAAAATATAATGAAGTCAAATTCTGTTGCTAACAATTTATATAGACATTCGTTAGATGTATAAGGAGGTTTTGGGGGAAGGGGTAATGTAAGTTTGGTAAACTATAGTGACATATTTGTGTGAAATAAAAAAATCATTTTATTTAAAACATTTATTCTCAAAACACCATTTTTTTAAACACAGAACATTTTTTAAAGCACATATTTTTTCATGATAAATACAACTATACAAATCTTGAGAATATAAATATTGATCATAAAGAGTTAACAAACTAGGACAGCCTTTTTCTTCTAAATTATATATATTATTATTTCCTAAAATATATTGTAACCACAATACTTTTTCTAAACCTTTGACGTAGACAAATTTATCTCTAACAATATCTGTTATTAATTTCTGATAATCTGAATAGGATACAATTCCTTCACTCCAGTACATCTTTCTATTACGTTCAATCCAATTTACTTGCTTCCTTTCATTTTTTGTCAATTCATGGTATGGAAAAGGCGGTTTTATCAAAAGCACCTGTAATTTATTATCGCACAATATTGCAATTTCTTTAACTATGAATTCATTTGCTTCTGTTTTAAAACCTTGAAGATCTACTATAGCAGTCATGATAATTTTCGCACTATGTTACTCAAAGGTTTATACTCTACTAGCCGATCGTTAATAATTAAACAATATCCAGTTGTATTGTCTGGTATTGGTGCAGAACATTCAATTTCCAACCGCACATCTACGGGGCCACTTTTTAAACTATCGTTTTGTCTTGAACAGTCTATGATAAAGAGAGGAGCTCTTTCCTTGAAATCGGTTATATCAAGCAACGGGTCCGCAGGACAGTTATAATACGACTGACGAAATTTCACATACATCTCGTATAATATATTATATTTGTTTTCCGTAAACTTCAAGCCTAAAGGCTCGTACGGATAATACTGTGAATTCAGAAATAGTGTTATATTTGTTACTCCACAATGATCGAACAAAGAACTGTCTTTGGTTTTATTATTTTTTCTATTAATTTGTAAACAAAAAATTACATATCGGGGTTTCTCTAATTGAGATGCCGTCTTAACTGACCAAGAATGCTTAGTAGTTTTAGGGAGTAATGGATACTCGTATAAATCCCAATTTCTGTATGCCATCTGTATAGGTTTATCTCTTTCTAAGTATTTTAGAAGTGTGAGTCGCTCGCGGTCTGATACTTTTATGTGTGGTACACGCCATTGTACTCTTTCCACATCTATTTGAAAATGAGCAACATCATCAGTTAATATGACGCTGTTTAAGTTAGAGTTACTTCGATTTAGTATAAGTTCATGTTTACAATTTAACACAATTTTATTGTAATCCTCTGCAAACCCTAAAATCTTATTTAGAGGTATGATAGCACTAAAATGACCGTCACTTTTAATTCCATCCATATTCCAACCCCATAAGGCTGCAACTTTATTTTCTCCTTCATTCATTGACACATACGACTTTATCGTTGATGTTATTCCAGAATTTTTAATACGGTCTATTTCAATACCGTTTACTTCGTATCTAATATCTTGAAACAAGAACATAACAGAGTTATTACTGAACGTAATAGTTTTCTTAAGCGGATTTCCATCTTTACCGAAGATTTTTGCTTGACCTTCGATGTAAATTGAACTGGCTGACGGTAGTACGTATACGTCTTGCTGGTGTATGGGGATTCTGATTTCATCATTTTCTCTGAAGCTGTTGTTGTAGGGGTTGTAAGAATGGACTTCATAACTTTCGATTGAAGTATCGAAGTGTGGTGATTCAGATATCTGTAGTATATTCATACTTTAAAACCTAGGGCTTTAAGGAAATCTTTATTTTTTTTTGTCAATTTTTTTACTTTTGTCTTACGTCGTTGCACTTTAGTGGCTGTAGAAGAAGTAAAGTGCTTTATGTTGACTGCACGGTTTTTATAATATAATATCATATCGTTTTTTTTAAATGAAGTCGTAGTTGAATATGCGCTTCTTTGAAATTAATGCAGTAGCCAAATTGATCAACAATTTTAATAGATATAGATGATATTATATTTTTGTTCACCGGAAAGTAAATAACGTTTTGTGGTATTTCTATGTACTGATGAGCCGCAGCAGTATTAGATATGAATTCATGAATAATATGGGTTGGTAATCCGTTAGAGTATGAACCATGGACTAGATCACATTCGATTCTGATCACGGGCAAAATGTTGTTATTAATTTGCCCTCCTGATGGTTTTGAATTTAATACTGAAAAATATAGCAAACCGCACTCGTATTGACCAGATAAACTTAGAGGTGGTTGAAAGTATGAATCCAGTTCTGATTTATTTCCAGAGATGGTAACAGTTAAAGACATGCTTGCATACTGAACACTTCTGGACGATCCTGTTTATTTTATTTCTTGACAAGACCAAAAATTATTTAAAAACTTTAAACAAAGATGTCCACAATTGAAAGGATGATTGCGTTGTATATTATCATAATTATAGTGAACTTTAGAACCAAGGTAATTTATAAATTCTTTTGGAGGTTTAAGATTTCCGTAACTGTCAAAATATTCTACATAATCATTGTATTTTACATAGGCTACCCAATGAGACCCAGGATTTCTAGAATGATCTAAATTTATAACTCCACATTCTTTTTTTAAAGGTTTTTTAGGGAGCTCGTTTCTCATAAAGACACCTCGAAAATAAGGAATATTATTACCATACTTTAGAATGTCAATGTTAGTTAAGGCTCGTTTGGGTAGCCGGTATTTTAGTTTTTTTCCTTCGATACAAAAATTCCAAGTCCATTTTTATGAGGTTTAAGATGTAATCCCTTTCCGATGCAAAGAGCCTCCATTTTTTCATTGTGTCGTTTCAATTCATAAAAATGTTTTTTTGCCATTTTTAATTCATTAATAGTTTTAGCTATTCCCGCTGCACCTCCTGCTAAAGCTCCTGCCGCCGATAGTCCAGCAAAAATAGGAATCAAAGGTAACACGCCGCCAGTTTTTGGTATAGGAATAACACGAGGAAGTTTTATAGCTGAATCATTAACTAATTCTCTTGCAGCAGCCATAGCTAATTCTATTGCCATTTTCTTGCCTTTTGGTTTCAATTTCCGTATGTGTCTTTTCGTTTTAGAAATAACATTTTTTAATTTATTTTTAAAACCGCTGCCAGACGTTATTTTTTTTAAACATTTTTTATCACATTTACGGTTTTGTAAGCCCGCTCCAGTTTTAACTTTTGCTAACATAGCTTTGCTTACTACATGTGCTGCAAACTTTTCCCCCACACTTGCATCAGAGGCAACTGCCCGCTCTTTGGCCATTTTTAATAAAACTAAATCTGCCTTATGCCGATCCCTTAAGCTTTTCGATTTGTGATAGGCAATATCATGTTCTTTACAATATTCGTCTAATTTATTTACTCCTTTATCTTTGCGTGTAAGTCTTTTAATCAGATTTGTACCAGGACCACAATAATTATATCCTGGTAAATGTAATTCAATTGGTAAATGATTTATAAGCCAATTAAGAAGACTGCTCTCTCCAAAACACATCACAAGACTGATCAATCATATATTGAACACTTAATAAATACAATACGACTTTCATCGGTTAACACTTTTTCTTTGTTATAATATATTAGACTTATCAATCCAGCTATTTTCAGCAGAAGGCAATCCTAACCATTTCACTAAAACCTTATTTCCATTCCGTCTTAGAACTTTTTCAACTAGATATACATTAGGATGTTTTGTCTTTTGAAGCTCTTGTACATAAAATGCTCCTAAAATAGGCTGACTTCTGATTGCATCTTCAATTAAGTAGGTTATAGGGGTTGTATTCTGTATTTTTCGAATTTTAAATATTTCTGTCGACCAGTTGGGAGTATACCCCTTTTCAAATGTTCCTTTGTATTTACTGATACGCACATAGTCACCCACCTTAAACATACTTTTTAAACCAACTTTTTTTTCTAACTTTACATATTTCTCTAATATTCGTTTTTTATTAATATTATCCACATTTGCTGGAATTTCATCAATTGTTCGATGATGAGTATGGTTGTATTTATAAATGACATCATTAAGAGTGTTACTTTTCCAATCGTAATTACCTTTTAAACTAAATTCTTTGTACAATTTAGACTTCAATGTTCTAATGAATCGTTCAACTATTGAGGCTTTTTTTGTTGAGAAAGTTGAATAATGGTTAATGCGAAAGCATTTCATGAGTTTATTGAATTTATTATTATAAAATTCTGTTCCATTATCAGTTTGTAGATTCTTAGGCACCCGACCTTTATTCAGCAACGTCTTAAAACTGTCACACACACTATCCTTGGATTTGGTTTTAAGAGGAAAGGCCCAACCGTATTTTGAAAATGTATCGATGATGACGAGAATAAATCTAAAATTCTTATTTTCTGGGGCAACAGATTGCATATCAATTAAATCTGCTTGCCATAAATCATCTATATCTCTCATAATAACACGTCTTCGCGGAAAGTTCACTCTAGCGTTTTTATGAATTTCATTTACTACATCTGCTTTGCTCATGTTGATATTTTGTAACTCTAATTTATTTTTTCAATCTTCGGCTTGTGTGTTACATAAAAGTATAAATGGTACGTTTTAGCTGTATAGAGCTCTGCCAATGCTCGTGATGAATAAGTCCGTAATACTGAATCAAAATCTTCTGACTACCACTATTTATTATTTAATTATATCGGCTTCTTTTAATTCTTCAATTATAGATAAAATTTCATTATCATGATTTGTATTTCCAGCATCTCTTGAAGCTACTAATAACTTTAATCTCTCGACCAATTCATTGGGATCATCCCAATATACTAAATCAGTGTTGGTTTTATATTTTTTTAGTTTCGGTAAATTACCTCCAAGTTTGATCTCACATTTATCATTTAAAGTCTCAGAAAATAATGGTTTGATTATCTCACGATATTTTATCCCTTTATCGCCTCTTATTTGACCTTTAGGGTTAAAATCTCTTTTATGCGCATTTGTATGATGTAACATATCCTTATAGACAAGTTTATCTTTGTTCGATATTAACTTTAAATCTGGTTTTCTTCGTAGTAAAAGTTCTTTCAGGCCAGGGGTCAAATTATAAGCTTTATCATCGATTTTAATCAAAATTAAATTATCATTATTTAAACTATCAATTTTAGAAAATGATACAGTCGAATTACCCATAAGTATTTTTTTCTGTTCACTTCTTATTCCGAATGGTATAATACTATCATAAATACCATGGATGTCATCACCTTCCAATGATATTTCTAAATTATCCATCAATTCTCTTACAGAATTTTGTTCTGACAATTGTGGAGAGTTAAATTTTGGTTCGTAATAATCATTGCACTTTGTAGATGAGCTATTTTCATCCGATTCAATTTCTTCAGAAGTCAGAGTTATATTATCTTTATTTTTTATTTTTTCTATAGAACTATTTGAATTAACTAGAGTTTTAAGAGGATCTGTCACTGGTTTTAGCATTTTATCAAGTGACAAGTTCATAGTATGTTCCTGTTTTTTCATTTGTTTTATTTTATTTTTTATGGAGTCAACAGACTTCATTAATTCTATTTTAATATTTTTCTCCATTTTATGTAACCACAACTGTGTTCAACTAAGAGAGGAATAAAACTAGCAATGTTTTTGTATAGAGTTCATTTATATGTAGGCACATGTATCTATCTACCATCATTCAAATTTAAAAAAAATATCGAAGTTCTGTCTGTATCTTCCATTATTTAATGATGACTCTTTGTTAATAAGAAGAAAGTTATACGGGTTACTCCAAACAGTTTTACAAATATCTTTGAACTGATTCCATGGTAGATCGGAGTTGACATGTTCTTCATATATGTGCTTTAAGTTCACATCATCTTGTTTAAATATTATAAGAAAGTTAGCATTGTCGCGCAACAACTGTTTCGGGATTTTTGAGTAAGTTTGCGATAAGTAAAAGCAATCAATTTGTTTATGTCTACCCATACAGAAATAATTACGGATGTTTATTTGCTTTTCACATACAACATCGTCAAATATAAATATAGAATTTGGTAGGGCTTCACTCGGAGATATGACATCTTTACCGTCATTAAACTCATTGAATTTTATCTGAGGCACTCTTCTTAATACTTCTCGTAAAAAACAATATTTTGGCTGAAAATTAGTCTTCGAGTAGAGGTAAAGGTTTTGAAATTTTAGCCCATTTTCATGCAATAACAAACTAATCACAACGTTTGTTTTACCACAGTTTGAGGGACCACAAATAATACAACGAATCGTATTTGGCAACAAAGCGCTATGTCTAATCTCTTTAGGAGACTCGTCAAGATTTATGTTTTTAACGTTTAGTGATATGGGTTGTTTGATCAACTTCATCTTGTCAATTAATTCAATTATTACCTAACATAGACATATATACTTTATTTGGTGCTATCTTTAGATTGTCGCAACAAGTCGCAACAGGAACGGTTCAATTCTCCTCTTTCAAGATACGAGTATGCAATATGAGTCACTTCGCAGGTGTTCTGTGCAAAAGGCGGTCATTTCTTTACGATTTTATATTCTCAAGGTAAGTTTTTATTTTATTTAATTATTTGTTTACTCTAAAAATAATAATTATGCACCTAAAGCATTTTTTTTTTTACAGAATCATGTCACATTCACCATCCTACAGCCCCGTTTTAGACATCGTCGACCCGCGAAATTTAGAGGTACCTTACTATTATGATTATCTTAAATCAAATATTAATTCCATAGTTCATGCTATTTAGTTATAATATTCTTGATATTCTTTCAGAATGTGATAGAAGACTCAGCAGACCCAGTTATCAATCCTTTTTACTATGCTCAAGATAGGGAGACCTGGGAAATGGCTGAAGCAACTAAAGCATATGAGGAGAGTCGACAGCAAAAAACAGTGGAGCGAAGATTAAAGAAGAAAAAAAGTAAATCTTTTAAAAACTCATCCTATATCATGCGGAAAGAGCAAGGGCGTGTTCATCACCTGATAAAAATTATGGTCTATGATTTGGATGGCTGTAATATCGAAGAAATAGACACTGAAACTGACAATGCGAGTGTGAATGTGCAGTATATAGTGACAAGTGATTACGATGACATAATGGATAAAACTGATAATTTAGTTAGTAAAATTGTACAAAAGTTAAGCAAATCTAATGTATAATGTTTTATTATTGTAAAAGTTAATTTAATTATTATTATAATTTTTTTATCAATTCGACTTTTTAATATTGAGTAAATAAATGTATTTCAATATTTACATATTAACTAAAATTACATTATTTGAATGTATTTTAAAAGCAAATAAATGTTTAAATTAATAATATTCATGTTATATCTATAGTATATAAGGCTTTATGAATAAATAAAAAACTTCTTTAAGATTACACAATTATTTATTTCACATCTTAAATTAAAATACATATTTAATCTTAGTAGTAATCTAAAACTAACAATACAAGTTACATACTATTATAATTACAGGAGCTCAAATATATGCAATAATTAATACTTATCAGAAAATAATCAATAATTTGTTTTCATTTAAAATATTGTTTTATAATGACCCCATGGTAAGGTTGATATCTTATCACCCATTATTTGTCGTTTATCATCTCTGTTTGACAAAATTACTTTATTTATCTTTTGTGTAAAAATTCTATGATGCTTAGATCTAATAATACACATATCATCTCGGAGTATTTCATTATTCAGTAAAACCTTTTTATATTGTTTTATATTCAATTTTTTGGTAATAGATTTCTTAACACCTTTAGCTTTCTTTAAGGTGGAAATTTTAGAATCTATACAGTATAATTTTGCTCCCAAACCTACAAATTCTGAAATAATTTCACCACCCAACTCATCTTTGAAGTAGCCAGGTTTTTTAACATTAACCATTGGTATATTAAATACATTATCTTGTTCAAAGTTACTAGTATCAAAATATTTTAAATGTGTTTTTAAGTCTTCGTAAAAATCCTTTGTCTGTATTAAATAAAGCAGACTATCAGTGTCTGTATAGCAAAGCTTTAATTTATTTTCATAAATTCTTTTCATGACTGAATAGTGGAATTTATATAAGTGACATTTTGCAATTTCTAAAATACTAAATCCGATATAGATTGGACGATCTAAAACTAATTTTGTTTGGTTCATTTGAATTGATACAAGAGATTCTGAAATAATAGAAAAGTTATTAAAATTAGGTGCGCTAACATATTTTTCAGCCCCGTAAAATTTTTTAGTTCGATTAGAATTGTCTGTCCATATATTTACGAGCTTAACATCAACTTGTTTTCTTTTATTCTCTATAGTTTTGCCAAATATGGAATTATTTTGTTTTTTAAAAAAATCTCTTTCAAAATCAGATGTTGCCTTTTGCCTCAGCCCAGTATTTAAGGAAATATATGATTCTAAGAAATTACTTTGGTGAAATGATAATATTCTATATATTTTTAACAGCTGCAAACCATTTTTTAAGCATTCCTTTAAATGAATATAATGAATAACATATCTATGTTTATCGAAAAGATTGGCAATAAGTTTAGCATTTCGACTACAAAACGGAACAAATTTTTCAGGTGCAAATGGTAAATCGGAATGGTTATCATGCAAGTAGTCAGGGTAATGAAGATCGACTTCTAATATAAATCCAATATCAGAATCAGATGATAAGCTCATAACATCAAAATCTAAAATTTCATTTTCAAGGAGAAACCTAAATCCTCCTACTGGAAGCTTTTGCATCATAGCATAACCGTATAAATTAACACAATCAAGATAAATAAGAAAACTATCAGGCTCTTCATTATTATAGTCGGTAAGATATTCATTATTTGCCTTCGCATATCTGAGTGAACATTGTGCAAGTCCTCCTCGTATACCTTTTTCTATCATTTGATATATTTCTACGTCAGAGATTAGATCTAACTTGATTTTAGTATACAATAACATAGCATCCCAACTTAGGGATGGTGATGAAACGTAATAGCAAGGATCCAGACCATAGTTATTGAAACTCATTATCCTAAACTTTTCAAAAATATCGCACAATAGTAAAACGTCACATTTAAGATACAAATCGGTATATTCACCCAAATTTTTTATGTCAAAAGTTTTCCAAACATTTAAAGCATGTTCATAGTCTTTATCAGATATAGGTTCAGATGTAAGTTTGTTAAAAAACTTTGACGGTTCTGGTAATTTATTCTCATCATATCTTTCCCAGGAATCTATGTAATCGTAACAATATATTCCTTTTCTTCGAGCAATATCAAATAAAATATTATTATTAAAAAAAGATTTTAAATGTTTGAAATCTCCAGGGTTCATAGTCTTAACCAATTTATCCATACTTGAGCTTAAAAAATTATACGAGTCAATAAATTTCAGTTGTACAACGTTTGTTGCATTGATGGTTATGATTTTTGTGAATGAAATATATTTCTCTTTAGTTCTTGGTATGAGATGAATTCGACCGTTTATCTTTGAAAGCTCATTTATAAATAAATGACTGTCATAACCGGACAAGTTATGAAACACAATTGGTATAAAAATGCATTGCTTTGCATTTAAATTGCAAGTTGCATGCGCAGGCCCTCTGTATTTTCCAGTAAAGTGATCATGATCCTTAACAATATTATCATTAACGGAAAACTTATTTTTACAAATATGGCACTCAGTACTGTTGATAAAACATATTTCTTCATCGTCAGTTAGTGGGATCATAAGTTTATTCTCTAACAATACTTCATATAATCGTTTTACATCATTAGTCAAAGATTTGACAAATTTCTTAGAACAATCAGGCCCTCGGTAAGATACGAAGTCATTTAATTCGGGATTTGAATTACAGCAAATATAGTAAGCAAAACACGTAGCTTCATGAACTTGAATATTTTCTACATATGTTGATTTATGCTTGTCAGAATATTCACGCAATAAACTTTCAAAATCACCATATATCACTATTGGCACTCTTTGAGTTCTTTCATAATTTATGAAACTTATTTCAGTACCCCTTTCAGGTAATATGGTTTCTATTCCAGCACATTCATGACAATATAATTTGTCCTCAGAGCGAAAGTAAATAAAACATTCATCGCATAAATATATTTTACTTTTATGTTGAGTCAATTGTTTGTGTACAAGTTTTTCAAAGCTTTTAATTAAACAGAAATGACTCTTTCTATTCTTGGTAATATAAAGCAAATTGACATGGTATAAACGACGTGATGTTGTTTTATATAATGGACCTGTAACTGTACTATTATTATCCAAACCGTATATATTAATACTGATACTGGGATTGTTTATTTCAAAGCGCTTAATGTCGTTTAAACTGGGCGGAAAACTCATGTTAGAAATATTAAATAAATCTGAATAATGCGGATATGAAGAAGTTCTGTTTGGATTGGTCTTTGCCGGAAACATATGAGCTACAATACACCAAAGAAAACAATGCTGGTCTTCATTTCTTATGTTTAGGCATGATTTAGTATTGAGAATACGTTTAGGCAATGGTAAATAAGAACCGCCTCGCAAAGGATTATATTTTATGATATTAATTTCTAAATGACTGATAGACTCAATTGTCCAGCCTGACTCAGACAGTTCAAATTCAGAACATTTACAAATAAGTTTTTCACAAAATGATTTATATAAGAGCAAAATATCCGTGTTTTGCAATACTACATTATACTTTGCGTTAAATGACTTCAACGATTTTTCATAATTTTTTGGTAATATATACCAAACAAATATTTCAAAATTAACTTTTACCGATTTATGTTTTTTCACCTGGTCTTTGATAAGATAACAAGCAGTTTCAGAAATTTGCGTTAAAAATAATTCAAGTGAAATGTTAACCATTCTAGGATTCACTCTATAACTGATTATCCGATTTCGAAAAGCTGATGCTATTATATAAACATTATCAAAACGCGTCTGTAATAAGGAATTCGATTTGTGTATATTACTTTTTTTGTGTGCAGAATATTTCGGAACTGAAATGTTACAGACTTCACAGTAAAACATATTCAGATATTTATAATTGCAAAATTGATTTCTGATATTAATTTCTTGTAAATTATTTTTAAATTCGAATTTTATAGTGGATTTTTTTTTAATGTGAAACAAATCGAAAATTATTATTCAAATACCTAATATCGAGTATTCTCAATGTTGATTTTTCTCTGAATCGAGTATACTCAGTATCGAGTATTCTTAGTATCGAGTATTCTTTGTATCGAGTATTCTTTGTATCGAGTATTCTTAGTATCGAGTATTTGGATTTTAATATTTCATATATTTGGGCTTCCTGTAAATAAAGTACAAGTCAATGCAATGAAAATAATAATTAAAAGTATATCATATGGGTTACATTTGTTAGATAGCTATAATATAAGTAAAAAGTATACGAGTAAATAGTAAGTATGCCAATCGAAAATTATTATTAAAATACCTAATATCGAGTATTCTCAATGTTGATTTTTCTCTGAATCGAGTATACTCAGTATCGAGTATTCTTAGTATCGAGTATTCTTTGTATCGAGTATTCTTTGTATCGAGTATTCTTAGTATCGAGTATTTGGATTTTAATATTTCATATATTTGGGCTTCCTGTAAATAAAGTACAAGTTAATGCAATGAAAATAATAATTAAAAGTATATCATATGGGTTACATTTGTTAGATAGCTATAATATAAGTAAAAAGTATACGAGTAAATAGTAAGTATGCCAGTAAAAAAAAGGTATCCAAATAATATTATTTTATTCTGTTAAATAATATTATTTGGATACAGAACAGGTTGCACCCCCTTAAATTCAGCTTTCGCTGCAGATACCAGATTATTAGTAGCACGCCAAGTCGCTGAATTGGAAAATACAGATGCCCTATACGTGAGGAGCGCTTGCTTCCATCGATCCTTTCCGAATTTTTCAGCGTCCCTATGGTTATAAATACGGAGCTCGATATAATAATCACCGCTCCGTGTTAGATCCTGTTGGTAGGAGTTTCCAGAAGCTGTTCTTCTAGACAGAGACGATCGCAGTGCAGTTGCCCTCACCGGTTCAAGATCTCCCTCTTCCTCCTGTAAACATTGTTATAAAATAACATTAGATAAACATATTTGAAAGTTGGCTAGGAGAGCAGTGTTGGCCCAGTGGTGACAGCATCAACTCACAAGTTGTAGGCCGTAGGTTCGAACCCAGGCTGGCGCTATACTTTGTGTACTTTATTTCATAATTACTGCTCTTTAAACGATGAAGGAAAACATTGTAAGGAAGTCGGCATATCTCAGAACCAAAAAAAAAAACTCTCACACCTAAGTCCCAGCACTAGCCAGTAGTAGGAACAAATTATCCAATTGAAATCTTGCGGGTAATTATAATTCTAAAAAAATGTTAAAGAAATATTTTTTTTATTTACATTGACTAAACTCACCGAAGAATCAGCCATGCGAATGCGCTTCAATTTTCTACGCCCCTTTGGTGAAGTATCTGTTTCGGAATCCGACTCACTACCAAATAAATCTTTCACAGATGGAGTCGAGGCAGCAGCTACTTTCTTCGATTTTCCTTTAGCCGCTTTGATTTTCTTCTTTGAATTAATATTTTTCTTCGGTTTAAACGATGTAGAGGGCTCGTTGCAATGCGACTCTACATCGGACTCGAATGGATTTACAAACGTCGACCTAAAATGTAAAGTATTAGTAGGTAAGAAGTTATAAAAATGAACAATTCTTAAAAGGATAGACAGAGAAATAGAACAAACTCTAACAATTTTCTCGATCTAGAAATCGATCCTTGAATTATTACCACTGCTTAGTAAAATGGAATAAGTCGTAATTTGGTTCTAGAACTCGGTGTCAACACATCATGATGTGCAACAGTAGAACAGTAAACCGCTGCACTAGTAGAAGCAAATATAATAACTCATTAAGACATTTTAACAAGATTTGGAATCGAAACCAAAACTTCGCCTTCGACAGTTACACTGATGTTATTTGGCTCTAGAACTCGACGTCAATACTTCGTGTTGTTCAATAGTAGTAGCGGTTATTAAGTAGCTGCACAAGGACAAACATAAAGCCACTGCATAAAGACAAGCAAATTTAAATTAGATCTGGGAATCGAACCCAAAAGTTACTACAGGGAACGAATGAAAGAAAAACAATTGTAGATGCCCTAAAATGATATAATGATTCTTTAGAATGTTGTTGTTATTTATAATTAAAAGTATTCATTCATTGCACATAGTACGTTTGCCTGAAAACTCTGAAATTCAAGACTAGATATTATATCTACTTAAAAAATTAAATAGGTACATACATACTTAAAATTGCCCCCCCCCGATCTTGTCACTCAACACAATACAATAATTCACGTTACACAGACAATGCACATTGCACACCGAAATTCACAAAATTTCTGGATACGCTCAGTGATCGCTTTTATACTACTATAAATTAAGGTAGCGATCATATTAAATATTGCAAAGCTAGATATTAATATATCGTCAATGATATATTGGTATTTCAATCATATGTACTAGTCAAATAGAGTCGATAATTAATTAAACATGTATACTCACTATGCTCACTGCCTTTCATTCCCTAATTTGGCAGTGGGCGCCACGATGTCGCAGATACCTGAGACGAAATTCTAAAAAGGAAATCGTATGTACTTTACTGTTCTAATGCAGATCTTTATGAGTATCACATTTAAATAGTTATTACAATTTCTCAAAGCGATAACCAATATAAGTTGAACTTCATATTTTTTATGTTATAAAACCTATAAATCCAGGAAATAGGTACCTATACTAGGGAATATAAATACTAACATAGTAATGTAGTTGTACTCTAACAAAATCTTTTAAATTCAGAAGTAAACAAATTATTATTATCATATCGTTTATTCATTTTTTAAACATATGATTACATTTTTAAATATTTCTTATATAATATTATAATAAATTATTATTATTAATATTTATTTTTATTATTATTATTATTTGTGTAAGGAATTAATCTAAATTGATTGCAAATTATTGATATGACTGAATTAGAAACATTTTCCAGTAGGTATTGTTTAATCTGTCGCGCGCGCAATTAGCAGACACAATAGAATTTTATTGTTATCTGTCTCCAATATGAGACACCAGTATTATAAAGGTTAAAATACGTTTATTATACAATATTACTTTATGTATTATTAGTGAATTTCAAAAAAATACAGATAGCAGAGCAGTTAAAATCATCGCATTTTATTATTATTATTTATTTTTAATACTAGAAACGTAAAACGTAAACGTATTAGGCTACATAAAAAAACAATCGTTCGTACTTTATTGGTTATCTTAATTATTAACTTTAGACATTTATAAAAATATACATAAAATCATTATCTGTACAAAACAGATTCTTTTATTTATGACGTATAAATTCATGTCTTTAAGGTTTAAATTTCTTCATAATAATACATATTTTACTAAAGATCATGATTGGTAGTCAAGTCGAAACATGTTGATATCAAAAATGTGTTTGTGTACGTAATATTGCAAATGCATTATTTCTACTGAAAGCAATATGAACTTAAACTTTATAAAAATTAGATCTATTTTAGAACAACTGGAAACTATTGAAGTGCAAAGAAAAAGGTCTTAACTATAATTTTTGGTTGCACTGGAATTAGAAACTTGTTGTGTTACATTATGTTTGTAGTTCCAAAAACATAATAAATTAAATATTAACTTTATTAACGGAAGAACAAGGTGGCGCAATATTTTGTCACATCTTTAAAAACACATTTGGTGCATTGGCTAAGCTGGCTACATCACAATGTAAATAGTAGGTTTAATAGATGTCTTAGCGAATGCGTCAAAAGTGTTTTTTGCGGGTTCGATTCCCGCGCAGAACATATGAATAAGTATTTGTTCCGGTTTGGTTTTTATGATTTTTTACATTCTTTTTTAATATAATTAATTACTCTATCTCCATAATACAGTTAATTATTAGATCTTGTGTTCAATCCTTTTTCTGGATTTCTATCCGTACCCCAAGCCCCGATGACATTAACTTGCACTGTTGCTAATATATGACGAAAGCTGTAGTGCGCTCCACACATCGTACGATACGACAAGTGGATTACGTCATTTCACATTATCCGCTGACCGCTGCATGATGTACCTAAGTTTATGACTGTCGATTAATTATGATAGATACATTTATTAGAAGCATCATGTTATGCGATTTCTTCCACGTTTTATTTGAACGCTGTAAACGGGAGATAAGATCGTTTCGATTCAACGCTGTGGAGCTATCGAACATGATATTGTTGTTTATAAAGTACACATGCTAATTTTGCTCCATCGCAGTTTGACGCCGCGCCAGTGAATGAAACACAATATTCAATCCTACAACTGTAAATCGGGCCGCAGACCGTAGTAGTAAATATGTATTATTGGGGCGTTCTGCATAACGCGCTCGAGCGAAGCGAGAGCAAGTGATGCAGAAGCCCCAATAATACACTACTCACAACGTGCCGACCCAGGCCTGCCCTTACCGGACGGCGAGCTACCCATTGCTCACCGTCCGCAAGCCCGCGCCTACGGTGGCCGGGAATCGGCCTGCGATTCCCGACGCCCAAAGCGTCTCCTCCTGCGGCGGCTAGGGGCGTGAGGGCACGAATTTTGCCTCTCCCTCACGCGTTCCGCCTCCTCTTTCGCGAGAATTACTGCTTCGAAGAAGGAGGTGACGGCCTCCCATGCCCTCTCGCTATATCATGGCCTGGACTAGGGCCGGATGCGAGTGATCCCCGCCACCGATTGCCTCCAAGAGAACACGACGAACCTGCGTCAGGCGGAAGGCGAGGACGCCGTAGTGCCTGTCTAGCCACTCCTCAAAGAGGGGAATTATGGCTGCAATAGTGGCGTGCCCAGCATTGGGTTGCGACAATCGCACTCTCCATGAAGCCATGAGATCCCGCCGGAGTTCTCTCCGCTGTGCCGCGATTTCTCGCGGCATCGGAGTTAAGTCCCGGCCTTTCACCTCCTCGCGCCACTCCCAAATGTGCGTGAGGACCTTTGCCTCCAGATCCCATGGCGGCAATCCGGCAAGGAGGCTCGCCGCCTCACCGGAGACCGTGCGCTATCCCTGGACCAGCCGGATGGCCATGACCCTCTGGGACGCGTTCAACCGGGGCAGGCTGGCCGCCGCCTTAATGAACGCGCCCACACCGGTGCCCCGTAAAGGGCCATAGACCGCACGACCCCCGCGTATAGCCTCCGGTAGGGGCGTTTTGACCCCCTAGATTGGGCAGGAGCCGCAGGAGTCTGGGAGCCAAACTTCGGAAATGCTCCACGAAGTTCCACTGGCTGTCGAGGACGAGTCCTAGGTACTTCATAGTCGACTCGACGCCGATTTAAACCCCTCCTACCGTTAATTGAAACCGACGGTGGCACGTTCCGAGGACCATGAAAACACATGGCCTTGGACTTGTGCAGGGCCACCTCGAGTCGCAATTGCCGGATTCTGGCCACGATTGTCACAACCCCGTGTGTCGCTAGTTCGGCCGCCGCCTGGTGATTCTGGACCCCCTGCGTTAAAACTATTCGGAATAAATTCCTTTTTCTACAAAAGTGCAACGTAAAGAGAAAGATTAGTTCCACCCGTTCTACTGAACAACTTTTCCTACGAAATCAAAATCCGATTCATAAAAAAAAAAACTTTTCATACAACATGCATCGAAATAATCTGTATAATGTTGTATAATATATTTAATTATTATTTTCACGTTTAGTACAATAGGTTGAATCACCCCTTATATTATTATTTCTTTTATTATTTGAACATTAATGACTTGTCAAAGTCAACTTCACATCCCATGACTCTATTTGCAGATGATAGTACAGTGACAATTCGGTATGTAAAGTAAAAAATTAACCTATGCTGATTCCAAAACCATTTCGAGATTTTAGGTTTGTAAGCCTTATTTTTCTATTTTTAGGTCTTAACATTTTAAGATAGTATTTATTTTCACAAAAATTCTTAAAATCACTTGACTTTTACTTGACCTCTAAAGACGTCATAAACTACCCTGTATAGGAAACTTTCAGTGCCTCTTGTAATAAAATTTTGTACGTGTCAAGTTTCAATGTCATCGTCAAGTTTGCATGAAGCTGTTTACTTTCGTTGAGCGTACCGTGCCTTGATTTTTTGATAAGTTACCTAATTCTTTTCACTATAACCCTTGCTTTCCCTTCGGACTTCGATACTTACTGCTACATTGATCATTAGCTTGTTATAAGTAACTGCTTGCCTACCCTTTGGATTTGTTTTAAATATGGACCTCAATACACAAACAATATGTTTTGGCTATTTGTTTTGGTATTTTTACATGAAGGTATGAAGCATTTAACACAAATAGTCTTTGATCGATTCATAATTAATTAGCTTTATCTTTACAATAAGGTACGGATACTGTAAAAATAAAAATCGCTCTGTTATGACAAATTAATATTAACTGACAGTTTGACTTTACTGAATTTTCAAGTTTAGTTTTAATTATATGTAATAAACGTGGCAAAGATCATAAGCTATTCAGCCTACTTTATGGCGTCTGTACGAACAAAACTTTAAAAAAATATAAAAAAATAACTACAGCTTGGAAAAAGAAAAACTTGAAATTATATATTTCAAATATAACTATAAAATAAAAATATAAAAAAAATACCTGAAAAATACTTAACATACCGAATTGCTAATAATAATAATGACATGACCCAATATAAACTTGACATTCACAACTCTTCGACAACTTTATTACAATGGTTAGACCTAGTTTCACCATACACTGTTAGTTAGTTTTAACGTCCCGTTAAATATACAACTGCCCGTTAAGCGTAGTGAGTGTTTCACCAAGTACTAACGAATGGTTAATCCTCTTAACAAGGCGTTAAACTTAATCACTGCTCCAAAGGTCCGTTAAAATGACTAATAGAGAATTACACAGTTTAGAGAACGTTTTGCTTAGACGCCATGACATTTTAATTTGGTTGCATAAAAACGAGAGTGAATGAAAAGTCAGACCGGTCGTTTTTGTTCACTCGATAATAGATAATAATCTGCTAGAGTCTGGCTAACGAAAGTTGGCCCCAGAATATTGGCGGCAAATTTAAAAAATACATGCATGACAACACTAAAATTATACTATGAAAATTGGAATAACCTACTTTGATACTTGGTAATTCATTATTAAAAATATCATATATATAGTTTTTCAATAAGGACGCTCGAACTTTAGCAGCGCATAGCGGCCATTTCGGTAATGCGATTGCTACCAAATTTGGCATGAATATATATTTTGTCGTGACATTTCACCATGGAACGCTACACGCTTCAACAACGCGTAGAAATTGTGTATTTATTATCAAAACCAGTTGTCTATTCGCCTACGTTCTGTGCGTTGTGTTCAATTTATGGCGTTCATCGTGTGAGTTAACACCGCTCGATTACTTTCTGTGGGGTTACATGAAATCTTTAGTGTACGCAGATAAACCACAGTCAATTGTTGCCCTAAAGGCCAACATAACTCGCGTTCTTCGTGAAATTGACCATTTATGCGAAGACGTCCTCCAAGATTAGTCCACCAGAATACGCCATCTACAGCGGAGTCGCAGTGGCCATTTGGCTGATATTATTTTCCACACATAATGTCATTGAATATTCTTTAAAATGTTATAAAAATTGTAGTAATATCACTTAAACAGGTTGTTTTATTTCATTTCAAAGTTTGAGCGCTCTTAATGAAAAACCCTATATATAGACAGTATAAGAACATTATGTTAGGGAAATAAAGAAACAGAATTTATCTACACATGTATTAATTTTTGATATGTATCAGGTTTGTAACGGGATTTTAAGGATTTATTGATCTGGTATAGGTGTTAGTATATGAGGTAAATATGAGCGGAATCCGAAAATAAATAGACAAATAAAATACGATAATATTCCATACATAATAACTTAGTTTTATTCATCCTTATCAAAATCAGATTCTAACACTTCAATGCCAAAAGATTCATCACTGTCACTAGTATCGCTGTCTCCAACATTTATAATAAAACTTTCTAAATTTTCTTCTGTTATTTTATCACGTTCTTTATATTTATTTTCAACATGTATTACATGATCAGTAATTTTCTTCCAATCCTGTGAACTTACGTTTTCAAATGAATCTTTAATTATTTCTTCTAATGCAGCTGTAGTAACTGCAATATGCTAGCCACTTTACGTTTTGCCAAACTCCACACAAGCTCGATCGCATTTAAATCACAATGGTAGGGTGGAAGTCTCAACACTTCATGACATTGATTTAAAATTTCATCAGCTTCATATATTGGATTAGGCGTATTTCGTTTTACAATACACAACAGCTCTGCTTTCGTGTGGTAGTCCTCATATTGAATTCCATTATCACGAAGCCACTCTCTTATATTACTTTTACGTGTTTGTGTGTTCGGAACCTTATTTATAATTACCGAATGGTAACTAGCATTATCCATTATGATTACACTTGGTTCTTCCAAATTTGGTATAAGTTTTTCTTTAAGCCATTTATTAAAATTTTCAGCATTCATGTCATGGTGATAATCAGCATTTTTTGATTTAGTACTAAACACTAACAAAGAGTTTGGTACGGGGCCTTTCTCTGATCCAGCATGAACTATAATGTACCTTTTCCCGGTCGAAACATTTTCAATTGCACCACTAGTTGAAGGACCTTGCCATGACTTCTTAGGCTTGTAGTTTCTATGGACATAAGTCTCATCTAAATAAATGATTGGCTTGTCTTCTGCACGTTTTCCTGCTATAGTTCTTAAAAATCTATGTCTCCAAGCAGATATGTCATAGCGTTCTATTAATACAGAACGCTCATTTTTATTATTTTTAAATTCATAGCCATTGGCTAATAACAAGCGGCGCAGAGTTTCTCTGCATCCGTTAAAATCAATACTTTCTTTTAACTCCACCAACAGTGTCCTCAGTGTAGGAACTTGTTTTTTAACAATTTAAAATTCGTTTATCTTGTTACGCATAGCATCTATGTCAAAGTTATCTAGGTTAGACACAGTAGGTTTCCGTGGGCGTTTCTTCCCCGGGGTACCTTCATTTACTGCACCTTCCCTTTTTACTCTCTTTAGTGTTCTGACACTCACTTCTGCAAAGAAGATATACAAAATATGTAATTAATTCTTGGTTTACGTAAATGCAAAGGTTTTTTTCGGCATAATTTCACAACACCAGTGTATAGTAAAAACTTACCAGTCATTGAAGTTATTTCTTCTAAGTACTGATTCTGGGTTATTATCCTATCTTTCTGCTCTAATTCAGTGAGATTTTCAATAGTTCTTACTATTTCATCAACTCCTTCGACATCTTGCAGATTCTCTGTTAAAGAAAGTTAATCGTTTTAAAATTACCATTGTATGTATTTTAATTGTTTTTTTTCCTCTGTTATATATCGTTTTGTATGTACAATAAAGCATATAATAAATAATAAATTACCAACAAAAATACAGCAAAAATTCATTATGAGTATATACGTAAAACATAGGTGATGTTATTAAAATGAATACGTTGACTGATGCGATGTACGAATGAATATAATTAGTTTTATTCAATACGAAAAAGCGAAAGTAACTTATTTGTAAGGATACGTAAATTATAAATCAAAATTTTATTAAGACGACTGGATAGGTAGGTGTTCAAAGTATCAAAATAATATTGTCTACTAACCTATGAAATTCAACACCACACGTAGACAATCTTGTTTTTGTTTAAACGCGGCATCACGCTGTTGTTGTTTTTCGTTGAACTTGCCAATCATGCAAAACAACATCTTTCGTACACCACTTTTGATAGATTTGTTCATTTTAAACCGTAATTAGAATCACAATTTACACAAACGCATACAATTTGACACCAGAGATACCGAACGACAACCTTGTCAAATTGACGTTGACGTTCATACAGAGTTGCTATATAAAAAGTTCGCAAATAATTCCAAGGCCTACTTTCGTTAGCCAGACTTCTAGATGTTTGATTTAGCAACGCCTTGTTAAGATCCCTCCATAGAACGTAAAACTTTTTTGACGTCTACGTCAATTTAATTTAAACTAAGATCATGCATTTTAGCCAGCATTTGACGAGTAATGATTTGGACATAGATATTGATAATAAAACCATTGAAAGCGTTAATACAACTAAATTCCTTGGACTACCAGAGTATCTTATATTTATTTATTTATTTATTAAAACTTTATGCACAGGTAAAAAAATACTGTACAAAGGCGGACTTAATGCCTGAGGCATTTTCTACCAGTCAACCTTAGGGTGGTGCAGAGACAAAACATGGCAGGTGCAATATAAGTGATAGATAACTTGATAATGAATACCTATACATACAACATACATAGATACATACATATAAACCGAATAAACTTTGTCAGGAGAAATAACGATAGGTAGAGGAGAAAACAAATCCAGCAAATCAGCGCTGCAAAGATTCTGCCAACTTTTCACGAATATGTTTACGTGCCTTCAACTTGAAACATAACCGACTGGTTGCCATCCTGATATTCAGAGGAAACGTATTCCAAAGAAATACCGCCTGGACAAAGAAAGAAGAGTGAATAAAACCAGAGCGGTGAGAAGGACATCGTAGAAGACGATTGTTGGTAGAACGAAGATTTTTGCTATGGGCAGAGCAAAGGTATTGAACATGGGAAGTCAGGTAAGAAGGAGAAGTGGGTTTGTGGAGTATAGAATACAACATTAACAGAGCCCTCAACTCTCTGCGCTGACGTATGGGTAACCATTTTAAGCAATCGCTGCGCAGACACATGATCATACTTACGGAGACTGAAAACGAATCGAATGCAGTTACTTAGAAAGCGATCAAGTTTATTGAGGAGATCTGCATTCAGGTCATAGTAACACACATCACCATAGTCTATTATAGGAAAGATTAGGGACTGTACAAGCATTGCCTTTATGTGTGATGGGAGAAGGTTTTTCAACCGATAGAGCGACCGCAGCGTTCCGGTGACTTTTTTACTTACAGTCGTGACCTGCTTTCGCCAGTCAAGACATGTGTCAACATGCAGACTAAGATCCTTAACATCGCAGCTAAACGGGATGACTGAGTTGTCAAACATTACAGGTGGCACAATTAATTAATTATATCACTTATCACTTATTATATAATAATATCTACCTACTACCTATATATATATCTTATATCACTTATAAGATACTCTGTAAAAAAATTAGTAGTTCTGCTTTTACTTTGCACTCCCTAGCTGGAGTCGTGAATGTTAATTGCAGCCTACCATGGCTTAGCTGCGTCTCACTTAAGATATGGCATAATCTTTTGGGGAAATTCTACCGATTTCAACATCGTATTCAAGGCCCAAAATAGATGCATTAGGCCAATGTTTAGCCTAAAGACTGATGATACTTATAAACCGTATTTTATAAGATATGAATGAATGAAAGGCACCGATCCCAGCGCGGTTTAACCAGACTCGATAAATCGAATGAACCCCAAGATTTGCACTAGCCCATGAAGTCTCATGTTTCATGGGACTACAAAGGCCATTGCATATCAAGGAGTAGACCGGGGGGCGCGGTAATGGTAAGGAAGGCGTGCCCTTAGGATAGGAAAGGATTTACGAGCCGTACCGGATATGCATCCTTGAGTAAGCAATGGAATAGTGGAGAGACGGGTGATTTTTATCTATGGACGGGCATCTTTTTAAGATCGTTCCGTTGGTTCAGTTTCAAGTCCAGCTTCAGCGATGCATCTACTCTTTGTTGTTTCCAAATTCTTCACCTGAGGATTTCGCTGCTATCCGTTTCAGGTTTCTTGTGAATCTCCCTAGCAGTCTTCTTAAAATATTGCCAAGGGCACGTTCTTTCCATTCTTTGGCAGCTGCGTCAAACCTCAAAAGTTTAGCGCGATGTTCAAACAGTATAGCTTCATCTTCTTCGCCAGTCTTCTGATCCCGCTTATCTCGGTCTTCAGTCATGTCCCCCAAAAAATATTTCCTTGTCGAAGTAACTCCTGTCCTGTTTGAGGTTGCCATTACATGCGTAAATAGTTCAGCCAGCTTTCTTGGATTTAGTCTTGTATTGCTTGTTACAGGTGTGGATTTCGGCACCTGTGCGTATGTGCTAGCACGTTCTTGCTGCGTTTGGTTGCGGTTTTTCTGTCTAACGTTATTTACATGTTTCGTTTTCTGGCTTGGTTTATTCCTAGCGTGGTTAATCAAGTCCTGCTCGTTGTTTATGTCCAGCTCTGACGTGGTACAACTTCGACCTGTAACTCGCCGCTGTCCACCTCAGGTTGACGCGATTGTATTATAGTTCTAAATTATGTATACTATGCTCCTGCCTGCAGCGCTCATCCGCTATAATAACGCTATAGTAACGCTTACCTACGCTCATTATCCAATAGTAATGCAGCATCAGATTATTGCTGAGGCTCTTGTTTTTGTAAATAAAAATAAAAGGACCGTAAAGAACCATCAGAGGTGGTGCGTTTTTTCATTGAAAATGTTTAACAATACCTTCGTCCGGTCGTAGTTCGAGTACGGACGGGGCCAGGGTATGGATTATTGTATTTTTATGAAAAGGTTTTCTATGCAATCAGAAAAGTATATAATTTGCGTCCAGAGTTGAGTAGATTTCTTACATTAGCAATTTTTTGGGTAAGACCCGGAAAATTTCCATAAAACTTTAAAAGCGTAAAAAGACGATAACCACCATAATTGTTTTAAATTAACTCGAGTATAACCCCTTTTCAAGGAATGCACCTAACTATCACCCTGTAGACTCAAACTGATGTTTGATTATATACTAAATAAAAATAGTAAATGAAAAAACAAATTAAGTGGTTTTTAACACCATCTACAGTTACGCTATCTATGTCAGATTATACAGCGCATTTACTGAGATACCCCGATAAGCATTCCCTAATAGACACAAATATAAAAGTTAAATTACAAATTGCTATGCGCCCGCGCCGACCTTGGGGGCTGGCGCGGCGGCGCGGGTGAACTCGGGGCGCAAAAAAACGGGGCTGCAATCTGCAGATGTGGTCAGCCAGTGCACGGGATTCCGTTTTCAAGTGGTTAGGTATGCGCGCCCGAAATCGTAAAAACACAATACTCACACAAAAAATGTTTTTGGAACACTATACACAGCACAGAATATTATTAAAATTGTCACACACGCATTATTCTAACGTTGGGTACGTTATTTAGCCCATCAAACAATTAAATCTGTAGGGACAAAATGAACAATTGACTTAAAATGACAAAACTACGGCGGTCTTGCAGAAGTTTTATGAGAAAATAGTTTTGTACGAGATCTAAAGCGATAATTCCATTATGCAGGTATTTAATATGCGCATAATAAATAATAATAATAATATGATTTATAACATTAACTTAGAAAATAAGAGTTTAATGTGCGCTTAACACTTCCCCACTGGAAATGCACGCTTGCAATGTTAAAATAAAATACTGATTTTGCACAGCGACGCCCTGAAAGATAAAGAAAGATTTCACCAGATGCTCTGAAACGCTCGCCTGAGGTCCGGAACGCACTTAGGTAGACACATCACTTTAGCACTATTTTAATGTATTTGGTTCGCGATTAGTAAGGTCACAGCATTATCAAACACCAGTACCAACGCACTGTACGAATTCGCCAGCAAGAGACGCGATATTGCCTGTGCACAAAGTTTTTTTTTTTGCCGCAAAAATTTTTTTTGGGTCGGAGCTCGCTCCCGAAACGACCGTACTGTTCGGCGACCAGCGATCGACCATCTATAAACCGTATTTTATAAGATACAAGATATTAACTTTGCCTTGTCTGTATATCCTCGAAACTGTAATGTTTCTTAAAGCGAATCCCAAATTATTTCCACGCTTACAGGACGCTGTCCCACGTAATAGACGGGACGGGAAAGTGAAGCTAGCTCGAAAAAGTTTAGATAAGAATGATCCAATGACTTTCAATTTAAGGTACCGTTAGGCCCAAAAGAGAAAAATTTTACTGATAATGAAGAGGAAGAGCTATGTAAATACATGGGTACCCCATCTTACCCCAGGGGTGGGGCATGATGGGGATGAGGGTGTATTTCTACTTTTTTTTTTTACTTTGATCAGACTGCCAAATACCCTTTAACAATGAAGACTGATTATCAAAGAAGCTTATAAGAATAAAACAAATTAATAAAACTTATTACGGTCAATTTAATTTACCATCAAACCTTAAGGACCCCGTCTTACCCCACTCTTCCCTAATTTATTATCATCTTGCATGCTCTTTTATGTATATACTATGTTTATAAAAATAAATAAATCTTTATCTTATCTTATCCCTTCGACGGATGTAGGTGACTAAATCGCCAACCTCCGATGTATTATGTTAAAATCTCATCGTGAGCTGTCAATCACTAGCATCGTTTTTTTTTAATGCTTTTTGGAAAGAACAAGTCTTCTTAATAATTAATTATAATGTAGCCTACTAATAATAGTAGATTATGCACCGAGGGGCTAAAGTTGTGTCTTAAGTCACGGGAGTCATATTGAATCTCGAGCGCAATGAAGGATTCGGGATTTAACTTCCGAACGCAGCGAGGGAGTTAATACAAGAATCCTGAATGCAGCGAGGGATTCAAGCTAGCCCGAGGCAAAGACACCTTTAGCCCAGAGGAGGATACTCTACTTTTTACACCTACTGTGAGAAAATAATAGCCATAGTACGAAAAACAAAGTATTTATCAAATAAACAAACAGTAAGAATAACATATTTAGAACTAGTTAGTTATATGCACTTACATATTAATTGAAGTTAATGGTAACATTTGAGACATTAGTCCAGTTGTGCAAAGATAAAGTTAAGTTTTTATTTGGTACGTTTATAGATGTTGATTTGGAATTTATTTGAGTATTGCTCGTCAATGCTTCAGAATCTTGTATTTGAAAAAAAAAAAGTTTTTTTTTTTTTGAATAACTTTCTTTTTAAAATCGAGAATATCATCCACGCGTAGTAAGGGTATCGAGAATAGCTTTCCTCTTTCTGGCACCAAAGGGTGTTTGTTAGTACTATACTGCCAATTTTGCTGAGCATGTGAGATTCCAAGTTCAAATCACATTATTGACCAGCGGGTCATAATGAAATCCAGTACAACATTATTGACCGGCTGTGCCCTCGGCCACTAATGACTCACTTTAGGTTAAGGTTGCTTGACATATAATTTGACATTTTCGAGCAGGTGGTGTGAAAATAATTTTATCTACGCCCATGCTACAAATCCTCTATAAAAGTTTCTGAAACAGTTAGCTTATTGCCAACATTAAAACACCCAGTGTCATAGTAACCATAATAGCATCCAAACGGGAGTTATAATGTTGTACTGAATTTCATTATGCATCTCCTTTTCAAAAAAAGAACATTGCCATGCCCGCGCGTTTCACTACCATAGCGCCATAATAAAATAAAAAAACTTATTGGTTATTCGAATTAATGTCGTATCCCGCCATTTGTGTTCAATATTAATATTGCAATTTTTTTTTAAGTACTTTGTTTCGTTTTTTTTTTCTTTCTTTTGTTTTGTTTGTTTGTCCTATACATATTTTGTTTTTAGGTATTAGATACTCAGCAATTAAACTTTCCATGAATTTACATAGACTTCTTACAACACTGTACAACACCCTATGGTTTCAGAACGTAATATAGAGGATTCATAACATGTACATAATTAGGTATTAAAACACTCATGGGATACTATTATCACACTCGGTTTCGCCTTGTATGATAAACCCACATTCGTGTTTTAATACCCCTTGTTATACAACAGTTGCATAAATAACTATAAATAATTATTTTAAAACTTAGAGTAGTGTTTATTGTACTTTACACAAGTCCGTTTCACTTTCTTAAGTCATCAATCTGAATAGCCTTTTCCCTACTATGTTGGGGTCGGGTTCCAGTCTAACCCAATGCAGCTGAATACCATATTTTACATGAAGCGACTGCCTATCTGACCTCCACAACCCAGTAACTGGGTAATACGATACCCTTGGTAAGACTGGTTGTAAGACTTTCGGGCTTCTGATGACCCGTAACGACTGTCAAAGATCCACGAATGAAAAAACGAGGAGTCTCGGCATGTTAAGATGGTTACCTATCCACAGACCAACCCCGGCAAGCGTCCGCGTCGCTTAACCCGATGGATCGAACCGTGCAGCTGTTATTACTTAGCCACGAGCTCCTACTTAGCCACGAGCACCTCTAATATAGTAATAATAACACTTTGTTCATGTGTTATATGCTTTCATTTTCGCTTATATTTCTATGTTATCATTTTCACTTTTATTTCTACACTATTTACACTACACTAACTCAAGGGTTTTGTTCATTTTAGTCTTCGCACTATGTTTGTGTTGTCTACAGCTGAATTGCCTCGTCGAAGTTCACATATAGGTGGAGTCAGGAACAATGACATCTCACTTCACCGAAGTTTTCACTGTGACAGTTTTAGAATAGAATAATAATATAACGTGTTCCATTTGATATCCCATAACTCTAAGGCATTAATGAGACCATGTCAAAGAATCAACTGGCATTATGGATTAATTTTCCTCCTTTTTTTTCGTTTTAATTTTTATAGGTAACAAAAAATTCGAATAATTTACGAATACTCGTATTTATGTAAAACACCCTTACGTAAAATATAACAACGTTGCATTTTCTTAGCTTTAAATATGAATGATTGGTTATTGGTACTTCTCAATGAAACTTAGATGTCACACATCGAGAGTCTAGTGTATCTTCGAAATTATGTATTTTTGGAACACTTATTCTAGGATTTTTGGTATTATTTTTACTTATAGAATATGATTTTAGGCTTAGACTTATGGGTCATCAAAAGAACACGTCGTTTTTGTACTAAAACTTGCAGTTTAACGTAAATCAAAACCGATCACTGGAATATCGCCACATAACAAAAGCCTACATCAACAAAATCAAACGTATGCTATACGTGATTACCGCGCCCATTCGTCCCTCCAGCGCGGACAATACGCGCTGATTGATCATCGACGATTTAACCAGCATTCAAACGTGGCTTCATTAATAGTTAAATATTGAACCGAATCGCGTCAATCATTATGCGTCTTTATCTCATTAACGCGAATTTGGCTATGGCGATAATTATTTTGTGATGGTTTTATTAAAATTAACTTTGGGAAGGGAACATTTTGAATTTGCGCTCCGTTTTATTTGAGTTTTGAGTGAAATGAATGTGCTCTGGGTTTTACAAACAGTGGTTTACCGAAAATGTAAATCACGTTGAGAAATTCAGAAGGATGTGGTTAATTGAGGTTTACATTATTGTATTTTAATATAACGTTCAGATACCTGCATTACATGAACGTTCAGCTCAATAATAGTGGCTGAGTGATTGGTTTCTGTACATTACGGATGTCCTACGGATACTGTACGGGATGTAGGAGAAATCCGAAGGCAGGAAAACTTTTAAAATTAAAAATGGCTATAAAGATACTTATACACTAATCATGATTGTAGTATTCGATACTACATATCTGTAGCAGGACTGTTATCACAAAAGCGAAGTTGACCGGGGGAAGCTATTTAGTCCGTCAGTCAGATAATAAAAAAATATTAGACACGTTATTTTGCTTTATCATATTAATAAAAAATGCTTTAGATAAAGGGAGTGGGGGCTCGCTACGTCACAAGTCAGTATAAAATCTATGGGGAGTGACGTCAGGCCGCATTTAAACGTATTGCCTGCTCAATGTATTGCCGTAATCTTTTTATTACGTAAAAAAAGAAAAAATACGTGTCCAATATTTTTTAATGAACTACCTGATGGACAAAAAAAATTGTCAGCATCCCTATTTACTCCCAGGAGTCACAAGCTCACCATCACATCCAAGCCCTAGTCCAGGGTATCCTTCATTCTTGTAAGGTTATTTGGTTATGGTTACTTGGTTGGTTTATTTTGGCAGTTGACATTAGTGCCACCTACCTGACTACTTGTGTATGTGAGACAGTGTTTACATATCTATTAAATAGGTACACTACAATGATGAAGCTCAAAAACAGTAACCCACGCCATTCGTCACATACCTCACAAGCGCATACCACGATGCTCCTCATAGCACAGCATACATTGCTGACTCGCCACGTCGCCCACACTCGCGCACTATGCATGCGCGGCAATGGAATGACAAAATATGCGCGCCACGATATTGAAACGTCTTCTCTGATATTTACGGCACCTGAATGTGAAGACTTTAGTGCGGCATGAAGATTCTTGTAAGTATAGTTTCGAGAGGTTGCCTGCGATTCTACGTTTGGAGGTATGTCAAGATTCGATGCACTGGGTCTCTTCTGGAATGGAATGAATTTTAGATAGGATTTGAAAGTCATTTTGTGTTTATAGGAACTTCATTTTGGTCTATTCCTATGATTAAAGAATCAGAAACAGCTTGTCAATTGTGGTTCGGAAGGAACTTTAGGTGAACCAGTTGCTAGGAATTGAATAAGTAATAAGGAAGTTGATAGGACTTTAGCTTATTTACGTTTTTGGCAGTTACAGTGTCTTACCGCACATTTCATTAGATGTAACTATTCAAAGGAAGCCAGCAATCGGTCATGTTTGACAGAGAGACAGTCAGTTTATCTGCCGTCTGCCTAAAGCTACACCAATTCCCAATCACACACACAAATAAGAAACGAAGCACCTATTTTTCTCCTTACTCTCAAGAGCACTTGAAAATGCAAATAGTCTCGTAATTAGTTCAAGCTCCGCCGGTCCAGGAGGCTGCGATGAGTTATCTGAATCGCTAACAAAGGCCCCGCCGATGCTAAATTATAAAATAGACAAAGTAATTTGCGTCACGTTACATTTTACAGTTTCCGCCACAGACGGAGTAGGGCGGCCATGATGAGATATTGTGGTACACCGTAGCGAGCTTGAGTCGAAGCAAGGTGGTTGGAGATGATAAAATGTTAAATACTTTAACCCGCGAAACATCGCGGATTTATATAATTTATTCATATTCTTTATGGCATCTTTTAGGTCATGAACTATCCGTTTTTCAAAAAATATCTGGCCTAGGTCTTAAGGGGGAGAGGAGCTCGTGGCTAAGTAATAACAGCCACACGAGTCGATCCATCAGGTTTAGCTATGCTTGTCAGGGTTGGTATGTGGATGGGTGACCATCTTAACATACCGAGATTCCTCCGTGCCTCGGAAAGCACATTAAGCGGAAAGAAAAGTTAAGTTGAAAAGAGAGAGGCCTTTGTGCTGCAGTGGGACAATACAGACTAGTTAGGTGGACAAGTAAGTACTAAGAATATTATTATAATATTATATTGCAAGGGATTTATAACCCTGAACTTCTAAAGTATTGATGAGAAGACACGCAACATCATACAAAGTGGAAAATGAGGCGGGAAGCTTTAGCCGAGGAGTGGGTCGATACAAACTGGCCTATTCTCTAGTTTACAGTGAACCCCTTCATGCTGATAACTTTTATGAAATTTTATGCCTAGGAAGAAAGTCTATTGACTCCTTTCGAGTCTGTTCGGCTCGGTGTAACATGAGTCAGCACTAACTCGAAGTCACGGCTAATCCACGACTGCCGCCTATTTGTTGAACAAAACAATGAGCGGTGATTAGCGCCCTTTGTTCCTCACAGCTATGTTTTCACATATTTTGCTTGTAATATTCTGTTAATGTATGCTGAAATTAATATTGCCAAAATGACAGGGTTAGGTTGCCATTTGCAGAATATTGTAATTAGTTGTTGTTCCAAGATAGCGGAATGATTTAAAGATTTACGGTTTTGAATCGTTAAAGGACGATTCAAAACCGTAAATCGTTAAATCATTCCGTCAATCATTCAATCATGTTTAAATAATTCAAGGGACTCATTTTGAAATCAAAAGAAAATAAATCTTGCACTAACTTAAAAACTCAAACTGCATTTATTGCAAATACTTAAACCAATTATACTTTTGAATTGTCAAGGGGTCGGTCAGTCAGAAAGATGAAGCGAGTTGCCCATTCCAAAGAATAGTAGTACCTATGGAGAAGAATGGGCAAGAAACTCCACGGACACTCTTAAATCAAAATATTGGATGTCAACAAAATATCATTAATGTTGAAATTATACATGTGAGAACAATGCGGAACATTAAAAGTTAAGTACTAAAATTATTAAAACAACTATTCAAAAATTATATTAATTTAAAATGGCAGCCGAGAGATGGCGGTCCCTATCGCTACTGACGCCACCCGTTCACGAACATGACGCATGGATTAGCACCATTCAGATTTTCACAGTGACGTGACGCACTTAACAACTAATTCTAACGCATGAGGCGCATAATATTGTGTTGCTGCCTGTGCGATTGTTTATAAACACTACAGAGTGTTATTCTTCTCATATGGACAGTCACATGTGTTGCCATCCCAATGCTTATGCTTACAATCGCTCACCTAAAGTTTATTCTTAAAAAAATAAGTATAAATCTAATGGTTAGTCCTGTACACAGTTCCCATCACCCACACCTTGCAAGTGAGGCACATATAACGGGTAATGTTACAACGCACTTATGTTCCCGCTGTACCATTGCTTATAAATACTAATTAACAGCAGGTATCATAAAAACAGGTGAGTTTTCTCGGGGCATAGAGATTTGAACTACTAAAAAGAGGCCATCAGAAGAAATGTCATAAAAAAACTGTGATCCCATGTCTCAGTAACGCCATCTAGCATAATATTGCAAAATAATATAACAGCTAAGTTTGATACACTTTTACTGAAACCTACCTTTGATTACCAACCGTCAGATAGATGTAACTAAATTATTTTAATTTATCTAAGTGCTCGGTAAATTATAAAATACTAACTAAAATGAGTCCGAGTAAGCCCGCCCGTAAGTCCAGTCATTTTATCACTAGGATTATGTAGTTACTATTCGTATTAATTGTCTTGAGCTCACAAAGCGACCTGTCATGTGAGCCGTGTGACACGAGACCTAAAACTAAACTAAGCGAGGTGTGACCTGCAGGTGATAACTAGTACGAGAAGATTTTGATGTGGTTCGCTTTGTCGAGTCCATCGTAAGTATATTTAAATGTCACGGTTACCTTCAAAGCGAGGCACATAACGTGTGATCCTATCGTGCGAGGCACATGTGTTGCCGCATGTAACATTGCATAAAAACACTCATTAAGAGTATCATTCTTAATAACAAGTAAGTTTTCTCATGAACAGTCTCATACACAGCATGCAACACGGTTACCTTCAAAGTGAGGCACATAACGTGTAATCCTATCTTGCGAGGCACATGTGTTGCCGCCGGTACCGCGCGCATAAATCAAGCGCATCCCTACCGAGACTTGATTCCGACGTTTTATACTGTTTGTACTTAGCCTTAAACTGATATGTTTCGTGTGAGGTTGACTTTTATTTATGTTGCTTGCCGGGATTTAATTTTGTTTTGAAAGAAAATATTTGTTCAAGCGACAATAAGCGCTTAAAACTAGTGCAAACAGTTTTTAACAATGTTAATCTTTATTTTTTAAGAACCAAAAATTAAAAAAATTAAACCACATTAACCTACATGGGACACTTATGAAAAGTCAGAAGCTAGGTGCACGGTTTCAATTGGTTGTTCCCTATGAAGAAGAGTCGGCAAAAAACTCCGCGGTTACTCTTTTAACAATAATTGGCTTTTACATTATTTTCAAATAACAGTGTTAATCGGTATGGAAGGACAGTGTACATAGGTCTTTCAACAAGTACCAGGTACTAACGTACATACAAAATGATGATGGTCAACAAATCTACAGTCCACTAAGCCTACAGCGTTCCCACATTCACAAAATAGAAAATAATATATATAAAGATAAAAATTAATAAACATAAAAACCAATTTTAAACGAAATTACATAAATTGCTATTACAACTGTATCAAATCTGAATAATTATCATGTCCACAAAATCCACTAGTAAAGAGTTGAAATTAAATTGTAGGTATATAATGTCAAATAATAGGATGATTATTTCAAGGAAGAATGTAAAAAATATAAACATAGTAATTTGGGAGCAGTTAATAGACTCTTACATAATTTTCCGTTAATGAGGTTCCAGGGAAGCCACATGTACAGAAAGAATTATTTACCAAGTTACACCAACAACTATTACCAAAATTGATTTTGAAAGTGCCTTGCAATATTTAAAAGAAAAAAACCTATCAACATTACTTTTTTGTGAAAACCCTAATTACATAACTGAATGTTTAACACAAGGTCTTATTGAATCACTAACAATAAATACTATTACTCACAAGATCCCCAAAAGTAAACGAATAATTAAGCCCTGGATCACTGAAGGCATACTAAGATGTATAAAAAATCGTAATAAGCTCCAAAAACACACCCGAGACGATCCCCATAATGAGATAAAAAAAGTTACTTATGCTCGTTACAGAAATCATTGCAACAACCTTATAAAAAAACTAAAAAGAAAATATGAAAGAAGCCTTATAAATAAATCGTTAAACAACAACAAACTTCTCTGGAAAAACCTGAAAACCATCACTTATGCAAATAAAACTATTAGAAATAATTCTGAATTAACTAATCTAAAAGCATCACCTACGGAATCAGCAAATTACATTAATAAATACTTCTCAAATATTGGTAACCAACTGGCAAATGACATTCAACAAACCGTAACCCAGAATGACCTGAATCTATATCTACGTTCCTTACCTAGTCTCTCTAAATCTTTCGTTCTGCTGGACACAGATGACAATGAAATAAACGGTATAATATGTTCTCTAAATTTAGACAGTGCTCCTGGATGGGATAATATCTCCACTAGGTATCTCAAACATGTTAAACAGGAAATAATTCCAATTATAACGCATCTAGCTAATCTTTGTTTTAAACAAGGCACCTTCCCTAACTTTTTAAAGAAATCAATAATAACCCCCATATACAAGGGTGGACAGGTGGGGGATGTGAATAACTATAGACCAATTTCTGTTATACCTGTTATAGCAAAAATATTAGAAAAACTTTTAAATTCCAGATTATTAGGCTATCTTCAAACCAACAACATTTTATCCCCATCTCAATTTGGCTTCAGACGAGGTATTTCTACGGAAGACGCTATCAAGTCTATAACTACTGTACTAACAAAAGAACTCGATAAAGGTACTAGGTGCTTATCGGTTTTTATAGACCTAAAAAAGGCCTTCGACACGGTCTCTATTTCCATCCTTGTCCAAAAATTAGAAAAAATTGGTATTAGAGATTCACAACTATCTATTTTTACTGATTACTTGAAAAATAGAAAACAGAAGGTTAAGCTAGATAGTTTTGTCAGCGAGGACGTTGACGTAACATGCGGCGTACCTCAGGGTAGCGTTTTGGGTCCAACGCTATTTTTAATATATTTAAACGACTTATGTAATATGTCAATCAATAAAGCAAAAATAATCTCATATGCCGACGACACCGCAATCGTCTTCACCGGTTCAACCTGGGCTGAAACCAAAACCAACACAGAAAAGGGTATGTTAAAAGTGGCTTCATGGCTAAAAACAAATCTCCTTACGCTAAACACGAGCAAAACTAATTATATCTGTTTCTCAATTTATAAAAATGTCCAACCAGAACCTAATTTCAACATTAAAATACATGAGTGTAGGAGGACGGTTGATTGTGACTGCAATTGTCCAACAATTAGTAAAGTTAGCCACGTCAAGTACCTAGGTATAATGTTAGACCAACACTTGTCCTGGTATTCTCAGATTGAACAAATTACTGCGAGAATACGAAAATTTATTTGGATTTTTAAAACATTACGTCACATACTCCCAAGGAGAGGCTTAGCAAAAAAAAATCTTATTAATGAAGTCTATATCTCACTAGTTCAATCTGTAATAATATATTGCATTTCCATTTGGGGGGGCGCGCGTAAAACACGATTCCTTGATGTTGAAAGAGCACAACGGACATTGATAAAAGTAATGTACTTCAAAAAAAGGACCTTTTCCACCTATGAGCTATACCAAATAAGTAATTTATTATCAGTTAGAAAATTATATGTACTACACATTGTATTAAAAAAATATAAAAGCCTTCCTTTAGATCCTAATGTATTAGCTAGAAGAAGGAAACATAATATTGCTTCCATCCCTTTTGTAAAAACAGAATTTGCAAATATTCAGTACGAAAAACGCTCGTCTTTCCTATATAATAAAATAAATAAACAAATAGATATACATACTAAACCGTATAAAGAATGCAAATTGTTGCTGATTAAGTGGATAGATAAGTTAAGCTATGATGAAGTAGAAACTCTTCTATTAAATATAAGGTAAAACCGATTCCGCATAAAATAACTACACACAAACATACACACTCACATACACACATGCACACATACACACACACACGCATACATACACACGCACACACTCGCACGCACGCTTAAATTTACACACACTTATACCAACAGACTAATTATAATATCTAAAAATAATTAATTTATAAAACTTTGTTTCGTTACATGTTTACACTCATTAATTGCAAGATATAAAAGAGCGGTGCCTCCTGGCACAGGCATTTTTATGCTTAAAAGGAGACACCACCAACTGTTTAACGTACAACGTGTAAAAATAATGAAATAAAAACATTTTTGATTTGATTTTTTTGATTTGAATTATTGCCAAATTTCCTTGTCTTCAACGTAGTCTTTAATTTTTTATAATATGCTTAATTGATAAGGACACGTTTGATGTGGGTTTTGAACTTCCCATCGCTAAGTTCTGTAACCGACTTAGGCAACTTGTTATAAAAGCGGATACTGTTTATAAGAAATGACTTGCTTGTTTTAGTTAATCTAAATTTTTCTACTACGTGTATTTATATTATAGAAATCGCTTCTTATTTTGAACAGTCCTAAGTTTTTCGAACATACAAAATACTTTCTAAGATTTAAAAAGAAGGCAGAGCCAGTATATCAATTTCTTTGAAAATCTGATAGTATTTGTCTAGTAAAATCAGGAATCAAAATCAATAAAAATCCTTTTATGCAGTTGATCTGTATAAATATAATTTACTTCAGGGCATATTTTGCATAAAAAAAGATCCATCAAACTGAAAACTCTTTTGATAAATACCCGGAAAGACCCGTAAATCAATATAAACCCCGAAAAAAACATAAAAAAGACAGGATTAGCAGCGATCCTCTCATCGCCTGAACGGGTCAAACTGAAAAATATACGAGTTATTCACACAATATACCGGCAATATCTAATCTGCGATATGAATGGTCCGGGGCGTGCCCTGCCCGATCCCGGCCCGAAATGAAAAAGCCCCGACCCTCAATATGGCGTTGGCTATAATTACAACGGCGTTGACCTTTTACACAATGTCATACGTGCCTGTAACGATTGGATTAAACACAAAGAAGGCATAGCAAAGGGCGACTCAATTATTTCTATAGCGGAGCACATTCGCGTGAAAGAGCAGTAATATGGTGAAACTGTCTTTTTGTTGAAACGTTTTTGCTCGAAATAAATTCTGTTGTGTGACTGTTTGGTTATCTCGATGGGTTTTCTGACTAAAAACATTAACAGATCGTCGCGCGATATGTAGCAGGACTTTGTACCTCAATTAAAGTTTTATTACGATGATGATGAAATTAACTAAACGAATGTACCCACTTACCTACTGTGTGAACGATGATATCGCTAGAAAAGGTGAGACCAAGATGACGACTAATAGAGAAGTATGGAAGAAAAAGACGTGTTGCGTTGATCACAAACAAATGGGATAAGGGCAGGAGAACGTTAATTAATAAATTAAAAAAAAAATGAAAAAAAAGAATACTGTAAAAACTTCATAAAATAATTTCCTTAATAACACGTCCGGAGTTAGTTTACAAATTACACGAGCAAATACACCTTAGGGACATTACAAAGGAGGCGATACCAGTCAAGTTATGAGGCACATTGTTCGTGTATCGGCTACGGGTGGGCTACGGCGACGGCAGCCATTGTTGACTCCCTGCGATACAATGTGTGTTATCCGCAAACACGTACATTTTCTTATTGGAGGTAACGGTTTGATCTAACTTATTTGAAATTCGAATTTGTGAACATTGTGATCGGGCAATGTTCAGTTTAGATTTGTAGTTTGGTTACTAGTGCACAAAGTTAAATCGTGTGATACTGTTAATCCAAAATGTTCCAGTATCATGCTCAGAAGAATATTTTGAAGATAAGAATCAAATTAGCTTGCACATAACTAGTATTCCTGTTAATCCTTCCAACTAAGTAAACTTGTGCTCATATAATTTGCATCAAAACTGTACTTTTTAGCGACAGAACCCGAAATGCCGCCAAGTTTGTGAATACAATAAATAATCTTCCAACGAATAAGAAAATAAAACGTCAATGCAGGCGCCAAATTCAATCCGCATTAAAGTTAAGAATTTCAAAACTTAAAATAAGCCACTGGAAACAGCAACTTCTTTCGTACAGAAAATAAAATTCGAAATATTTTTAACTGTACCAAATGAATTTGAAATTCGCTAGTCGTCGTGGTGCCGTAGAAAATCGCGAACGAATAAATAAAAATCAAAATGAAATAATAAACTGTGCAGGGAAGTTGGTCGCGAAAGTTCGCCAATGATTTTCGATTTGTAAAGTTTTAAAATAGCGCTAACTGCGCTGCTCCGCGCTTTCTGAAGCGATTTCATATTTTATTCGTTAACTATAACTAGTTGCTAGTTACAGGTGCGAATAGTTTATTGCACTTGTAGGGTTTTAACGAGTTGGTTTAGTTTGGTGATAATAGTGTTAGTGATGGAACTGAGACCTGTTATATTAAGAGGTTGAGAAGTTATATTAATGCAGCATCGTGCTCCTCTGTCTTAAGGAGGAGCTGGTGGGCTAAGTAATAACAGCCGCACGGGTCGATCCATCAGGTTAAGCTACGCTTGCCGGGGTTGGTTCGTGAATGGGTGACCATCTTTACATACCGAGACTCCTTCGTGTCTCGGGAAGCACGTTAAGCCGTTGGTCTCGGCTATCATTCGTGGATCTTTGACAGTCGTTACGGGTCGTCAGAAGCCCGAAAGTCTAACAACCAGTCTTACCAAGGGGTATCGTATTACCCAGTTACTGCGTTGTCGAGGTCAGATAGGCAGTTGCTCCATGTAAAATACTGGGATTCAGCTGCATCCGGTTCGACTGGAAGCCTACCCCTACATAGTTGGGAAAAGGCTAGGCAGATTGATTTTGAAGTACTACTCTGTGTTCTAGGAGGTAGGTTTACATTGTGTCGATCTCTTACATGCAAAAGGTTGTTCATGAACATCCATGGTGGGTACACTTTCCAAAACTGAAAACTGATTTTACAATTACGATTGATATGATTTGATAGGCTTTAATCCAAAACTAGCTTCGTATAACATGCATGTTTATTGGTGGTAGGCACTGTCTAGCTAAAATATCTTCAGTTTCTCGTAAGTGTGAAATTATAGGAGGCGTATTACATCAGAAATAATTCCCCAGGAAGGAATCAAATTCCAGTTCCTTTTAATAAAAGTCTGGGGCTACGAAATCTTACAAAAGTTAAAAAAGTCATGAAATGTATATTCCCATTCAAAGAGCCGAACTTCGGCATTTAAAACTAAGAGGCTTCGCTTATTCCCGTTTGATGGTATCGTATTATAAAGAAAATCCATCGAAAAAATCTTTAAAAAAATCTTATTAGGTTTTCCGATGGGATTCATTTCTTACTTATTAAAATGGAAGGAAAAGGTTGAGCAAAATTCACAATTTCCCCTTCCTTTCAAAATTATAAGATTAATTAAATTTGAATTATAAAAAGGGTTCAGTTTGCCTTTGCTTTTTATTCCTTCTTTACATTTTATTACGTAAAAAAATTAAAACGATGATAAGATTACCGATGATTTTTTAATTTACTGTTTTGAAGATAAAGAGAGATGAGAGATATAATGCAGCATTACTGTGTGTCGGTCTGAAGGGTATGGATACAGGCCGCTTGTCAGTGGTGGCAACACCAGTATGAGCTGGTCTCTTAATATATACAGGCGGCAGGGACATCGACGTGTAACCTGTTACCTTTGCATGGATTCAGTACATGATTCTGGACCTCTGCGTTTAAATTTTCCGTAGGTTATGAAAAAAAAAAAACCTTGCGAAGGTATTGCACTTTTGTAAGAAACAGCTGTTTTGTTATATTATTTGATAATCGACGGACAATTTCAACGCAGGGTGTCCAGAATCATGTCAAAGCCACCACGTTACCACCGACGGGCCACATGGACAGGCACACCTGGCCACAGGCTGGCCAATGAGTAAAGAAACAGATTTTTACGGAACCTTCCATAAATAAACACATCTAATAGTTTCGTTTAGTTATATTATAAGGTAATAAGTTTTTTTAAGCACATTTTTTTTTGTATTCATGTTTTGCGTTACTTCGTGCAAAATGGCCAATAGCCCGCGTTTTTTGCAATTTGAAGGCTCTATCTTGAACCAAATTATTAACATAATTATAATCATCAAAATTATCAATACAACTCTATAGGTCAAGATAAAAATACCAAAATAGAAATACCACAAAGGTAAAGGCTACCTATATTATAATGATCGTAGACTAGCAAACTAATCACTATTTCAATAATTGGAGAACATTGAATTATTATAATAACATATTAGTACGAGGGTAAATGGATCAATAAGAAAACCATTAAATAAAAAACTCACACTAAACCCCTACTATAAAAACTGCAACGATTTCAGTCCTCCGTCAATTCCAGCCGGAAGCACATCACTATAAGTAATTCCGCAGTCGAGCACATCACTATAATTCCGCTCCGTTCCCGCTCTACGACATATGAATGGAATTAGCATTGCTAATTAGCTTTTAGCAATACATCACTTCAAACGCTTACGGGTGAAGTAATTCGTAGCATGTTCAATCTTCGCTTTATTCGCTGTCTACGTTAATGTATCAGGAATTGTGTTTAAGGGTGCGGTTGGTAATATATTAAATTGTGCCTATTGTATGTTCAATGTTGTTAGGTTTTTAAGTATACTACAACTTACTTTTTTGACAGAGACATTATTTGAAAATTATTTTTGGATGTTGCGATCACATTTTTATTTTATTTGTTTCAATAAAATAAAAATGTGATAAAATAGTATGTTTTAGATCAAAAATCATTCATTCAAACTAGGCTGAGAAATAGCGCTTTTCAATATCGCTTTTCAATATCGCTTTTTATGTAATTTTGACATTATATACTATACGCCGCCCGCCCTTCACCACTTCCTGTAAGTGCTTTAGCTGGGAAGAAGAAGTGGCGCAACAAACTCCACAGCAGCTGAATTCGCTGTTAAATGTTTTTGGATGGATTTAGGCGTTTGAAGTTTCCTCTGTTGGAAGTAGTTCTAGTTTGCTACTCTTCGATCAATAATTGCTATTGCTATTATTGATCGAAGTTGCTACTACAACAATAAAAACGCAAAATATACCTATTCACTACTGCGATATTATTATTTGCCATTTATGCGATATTTCAAAATAAAATCAGAATCTATAACTTCATTGATTGCTCAGTATCCCAACACCGTAGTGATGTGTCCCACATCATTACACTTAGTATAACTGCATCAATTAACACGGTGGTTAGCTCGATACCACTGATTTGGCGGGCGTTATTAATACTCATCAGTTGGCAGCATTGGCGCAAATTGTTGCAAATTGCGATGCAGTTTGCATTAATGTTGTAAATGCTTTTGTTTTGTTATATTTAAGGCATTCACTTGTCACTTATGTGTACCATTTGAGCTACGTATTCGAATAGCGTTGCTCAGAAGGTTGCTCAGCTAATAAAATTGAACTAACAAAATACAACAGAACCTCTTTAAAATATTGGTACATCTAATGATAATAATCAACAATGTGTGTGTATTGTATGGTAGGTAACAAAAGGCTCGGTGTCGGTTGGGTACCTTGTTTGGGTTGACTGTTGTCGTCAATGAGTTACATGCTACTTACGTGGTTGGTGCTACACTTCTGGTCAGGATTGGGATTGAAGTTTACTGGATATATCTAAAATTTTCCTGGCTTGATCGTTATAGGTTTAAACTACATATAAAACCCAGAATACTTTCATTTTGTAATTCTAGTGAAATGATTTTGTTTTAATTACACCATCACACGGTGAGATCCATCGTTAGCTCCTTAGAATCTTATCCGTCTAATCACACTCCATATTCAGAGACAAACCAATTAGAAAATATGCCTTCAATTCCCAGAAGCAATTCACAGAAAAAAACCAGTTACTTCTTAAAAAAAAACAAACATAGAAGTGCTTGTTTTTCCCAAAAATCTCGGAGCCATCCAAACAGGAACCCATTTGACACCTCGCAATGTTTCGCGGCTCGAACAAAAATCCAATTTTGATTAAAACTTTATAAGGAGGGGAGCGCTCGATTAATTTAACTTTTTTTGCGGTTCCCGCGGCCTTTTTGTTCACTCCTGCCAGTATTGTCGCGATCCACTCGTGGCAATATTGTATTTAGAGACAACTTGTGACGTGCTCTTGCTGCATACAAAAGTGGACTCGTTTTGTTACGCTTTGTTTCTACCGCGCAGTGCGACTGCGCATAGGACTGTACTTATATAATAATGTTACTAGTAATTCCAATTAACCTCCCGTCCGTTACAAAGACTCCAGGAGATCGATAACAATTAAAATTCTATTGTGTCTCATTAGTAGCAGTTGAACTCTTAACTAATCAATCTTTCAATCAAGCTTTCCAATTAACTAATGAATCTTTAAATAAATCGTACCAATTATTAATATGTATAAATCATGCTGAAGACCCGTATTGATAAATGTAATGTGTCGATGCATGAAAATAAATCAGTCGTCACTTGGAATCGCAGTTTCATTAGTCGCTTCCCGCAATTATAATTCATAAATACAAGCGACGTGGTAAACAATTTAAGTGTCGTTGAGATTTAAAGTGCGCGACTTCCAATAAGTCTATCGGGAAAATTGAAGAATTTTACCTTTCAAGCAAAAAGTGGTGGCCATATATCAGACGCGTGGAACAATTCATATCATTAAACGAAATTAAACCAGGGTTAAGCGCCGTGCAGACCGGCGCGGCACGTCGCCGCGACGCGACTAACAAAACAATTTCTAAGAAAACTTCACGGTTGAACAATTACTGGTGTCGCGTCGCGCGACAAGTCGCGCTAGTCTGCAAGAGCCTTTAGAAGTTGCAATGTTGGTGGGAGCAACAACTTATGACCTAATGACATGTAAAATGAAGCGGGTACCCACCCGCTTCACCACCCGGTGAAGGGTCTATTGACAAATCTAATGTGTCGGTCCATGAAAATAAGTCAGTCTTCACTTGGAATCGCAGTTTCATTAGTCGCTTCCCGCAATTATAATAATCATAACTATAATAATGGTACAAATGCGAAAGTGAGTTTGTTTGTTTATTTGTTACGCTTTCACTCTAAAGCGGCTGGACGGATTTAGATGAAATTTGGAAAATAAGTAGACCAGGACCGGGGTTAGGTCAAAGGTTACTTTTTATCCCGATATTCCCACGGATCGAGACTTACGCGGGTGAAGCCGTGGGGCGCATGCTAGTAATCCATAAATACAACTCGTATAAATCTAATCTGTGACTCTCAGCGCCAATTCTCAGTTTTATTTTAGTTTTTAAGCGTAGCTACCTTTTTGGCTATTAGTTACTTAACATTGACACATTAAGTCAGGTTCCTATCATTATCTTTGTTCATGATAATCATAAGGACATTACTAAGTAATAATCAAAGTAACATTACTCCCCAAATGATAAGTGACACAACCTAACTCCTAACTGAATCACGATTTAAGTAAACAAAATATACATAAAATTGAATAAATTAGCGTCCGTGAAAGTGGGGACAGAAACAAAGGGATAAGTTTGTGCCACTTTAAGTACCAAGTTGTAATGCCACCGCCGTTGTTGATGTATTTTTCTTTGAGAAACTGCCACTTAATATTTCCTTCGTGTCCTTGGAACTGGTAGTGTGTATTGTTGTTATGTTATTATTTATGTAGTAAAGGAACTTTAGTCACGTGGCGGCAGGGTATTGTTTAAGGGATAAAGTTTCCAAACATCACGACGATATCCTTTTCCTGTAAGCCCGCGTCCGCGTAAAAATATCGCGGAGGGATTTTATTGCGTACTGGATTTTCAACTCTCGGCACTAAGCAGAGCGTTGAAAATTCAGTGCACAAAAAAAATCTCCACGATTTTATTACATCCGTGCAGACGTGGGCTGTAAGTAAATATATTTTGTTCTATAAGCGTACCTACAGCTCGGTATTGAAGAGCCAATTATAAAAAGCAAAATGTTGTATTAAAATTTGGATCCGAAACAGTACTTTTTAAAGGTCAAAACTTACAAAAGACTTATCCACAGACGCCCACTCTTCACTAGTTCCTACCTTCTTCTCACACACAAGTTGAAGTAGATACAGTCAGCCAGCCAGCCAGCATCGACAGGAATTCATTTCATGATCTACAATTTTTGCTTACAGGTTAAGAACAAAATACCCAATTGGGTGTAAGTATGTAGTACGGCTACACATAGATGCAATATTATAGAACAAAGATTGTTGGCAATTAAATAAATTCTTGTCGATGTTACATCTTTCTGAGGCTGAATGTAGGTACACCTATTACAATAAATGTAAAGTTTAAGCTTTCCTTGCGCAAAGTAATTGCTGTTTTGCAGTTTTTTGGTCTATTTACTTGATATATAACCGACCACAAACGTACTCATATCTTTCAACTTTGGGTGACAATTTCGCAGACATACATAGTAATCGTGCAACTGCACAGTCTGCTCTGACACCAACTTTATCGTCCAACTAAGGCGATCCATTGCCCCAGCACATGCATGGCTTACACTTTACAGCTCACTTCGTTCATTGTAGTTGATGTTTCCTTAATTATTTTAACTAGCTACTTTGTCTTTTACTTGTCATTTCCGATTGACAAGAGTTTTGTGAAAAGTTTGATATTAAAGTCAAAAAGTTGAGCAGCTGCATACAGAAGAATAAGATCATTCATAAATTCAATATTCCTTCACAGTTCAATACTAAGTTGTAGTATAAAAGTAGGCACTTTCTAGCAGTGAGACTTTCGTACATAACGAACAAATATGTTTCCTAAATAATACTACATGGGACTTAACTGGCGAAATGTATGTTTGCCACAGGTACACCTCTGCCTAAGCGGGAATTCTGGCGGGGTACTGGTTATGTTATGTGTAATACACCAACTTTATCCAAGTTAAATTTTTAAAAGGTTCCTTCTCATTTAAATAGTCATGAAATATTAGAAAAATACGTAACATATTTCCTGCCATCGCTTGAGGCTAGCAACAACAAAGATATTCAAGTCGTGTCCTCAGATTTCTATCTATTCTCCGATCAGCATAAAATATTAGATTTATTTATTTTTTTAACTTGATTTACAATCACGAGAGAGCAACGTGATCAGACCCGGCTCGCGGCCATCCCCACTGAATTAGTATTCAGTTCTTGTGTACTGAGAATAATATAATTTCATAAGGTCCATACTTTCTCTATCGTCTGTTTTTGTTAATGGTTTATAGGCGGAATTCATTTTGTTTCGCGGATTGGATTTGACCGAAGGAGCAGAATTTGATTTTGGAGTTGAGCAAAAGCGTGTTGAGCAGAAAGGAAAACATAATATTATTTACTATCAAATATTTACAAATAAAGCAAAACTCTTTAAAAATTCACTCATTTATAAATGTGGTTTAAATGCAAACAGATTTGATTATCCTCGTCATTATAAAACCATTTAAATGATGTAATGATTAAAATTAATTTAGCTAGCAATGTTACATTATTTAGTGTCGTTCGTGCAGTTTAATTACATAAATATGAGGCAATTCATTCGTTTTGCTGACAGCTCGTTGAAGCGGGTGCACCTGTCCGCAAATATACTCTAAAAATATGTTTATTTAACTTAAAATGATATTATTTTACATCGTTGCGTTACTAGGTTGCGGATTCAAAAGTGGTTCATCATAAACACTGTGTCTCCGTGTTAAAACATCTAAGATTTTAAATACACACAATAATGTAGAACTTCAGAAATAGTAAGCAGTGTAAACTTTTGAGCTTCATCTATCAATATATGTTTTTAACTCATTCCTGCCATGCAATCCATTGGTTGATCCATGATTCCTGTGACGGTTGCATTAAAGCGCTAAGCGGCTTACCCATAAATGTATTTAGGTATATAAAACAGTAAATTTCAAATCCCGGCTGTGGCTATCGAAAACCCTTGTGTTGTGTAAAATATGTCGGCATATTTATTAAAGCGATCGCCAATCAATATCAATGAGCCGGTGATACTGAAAGCGATTTAATTAGCTATGACCGCGATCCAACAGGGGACACCACATATTAATCAGGAGAGATTATCGGTTTCAAGTTTTTTGTTTTGATTTTTTAAACTTATTTTATTACAGGTATATTCTTGTAGATAGCTGATTGTATTGTGACATAGGTATGGTCATAGAAAATGCGGAAATGAAATCTTCATTTCACATCTTCGATTGCAATTAATGATTTATATAAATGTGCGCGAAAAAAAACCATAAAAGTATTGCAGCTTTAAAACAAATGATTATACTACGCGAAAACATGTCAACTCTCTTTTTATTTTAAATTCCAAAGCAATTTATTGGGGATCAAGTTACGAAGACTAAAAAAATTAAAGTTACGACAAGCGATCTAATATTTAGAGAGCGCTTAAGAAATGAGAAAGCTTAAGGCGATACTGAATAAAGACAATGAACAAAATAAACTACAAAGTCGATGCGAGACGAAGATTAAAATACTAACGAGAAATTGGTCTTTTTACGCTGATCTTGGATTAAAAAATACTTACCTTTCGATGCTGAGAAAGTCGTGGAAATTGAAAAAGGTGATATTATTGACCTTGGGATAAGCAATAGGTTAATAGCCTATTAACATTTATGCTTCGTGCAGACTAGCGCGACGCGACAGCGCGACGCGACACCGGCTATTGTTATACCGTGAAGTTTTCTTAGAAATTGTATTGTTCGAGTCGCGTCGCGCCGTCGTATCACGCTGGTCTGCACGAGCCTTTAACGTCTTTTAGGTGATTCTTAAACTCGTGAATTATGTAAATTGGTCTCCATGAGAGACACTTGATACGTCTGGCTAGCTTACCAAGGGTCATCAGCCACACCACTAACTTTGCTAAATGGCTAATCTCTTTACCATGGCAAGTTTTATACCTACTAAACTTGTACAGTTCGCTTATGCTTAAGATAAAGAAGATTACTTATTAATTGCCTGAATACCCCTGAAGTGAACTTGACGGTACATGAAAAGGCTATAGAAACTACATACACATAAACGATCGAAAATTATTGAAAATAATTGGATTTTCCTACCTTCGTTTTCTTTCACGCAAAGTACTTTCAAGTAATTACAGCGTTTTTGTTCCGTCCCTAACTAGACGAAACTGCCCAAATCCGGTTCAATCCCGATTATTCTCGATTATTCCGGTAACAAGGGGCGCGGGGCGGGCATTATAAACACTCGCTCGACACTAACGCGATTTAAGGCTTCTGTCCTGTTGCCTTCTCATGTGGTGTAAACCAGAAGCTTGTGGATGAGTGATATATGACATCATAGATATAATTTTATCGGTGGCTGATAGCAGAATATATTAGTATTTTATTACTAACGCTCAAATTAGTTGATTACATCTTTTATTACGCTTAGGCTTTCTTATCAATTTGAGATGATATTGGTTAATCGTCAAACGACTCGACTCATAGAAACGTAGATAAGAAAATATAGTGTACATATAATACACTTTGATAAGTACCACCAGTACAACAGTTTCCGTCTTAATCATAAAATCACCAAATCCTCTTTCCGAACGGAAGGACCAGAACAAAAAACAAGAAGGACCAAATTTTATTTAAAAAAAATTAAGCTTTAAGAAAGAATATCTATTATCTCCACAGTAAGTACATTAGAATAAACAGAGTCAGACAGGCAGTTCGCTCCGCCTTCCTGCTTGGTCCACATATCAAACCGTAAGCCGCACGACTTAGACGTACTCCCTTGCTTAATTTCGCGGAATGAGCTCTTAAGCGCGTCCCTTCACTTGTCTGACTCGGGTCCCTAGCTGTTACTACTACACCTGAAACTTGCCCTATTTAATATGGGCTCCATTTGTTTGCCTATATTGCATTTTATGTTGCCCAGGATTTGTGGGAAGTGCTATTAAGCGAGTAATCATTTTGGAGTGATTTATGTAAGTGATTTAGTAGAAGGTCACGAATAAATGTTACAGTTCTTGTCTTATGTCGTGTCGTTTGCATGAATTAAAAATATATAAACTTTTATTCGTTTAACTATAATGTGACTATGTAAGTGGCCTATCCGGTGGTATTTATAAGTTTAAGTGCCCTTCCTGGTCTATCACAGATCCTGCGTATTTGTCCTCAAACAGAACCCGTCTTGGGCGTTCTGGGTAGGGATAATCATCCATTGACCAGATGGCAAGGTGACACTGTAATTGATTCTCGTACAACTAGATATTCTCAATATTTAGCTTGATTAATGGAGCTAGACAGACCTACCTGCTACAGCCTAATTAAACAGTACTCACACTGTAATTCACTTTAAGCTTTGCGAGCGAAATAGCTCTCTGAGAGAGATTAATTGAGCTTACTCTGAAATCAATTTCAGATATTAAAATGTAGTAGTTTATAAACTTTATAAATGTGATAGAAGGTAAAAATATTCTAATATCATACTGCAACAGAATACAACGACTGTTATCTGAGTCCTATCGACGGTTGTATAGCCCACTTCACTTTCAACGCCAGTAATGAAAAACAAATAGCGTTGTTTTGTGAAGATAAATAATAAAGTGCATTTTTATTTATGGTCCATCTGTCTGTAAATTGAAAACTTTTTGCTGTGGAAAGTTGCAGTTACAGTATTTGTGATTCTTAGAACCAAAATATTTTCTGGATTTTCAGTTTAATATTAGTCCTTTTGTTCGGGACTTTTAGGAGCAAGGCTACTTAGACCTGTTTGGAAGGATGCATTCCTACAATTGTAGGTAAAAAAAATATTGCTAAACAGTAATTCATACTCAACTTCTATACAATCCTTAACAAGAGACGCGAGACGCGTTTGTATACTGTGACTTGCCCGGGTAGTTTGGAGGCCTGGAGACCTGTGACACAGGTGTTCCTAGTACAGGCTCCAGTCTCCACAACATCAATGTATTTCTGTATACGCATTTACGAGTATGTATTGTACTGATTGTTCATTATGTGGTGGAGAACATAAACGATTTAATTAATTTTTTTATTCAACTCTTATTAACGATATTGAACGACTTTTTTTTTTGGGGTCGTTGCAATCGCCGTTTATTTTTTTTCCGATTTTTTCTGTTTGAAAAGTTATTTTAATTTGAATAGCCAGGATAAAATGCAATACTAGTGCGGTGTGTCCCACGTTCAGCTAAACTATGCGGGCCACGCGAGCTAATATTAAGTGTCGGGACGCGACCGCATAGCGCCTGTCTTAGTCGAAGAACTGTTCGCTTTATGTAAGTGTGCATCGATCCGCGGGAGATTATAGGTTTAGTTTTATATACTTTAGTCTTAAAAATATAATGGAAGTGTTTCAAGAAGTGTTAGAAAGGTAATATTTAAAATCATACTCAATCAACTCAATCTCAAAGCATTTATTTCAATTAAACCATTTACAGGCACTTTTGAACTGTCAAGGGGTCATTCAGTCAGAAATATGAAGCTAGTTGCCCATTCCAAAGCGTAGGTTCCTATGGAGAAGAACGGGCAAGAAACTCCACGGACACTCTTTTAAATCATAATATTCTTACAAAATATTGGTTACATCATTCATGTTGAAATTATACATGTGAGAACAATGTAGAAAGACGTGCACGTAAAAAGCGTCCGTAATAAAAAGATAAAAACAATTAAAAAATTAAAATAAGCCGTGGCAGATAAGAGATGACCAGTCCCTACTGATGGCGCCCGTTCACGAACATGACGCATGGATCAGCACCGTTTAGATCAACCATTTTGAAGGAAACTTAACGATCCAACACACACGCCACCACCAGCGAGACTACACAACAACTTGGGTTATAGACTACGTAACAACTAGAAAATTAGGGTTACTATGAAAAGCATTAAGGAACCAGTACCTAAGAACAGCTCATTGTATATTTGTAATTTTAAAGGTTTATTTTTAGTTATAATTACTAAGATTTTATTTTATTTGCAACAAATCGTGTTATTATTCTGTGATTTACAATCCAATTCCTTCTAGAAACAAATAGTAAATAAAAAATTCCAAACAATTAATTTTGTACTTTTATCTAAAAACACTACCTATGTAGTATGTCCAACGTTACCAGCCCAAGTTACATTTTACTTAGATAGACATTTCTTTCTTTTCATAACAAATATAACATACGAGCATACCTACTTACAGAAATTTTAAGGTGCCAACCCTAGTGGGGCAGATTAAACAAAATTTTAGATTAGTGGAATCTGCCCCACCAAATCGAACTAGTGGGGCAGAATCCACTGCAAAATTTAAGGCTTTCTACTTTGGGGCCACCACTAGTGGTGGGGCAAAGTGGAATAATTCAGCAAATTTACTAACTTAAATAATTGTACCTATATTCAAATCACAGCTGTAATTCTTTGACAGTTGTATGAAATGACTATAACACGGTAATTGACGTAGGGTTTCAATTTGCTTAATAATTAGTTTCCCTGACAGTCCCTAAAATATTTTCATTTGCTTTTAAACTTAAGTAGTTTTTACACAATAACCACTCAGAAATGAAGAGAGGCGTACAACACTGCCATTTGATTGATGTATGAATATAAAAATACTCCGCATAAATTTAAGTACTTCCCCAATTTTCTCCTTTCAAACGCGAGATATTATAATTGGAATCAAATCTTATTTTCCATAAATAGCTGTTACATTATGCTACGATTATAATATCAAGTTTTTTTCTAAGATCAAAGAAGCCAACTGTGTAGATATTTATTTGAAAGGCAGATAGAATTACGAAAGCGTTGTCCAAAATCGTTACAAAAAACGTCTGAAGTAGATTCGGCCTTTCTTTAAAGGTAAGACGATATTCAAATCGTTTCGAATCGAGAAAAAAACAAAGATAATTGATAAAATAAGCGGCAGTCATTTACTGAAGGGATTTTGCCGATACACATTTTGAATCGCAAATGGTTCTAATGGATTCTGAAAAATTCAGTCGTCATCGTAAAGTAAAAATTAAGTTGTTCCTTAGTAACATTGTCACGTACCATTTGATTGCCTTCTGTTTGGACTCACACAGGCTATGTTGACGTGATGTCTTCAATTTCGTGCGGATCACAGGACCGTTGGAAATCTGGCTGACTTGATTTATGTCCGAAAGGATCATTGCTAAAGGTTGGGACAACGAGATTATTACGACGAGGTAACGATTGATGTACTTTTGTCGCATAGTTAGAATAGGATTTGGAATTTGTCATTTTGTATTCCATGTTGGAAAAGAAAATGTTATATTTAAATGTAACAAAATGTGTGTGTATGTGTATGTTGTAATGTGTGTGTGTGTGTGTTTAAATTGTAGTATCGCCTCGTAAATGAATGCCTCGTTGGACTATTGGTCGCAAGCACCAGCAGTTCTTGCGACCAATAGTCCTGAGCGTAAGGTCCTGGGTTCGATTCTCAGGTCGGGAAAAGTATTATTGGATTTTTCCAACAGGAATTTCTCAGTAGCAGTCCGGAGTCTGGATTTGTGCCCAGTTGATGGTAATAGGCTCGCCCCCTATTACATGGGACTTACACATAACTGATGAAATGTGAGTGTACTATAGGTACTTATACCTCTGCTTAACTCTTCAGGCATTCCAGGCGTGATGTTATTCTATCGCCTCGTAAATGTTCACTGTTCATCGTGGACCTTTGGAAGACCACTTTAATGAGAGAGACTTACATAATTGCCTTTTACGATACCTAGAAAATACTCATAATATTGTGTGCTTATTTGCTCATTAGCATTGCATAGCAAAGACACGTTGGTACAAAGATAAAAAAAAAACGCGTCAGTACACAGCGCAAGACACGCTGGTGAGTGGCACAATAACCTATTTTCCTTTGACTATAATGAGTAGCGGAATGAAAGCAGCAGAAGACACAACCTTACTGTAGTACCTAAAAGAAATTGTGAATGGATTGATATTTTGCTGCCGAATGCAGTTCTTAAAAAATAATGAATCTTATAAGTTTTATAATAGGTTCTAGGTTTAGGTTTTCCCCGCGGCATCGCCCGCGTGGTGTTCGAAATTATCCCACTGAAACGAACTACCGTAAAGCGCACGCCAGTTAAGCTCCCAGTTGGCATGATTCTTTCAAACATCTTCAACAATCATCGTCATATCTCAGCCAATTTACACAAGTACACCTAAACCTTCCTCATGAATCATTCCGTCCATATTGGTGAAAAACCGTATGAAAATCCGTTCAGTAGTTTTTGAGTTTATCGCGTTCAGACAGACAGAGAGACGTGACGGAGGGACTTTGTTTTATAATATTTAGTGATAGTGATATAAATAAAATAAGTATTTACCTACTTATAATAAGTCTTTACCTATGTAATTGGAGATTCTATAACCAGCATTTTCAGAATTAATTATCTGTGGATTGGCGCGCAATTCTAAATTCAAATGAATTTTATTCGAAAGACGTGTTAATTTAATTTCAAATTCAGTCATTTATTTTCAGATAGTTTTTTGTTTTTGTGACATTGTGGTAGTTTTTGGCGCCATGGATAAACTGAAAATTCGTACAATTTTCGAATATGAGTTCCTACGTGGAAAAACCGCTGCGCAAACAACACGAAACTTTAACGACGTGTACGGGCGTGTATAGGTTTCCAATTTCATAGGTAAAGACCTAATAATATTATAAATGCGATAGTAACTCTCTGTCTGACTGAACGGATTTACATACGAGCACACAGGTAGACCGTGAGCTGGGTTAGGACATAGGACTTTTACTTTTATCCCGTTACTACGTCCCTGTGGGATAATTCCCGACCCCCACGGAGGCGAGCCCGCGGCTTTACATACAGCCTAAAAAACAAAAAAACCTCGGAATAAGTAACCCCTTTACCTTAACAAAAACTAAACAATCAAGAAAAGGATGAAAGGCGATACTGCCTCAACACAAAGTCTTTGTTAACAATATCATAAAATGTAACAACGTGGAATAACAAAATCGTCTAGTCCTAACCTAAACACAAGATTATCTAGCCTTTTCAGATTTACCAAAAAGATAGGCTGTCGCCATTTTGTTTATCTTGATGTTGGTGTTACAATATTGCTCGTTGCCATCCATCATTGAATTTGTTTCACGAAAACATAACCTTTAATATTTTTACGTGTTCAGCTTTTACGATTATCTTTGCATTGTGATTACTTTGATCTAGTTTGAGACTTGGTTGGTTAGAATCTAGATATAGTTGGTACTATGTCTAGATTTTTCTTCGTCATTTATCTTTATTATCTTGTTGCTATTGTTTTTTATTTTGAATATAGTTTACCTCTAAATGATCGCCATAACGCGTTGTTATCGAGGTTTCCTATATAAAAGGGCAAGATGCTCTGTTTTTAATGAGCACACATAACACAAAAGATGCCTCTCATAACTAGAGTTAAAAAAATCTCATAGTCCTGTAACTTCACGGTAAGTAACACTGAGAGAACTTTTCACTTGGGAGTGAGGGAGTAGGTTTCATTTATTTTTTTAAGAATACCTAGCCGTATCTATAATGCTTAATGTATCTGAAGTATGCAGTGTTTTACTAATGATATTCGATCATTTAAACGATTTCAAGTAGGGACTTAAAACGTCAGCTTCTAACACGTTCATTGCCAACCGCGCGACGTCGAGTGATGCGCTCATAGTGTTTTGTAGGTAATGAATTAAAGTAGACTGTAGCGTAAGCGCAAACGAATTTCTTATGGGTCTCTAGGAAAAGGATTTTTGGCATACCCATTTCAATCACGCGTTTCATGCTATGGAATCTGTTAGTCCGCGCACTAAAACCGTAAGGACCACCCGAACAAAACTTATATTTTTGGTTTGGCAATGAACGTCACTCTATAGGTAGGTTCAGCCTTCGCCAGTCTCAATCAACGTCAGGCTGTCTCCTAAATAAAGACAAATGTCAGCGGCGACGTCGGGAACAAGTTCCAACAGAACTCGTTGAAAAACACATCAGGAAACTCCGCTAATATCTTTTATAATTCAATTCAATAATTGTTTGATCTCGCTCAGGGCATTAATCAATTTCTAGTAAAATTCCGCAGTTAACTTTCGAGCCATTTGCAAATTTAATTCTGAGTTATGTCATAGATTAAGCGGTGACAGCAGGTAGATGGGTTATCCTTATGTCAATGTAACTGATTGTTTCAAGAATTGCGGTTTATTTGCGAAAGGGATATAGAAGTGAAAGGGCCTGGTTCACAGATCGGCATCAACTGACCAGGGCAGTTTGAGGTTCCATGACTATAAGTGATAATGTGTCTTCTGCCATTTATAGGGCTTAGTCTACTTTGCATTCTGCAAACTTTTTCTTCTACCTTCGTAGCCTGAAATACCTGTAGCAGTAACATCCACAGGATCGCTGATAAGTGGCACCTGAGAGTGGCACCCTCAAGAAATAAATTAGAAAAATATCATGTGCGTGTAATTTTAGCCTTATATTTTATTATATATATTATATATATATATAATAAAATCTCTTTGTTAGTTTGTATTCACTTAAAATTTTCAAGCTAATCAGAATTAGTTGACCTAGAAACAAAATACAGCACTTCAACCAACTTGGCACTATCTTCCGATCACTTCAAACAAAATATTCCTGAACTATGTATTTTCATGATAGCTATATTAAGTTATAATAATTGCGTGCTTTGCGTTACTAAAGCAAGTTGTATTAATACTAGAGATGTGGTAATCGGAGTGGAAGCTCATAGCTCCAGTGGCGCAATTGGTTAGCGCACGGTACTTATAAGCAGTATGTCGTGAAGCAATGCCGGGGTTGCGAGTTCGAGCCTCGCCTGGAGCATATTTTTGAATGATGATTACTTTAACTTAGGTAAAGAAAATTCTTGGTAATTGACTGTGTAAACAGTGTTTTAGAGAGTTTCCTTATAGTTTTGTAAGGTCTGGTTCTATCATTCTCATGTAGAATAAAGTTAAGTTGTTGTTATTTTTCGTACAAAAGAAAACAATCAAATTGAGAATTAGGCTCTCGGAAATAGGGGTTTGAAATTATGAAACCTTCGCCGAATTATATACAACTAGCTGCGCCCCGCGGTTTTACCACCATAAGTCTCGATCCCGTGGAAATATCAAGATAAAATTGTGTCCTATAACCTAACCCAGGTCATGGTCTACCTGTGTGTCAAATTTCATCCAAATCCGTTCAGCTATTTTAGCGTGAAAGAGTATCAAACAAACAACCATTCTCATTCATAATATTAGTGAGGATAATTATGCAACTAAGGTAAAAAAGAACAGTTACCAAAATCAAAAGTCTATCTCTTCTACATTTCAGCACAATTTTATTCAGTGCGACCTGACCTGACTTTCCACCATAATCAGATTTCACTTAAATTATAACTGTTTCAATGATTTGTCGGCAAAACTTGTCCGTGAAACAGGCTTTTCTTTTTCTGTTATTTGAATGTCAATCGAGTTTGGAGTTTTACCTTCTTGATACTTGCAATTTGCTTAATTGTTTTTTTTTCCTTTTGAGGTAGAATTTGATTGGAAAATTGTGAATTTAAGAGTTGATTGACCCACATTTATGGTATATTTTGTATGGTGCATATTAACATCTGATTATCAAGACATGATATAATAGGTAGGTACTTAAAATTATCTTCATCGAAAACCTTTTGCTGTCCACTGCTAGACAGACACCTTTTTGACTGCACCCACTGAGCCAGGTGGCCGATGGGGCCGAAAGGTTCTTGACTGGTGACCAGAAAACGCAGCGTTGGAAGGCCTCTTACAAGGTGGATCGATGACCTTGTGAAGGCCGCAGGAATCCGCTGGATGCGAGAAGCACAGAGACAGTCGTCGAAGTGGCGGCTTGGGGGAGGCCTACGCTGGACATAGTCTAAAATGATGATGATGAATGCCTGAGCCAGATAGTTTTTTCCTTTCACTGTGATGCTAATGTAATGTGATGTTGTTAAGTAAGTAAATATTCTAGTTTCTTTTTTTTCTTTGAAGTGGAATGGAAGAAGTGATAAGTGAGTCGATATGTTGATTAAATTGTAATTGGAAGATATTAATGCCAGACGATGTCGTTGTCTGCCATAATAGGATTACGTAGGGTCCTATTTTTCTTGTATGCTTAGGTTAATTAGTGAAACATATTGTGGGTAATTTTGTTACGATAATGGACTCTTTAGTTCTTAATTATTAGCTCTGTCGAGTGGCTGAGAGTTATTACAGAGTACCTAATTATTACATTTAGTTGCTAATGAGAAGGTACTGTGAAGGTTACATGCAAAAGGCGACCTTATGTCGTTCAGGCTGATAGAAAAATAACTGGTTGAATTGGATGATTCAAGCGAATTTGGAATAAATGTTAGCTAAAAAATTATAGATTTTTTTTTAAAGAAAAAGTTATAGTGGTCCTCCTCTGTACATGTATGTGCTTGAAGTATTAAATAAAAAAAATGTGTTAAAATAGACGCGTGGAACTGTGCACGGTTCTTTGAGGTACGATGACAAATATTTTTAATAGAAATATATAAGAAGGAAAATACTACGTTACATCCAAAACTACAAATATAACATCTTAACCTAACTAAAACTATTAATAAAAACTAAAATATGGCGTTGAATAATTCATCCGCATCTCTGTCGACTGGAGCCAAGAGACTGGCCGCATTGCCACGTTGTATGGCAATGCTTATAGCCTCTGGCCAAGATAAAAGCCAGCCCTGGGAAAATGGATTGTGTGGCGGATCTGAATTCGGGCAAGCGAGTCTCGAGGCATCCATAGTCTCGGTGAGGCATGACACATCAAAATTAATCAGTGTGGAGGCTAAGAGTTTCCTGATTCATTTCTCAGTACCGTGAACCTGGGATAGGTAACTAATACTGGAAATTTTACGGACGCCGAGGCCACCCATACGGATAGGAAGAGTAGCTTTTGCACGAGCTCGGTCGTCCATGGCCACATTTAAGATTGAAGTTAATTGTATGCCGGATAATTTGGTCCATTTTGTCTAAAAGATGAGTGTTTCCATAAATGAGAAGCGCGAAGGAAATGTTAATTTAGGGACGAAACAGCAGTAACGAATTAAGGTTATGGCCGAATGCATGTTAATTTGGAGCAATCTTTCCGAAAAGTCATTGAAATTTTTTCCTCAATAAAAAATAAATGTAGATACTTAATATAAATTGATCATCCATATTCTACGCTCCCACATAATATTGCTCAACAAGGTAGCCCTATTCAAGCGCTACAGTACTGTAGGGTTATTACATTCCTTCTAATTATTTTGTATCGGTTGTTAGGAGTATTTAGGATTAAATTAGTACACAATATTATCTAAATTATCGGCTCAATTGTCGGATGTGCCTTTAGAAGTCGTTAACAATAAAAGATATATTGGGTCTCGTTAGTGAGACTTAAACTCTTATACGACGTTAATTGGTACGTAAAGTCGAAACTTAAACCATAATCAAAATCTGCGATCATAAATTAAAGTAAAATTAAACAATGAACAATCTTGATACTTTAGACGTTTCATTATAATTAATAACGGCCAGGTGAGCAACCAATGGACATTTTCATTTACGTTGTCGGCCAAAGATAAATATTTGTGATATTAACAACGGAGACTGATTAACGACGCCGCATTGCTGCCGCGTAGAGCTGGCTTCGTGTTGTTCGACGAACTATTGTTTTTTTTTAATTTTATGTTTACGTAAAAAATGCATTTTTTTTTCGTTTATAAAACCATGATTTATATTGTTGTTGACTCTATACATGTGTGTAGTTGATTATTCTCCTAACTGTTAAATATCTACCAAAAGAATAATCTAACTGCCTCACGTTTTTAGCTCGCTGCATAACAACTAAATCCAAAACTGATAACATCAAGATTGCACATAAGTAATACAAACATTAAATCTTTGCAGTTGACTGAAAATATTACACCTGAACAGTTCATGAGTTTTGTTTTCAGAGCCACACAAAAGCTTTTGTCACAAAACTCCATACACGTGTTCATAATTTTCTCTTTTTAAAAGCAAACCGCTAAGCTCGCACTGCCAGGATTTTGCATTTTTATGAATTGTCTGCATTTCACAGTTCACACCCAACAATATGCGGCTCGCATTATATTTTTTCGCACAGATTGCAAAAGGGTTAAAAAGCGTGAAATATCGATATCGCACTGCACATCACTAGTGCGAGTGTCACAGTTCTGAAATTGAATTTACAAAATGAAAACCGTTAACTTATCGACTTTTGTGAATAAGAATTTGATGAATGGATCCTGCAATGCTGTATAATTATGATTGAGCCTTTAAAAGGAAAGATAAATTGATCCGTTTCAGCGGACACCAATATTCTGAACTCATTTACATTTTATTTGGATTATGAGAGATTTGAAGTTGTACTCTTCCCCCAAAATGTTTGAATTGAAACAATAATCTTTTAACTAATTGTAGCATTCCCGAGAAAATCTGTTCTTCAGAAGATGCTGTATTTAACATGAAAATTGTGTTAAAACTTTAACTTAAAAATAATAATATTAAAATGTTGTATGAGCGTTTTGTTTACTTTTAATAAGTTGGCCGACATTCCAAGCAACTTTGTAAGCTTTCATAACTACGATATCCATGCATGTTACCGACATATAACGTAAACACATTCTATCTAACTAAAAACTCAAAATAAAGTCTCAAACAACCTTGCTAGTTCCTTTGAAACCTAGGTATACATTCTTCTTCTTTTTTCTGCCCTTCACCGGATAACCCCTCAATTTGCAGTTCCGTTACGTAGGAGCTACCTAAGACCATTTCGAATATATTCTAACTACCCCAACTCCCACGCTTAATTTCCAGCACACAACTAATTTTAATTTCATTTTGATGAAGTAATAAGGAGAGTACTTAACATAGATTGAAAGTTTTCAGATAAATAATGTCGGCTTCGAGACATAAAGCGAAGTTATTTGGAGCCATTTTAAATGAAAGCCCATAACATCTTAATACCTTGTTTTATGGGGCGTGGCAGAGTGATAGTTGTATACATAGATGAGAGAACAATATGCTATTAAAAATAGTATAATACAAGTGATTGAAAAAGGTATAGTACAGGTAGGTAATTTTAATCATTTTCTGTTCTTAAAACTAAACGGAAAGAGACGTGGTTGCTGGAGAGGGAGCGGGCCGTAATCCACCACGCAGATCCAATGCGGGTTGGTGGATGTCACATGACTTCGAAGTTTCGGTTCTAGGACATGCCAGTTTCCTTTTAAAAGCAGCAGTGATAAAATAATTTACTCAAAAATGCATGTAATGTGGTCATTATTTTGACAACCTTGTTTGAGCAAAGTCGACCTTGCCGTTCTGTTTCAAGGAGCGGCCGGCAAAGTTTTGCTGGTCGCTCTAACAGGCCAGCAAAACATTGCCGGCCGCTATTTTGGCGTTTCAACGTTTTAAAAAATGAAATGCAAAAAGATTTTATTTAAAACACAGCTGTTTTTATAGAGATAGGTACAAAAAGCTTTTATTCCATATTTGGCTGTATAGTTCCAACTACCATTGCTAAAAAAAAACAAAGAAGTACAAAAAAAAAAAAAATTACAAGAAAGTCGGTGTTGAATTTTAGTAACTGTACTTTTCATAATTATCATTTTAATTAAATTTTTAGTTAATTAATATATGTTTTATTGAAATTACTTGCTGGTTTTATTTAGATTAGGTACTTGCATTTTTGAGTAAAGCACTATACAAGCCTTGGCCCACTATGACTGCTTCGCTGGTCACGCTATGATTGCCTCGAGCTAGCCTAGCTACGCTCTAGGCCTTCCAGCTTGGCCATCATTGCAGCCCTTGCTGTCCTCGCTGTAAAGGCCTCGACCTACGGCCTCCGCCTTTATCTCAGCTCGTCCATTCCATCAAGTGCTGCACGCTGACCGCGCTGTGTCGGCCTGGAGCTGCGCTACGCTGCGCTACGCTGCGCTGTCGGCCATCATCAGCGCGACCAGCAAAGTAGTCATTATAGACCGCGACAGTAATGTACTATTACACAAAGTAAAGTACCAGTCAGGGTTCGAACCCACGACCTACAACTCGTAAGACGCGACCGCTTCCAGTGGGCTACCACCACTCTCAAGTTACAAGAAGGGCTGATTTGATTTATGGATTTCAATTGTCCGCAGTAATTAGTATTACCAATTCACTTCGCAATCGTTGATCGATTTATGTTGGTAGACAATTATTTTCGAATAGCAGAATTGTTGTTCTGGCCTGAATAACTAAAGTTTATAAGTGTTTCGTAGAAGGTACCCTTTATTATTTTCATGGAACCCGTAACTACTTGACAAAGGTTTCACTCGTCTTCCACACATATTAACCCTCAACGCGTCGAGGGAAATCAATTTAACTTAACTTTCTTTTCCACATGTTTTTCTCCTCACTAAATACATCGCATGGTTTTGACGTCAGACAGTATAAAAGACCTAAAAAAAGTAGGTTAACAAAATAAAAACAAGCCTGTTTCTTTCAAAGGAATCAAAATTCATACCTATTGTTGGAAGAACACCATTTAGAAGAATCGGAATATATTTCTTACACCTGTTTTTCGTTCAAGTATCTCTGTTTAACTCTAATAAGTTTTTATTGAACATAAAATAATATTTTACGGCACTCCTTTAGTACTTTATCCGTTTCTGTTTTGAGTGTTTACTTAATTCGCTCGTAGATGGCGGTGGTACAACTTGGGGGGTTGTTTGCATGCCATGTAGGTAGGTACCTACTATAAACACGTATAAGATTTCTGTGTGCCATTTTTACAGCACTATAAAAAAGTTTTGACAAATAGTACATAAGTTACTGGAATTTGGAACAGTGGTACTTAATCCACTGACATTTGGAACAGAATGGAAGCTTCTGGTGATAAAATAGCGACAAAGAAAGTCTACCTACTAACAATAATTTTGGACTGATCGTTTTACCATACAGCTGCCTGAAAAGCATAATTATACATAATTATTTAAATCACATGTGAGGTCATTTCTATTTTCCTGAAAATCAAACATCCATGATTGAGTTAAACACAAAATTTTCCAATTTCGCATGAACTTACTCTGACAATAACCACATAACATAATCCCTCTAGCTAGTCAGTACGCTGCCATGTATGCCACATCTAGTAATATTTACTTTTACTTTAGTGATTAGTTGATTTACTTATTTACTTTTTATTTATCGTTTTTTTTTGTCACCTTCTTAAATATTTTTATAAATTTACTTTTAGCGTCGTTATTGTACGCTCTTAAGCTCGTACTGAGAGTAGGTACTTGAATTATTGTTAAATCTTAATGAGGAATAATAAAGTTCTTAAACCACTGTACTATTATATTATATTCAATAATTAGCTAGTTAGGAGTATTCCACGGCAGCGGCAGAACCGTTCGCTGGTGTCGTCAAAAGCGACGCCGTATTAATTTGTACGCAGTTAATTATTCAGCCGCATGCAGCCACCTTTGTTATTCAAATTAAGATGCTCGTTGCAAGTCGCATGTAACGGTCCTGTGCGAGCTACGCCTTATGTAGGCTAGTTAGTGCCTTTAATTTTGTGCCGTAATAGGTAGTTGTGTGGCGTCCGCTTTATATGCATTGTTAATGTTGCTGTTATAATGGTTGGGTTATGTACTGTTTGTAGTAGGTATCTAAAGTAGAAGAAATATGTAATTCAGTAGAGTTCGAAGAATAAGGGGGAGGTTCGGAGGGTCCCATGTATAGAGGTAGACTGTTATAGGCAGAGGTATTGTTGGATTAATAGAAAGTTTTAAGTTAAATAATAACACTGACCAATTGCATCCTACAAAGATCCCGTTGTTAGCTCTTTGAAAGCAACATGCAATTAAAATTACCATCATAATCCGGATTTTAACATCAGATTTACGTTTTTATGTCGTCAAGTCCCACCAATCCAGTTAAATTACTATTTAGAGGTTCTAAACCTAAACTAACAAAATGCATTTTTGTTATTTAGACTGAGTTTCTTGATTAACCCAAAAACCACATCATCCTTTACAAACCCGATACCACCAACACAGTCATTAGCCCGTGCAAACGCCGTAACGACAGCTCCTAATCAAGTTTTACATTCAGTCCAATGCGCGGCATGTGGGCCCCAGCCGTTCAAACAAAGCAATCGAGCCAGCAATGGATGGGCGACAATCGGCCCAAATTAGGCTTCGATCCACTGCGACTTAAATAACGTGCAAACGAACTTGCTCGGCCATTGTCTGGTGGTCGGCATGTCAGCACAATTGCGCTAATTTTGCATGTCGACCGGTTCGAATAACGCATGCAGCTGATTGGTTGTTTTGTGTATCGTTGTGTCTGGATTGAATTTCAATTAGTTGTTATTAAAGTTGTATTTTTTTGTGCATGGCTAATAAAATGCACTGTTTATTTGATAGTAAAAGAAGAAACTTAGCCATTGTGCACTTCTGGACAGTGGCTCTCTCCTCTACCTTAAGTAGATGTAAAGGCATAGAATAGTCTATGGTAAAAGTCTACGTAGAAGAATTTATGTAGTACCTAGCTGTCGTCCCAGTTGTTTACACACAAAATGTATATTATGAGACAACAAATTGTTACTTAGTTTAGAGCCAAGTACACTCGGATTTCATTTAAACGTTTCAGTACGCGCAACATGGTTGGTAATCAATTGGTATGTAACAGCAGTCCAGTGTAAACGTATGTTTGCCAACTGTACCACTTCACTCGCTTACAGAGTTCGGAAACTTAAAGCATCACACACTATATCTTTCGCATTTTGATTTGTTAAAAATATGAATGAATGGACACGTTAATATAAATGAGGTTCTTTTTGTGAGAATTAAATAATTTCCATATTGGGTTCTAAGGCCCACTTGCGCGTTTATGGGTTAGCTAAATAACACAGAGTTAACATCTAACTCAAGGTTAATCCAAAGAGAATCATTGGATTAACCCAGAGTTAGCTGTTAACTCCGAGTTAGCTGTTAACGCGCAAGTGGGCCTAAAAATACTAAATCAGTACGCTAATGTAATAGATCGGCTTTTTGTGATCAAACTCAAAGCATCTATTTCAATTAAACCAAATACAGGCACTTTTGATCTGTCAAGGAATCGGTCAGTCAGAAATTTTTAGTTGCTCATTCCAAAGCGTAGTAGGTAGCTATGAAGGCGGAGGCGAACAGGCAATACACTTCATGGACACTCTTTTAAATTATATTATTACAAAATATTAATAATAATGTTGAATTTATAATTATGTGTGAGAACGATGTAAAAAAGACGTATATTTTAAAAGCGTTCAGAGTACTGATAATAGAAACAACCTAGCCTAGTTACTGCGACCAACTTAGATGTAGTGCTTGCCGGCCGCTGCGACCAACTTAGATGTAGTGCTTGCCGGCCGCTTCGCTCGCTCAGCTTGCGCGTGGCTGGTCAGAGTTCTAACCACCCTAATTCATTTCGTCATAGTGTCCTAGCATAGTTACTGCGATCAAAATGGCCAGAAAGAAAAAAAAAAGGTTTATTTAATTTAAATAAAGCGTTCATCATAAAAAGATCAGAAAGATTTTAGAAAACCAATCAATTTTCAAAGGATCTTTTAATATATTCCCATTAACAATCAATCAAGGCCCTTTTCTTTCTGGCTTCAAACTGACGCCATGTGTAGGGCGAATCAATGAACAAATCTAAGTATGGATTCCAGGGAAGCACGTTTGTGCGTTACGGTATGAAACTTCCAAAGCATTTGCGTAGGTTATGTTTTAATCACTTACGAGTATAAATAATGTTTCGTCGTAGTACCTCCATACGTGCACCAAACACAAATTTTGCTCAATAATAACATTTTTAGCATACTTTCTTAGTTTCCAAGTGTCGACATCAGCCTATAGCCTTTCCTTTTCCCAACTATTTATTTACTTCAACCAACAAATACACAGAGCCGGATTTAATGCCGCAGGCATTTTCTACCAGTCAACCTTTGGGTGGTGCAGAGACAAACAGTGGTAGAGTCTGTCAAGCGAGTCATGTCCCATGAAAAAGGCGGTAAATTCAAAAATCTTACCGGGGTCAACACTATATAGTACGCTGAAAACTGGTTTGATACTAGAATGTTTGTAGAAAAAAAAATCTTTGGGATAAATTAAAAAAGTGCATTTCAATGTAGGTATTTATTAATCACAATCAGAACTAAGATCAGAAACTAGAAATTCAATGCCTTCATAAAAGTAATCACTGTCAGTGATCATTACGCACAGGTATAATGAAGGGTTCCAATTCCGTTTCGGTTATCCTGTCCCTTACTTTATATTGGTTTTCTACATTAATAGTGTGATCTCTGCATTTTAATTTTTTCAAAACATTCTTTTTTATGGTTCTCCATTTCTTTGCCTGGCATTCCTAAGTTTTTGCTGGCTATTTTTCTTTTAGACAAACTCCGTTTGAGTTCAATTGCGTTCAGGTCACAATGATACGGCGAAAGTTTCAAAACCTCATGGCCATGCTCCTTCAAAAATTCTTCAGCTTCATACATTGGAGTTTTGTTATTTTCATTGACAAGGCACATAAGCTCAGCCTTTGTAAAGTATTAACAAAGTAATTTCATTTTCAGTTAGCCATTTCTGATTGTCAGGCTTTAAATCATTCATAGTTGGTAGCTTATTTATTTGTGTTACATGATAGCTAGCGTTGCCCATAACAATGACACAGGGCTGAGTTAAATTGGGTATTAATTTTTCACGTAACCATTTCATAAAATTATTTCTATATCATTATGATAATCTGCCATTTTTGATTTTGTACTGAATCCTAAAAATGCATTGTTCTGAGATACCTATGTTGCCAAAATGCCATGCAGATAGTACATACTTTTCAATATTTTTTTCAAATATATTTTTTTTAAATTCAAATCCATTGTTGAGCAATAATTGTCTCTATGTTTCATGACATCCAGTAAATCAAATTGATTCTCTTAAATCTGCCAGCAAACTTTGTAGAGTTGGAACTTGCTTTTTTACATAGTAAAATTCATTCATTTTATTGCGTATTGCTGTTAAATCAAAATCATCTAGGTTGGCTACAGTTGGCTGTCGTGGATGCTTTTTCCCCGGTGTGTTCCACTCACCTTGATTAAAAGCACCTTCTTTTTTATTCTTCGCAATGTTTTAACACTTAAATCTGAAAGTTCAATATGTCAGTTCAGTATAAAACACACAAATTATAAGATAACCTTTATAGAAAATGCAGGGTAAAACAAAAAAAAAACTGTACTAACCTGTCATAGCAGCGATTTTCGTCAGAGAGTCTGGTACAGATTCAAAAAAAAAAAAAATCTTCCGAGGCTGTGAGTTGCTTAGCTAAATTATCAATTGTGCTTTTCATTACTTTATACAGGGTGTAAGGGACAGCCCACCGCAAACTAACAGGGTGCATTTAGCTCCTTATTTTGAATCATATTCCACAGAAAATTTTCTCAGGAAAATTTTCATTTTTGATTGTACTATTCCTTTATTTTAATTTAAAATTACATTCTCTGTATGCAGTACTCTATTAATGTAAATAAAACAGCTAAAATATAAAAAAACAGCAATGGATGTTGAAATTCTCTAACATAATACGCGTGAAATCCGCTGCTCAACAATCGCGGGGTGGTGGCGGGTTCTCGTCCGAAAGCTCGCTGCTCTGCCGTTCGCTACGTGCGTTTGCCACGGTAGCGATACATTGCGTGAAGGGTAATCAAACAAATCAGGTTTATTGGATTCCCATAACGTTCCTGAAATAATTTCATGTATCGGTCATCTTAGTATGATATACTGAATTCACCCCATCAGTCTGCGGAGGGCTGTCCCTTACACCACGTATTATGAAAAAAATATGTGTGTTACTAAAAATGCAGAAAAACAGTAACTTTCAATTCAAAAAACAATCTCATAAAGTGGCTATTACTATTATGTATCCCAGTACGATTCAACGTCATGACTACGACGTCTGAATCTAAAACCGAAATCATGATCACATCACAGTAAAATAAACAAAATTAGTTAATTGAGCTAAAAGTATCAAATTGTTGTAGCCAAGCTACCTGATGTTGAAACAGTCCGTTTGACAGATAATAGTATTGCCACTAATAAGAAATCAGCTAAATGGTCGTGAATAGAGGAATAAATATTTATTTAAATATAAAGATAGGGTCAGCCATTCTAACCGAATGCAGTTGTATAACAGTATTTTAAATGGAGTAACTAACTATCTGGGATTAACTTTATATATATCAACCACCCAGTTACTGGGTAATAACGATACCCTTTGGTAAGATTCGCTGTCGGGCTTTCCGAGGCACGGCGGGGTCTCGGTATGTAATGAATGGCCACTCATCCACGGACCGACCTCGGCAAGCGTTGCTTTACCTTGAAGATCGACCCGTGTGGCGGTTATTATTTAGTAACGATCCCCTGAGTATCCAAGTATGTAGCAATACTAAAAGTATGCCATCGTCGTAGGTGCGACGTGTAATAATGTTAGCATATCAAGACTTCCCGTTAGAAGCAAGGCATCGCGCCGGCTAACTTCACTTGCAGTTAGACATGGACCAGGAACGGGTGGATGTGGTAATTTGGAGGGTACTAATAAATTATCCTATTTAATTGTTGTGGTGGGCCTTGAAAGAGAAAGGTTTGCCCGCAAAGTATGTAGAGTTAATTCATGCTATCTACATTCAATCTCGTACGTACGTCCGGTCGGCTGCTGGCAATACCGACGAGTTCAGTGTGGCTGTAGGCTTGCACCAAGGATCGGCTTTAAGTCCCCTCTTCCTGTTGATTATGGACGTTCTGACGCCGGAAATACAGGAAGAGGCACCCTGGTGCACCCTTCTTGTCGGTGAAGATGAACCTGAGATCCAGAGCAGATTGGAGAAATGGCAACAGAAGCTGGAGAGTGTTGGTTTGAAAATCAGCATATCCAAAACTGAACATATGTTCTGCGATTTTGGAGGTCCCTCCAGTTCTGAAGACTGCGAGAAGCGCGCCATCAAGCGCTATGCTTGTCCCAGTCTGCTCCAACTTTAGCTATCTCAGTTCACTCGTGCAAAGCGATGGCGAAGTAGATCGGGAGGTTAAGCACAGAATTAACAAATTAATCAAAACAGTGAACTTTTTGACAGCTATTTCCGACGTTGCCATCTTTTAGGATAAACGCTCTTAATTTATTAGTGGCCATCGCAAAGGCCATGCGCAACGGTTCAGTCCTTTGAGTCAGCTTTCTGAGTCAGACTCGTCAGGTCTTACTTGAGTAAAGAAGATTTTAACACATTTAATTTTAATGTTATTGTACCTACCTACTGTAACTGGCAAAACATAGAGAGCCAACTGAATCTTTAACGAAGACCAAATGTATGTACCTGTGCTTAGCAAATAAATAATCATTCATTCAATCATTCAAACACGAGTTAATCTGTCTGGGCAATTGGATAGAGACTATTAGTTTTTTTTAGAACATCGTCTTATAGTACATTTTAGCAGAATTTAGATTCCGTTTTACTTTTATATTTATTAGAAGTCAATAGGAGGTCATAAACATTTAGTTTTTCTTTCATTCGTCAGACCACCCTCTGACCATTTCTCAACTACCACATCACCGCCTTCCCACATCTCCCTCAACCGCGCAGTCCAAAGTAAAGTAGTTCAGCGGTCGGCGCTAAGTGAATAGTTGGCGACTAAGTTGCTTCTAAGTCCGCTGAGTAAACCGAACTGCCCCCCGCCCCGCACCCCCTCTGATATGTGCTGATAGCTCATTCCAACTACTGTGTGCTCAACAGTGAGTCTATGGCCTTATAGAGTCCAAAACATTTGCACCTCCGAGAAACTTCTATGGATGAGGTATTCTGTGGTGGTTCTCATCATCTCTAATACGAACTACTTGGCGCATTTTCTTGTCAAACAATAAATTTCAGAGAACTGATTTGTAACTGTTGAGACCGATAGATTTGTGTGGTTTCGACATGCATGCCATTTGCCAATATCAAACTGTTATGTTATCGTTTTTACATTCATGTCTATCTTTGGGGAATTTGATCGGCGGATGCTCATTTTGTGCCCACAATACCAAATTCACTTCGTCTCATTAGAGATAAAAGAGCATTCTTTCGTTGGTATGTGTTTCTATAAAAAAAAAAATCAAGAAGTTCTTTATAAGTTTGTTTGGTCTAAACCCACCTTTAGGTAACAGGTCGCAACCTTCCACCATTTTCTTTAATTGCAGTAGTCGCAACGGGAAACATGGTTCTCAAAAATCAAAGAAAATAATGTCATAATGGAACGTCCTACTAAAGTGACATATCACAAGTGAACTTTTCCCGCAGGTGGGTAGGATAATAATCTGTGCGCAGGTAGGCGGGCCCGCGCGGCGCGCTCGGCTTTGCGTTGCATTGAAATATCGCGCGGCCTTTCATTTCATTGTTTGAAGCTATCTGCGAGCGCCTATGCTCTATCGCCAGTAGGGGAGCTATGACGTATGGACTAATGCAGGACGTACGAAAATAATGGGATATACAGAGTGCAAAAAGACCCATCGGATAGCCGTTATCTACGCTTTCTGTACATCAAAATAGGTAAATAGCATTTAACAAGAGCAAAAATTATTGCTTGGAAACGACTTTTAGTTTTGGTTTGAAAAAGCGTTGTTTTTCGCAATGTAATGCGCGCAAATCATTGTGCTCTCGGGTGCATGAAACGGTACAGGAGTTGTGGGGGTATTTAAAGTTAAGCTAAACATTTAAAAATAGTTTTCTTAATAAAAAATAATAAAAAAAAAAGTTGGAACTTATGACCTTCAAATATTTTCGTAACCAAAAGGTTCCATCCCAGGCATGGCAACAAAAAAAAAAAACAACGACGGGTTAGTAAATAATGATTCTATGCTTCGTGATTTATCTTTCTATTACATTTATTTTTATTTTTTGTTGCTTTGCTGAAATAAATAGTACATCTTTTTTTTTTCAGTTAGAATTTCTCGGTAGCAGCCCGGAGTCTGGATTTATGTCCGGATGATGGCAATAGGCTCGCTCCCTATTACATGGGACTTAAAACATAACTGGTGAAATGTGGGTGTACATAGGTACACCTCTACCTACAGGCAGAAGACAGGCTGGTGAAGGGTTACAACCCTTCGAGGAAAAAAGGCGTGATGTTATGTGTTATTATTTGTTAATATGTTTGCTGTATTAATCAGAATTCAAAATTCAAAATTCAAAAGTCATTTATTCAAATTAGGCTGAGAATCAGCACTTTTCGAACGTCAAAGTTACATAAGACAGTCCCACAAAACGCCCACCCTTCACCACTTCCTAGTGCTTTCGCTGGGAAGAAGAAGTGGCGCAACAAACTCCCCAGCAGCACAGCTGTCTGTTCAATTAGGAAAAATAAAATGATTCTATACAATAATACTTATGCAAAATAATTTACATAACACAACACAAAACATTAAATTATAAATTATCAGCCATATGACAGCTAGCACACGCCAATATACCAACCAAAAACATCGAGATCTATACTCAAGCAGAAATAAAAATAACTAAACGTAAAGAATATCTAAAAAGAAAATAAAGCTTCCAGGCATAAAGGGCGTGCCCGCTTACATATAGCTGTAACTAGAGTTATAATTGATAAACTAGGACCATCGAGGTAAAATAAATAAACAGTTAATTACTAATAACAATAACAAAACCATGATCAGCAAGACGACCAGTCACCACAAGCAGCACCCGTTCACGAGCTTAACGCAAAGATCAGCCTAGATAATGTTAATCATAATTATTAAGACTTGAATAGTTTCTAAGCTGGCTGTTGGCTGACTGTTGAAGTCAAAATATTGTGGAATACAAAAATGTTTGTGAACCTAACGCGCATTTTAATGACGCTTTGCGAATAGTAGGTATACTTAATATTACTAAAGTTAAAAAATTACAATGAAAAATACTTTTAATACAACTTTTCAACTTTTTGTAAAGCTTTTTATAATTTGGGGTTAGTCTTTGCATGGATATTTTTTAATTGGTTTATTTGTAAAATTGTTTAATAGTTCAACTCACGATATTAGCTAATTAGCTTTCAGCAAAATTTTATATTTCATGCATTTTAAATTTTAAAACGATGCATGCAATCATTATTTCTTGTGAATCAGTAATTATTATTAATACTGTTTTTAAAAGATTCACGATTTCAAATTTTATGCAGTTCATAAATTTACATGTAATTACAATGAAAATAATGCACAGATCCCAAGAATAAATTATTTGTTTATGACAAATCATCTAACAGATTACACTTTTGTTTTAATATTTTCAATAAATTTGAAACATTTTATCATTCGCTCTTTTTTCTATAAATGTATTGACTATACTGCGCATATTATCCATGTACGTCTCAGATGTGACGTTACACACATTTCGAGTTGTAAAACGCTTGTTAAACACTTTGGGGTTACTGTGTACATGAGCTACAAAAAAATGCACCTGTAGAGTTTAATATTACAGTACCGTTTTCTTCAGCTGACCATAGCGGTGTCCAGCGCGATAGGTTAACAACATTCCTCACACCTGTTCACTCGTAAAAACCAATCACCACTTGTAACACCGCGACCCGGACAGTCTCATTACACGCCTACTCGTGGTCAGCCCACCCTCGGATCAAAGTGATTCGCTTTTGTTCCGGCTGACGGCGCCGCCGAATGATTCCGTGTTAGTACAGTGATTGCTTTTTGACGTACCGTAGTTTCGGTTCGATGCCCGTGCCGATCCGATCATGTATTACGACCGATATTCCGCTATTTACAAATTGGCCTGTTATTGTTTCGCGATAGTGACGTATGGTGTTTGAGTTCGATCGTTTGATTGGTATGCGAGCTGTCAGATTGAGACATGCTTCGCGAATAGCGTGAATGCAACCAATGCTGGTGGTTCGAATTATGGGATTTACGAAATGTAAATTGTTTAGTTTGAAATGTCTTTAGGCATGACAGTCTCATAATAGGGAAATACTCATTCAAAGTTCAGCTCAAAGATGTGAAATTCAAATTGTAATTGGTATTAGTAATTTGGAAATAAAAAAGACAGAATTTAGTGTTGGTTCACATTGCTCATCGATATCATCAACGTAGACTTTTTCCAGACCTAACCCTCGAGGCTCCTATACCTTAACTAAAACAAACTAATACACTGCAACAGTGTCAGTCTGTATGTTTAAATTAATCAAAAATGCAACACAATCCCGTACAGGTGTAGGAGCCACCATTTTATTCCGCGACTCACGAATCAGCCATGAATAAAACAAACGCCAATAGATTTGTTTCCCATACATTGGAACAAGGCGAAGTATTTACCGATGGCATGTCCTAGATCAACAAAGATGTACCGCGGCAGCGTCTAGACCGGGCTTACGTACCGCGGGCTTACGTACGCTCTTACCTAGCCCGGGCTTACCGCGGAATGTTCCGTGTTTGCCCACGAATCCACCGCTTTGAGTCGAGCTCGTGTTTGCTGAAAAATTCAGGCAAGATTTCGAGCGTCTAGGAAATGCCGAAGCATGCGTCGGCTGCTTGATGTTGGCTGAGCATTGGCGTGTTGCGGGCTAAGCTTGAGATGCTTGAGATTAATGAAAGTCAAAGAAGTTTTTGTTGCATTTATATCTGCGAATGTGGGGCTTAACATCTAAAGTATAAGCGTTGATATCATAGAATTCAGAAAGCTGACTGGTCTAAGTAAGGGAGAACATGAACGGTTTCCGTCTTATGTTAGAAAGCTTTTGAAAAACGTACCTAGGTACTTAAAGGTATCTTTTACTTGTAAGTTCCTAGTAAAGTTATAAATAGGAATTTATTTCTCGGTTTTCATAAATTATGTGGGTACTGCACTGAATCGTATTCAGTTTCAACCAAGCTGTTTTACGATGACGTATGATGGTAGACCATCCTCAGACAATCTCTTTCACAAGGAAGTCAATTAATTTGTCTAACTTAACATACACATAACATCACGCCTAGTTTCCCCGAAGGGTTGGGCAGAGGTGTACCTGTAGTAAGTATACCCACATTTCGCCAGTTATGTTTAGGTCCCATGTAATAGGGGGCGAGCCTATTGCCATCTAACTGTACCTCTGTCTAACTTATTCCCAACTATGGGGTTGGCTTACAGTCTTATCCGAATGCAGCTGCATACCAGTATTTTACATGTAGCGACTGCCTATCTGACCTCCTCTGACCTAGTTATTGGGTAACTCGATAGCTCTTTGTAAAACTGGTTGCCAGACTTGTTGGGCTTCTGACAACCCGTAACTACTGTCAAAGATCTACGAATGACAGCCGGGACCAGCGGCACAACATACTTTCCGAGGCACGAAGTGGTCTCGTTATTGTAATGGCTGGTGACCCATCCACGAACTAACTGCGGCCCGCGTAACTTAACCTTCGGTCAACCCGTGCAGCTGTTATTTTTTAGCCACGAGGAGAAGATTTCCAACAATTTTCTGAAGAATTTGGTTCTTTTTGGTCCCTGCCATTCACGGAACGTATCCCAAATACGATCCCATTTTATTTAACGTCTTGACAAATAGATATTTACATTTTCACTGCCTAACATAAATAAGTACTGGCGCTCGTTCCAGGCTGTATTACATCGATTTATCTTGATTCTGAAGCTATTAAATTTGATTCAATTGAAAGGATTTCATGATTTAGGGTAGCACCTATTTAGTACGAGCCTTTGATTCGTGGTAGTTAATTTATTACTCAGTGTTAGGTGCTTGTTTTATATTTACGTAAGGATTTCCAGTAGAACAGTTTAGGATTGCCAAATTAATTGGAATAGAATCTAATCTGTCTTTAACCTTTATGAAACTTTTACCTACTCCTTGATAGAAAATTCTCAACTAAATTGTTGTAAGTACACAGCATAATGTCAGATTCACATCCATAAACCACTTCTGCATGACCTACCTACTTTTGATACCGCCTGTAACAAAAAAAAAACCAGCCAAACCTTGACCAGTTAAACCTTTTCAGCTTTTGTCAAATTAAAACCATCTTCTTCACTTTTATTACCATCAGAAGTAGACGAACATCGCAAGCAAATGAAAGCTAGCAACACCACCGCACATTTCACGTCGCCGATGAATATTCAAAAAGCTTTCACGTCGACGCCATTTTCTTGAGCCGAGTGCGTACTCCATATCAATTAGTGACGGCATTACTCTGCCAAACGCGAAACGTCTGGCTATGAATATTTTTAGTTTAGCCGCCACATGATGGATGGGCTAACAAGTATGTGAATTATTAGGAAGTTAAAATTAATCGTGATTTATGTGAAAAAAATCTTATTGGAATTCATCTTATTCTGCACGTTAGAATAATAACTTTGTCTTAGAATATCATCGTCATTCTCTTGGCCTATCCTAATTTAGGGTCGTCACAGCATCTCTTCTACTTCTTCCATACTTCTCTATAGTCGGCATCTCGGTAGTCACCTTTCTAGCGATATCATTTTTCACACAGCCCATCCATAGTTTCTTTGATCTTCCCCTACTCTTATGAAACATCGGAACAAAACACTCAAAAATGTTTTTGTCCCAGAACATACCTACTTAATGACGGTCTCTAAAGTAAGATGAGCTCGCTGGGGATACATTTTCCATGGTGGAACTAATCTCTTGTATACTACAGTTGGTAGCAACACTGATTGCCTAGGAATCCTAGGCTGTGTCAAACGTACCTAATTTTAAGTGGTAGCACAGCATACCAATACCCACAAAATTATACTCTATGTCTGTGAAATATAGTCTATATAATGTTGTATCAGATATAAAATGTGAGGATACCGTGCTAGTTCCACGTTAGCGTCACTTTAAGTAATAACATTTGGATGACACGTCACCGACATGGGTCATATTATTATAGCATCGTGAGCGTTTGCAGTACGACTACTGAGAAAAGATTTTTTATTTTTTATTGAACCGATGAAGTAACTAAACATATTTAATCATCATTAATATCGGTTATAGTCATCGTTCTCGTCCATTAACGTTAATTGCTACGAATAGGTCTCTCAAATTACGGTAGTAGAACTTTTTTTATGTGGTCAATAACCAGGCAGCCCTGCCTGATGGTTAGTGGCCAACGATGGTAATGGGTTCCTGTGGTAGAGTTATGATTAATGTGAAGTTACACAACAGGATACCCTGTGATGATACGTGTGTCAAAAGCCCTAGTTATATTTCGAAGGTGGAATTACAGTAACAAGCTTTTAGCGGCGATAGCCTAGTGGTGTGACCGTCGGACTGTGAAGTCATAGTTCGAACCCAAGACACGCACCTCTGACTTTTCGCATTCAAATGCGTATTGTATAATTATCACTTGCTTCAAAAACAGTGAAGGAAAACATCGTGAGGAAACCGGCATGCCTGAGAAATTTCTCGACGGCATGTGATGGCAAGTCAGAGGCCCATGAGCGGTATAAAAAATCTGATACCAGGTTAGTCACTAACCACACGAAAAAGAAAGAAAGAAAAATTAACAAGCTAACGATTTTACTCCCGGTAAAAAACAACGAGGAATCCCAAAAAGTACGCTCACACGTATGTACACTCACCAAGTTAATACGTAAGCCCGCTCGACAATAGGGACCCTACTCATCCAGCGGCGATTCCTTCCTATTCATTGCGTCCCCCACAGCCCCCCTTTTTTAATCCGAAACTTATGACCGTGTAAATGTTACGGCAAGGGTTAATATCGTATTTTATTGGACGTGTTTCGGCAAGGGTCGGGATTCGTTTTTTTTTTTTGGATTTCGCTTTGAAATACTTTGAATAGGTTTACAATGTGTGCTGGAACATGATATTAATGTTAGCACGTTATCTGATGGATATCATTCTGGCGACACGGGAACCAGATTTGAAACAAGACGGTGGCTTATTTTATTTTCACTATTATTCTTTCAACAATATTATAGTGCCAGTTACGTATGTAACGTACGCAAAATACGCGTTTTGACGTGGAATTGCGGACACCAGCCCGTATTGCCTATTACCGTATTACTTACGTGTATACTTCAGTGAAGGGACTGTTAAAATTGCACTAAATTAAACAGTTAACTACCTGTGGCTGCATTTTATACTTATCAGAAGCATTGCAGATCTTTGTCAGACCATAGGCTAAGCTGAAATGTGTCATGTGCCTGTAATTTGGTATCCTTACTGGCACTACCCATACTACCACCTATATTCTTCAAATCGGAAAATAGCAGCATTGCTTGGTAGTTGAGAAAGATATAATTAAGTGGTACTTTTCCCCAAATGAGCACCTGCACAAAGCCACCTGCTGCCTTTTTCCACTTAAGTTACTACTTACTACATAATGGTCATTCAAATTCAAATTTAAAAGTCATTTATTCAAACTAGGCTGAGAATCAGCACTTTTCGAACGTCAAAGTTACATAAGACAGTTCCCCAAAACGCCCACCCTTCACCACTCCCTAGTGCTTTAGCTGGGAAGAAGAAGTGGCGCAAAAAACTCCCCAGCAGAAAATTCCCCATTCAAAAGAACCTTTAATAAAAGTCGTTACTACTCATAAAGTAACACTTGTTTATATTAATACAAGTCGCGCGTCGCGTGTTGACACGATTATAACTCGCAAGTAATGGCCGCGGTCGCTACAATGATCTGCTATCTTACTTAAACATATGTTTGCACTTTAGGTTTACGTGTTAGTGTTTTAATTATTACAGTAAGTTTATTTTAAGAGTTTTTAAAGCTTTTAAGCACACTAAACGCGAAAGAAATGTGAATAGCGTTACTCTGTTTAGCATATATTTATTTTCCGATTTTAGAATTGTGCAAAATTTATGACGAGTACATTTTGCACAATTCTAAAATCCAGTGAAAGAAAATGTAGCTGAATTTTCCCAGTAATCGTTTTTTTATTACTTACGAACAATCACGACGCTATTGCGTTTGGAAGCCCTCTTGTGAGGAAGGTGAAAAAGGAAAAGAGTTTCATAATGCCACAAATCGCGTGTTTGTTGTGATGTGAACCTACAGTGCACTCACAGCCGAATATAAACTAGGTACCTACAGTAGATAACCGGGCGTTATGGCACATCAAGTTTTTTTAAAGAGATTATCATATTTTTTTGATACATCATACCGGACCTTTTCTAAAATTCGATTACCACATTTTCCTAAAATTCGATGACTCTAGTGTAACAATCGTTTATGATTGTGTTCTCGGCTTTTTATTACTACTAGTAGGTACAGTAGGCCGCACGTCAGTGGTAACAAAACTAGTATGAGCGTGTCTGTTGAAACTTCATATTACGATCAAGTTCGAAGTGTTACCACCAACGCGCGACGTGCGGTCGACTGTGCCTACAATATAAGATTTAAGATACTTCTTTATAAATTGTAGCTTCATTATAGAACATAAATGAAGTAATTGGTAACCAATATCCATACGTTCGCGTTGTAATTACACTAGAAAGCGTTGAAATGTGAAAACAGCCTAAGGTTGCTCAACTAAATATTTACTGTTTGTTTTGTGTTTATGTGTCCGCATCTAAAGTAAAGTTGACATAATTGTTAAGATAACGTAACAAAAGGTCACTTTGTTTGTCTCTTTGTTTGACTACCGCTCAACTACTTTGAATTTCACCAATGTTCAATCAATGTCAACCGCATTCAAGAGATGTCATTGTCAAAAATGTTGTGGAATGTTGACAGCTCTTGAACGAAGTGCTGATCGCGTTCAGTTTAATTACTGAAATCCTTACCTATAGCTGGGTTTTTAAGAACTTATTCCTGAGTTTTTCTACTTTTCAATTCGGATGATTAAAATGGGTTGTATTAAAATGAAGATTAATTTCAACTTGAACCGTATTCTCGTAAATTACTATTATTTGGAACAAGTAATTTTGTAACAGGTATATCAGCGCTGAAAATGATTATGTACTTTGGTAATTCACAAATAAATTGGTATATAAAATTAATAAAACAAATATTATTTATTTTACATCAACATATTATGCCATTTATTTTTAGCTATGATATTTTAATAATAAAATAAAATTGACATTTCACTAACCCCCGGTCTTGAAGTTGATCTGAATGCTAATCAGACGTCAGTGCGATCGATTGCCATTTTTTGTTGGTATTTAAGAACAGAATAGAAACTGGTATGTTAGATTTTTTGGTATTTTTTTAATTTTGATGGTTCAACCACGTTCATTGCATTATTTTGCAAGCCTATAAAGCAATAGATTAGGAATTTCCTTCAAAACCCTCGGCTTGTTAATGAAAGTGTGTTGACGCATTTAAGTTGCAGAATCTGAGGGGTTGATTGATGACTGTCAAACATGTTGATTGTGCTTGTAAATACTAAAATACTATACTAGACTAGGAGCCTTGGTCTCAATATTTTACTTAGTAAAAGACTCCATTAACGTATTTGTGAAAAAAAAATATCTAAAAATGATTGCGGATTTTGCTGATAATTCTTAAAGATGTCTGTTAATTTCCTTAAGACACACGCAATAACATTTAAGGGTGAGCAACCTTTTAAATCTGAGGATCACGAACCAAAAACTTAACGGACTATGTAGTTAAAAAACTAGTCTAATATAATTACACAGTAATTTGTGCGCAATAGAAATTCAAATGAATAAAAATAATTATTATCAAAAAATATTTAAATCTTGACACTCGAGGCGTGAATATTAATATTACGAGACGACCAGTTCTATGAATTACAGCATTAATTATTTTTAATTATACAACGTCAAATTATAATGAACATTTTGTGAAAATGGCATAGATTTTTAAATGCCTACTTTTTTTTGTAAGCTTGCTTTTATGAAAGGTTTCTTTGTTGAATGCCTTTTAAAACACAGCTAAAGTCGTCAGCGATGGGTAACAACAGACCTGTCGTTCCGTCATGCTATATTGATACTTTCTTTCAAATGACATGTGGTGTTTAGATCGATAGATAGAATACTCTTTATTGTACTTACACCATAAAAATTATAGACATAAATTTAGAAATTTTACATTATTGTTTAGAATGGTATTGGGTGGGGTAGGGGATTTTAGGCTTACTTTCCGAAACCCCTCCGTGCCTCGGTAACCACGTTGAGCCGGTGGTCCCGGCTGTCATTCGTGGATCCTTAACAGTCGTCATAAGCCCGAAACTGTAACAACTAGTCTTTTTAATGGGTATCGTGTAACCCAGAACCTAACTGGCTTGTGGATTATGGAGTTCGGTTTCATTCCATGTGAAATGGTGTTCAGCTTCATTCGGTTAGACTCGAAGCCGACCTCAACACAGTTGGGAAAAGGCTAGGTAGACGATGATATGGTATTTTAGGCACATTTCAGAGAATCATCATTAGTTATTTTCATTGATTAATAATTCAGGCAAATATTACGCCTACATTAAACCCAGTAGGTACTCGGTAAAACACAATTTTCACGGAACTGTCACCCGCTTAAAACAATTACCTCTCAACGCGTTCAATTAAACACAGTCGCTAACGTCAGCGTCAAATTCAGTTGAAGCGTAGTTGTACTCAAGTGTATCCGTCGAATAATAATGAATACTCATTGATTCCAGTAGTGGTACAGGCGCCCACGTAACTCAATACAGATAAAGGTTCGCCGGGATACGCGAGCTGTAAAACCGCGAGAATTTGACCGCACCGTGTGAACATTACTAACCACTAAATCCCATTGATCAATTCTCTAAATCTGAAATCTAAATCGTATATTTCAGCAATGGACATTATTTATATATTTCGTGGAACATTTTCATGTTTAAAATTCGTTTCGTTTTCTAACTATTTTCATGGAAATATGCTGTGAACATATTATTCAATGTCAGCTTCTCTTTTAGATTCCATCGTGAAGATGCTCTGAACAACAATTTTGTCAGTATTATATTCTCATGTTTCTGCACATACTTTGTGTTATTAGGTATCGACATTTTTCAATAACATGGTCTGACATTATGCTTAGTGGAGTTTCTTGTGAAATAGTTTATGTGGGTATGTGCTTTACTACACTAGCGGCTAGTGGCTAAATATAAAGGGGGCGATTGCGGGACGAACGAAAGCTAAGCTACGCTTGCCGCGACCATCCATTACATATTGCGACCCATCCGTGCTTCGGTAAGCAAGTTAAGCCGTTGGTTCCGGCTGTCATTCGTAGATCTTTGAAAGTCGTAACGAGTAGTCAGAAGCCCGAGTCGGACAACTAGTCATAACAAGGTGTATCGTGTTACCCTGGAACTGGGTTGTGTAGGTCAGATGGGCAGTCGCTCCTCGTAAAATACTCCCGGTGTCAGTGTGAGGGATCCCGGTGTCAGTGTGAGGGATCCCGGTGTCAGTGTGAGGGATCTCAGTGTCAGTGTGAGGGATCCCGGTGTCAGTGTGAGGGATCCCGGTGTCAGTGTGAGGGATCCCAGTGTCAGTGTGAGGGATCCCGGTGTCAGTGTGAGGGATCCCAGTGTCAGTGTGAGGGATCCCGGTGTCAGTGTGAGGGATCCCAGTGTCAGTGTGAGGGATCCCAGTGTCAGTGTGAGGGATCCCGGTGTCAGTGTGAGGGATCCCAGTGTCAGTGTGAGGGATCCCGGTGTCAGTGTGAGGGATCCCAGTGTCAGTGTGAGGGATCCCGGTGTCAGTGTGAGAGGTCCCAATGTCAGTGTGAGGGATCCCGGTGTCAGTGTGAGGGATCCCGGTGTCAGTGTGAGGGATCCCGGTGTCAGTGTGAGGGATCCCAGTGTTAGTGTGAGGGATATCCCAGTGTCAGTGTGAGGGATCTCAGTGTCAGTGTGAGAGATCCCGGTGTCAGTGTGAGGGATCCCAGTGTCAGTGTGAGGAATCCCGGTGTCAGTGTGAGGGATCCCAGTGTCAGTGTGAGTGATCCCGGTGTCAGTGTGAGGGATTCCGGTGTCAGTGTGAGGGATCCCAGTGTCAGTGTGAGGGATCCCGGTGTCAGTGTGAGGGATCCCAGTGTCAGTGTGAGGGATCCCGGTGTCAGTGTGAGGGATCCCGGTGTCAGTGTGAGTGATCCCGGTGTCAATGTGAGGGATCCCAGTGTCAGTGTGAGGGATCCCAGTGTCAGTGTAAGGGATCCCGGTGTCAGTGTGAGGGATCCCAGTGTCAGTGTGAGGGATCCCGGTGTCAGTGTGAGGGATCCCGGTGTCAGTGTGAGTGATCCCGGTGTCAATGTGAGGGATCCCAGTATCAGTGTGAGGGATCCCAGTGTCAGTGTGAGGGATCCCGGTGTCAGTTGGATTGCTAAATTTTAGACTTTCCAACTTTGACTCTTGGTGTCGGGATGGGTGGATTTATTTCATTGCTATTTCTTCCATCTTATTCAGGCAGTTTTTTCTGTTGTTTATACTAATAATATAATAATAATATTATAAAGAGGAAAGATTTGATTGTTTGTTTGTATTGAATAGGCTCCGAAACTACGGGACCGATTTGAAAAATTCTTTTACCATTAGAAAGCTTAGTTTTCAAGGAGTAACATAGGCTATTTTATCCCGGGAAAAATAACGGATCCCGCAGGAAAGACCACGGGAGCGAAGCCGCGGGCAAAGTGCTAGTGTATCATACAGGTGCTAATTCGTTGGAAGAAGCAAGATACCTTTTAAATGTACATACAATCATTAAATATATTGTTTCTAAGAACAGTTTTACATTTCTATAAACTAATAATTTTGATAACTTACACTAACATTACAGCTCTCTCAAAATAAAAAACAACAAGACGTGAATATTTTTAGTACGGCAGGTACAATTATTCAGCATATCAATATCATATAAATACGCGCACGCTTGAAATCTCATTACATCCATAATCACGCCATCAAAGTCAGCCTTCGTATAATCAAATTCCAATAAAATTCATGGGCGCAAGTCGTGGCCCATCTAGCCACACATCCGTACAATTGGCTCTAAACCACGCGCCATTGAGCACCATCTCCTACGCATTCTGTATGTATCACTGCTTAGAATACTGTGATTTGGGAAATTATAATAGCTGTTTTTCTGGATATTTGCATGTTATTATATTGTGTTGGAAGAAGTTACGTTATTAAAGTATTTATGAATGTTTTGGGCAGGAAAATAAAGCTGTCTAGCTCGTGGGCTGATCGACATGAAATAAATACTACAGAAATGGGGAAAACAAGGTTATTATTTCGTTCAGTGTTGTTAAAATTGTATTAGTAATATAGAACTTAACATATAATGTGTTTTGATTTTGGTATTCAGCAATTTATTTACTAAATTCATGCATTAGTACCAAGTACTTAGTAAGTAGATTATTAGTTAGGTGTTTGTTTTATAAAGATGTAGATTCACTCAACTATAACAAGCTATTACATAAATCCATTACGTAGGTTGCATGTTAATTACTCTCCATAGCATTTCTTGTAATTAATTTAAAATGTTATATATACGAGTAAGTATACACATTTACACGTTGCTAAAACTAAATTACAAATGTTATACGAGTACATATGAATATATCTCTGTGTAGTAATTCATAAATGCATATGACACACACAACTTTTCCTGGAAACTGCTTACAGTTTCCGTGTTTCTGTTCTCTGTTTCTTGTAACAGTTTTGGTAAGTGAAGGTTTGTTTTGAGAGGGTAAGCAGCAGTGTTTTCTCGTTTACTAAAGTAAATGCGATCTGTACTCTATAGTTGAGTAGTGGCAGTTTATCTCACCGCCTTTTCCAACAATTGTTGTTCTTATTACATTCAAAAAACAAAAAAAAATTATGTCATCAACGAAAATTGAGAGTATAAAATTAACTTAAATTTTCAAGCAGTCTTACTAAGGGGTATAGTGTTTACCAGTAACTAAGTTGTGGAGGTCAGATAGGCAGTCACTCCACGTGAATAACTGGTATCCAGCTGCATGCGGTTAGACAGGAACCCGACCCCAACATAGTTGGTAAAAGACTAGGCAGATTGACATAATAATATGAAATACTTCTTTAAGGGGATTTTAAAATAATAATTTCGGGTTCAAATAATCAAATGAAATTTCTCAATTTGTAAGTGGCACTACTAATTGGTACCCGCAGGAACGTTTTCTGATTCAGTTGTTTACATTTTCATCTTACGGTACTTTTGGATCTGACTTTAGTGATCATTGTGAGGTCTGTGTTTGAGAAGAGTTAACTGGATTTGGACAGTTCACATTAGAGGGCAGTAAGGCTAGTGAAGGGCTTTGCTAACTGTAACAAACTATTGGTTTAAAGACCAATAGTTTGTTACAAGTTAAAGAGGCTCTTTTGATGCACCCGAATCGATTAACAAGTGCAAGTTTATGTATGTATGTATTTATTTACCCTCCCTACCTACCCTACCTACCCTACCTCAAACCTTCTCCTGACAATAACAAACACAACAAAAAAAGAATTATCGAAATCGATCCAGCCGTTCTTGAGTTATAAATAGTGTAACTAACACGACTTTTTTATCTAGATGTAAATGACACACCCCTCCAAAGGTGATATCGGATCTATAGGATCGGTTTAAGCGATACGACCGCTCATTGTGGCACCATATGAAAAAATAAAAAAATTACTTTTATATCTGTCTAAGTGTGCATATGTGTGTGCAGTTTACATAATAAAAAAGTATTCTATATATAATTACCAGCGAACATTGCACTTACACTGCTTTTATGTGTAGGTGCAATGAAGTTGGTTACGTCGGTTACCAAACTAAAAACTTGCCCCTCCAAATTACCACTATAAGTTAAAATAAATCAGTTCCCAGTATTACCAAAAGCGGTCTAGTCCAAGTTTCTGCAGTTTACCTCAGTGCAAAGATAGTTCTGAATTTATTGATGTCAGTGGTAGTACCTCTGGAGCTCGGTTCGTATCATTTGTGGTTTTCTAGCGCATCTCGCATCGCTGTAGATAGCTGAAGCGCTCTCCACAAAATTTTACCTCCCTTCCGTTCGAGAATATCATTTAATTTTCTGTTCGTATAGCTAGGTACCTGTGCAGGTCCTTTTGAGTGAACAATTCATTTTAATTATGTATGTTCTTAATACGTCTCCCGGGGCTTGTCATTTTTAGGGATGGTTTGCCATAATCACCACGCTTAGCAGGCGGGTTGGCGATCACAGTATAGTGTTAAAAATAGTTTATTTCAAAAATGGGATTGCAAAGTTTACAAATGTTGCATATGTGTAATTTTTAGGTTCAACTATACAATAAATACGGGTGAAATACTGTTCTCCTAGATATGCTAAAATTTTGCCTGTGTTAAGGGGAGACAGTGCCGGTCTCCTGAATGGCGGATTATTATATAAATATTGTGTGTTTGAAATTTAAAATTTAAAGATTAAAACAGCATCTAGGCATAAGTTTAGTTACTGTAAAATAGTTATCTATAACAAATAAATAGGTTTCATTTCATCCACTTATGTAAACAACAATTTATAGCAACAATATATATAAGCGTGATAAAATTCAACCAAAATTAAAATCATAAACATTCAAATTCCCAATCGATATCCAAATTAAATCAAAATTAAAAACAAAATCAAAATAGAATCAAAAATCAAATTAAAAATGCATAGAGAACGCTGCTGTCCATTCTCTAGTAAGATGTAGCGTTGGAAGGTCTCCCACAAGATGGACCGATGACCTAGTGAAGGCCGCAGGAATCCGCTGTTTGCGGCAGGCACAGAATTGAAGTCGAAGTTGAAGTGGTAGTGGTTGGGGGAGGCCTATGTTCAGCAGTGGCCGTCTTTTGGCTGAAATGATGATGATGATGTTGTTAATATTATCGAATGTTGGAAGTTACATGTGCTAGCATCTGCTGCTGGTCGATGTCAATTTGTGGTGGAAGGTACTACCTATATAACTACCTGAGGTATAGGCAGGTACACTTGTATACCTGTGTATGTAAGGTTGTATATCTGTGTATAGTTGAGCGATAACCACAGATAAGTTACTGAGAAAGTAAACGTAATTGTAAGCGTGAGCAAATTATAACGTAAAACGGAACGCAACATCAACCCCACTCACGGCCGAACCCAATAACATAGGTTAGGTATATACCTAGGTATCACCAGTGTTGGTTAGGTATATAGGTATCACCAGTGTTGCTTAGGTATATAGGTATTTGGGGGTATGAGGAACCGGGTGTAAAGTTCACTCATCCACCATAGAAAAGGGAGGATCCTCCGACCAGACGGGCGTTGTGTCTGGCGGGCCGACTGCCCAACTGTGGATGTCGGATAGTCTTATATATGTCGTTCGCGCGGTAAACTCTAATTGCGCGATGCAGGATTTGTGTGACGTCATGTCTTTGATGCGTAGTTCGTATGTGGCGGTGTAACCGCTACATCACTCCCCTCCGAAGACCGGAGGTCGATAGTGGGCTGAGTCTTGTATCCTGCGATGCTTCACAGTGCCAGCTAAGGTTCCAGTGAGTCGGAACCGGGTGCCGCACAGTTCGCGGTGAGTCGGAACTGTCTGCGGTGATTGCGGCAATTGTGGTGATTGAGGTGATTGCAGTGATTGAGGTGATTGCGGTGATTGCGGTGATTGCGCTGATTGAGATGATTGCGGTGATTCCCCAGTGAGTCAGGGTGATGAGGCTGAGGGTGATGACCAGGAATGCGCGTTCGCTGCATGCAGGTGGTCAGGATACCCGTTGAAGCCGAGGGTGCTGGCTGTCTGTGTGACTCGCCTCACGAAAGCTTGCGGGAGTGATGCTGATGACGTCACGCTGAAGTACTTGCACGAAGGCTGCGTTGACGTTCATACTCGGGGTCACCAATTTGGAGGTATGAGGAACAGGGTGTAAAGTTCGCTCATCCACCATAGAAAAGGGAGGATCCTCCGACCAGACGGGCGTTGTGTCTGGCGGGCCGACTGCCCAACTGTTGATGTCGGATAGCGGTAAACTCTAATTGCGCGATGCAGGATTTGTGTGACGTCATGTCTTTGATGCGTAGTTCGTATGTGGTGGTGTAACCGCTACAGGTATCACCAGTGTTGGTTAGGTATATAGGTATCACCAGTGTTGGCATACTGAAGAAAGAAAAACCCATTTACCTATGGTTTTAACATCTCAATAATCTGTCAGAGAATAGGGAATCTTAAGGAATGTCATTTAATGACGATCTGTCCACCATCAATAGCGATCTGTCTTTTACTGAAAAAAATTGGTTATTGGGTTTGGCCGTAAATGAATTGGGCGAGTTGTGGAAGGACCGGCCTTTATAAGACGGCACACGAGCAACTGGGAAAATTTAAAATACACACACACACAGATAATAAAAATAGTTTTTCTTTTAAATAATGACTAGTAAAAACCCTCAAGACCACGTGGACCTTGTAAAAGGCAGATCTTCTTCAACAATACTTCAATCTGGCCACCCTCGCGTAGAAATGATTATTGGTTTCCACTCCTCACTTGACTTTCCATGACTGTTTGGTACAATACATAAAAATTACTTCCTAACGTAAAAATATCTCGTATCTCTTTATGAGTTCATAACGAACAGAATTTCACATATTACTGAGTGTACACGACACACAAGACCAAGATCGCTATCCCCGGGGACAAGTTTATTACTAAAATTATTAGGATTCTGACACACTATAACGGTACAGCGGAATTATTCCGGTTGCTCCCAGACATGTTGTAAAATTTCCCAAGATTGGTGTAGTCAAAATGCAATAATTATTGCTCCATTGTAGTCCCAGAGGATGTGGCGTGTTTATGGGAATAAGTAATTTGGTGTTGGACTGGGAATTGAAGAAAATCTTAGTAAGTTTATCTTCTTCTTTTCGTGTGGTTAGTAAACTAACCTGTTATCAGAGTTTTAAAGCCGCCCACGGGCCTCTGACTTGGCTTCACATGCCGTCGAGAAATATCTCTCAGGCATGCCGGTTTCTTCACGATGTTTTCCTTCACCGCTTTTTGAGCAAGTAATAATTATATAATACGCACATGAATCCGAAAAGTCAGAGGTGCGTGCCTTGGGTTCGAACTCGAGACCTACGACTTGTCAGTCTGACGGTCACACCACTAGGCTATCACTACAGTTTTTTATTTGTTACGCTTTCACGCTAAAACGGCTGAACGGATTTAGATGAAATTTAGCACATAGGTAGACTATGATCTGGGTTAATAAATAAGATACTTTTTATCCTCGATCGCAGACGAAATTGTGGGCACGAGCTAGTTCATAATAATTTTCTGATAATAAATTAATTCTATGCACAATGGTTTTCACCTGGTCACCAAAGAGTTTATTTATAAACGTTGCTTAAAGTTTGACGTTCAAACGTCAAAAACGTAAACAGTCGCTAATTATTTCTTAACATTAAGCAACGTTTATAAATAAACCCCTTGATGCGGTGCTCTTAGTACTTCTACCATTTTTATGTATAAGAAAAAGTGGATAGTTTGTACCTGTCTGTTTTATATGGCTTCTCAGGAAAACTCTAAGAAATATATTGTTTAATCTATTTCTTCGTAGATAATATTCAACCATTAACACCGTCAACGCCTTAATCCGTATCCACACAACTCTAAGCAACAGATTGGCAGCACGGTCGCGTAGCCGCCAACAAACGTCACGTCGTCACGTGTGTGAGATACACAACACGCTACAACACCTCAGGAATCAAACTGGGGTTTAGATTACCGAATGGCTGGTTATCATCCGGTTTCTGATCAAGTCTGTGATGAGGAATTCTTATGCCAAATGTGACTTACATTCGCAATAGATGTAGCGAGTGTAGTTCAACTGGCACGTTCTATTCTATTTTTTTTTATGGCAATGGTGCCGATGTCAAGAATTCTGCCAATGTCAGATGTGTTAAGAGAAAACGTGCGAAGGAGGGATACAAGAAAAAAAAATTGGTTTTCCAATTCTAAATTGAAAACGTTCTAGGTAATGTGTCCTAACGTCACTCCAAAAGTGACAGTGTCATTGTGAAGTGTCAGGCATAGACGTCAAGGGACTTAGCTCGTTAAGCGTAAATGAATAAAGATTATTCGAAGTCTTTCAACTCTTTTATAGCTAGTGCGGAGTATGTTATAAAATATGTAGGCGGTCATCCAATTGGCTATCAATTTTATAAAGTGTCGCTTTAAGTCTAGTTCATTGAACATGTAAAAAGCAATAAATACTGAGTGCCATTTACTAGGCAGATAATATGGCCAAATTGGCAATACTGTTAATTCTGCCTCTGAAGAATTCATCGCTCTTATATCTTAAATACATACATACACATATAAACTCACGCTTTTCTCTTATGGGGGTAGGCAGAAACTACAGAACACCACCTGCTACAATCTTTACATAGGTATCTACATTTTTTGCTTCACAGTTCATACATACATCTGGCCATACACGCACGCCGATTGCTAGTACTACGGACTTGACCTTTCTGAAGAACATCACTAAGGTCACTATATGTCCTTCTAGAGCGCCCCCTCCCGATGTTTCTGCATTGATATCTGTAATTTATATGATGTACATAATAAATAGTATTCTATCTTCATCTCTCACCTTGTCAATAACTATGAATATAGGAATAGCTTAAGCCGCGGTTAAACTATTAGCCAGTCCGCACGGTGGTAGCACGGTGATAATTAAAGTATATCATAGAGGCTACTTCATGCACCTGAAGTCCATCACGTACTCACGTATGTATGAAGTCTAGTTCCATTCCCAATAGCGCCAAAACTTAGTAAATCAGTTGCATGCCGCGGGTGACACGCGTCACGTAGCGTGTCGACGTGACCGCCTCACTGTAGATGCACGGTGACACGTGTTTCGTGTCGTGCTGTGACACCTGACTATTTGGGGAGCTGATGACTTTAGTGGGTTGTTTTTGGGTTGATTGAGACTTGAATGGGATTGTTTATTGGTTTTCATCATATGACTGAAGGAATACAAGGATTTGAGAAAATACTTCACTGCTTGCTTGTTTCAATTTCAGTTTCGCTGGTAATAAAGTTGGATTATGATTATGATAATCCCAAATGATACCAATTTGCTGACTGGATATCCTTTACAATATGGCAGGGCTTACAGAGAAGTATTGACTAAAAGTTAGTCACATTCTACATAATTATGTAGTAGGTACCTAAAGCAGAACATGTTGCATGCAAACTTTTTTAAATTATTTCAACTTCTTCAGCATTTATTCTACACAATTCATGTCGTGATGAAACCACTGAAGCGAGCTCTGCATACCGAATCCATCGAACTTCCAAACACAAATATAAACTAAATCAGAACTTTTTAAAAAGTCAAACTCTCGTGCTAAGCACACTGCAATATCCCTTGAGGGGTGACGAAGCAAATGTTGCATGCTAGACAAAATTTATTAGATTCTCCTTCGAAACTAACCAAAAGTGAACCTAATAAAATTCTCATTTAAGTCTAGATTCCTTTGTCATAAAAATGGAGTGACTAGGACTCGATGTTGGGGATTATTGCAAAAACTTTTGCATACTGAGATTTTGACTCCAAATGGGCGATTTGGAGTCTTGCTCGACTACTCGTACTGTGGAATATTCCAGTGGAACTTCACATCAGTGGCTGGTCGTGGCTGGTCATTACATTAGTTATGTGGTGTTCTGACCTTTTGTCTGAGGCTTATATGTTGGCTTTTGTGCGATGATTCTGTCTGGCGCAGTAAAATACAGCTTAGCAGTGATTGGTGTAATTTGGCATCCGGTCTAGACTTTTATCGTTTGATATTTCATATTTCACAGTGTTGGTTTCAAAAGGTGTGCAGTTAAAATACAAAATGTTTTGTGAAAGCATGTAGCTTTTATTTAATCAACAGAGCTTGTGGTTACAAAATAAACTATAATATATATATTTAATCAATCAATTAGCTTAGTCAATTATTATAGCTTGAGCTAGCACTGTTTACCTACTTTAAATCTACCATTTACTGAGTACGTCTTTCATTGACTTGAATGTGCCCTGGTGGCTGAGAGTATGTCATGCTCACTCAAATGTCTCGCTGGTTGTGGCGTGTGTGTCGGATCATTAAGTTCCCTTCAAAATGGTTGAGCTAAATGATGCTGATCCATGCGTCGTGAACGGGCGCCGTCAGTGGGGACTGGTCATCTCTTAGCTGCCATGGCTTATTTATTTTTTTTAATTATTTTTGTTTTTATATTTTTATTTTGGACGCTTTTAACGTGCACGTCTTTCTACATTGTTCTCACATGTATAATTTCAACATGCATGATGTAAACAATATTCTGATTTAAAAGAGTTTGTTTGTCCATGGAGTTTCTTGCCCGTTCTTCTCCATAGGAACCTACTACACTTTGGAATGGGCAACTAGCTTCGTCTTTCTGACTGACCGACCCCTTGACAATTCAAAAGTACCTGTAATTGGTTTATTTGAAATAAATGATTTGAGTTTGAGTTTGAAATAATTTATTACAAATTGGACGTGGCGTGATTGGATTTTATTCTAAACGAAAAGGTATTAAACTGAACGCTGGTTTATATTTAATTTTAATGTAACATCGGATCGAAATAAGGTAGGTACACACCCGTACTCTGTTATCTTTCAAAGCTTCTTCGACTCCAATTAACGTCATTCAAAGAGAAGTTTTCAAGTACAACCTTGAAATGAGGAGATTTTTGATCAATATACTTTAGGTATGACGCGACGTTGCAGCCGTTTAGATCAGCCGTTTGGATTCCTACCTGCCTTATTATGAAGTATTAATGCCATCATTATTCCATTGCGAAAAAAGGATGGTGCTAGCGGCTTTATATAGCTCCGTCTCGCACTCACACTGGAATAATAGTGGCATTAATACGTCATTATACCGCTCCTGGTTTAGCTGTAGGATAGCTGGACTTATCGAAAACATTTCAACACATAACCTAAAACTATTACATCAGAGGGCTTACACCTAAATCTTCGAAACGACCTATCTAGCTACTTATTATAGCCGAGCGAGTAGGTACCTGTACTCGTATTGTACACTATTACATTAGCATTGCGGGGCCAGTGAAAGCTGAAAAGAATGTAACACGGCAGTGTTACAAAAAAACAAAGAAATATTTTGAACTATACCTTAATGTAGTTCAGTTTATTTCTTTAAAACATTAAAACATAATAATTTTAGAATGATAGGAGATACCATATCTCCTACTATTCTAAAATTAATATAGGATAATAAAATAATTATAAAAAATCGAATACAATACAGTTGAACGTGAGAAAACTAAATAAAATGTGCAATATTCCTCCATCGGGTTCACGCTGACGAATTTTTCTAAATCTATCTCTGTCCATATCCATATCAAGCGGTACCACGTTACCTAAAGTACAGTATAAATAAGTAACAGTATTAAGTCTTCATAGAAAATGGCCGAAACGACGCGCTACTAAATCTCAGTGTATATCAGTACGCAACAGTCTCGAATGCGCGGCAGTTACGCACGAACGCGAAAGGTTTATCTACCGAGCGGCCGTAGGTAATTATGTCACTGCCGAGACACAATACTGTTACTTTATTATACTGAGCCTAAAGTGACGTCATGACGGGATCGCTGTTGTATGATATTTTAGTTTTCTTCGCGCGGGAAAATTGGTCCCTTCTTTTTTTTTGTGTTGCCACGACAAAGGGATCCGTTGGCAACGAAAGAGTAAGCTATGAAGTTATTTACTGCCGACGTACAAATATGACTTGCACGCCTTTTTGCCCTTATTGCACGTAAAAAGTTTTGATTTTGTGTAAAAATATTAGAAAATCTCGTGTTTGATGGAAAAAAGCATAGAGTTAGTATGCTCACAAGCTCATTTAAAATTTATTTTAAAATCGTATTATTTTTGATACATTCCATAAAATATCAAAAAAATGTGGAATGAATTTTGAGTAGAAGGGAATGGATGCAGAGGTGCGAGTGAAAGGTATATAAAAATGAAAGGAAGAGAGATTGCACCCATCGCAATATTCCTTTTTTAGGATGTAAAAACGAGAGACGTGTTCCTACTTATGTTTTGTTTTAAGTTTTATTTTGCATAAGTACACCAAAATATAAAAGTTTTCAAGCAAATATCAATTTTATTTCACCATACAATCCCACATAAATCACAAAGGAAAATATTATTTTAGTAACTACCTATCTATGCGACTTAACAAAAAATAAATAAAAAAATCATTACCCTATAAATCTATTTACTTCCTTTCCAACTCAATTTTATTCTTAGATATTTTTCAACACAAAATCATTATTTTCCTCCGATTTATTCAACTATTTCCAAACCACAGCTTCCAATAAAAATGTTCATGTCCCGTTTCCGAACGCCTTTGTTTATCCTCAAACAGATTTGCATGAACCAAACATTCGAACGAAACTGTTAGTACAATACATACAAAAATCAGCGGTTTTCGAGCAAATAGAAGCTACAGTAACACTCCTCGATATCGCTAGCAAGCGGAACATCTGAGCATCGCAACATCTCAGCAAACACATGGCCGGTCTCGATATTTGCATTTAGCTAACGCAACGATCCGCTGACTGGCAGCCTCTACAAATATGATTTTTATGCGCAACCCAACGTGAGGGATGGACAGCGGCTCCACAATGCCGGAAATGTTATCGATGTTAAAGGTATTAAATAAATACCGTCTGCTGGGTGCTTTCTCAAAGTACCTATTAAATTGTCATGTTTCGTACTTATTTTTGCCTAGACAAACCCATTGGGCTAACCAAGGGATTAGTAAGTAATATAATAATTATGTATTTCGATTTAAGCTCCTTGGGGCCAACAATGATTGACATTCGACATTTCACTTTTGAACATATTGCCATTTCAATTTCCTCGAGTTTAAAAAAAAAAAATATAATTCCCATATGTTGAAATTTTACGAGTTATTTTTCAGAGAATCAAAAAGAAAATGGAAGATACTTTACTACCTGACATTTCTTTTATCTTTAGATTAATATTCAATTGTGAATCCAATTTGCCCTGTCAAAGTAAATAATTCTAAGAATAAAGATTCTAAGTAGCCTTAGGCCGTTTGTCCTCCGCCACCGTCAACGGGACGTCAACGAGAACGAGATGATGGCGCCGGAGTAGCGATACATACATCTACTATGCCACGTCACGTTCGGTTCAAATAATCTTGTTTCTCGGTGAGGCCCCAGTGACGGTGGCGGTAGACAAACAACCTTAGCCTATCAAGTTTTTGTGTTATACAGCTGGTTTTTATTTTTTTGTATTTGCTGATAATTTATGTTCACCGTGAAATGGTATTAAAAACAGCAAGTTTTTCTTATTGTTCGTAAAATAACATCTCAGCGCTACACTACTCGCTTAGTAAATGAGATTTTACGATGAAAGTAATTGATGTTGCGACGAGCTCCTTATTATAAAGAAGACGAATGCTAATGTAATTAGGTACATCTCAAGTTTACTAAGTCTGACAGTGTTAGTTTATTTAATCTCAATTAGCAAGTAATCTGTAATCTTTATTAATGACGGCTATAACTCAGTAATGTAGTGATGCTAAAAACTTAGTTCAAACAAAAAAAAACCAACTACTGAAAAATCACGCTCTAAAAAGTATGAAACAAGAAAATATTTCAGACAGAAATCAAGAAGGGTACAAAAATGGTCAAGGCAAAGCCGTGGTCCCATGCCTGTACACCTATACAATTATAATGGCATGCGACATCGGCTTGAACTTGGCCATTTTTGTACCCGTCTTAATTTCTGTCTGAAATATTTTCTTGTTTCATACTTTTTAGAGCGTGATTTTTCAGTAGGCGGCTTTTAATTTTTGAACTTACTTTGTATTTAAATTATTTTGGGGTTATAATTACGTTAAAGTATTTGCAGAACATCAACATAATTTTTTTGTTTATATATTTTTTTGTATAATGGGTATTAATACCCACAGTCACACTTTAGTTTTTTTTAACAATTTGAACATATTTATTTACTTAGACAATATGATTTAAATACATATTAGTAATATGCTTGTCAAGCCCTTTCATTTGTTATCCAATAGGCCATAAAAAATAAATAAAAAGAAAAACAAAATTCAAAATGCAAATTCATTTATTCAAACTAGGCTGAGAATCAGAACTTTTCAAACTTCCAAATCGCCCACCCTTCACCACTTCCTAGTGCTTTAGCTGGGAAGAAGAAATGGCGCAACAAACTCCCCAGCAGCACTTCAGTTAGAAAAAAAATGTTCTATACAATTTGTGTACATGATAATTTACATTACGCAACAGAAAACATAAGTTAAATTATAAATTAATAGCCATATGAAAGCTACCACATGCCAATATACCAACCAAAAACATCGAGAACTATACTCAGGCAAAAATAAAAATAGCTAAACGTAAACAATATCTAAAAAAAAAGCCTCCAGGGCGTGCCCGCTTACATATTGGTTGGGGAAAAAGACGCTTTTACGAACATGCACGTCTTATTACATTGTTCTCACATGCATAATTTCAGAATGAATGATGTCACCAATATTTTGTATCAATTTTTATTTTATTTAAAAGAGTTTCCTTGGAGTTTCTTGCCCGTTCTTCTCCATAGGTACCTACTACGCTTTGGAATGGGCAACTAGCTTCAACAAAAAACTCGACATGTTTATGTCAACAAATACTTATGTTCATGACTTTACGTCCTCTATCATCATCATCATCATTTCAGTCATGAGACGTCCACCTCCTCTGCTCCTGTACTAGGACCGAAATAGTGGCGTTTTTGTACAAACACGACAGCACCTCGATGTATCAATAGTCAATATGGCACCGCTGGAGAGATTGTAGCACTACCCAGGTCTCGATCGAATCAAAGGCTCTCATAGGCTTCTGATAGTCCACGAAAGCCAAGCATAGTGGCAAGTTATACTCCTCGGTCTTCTGTATAACTTGCCGCAGCGTATGGATGTGGTCTATGGTACTAAAGCCTTTTCGGAAACCGGCTTGTTCGGGAGGCTGGAAGTCATCGAACCTACGTGCGAGACGATTTGTGATGACCCTCGAGAACAGCTAGTAGACATGACTCAGAAGCAAGATGGGTCTGTAATTTTTTAAGGAAGTATTATCCCCTTTCTTAAAGAAGAGTAGTACTGCATTTCTGTTCCATGCCTCAGGCGTTATTCCTTCGAGTAAGACGGAGTTGAAGAGCCTCTGAAGGACCGGTGTTCCACCAGCTCTGATGTGATTCCGTCATCACCCAGCGCCTTGTTGTTACTAAGCTGTTTGAGGGCCATCCTAATCTCGTATAGGCTGATGTCCGGGATATCGTCGGTATAATGTCGGGTCAGCTTAGCTCTAGGATCTTGGGCTGAGCTAGGTTTATTGACCGACGTGTATAACTGTCCATAAAACTTCTCGATCTCCCTCAAAACTTCGGCTTTTGACGACGTTATACTGCCGTCCTCCGTTTTTAGTTTCGTCAGCTGGCTTTGCCCAATAGATATGTCTCTTGCGAACACTTTCGAGCCTTGGTTCCGCTCTATCGCCTGTTTAATACAGTTCGTATTAAAGTTGCGAATGTCGTGTCGCAAAGACTTCCATATCCGTCTATTGAGCTGCCGATATGCCTTAGCGTCAATGGAGGTCTGCAGTGCCATTGAACGTCGTTCTGCCATGAGGTTGAGAGTTTGATCGGTAAGCTTTTTTATTTATTTATTTGCTAACATGTTAAACACTGGTTAGTAGGCATGCATTAAAATTTCATGACACAGTACATAACATGCACCCTGTAAGGGCACTGCAAATGGTTCTTATATTATGATTAAATTACACGAATTTAAAGATTCTAATTATTACAATTCATTACATTTTAATAAACATCAGCTATTTAATTATTACATTTCATTTCAAATAAATCATTTTTTTAATTCATTCCTTCATTTTAGTCATTATGGGTAAGCTTAAAGTAAAGTCATTTATTATTTCATATTTAAGTACGTCAAGCATATTATTACAAAGTCAATCGATTCACAATCTGTCAGCTTTAAATTCCTCAACGGTATAGTAGGCTTTCTTTATTAACAGAGATTTTAACTGCTTCGAGAAAATTGAGTCATTTGGTAGGGATTTTAAACTTTCCGGTAGCTTATTAAATATATTTGCTAGTCTTGAGTAGGGGCTTTTCCCGATAGCTTTTAAGTTTGTGATGGGCAGTATTAGTATATTCTTGTTCCGCCGGTTATAGTTTTCATTTAGGTCGATATTAGATTTAAAGAGGTGCCTATTTTTCCTAACGAATATACAACTTTGCAGTATATATATTGCTGGTAGTGTGAGAATTTGTTGTCTAATAAAGTGTGGTCTACAACTCTTTCGTTGGTCTATGTTCATCAATATTCTGATACATTTCTTTTGCTGGATGAAAAGGTCCAAAAAGTCAGTACTGTCTCCCCACAGAATAATACCATAATTTAGCCAGGAGTAGGCGTACGCATAATAGGCAGATAAGGCGGTTTTATAATCTGTGTTGCATTTCAATATACTTAGTGCATAAATAAATTGGGACAATTTTGCTCTTGTACTTTCTACATGTTTCTTCCAATTTAGGTTTGAATCTAATGTTAGGCCTAAAAGTGTAAATTCGTTTATTTCTTCTAATTTCATTTGTTGTGTTAATGTATTTAGGTTTAGTGGGGTTCTCTGGTAAGTTCTGAATTGGCATATTTTAGTTTTAGTTAAGTTTATTTCTAAGTTATATTTGTTTAACCATTGCTCAGTTTCTGTGAAGGTTTTTTTAATACCTAGATGGTCAACATTCGCGGGCGTTTTAAATAATAAAGATACATCGTCAGCGAACAAAATACATGGCGAATTTATCTTTTTTGGCAAGTCATTTATATATAATATAAATAAGGTACATCCTAAAACACTTCCTTGGGGTATTGAAGTATTCATGGTAGCCATGTCTGATCGTATGTTATAAATTTCCTGGTCCACGCTATCAAAATATTCTATTTCTACGAATTGTACTCTGTCTTGTAAATATGATTTAAACCAATTTAAAGCTTGTCCTCTAATACCCGAACCGTAAAGTTTTTGTAATAAAATTTTGTGTGACACCTTGTCATACGCCTTCGTCATGTCTAGGAATAATCCAATAGCGTAATTTCTTTCGTTAATGCAACTGTAAATTTCCTGTACGTAGTTGTATACCGCTAAAGTTGTTGAGCATTTTTTCCTAAAACCGAATTGGTATTTATCTAAAATATCACATTTTTCTAAAAATCTATTGACACGATTTGCCATTGCTTTTTCGAAATTTTTTGAGATAGTTGGTAATAGTGCAATAGGCCTATAATTACTAGGGTTTTCTGAATTTCCTCCTTTTTTTGCAATTGGGCGTACTTTCGCAATTTTAAGTTTATCTGGGAAACTTCCCTCGTCAAAAGAAATATTGATTAGTTTTGTGAGAGGCGATGTTAGCTCCTTTACGCATTTTTTAACTAATAGCGGCGGGATATTGTCTACTCCAAAGCTACGTTTATTTTGCATACCGCGTATAATCTTAGAAACCTCTCGCTCGGTTACCGGTTCGATGTATATGGAGTTTATTGCGGGCGTATGCACCGAATGTGACGATGGCCTACACGGCGCTGGCGCCACTGCTCCCGTACTTTTTTTATCTACACCTACCGATACGAAATAATCATTAAATGCGGTGCAAACTTGTTGTGGTGATTTTATTATTAAGTTATTTAATTTTAAGGCAATGTTCTTAAGATTTTGTTTAGTTTTATTAGGTTTAGTAATTTTATTTATCACTGACCACATCGTTTTTGTTTTATTTTTTGAGGCATTCATCTCTTTTATGTAATTAAGTTTTTTTGATGTTTTAATGCATCTTTTTAACATTTTCGAGTATTCTTTGTAGTGTTTTTTAAATATGGCGCTATTGAGCTGATTTGAGATAATCCTAGTCAATCTTTTATTTTTGCATGATTGTTTTAGTCCCTTAGTAAGATAATTGTTTGTTTTATTTTGCATTGTCTTTATCCGTTTTTTTGGTATGTATTTATTCAAATTAGATTGTAAAATGTCATGAAATCTATTATAAGTTTCATTTATGTCAAAGTTTTGATAAAAAATGTCATTCCAGTTTATTTTATTAAGTGCTGATTTGAAATTTGTCAAATTAATATAGTTAAAGATTCTTTTAGTAACGTAGGGTGTCCTTTTAAGACTTTGTGTTTCCTTGTTGCTAAGGCCGTATATTAAGCAATTGTGATCTGAGATACCATTATTGTTAACAGTAATTTCGAATTCTGCGCTACTATTATTTGTAAATAAGAGATCTATACAAGTCGACGTTAGTTTTGTGGTTCTTGTAGAGGTTTTGATGATTTGATGTAGGTTTAGTTCTGTCATGATATTGTTAAGTCTCTGATATTCCTTTGCTTTTTTAAAATAATCTAAGTTAAAATCTCCGGTAATTATGAGGCGTTTGTTTTTGTACTTTAATGTAATGAGCTTCAGAAGTTGATTTAAAAAGTTAAAGAACTGTTCTATATTTCGATCGGGCCTGTATACAAGAATAATAATTAGTTTTGGTGATTTAATTTCTATGGCACAACATTCTACTACATATTCAACTGATAGATTGGTAATTTCGGGTAGTTCTTTGCAATTCAATCCCGTTCGTGTCAGAATGGCAGCTCCACCACCTCGGTGGTTTTGTCGACAGAAGGTCGAACTGAACTCGTATCCATTGACTGTAATTAGTTCTTTTTGATGATTTCTAATCCACGTCTCGGTAAGGCAGACTACATTATACGGTTCATAATCTAGTAGACTCTCAAGAATATGAGTTTTGTTTTTGAGACTTTGCACGTTTTGTATGAATATTTTAAAGTCGAAAAGTATGGTCTTTGGGCTGTTTGTGATCACTACTGTGTCTGATTCTACACAGTGGAGTAGCAGATGTGGCTATGACGGATGTGGTTTGTGGTGCAGACGTGGTGTGGCTCATGAATGGGTTTTCAGATGGATTTTCGTGGTTTCTTCGCGGCAGATTTCGTTCTTCTCTGTATTTTCTTCTTTCTTTTAGTTCGTCCGATTCGAGATATTCTGAAATATGAAGTCCTTGCCCTTTCAAAAATCTTGCCTGTGACATGATGTACTTCGTCATTCTTTTGCTGATGAGCTCTATTTGTATTGGGCGTTTTAGCCCATTTCTACCTATGCGGTGTAATTCTTCAATATAACCAGTTAAGTCAATGTTCAGCGTGTTTTGGAATGCGTATATTATTCTGTCCTCGAGATCTCCTTCAGTTTCCCGATAGTACTCATTTAGGCCGTAGATAACAAATCTTTTTATATTGTCGTCTTTTCGTGTACCTTTGCTGTGTAACTTTTCTATTTCGTTCTTGAGTTTGTCGTTTTCAATTTCCAGTTTTCGTATCTTTTCGGTTACGTTTACTATTTTTGTATTTATTGAAGTCTGTTCTAAGAGTAAGGCTTCTGTTGTTTGGGTAATTTTTGACTGTAGTTTATGTATTGCTGTATTTATTTCACTCTGTACTGTGCCTTTTATTTCGTTTAATATTGCTGTTTTATTATTTTCAAGTTTTTCGTCTAATAGTTGGCTTATTTGTAGTAAGGTAACAGAGTTTGTTGTTTGTGAGCACACATGTGCGTTTGCTGGGCTCGCAGGAGAGATACTCCTCCTGGTATGGCCTAGTACACTGTGATCGTCTTCAATATGATCGTCAATGGACATTGTGGTGTCGTTCAGCGTAGGCAGCGGTTGGCTTCGGACGGGAGTATCGTCATTTCTGATCGGTTTTTTGTGTTTGTACATGATGGGCAGCTCCAGGACATTGTTAATTTGTGTTTATTTTCTGTATAAAAAGATGTCGTTATGTTTACGCATCGATAATGGTAAACATGTTTACAAGTGAAGCAACGTAGTAATTCGCCGCGTGCTATTTGCTGTTTACATGCTTCGCAATTCATTTTTTATAAATGTATTTTATTTGTTTATTTTGAATCTGTCGCAAATCTTTTATGTGTTGTTGGGTAATTTTTGCTTAGATGTGGTAAAGTTTGAATGGTAAAGTTTTGCAGAAACAATCTCAAAAAGTCTTTATGTGCGACTGTGGTTCGAACTCGGGTCACTGGACATTACAATCTCGTCATACAACCATAGGGCCAATTGGTATTTTAATATTTGAGCGAATATTAGGTGCACTCTCGTATTGATAGAGTTTATTGAAATAGGGTACGGTGGGTATTCGGGTTTTTAATATAGCACAACAACCGTCCAAAATTTTTTTGATTCACTATTTATTTGACTAACTATTATTTATTTTTATTTAACTCACTTGAATTTTGATATTGCAGGTGGTTTGTTTACACTACAATCCTTCGTTATTGTTGGTTAGTTATTTTGCGTATGATGACTTGCACTGATGTTGTTGGCGGTTTGTGAATTAAGAGTTCTTTATTTAGTTTTAAATGCACAGTTTGTGTACTAAACTCGTAGATAACACTTTCACGTAGTTATTAGTTGATGGTTTAACTGGTGCACTAAGTTTTAATTAGTTATACGCACTAATAGTATTTTTAAAAGATATTTTATAACACAGCGTTTGCTTTTACGTTAGGCTAAACGCCTAACGGCCTGCGGCCTTGCGGCCTGTCTGTACGACAGGGTCTGAAAAATTTCGACCCGACCGCTCGGACAGTTTCCACGAACCTGTAGTTAATCTCGTCAACTGACTCGCCGTTCTCCAGGCATTCAAAGCGATTTTACTACTCGAGCTGAAAGCTCTCGGGGCAGCAGATTTGGGCATTTGAGGGTCGGAGCGTAGACTTCATCAAACGGGACCTTTCCAGCTTGATTGTTGATATTCAATGTGCCTCTGACCATTCTGTGATCACTGCCGGTTTTAAACCTGTTGATCACAGATACATAATTGAATATTCGTCGCTTTGTGGTCATGATGAAGTCTATCTCATTTCTCGTAGGACCATCGTCCTCTATAGCCAAATTAAATTTATTGTGACGTCACATAGCGACGTCTATAACCAGCAAACGACCAAGAGGGTTCCGACGATACCTCATTTGTCAAATTATAAAAAGCAGTTTAGAAGTTATGAGGTAACGAATGAACATACATACATAAATAAATATAATATTATAACGGTCAAAATCATAACCCTTTTTTTTGCTTCGCCGTAGTCGGGTAAATTGAACCCAGTCAGCCATTTGGCTCAAAGTGTGAGAGGACTAGATGATTTGGCAGATAAGTGTATATTATTGTTGGTATATTGAAAAATCTAGTCGATAGTAGGTATATAAAGATCCTACTGTATTTCGCCTCTTTTTGTTGACATAATAACCTCTATACATCACTGGACATTCTTTCTATGTACTTAGTGTATAATTTAAATTCAAAAATAATTTCTGCATCTCTCTTTCCCTTCACTAGTGCAACGTTCTGCAATCCTCAAGTACTTTGTGAGAACAACTTTTTACTCTAAATGTTACTTGTGTTGTCTTGTGATTATTTAAAGTTAGCCAATGTATACTCAAGTACCTACAACGCTAGAGTTAAGCATGATTTTATAAAACTATCAACTGTTGCGTTGCTGTGCATAATCTGTACATAACATAACATAACACCTTAATTCCCCGAAGGGTTGGGCAGAGGTGTACCTATAGTACACCCACATTTCGCCAGTTATGTTTAAGTCCCATGTAATAGGGGGCAAGCCTATTGCCATCAACCGGGCTCAAATCCATACTCCGGGCTGCTATTGAGAAATTCCAGAAAGAAAAACTCAATTACACTTTGCCTGACCAGGGAATCGAACCCAGAACCCATTTCAAGCAGTAGCGCTCGCCACCACTAGACCAACGAGGGAGTCTGTACTTATATAATTATAATATAATATATGTAATAATAATTAATAATAATAAATATTAGGGGTTAAAGTATGAAATTGCCGATTTGTACAGAAAAATTGTTTTTTTATTTTTATTATTTACATATTTATTTAAACAAAATTATTACCAATATTATCTATATATTGCTGCCATCTAATAGGAAGGTCATTTATGCCTTTGCGATGGAACCCTCGTGATCTAGATTCGACAAACTGTGTGAAAGCATTTTGTACTGCCTCCTGAGAAGAAAACTTTTTCAGCCATTTTTTGCTTACGGTTATCGTAAAGAATACAATTTTCATCACATGTCACAATTCGATCCAATATTCCTTAATTTCTGTATCGATTCAACAAGGCAATACAAGTTTCAACACGTGTTTCTTTCTGCAGATCAGTCAAATCATGAGGCACCCATTTCTCATATTTTTTTATTTTATTGATTTGACGCAAATGAGTCAATATTGTTGGTAAGGTAACGTTAAACCATGCCGCTAATTCCTGGGTAGTTTGGCTTGGATTGGCTTCTACCATCTCTTTCAATTCATTGTTATTCACCTGTATGGGCGGTCTTCCACGTGGTTCGTTCTTCAAATCAAAGTTTCCATCACGAAAGCGTTTAAACCAAAATCGCATGGTGCGTTCATTAGCAGTCCCCTCTCCAAACGCAACATTGATATTGCGAGCTGTTTCTGCCGCGTTAGGTCCGTGTCGGATATTCAAAAATAACTCGAATTTTCGAAGTATCCATCTTTCTTGTCTAAGCTGAATAAAAAAAACGACTGAAAGTCGATAATCGAATGTTGCACATATTTTAAAAGAAGAACTTCTTAGCATGTGAAAAAAGTTTCACTCAAAAATCTCAAACCATGAAGGTTCTATGTCAATTCGAAGTACCTATTACAATAAAACGGCAATTTCATACTTTAACCCCTATTATTAATATTAAAATCTCCACATAAAATTATACTTTTATTACTTGATTACAACCTATTGAGTGAATCCTCCATTACCGATTCAAAACTTATAAAATTCACCAGAGGGGGTCGATAAACGCAAATTACAACGTATCGCTCGAATTCAACACAAGACAACTCTATAGTGCGCTCAATAGAAAGATTAACTAAAACTAAACGTTTACATTTCAACTTGTTTGAAAAAAGAACTAAAGATCCACCGCGAATGGCACTTTTTCTTACAAACGCACTTTGTACAGTAAAATTATCATCATTGATAAACACTATTTCATATTCTTTCAACCAGTGTTCAGTCAAAAAAGTTGGTTGCATTAGTATCGTAGTATTCATTCTCATTCAAATAAATAGTTTTATCATCAAGGGAATTTATGTAGCAGTAAAATACTTTTTAATTCATTGGAATCGGACATTAAATTTAGAAGTTATCACGAGTTAAAAATGCAATACGCGAACCGTTCGAGCTCGCCGCGACGACGCAACGTTTTCTACTCTATAGTACGTTAGGTTAGGTTAGATTAAATGCTACGAGGTGTGGGTACGAGTCTGATGCCGCAAATATACATCATTTTTAGAATTTTAGTCTATTTGTCTGGATGTATGTTCCGGATTGGCGCAAAAACGACTGCATGGATGAAATTTGGCGCACATATAGTTTATAACCTAAATGAACACAGGGTACTTTAAATCCCGGGAGTTCGTTGCCGTGGGACATTTTCCGACTTCCATGCGAGCTAAGGCTAGTACTGTTTTAATTCTGCGGTTCCCAACCGCTACGGAAGCGCCTAAGTTATAAATAATAGAACATTAGCCGTTACATATTATTATTATCAAAAACTTAGTTTAAAAAGAATTGGCTTTAAGTGCATAAGTGTGGGAGAGACGCTCTACTGCAAGATATATTATAGCGACAATAAATCTAATTTAAATCTTCGTAACCAAGATTTAAGGTTCAATTTCATGCGCCAAGACTTCGGGAGCGGGGTTCTTTACAATTCTTTTAAACAAATTGCATTGCGAAGATGTTGTTTGGTAGTTTCCAAAAGGGGTTTTGTGCTTCCTGTATTACTTAGTTTCAGTAGAGTTTTGAAAGACATTGGACCGTTTAAGTTTTGATATATGGACACAAACATGACTTAAAGTGATTTTGTTTCAACTTATTCGTTTGACGCGGGAGTAAGTAGAAGTGTTGGAAAGGAATGTAGTACCTGTTAGTGTGATGTGGATCGATTCTATAGAAGGATTTGTTACACCACACCACACCGCACTTTTAACGGAAGAACAATAAACATGCCATGCCAACACTTGTCTTTAGCTTTTAAGAAACGACGAGATTTGAATAATCGTATTAAAAGAGAATAGTTAAAAGGCAAAGGTACTTACAGCGTAAAAACAATAGGTTAATCGAAATAAAATAGGTATATAGAACGTACAAATACACAAGATTTCAGATAGAAAACAACCAGTGTAAGTAGAATTTCATATCTATTCCCCTTTCTCTAGTTTACGGAACTCGCTCCGCCCACACGAAATTGAAATCCGATTCCAAAGTCCAAAACGAAAGTTGTTCCAGGAATTGTGTTATAAAGTCTTGCAGCAGTAGCAGCAGTACTTAAAACCAATCGACTTTCTAACGTATGAATCAAAAGGCGATCGAAACGAAAGCAAAGTCATTAATTCTACGTAGAAGAAATTAAAATCCGATACGACACAAAATTTCCCCTTTTTATTCCCTTCTGTAACTATCATTATACTGTTCTCATTACAATAAATATTGAACCCTGTATGTTGATACATAAGGTTGTTATTTTATTGTAGTTTTCAGGGATTTATGTTGAATGAAGTGGAAAACAAAGGAAAGTTTCCAATTTAATTTGCCGAACACTTCTTATCTTTTTTTTAGTATTTATCTCCGTTTGATTACATTAAAGTGAAATGTTTTCTCTCGTTTACTTTGCGGACGTGCTAATTCTTAACTAATACGTAATGGTCATTTGTGATTTTTCGTGAGATTTGGTACAGATAGTGCAATCCACGACGACGCACCCCACTTCGCGATGAGTGTACTGTAAGCTGTACTTTAGTACGGAGCGGAGCAGAGTGGGGCGCGTCGTCGTAGATTGCACTATCTATAGAGATTAGGTATTAAGTTATTAATCGATTCTGAAATATGGTCCGCAATGAGTCGAGTGAAGGTCTTAGAAACATTACGTTATGAATTAAGGTGTTTCACAAACCCGAAGTTCTTGTAGCATGATGAACTTGAAGACCTCTAGTTTATACGCTGCAATGGTTTCTGTAATAAAAGGGTAGCTTAAGAAATAGAACAATACTAGTGAGGTTTAGAATTGGAACAATAGCATAAAATTAATAACATTTTAGGTGTAATTTAGAACATGTTTTGTTCACACCTTATTTTAGCAGGTGTGACATTGTATATTAGGTATCGCCTGCTATATTATATCTTCTGCTCTCTCTCCTGAAACATCTATTGGTAAATTTTTCAATCTATACATAACTTTTTACTGAGGAATAAAAATTGCGGTTTGACAGCTTTTAATTTTGTGTAGAAAATATAGATAAAGTTATGTGCCGATCGGTTGTTTTTTTATAGTTGTATGTTATTTATTTTTTAAACAGTTTATGTAAACACATATTAAACAGACAAGAAGAAAGGAACAGCAAAATCAAACGACCGTATTGTTTAACTAACTAACTTTATATACTAAACTAGCTTCGTTCGCGTGAATATTTTTCGTTTTAACATAAAACACTACGGCACTTCAGTAGAATAGAATAGAAAATGTATATTTACACAGAATGTAGGTATACAGGTGAGTTGAGAGATACTACATACACACTCACAAAGTTGACCTCTATATAATATTAGATATTAGTATAGATATTTGACTGCCATTACTAAATGGTGGAATGACTGAATTAATTTTATATTTCTTATCTCTGGTACCTTCTTTTTATGCAAATATTGATTTGATTTGATTAGAAAAATCAACCCTTAATCAAACAAACCAAATTGGTAGCCCAGACTTATCTTTACTCAAACTCCTAGCATTCGCACGACGTGACCTTGTGCCGCCGGCCATCTTCTAACGCTATTACGAGTACACGAGCGTCAGCTCGCGCTTGACCGGCCGCGCTCATTTCCCCGCGCGTCAAATATTCAGAAGCGGCCGAGGCCGGAAGTGACCGTATCGCTTGATTTCTCTGAGGTGCACGCTTTGTTTAATGCTGATCAGGCTTGTTTATTATATCTTGTTTGGAAGGTCCTGCTATGGTTTCAGATAATAAGTTGTTGTTTGAATTTTAAGGTGATTGCCGCTTTAGATGTCGTTTGTTGGCTACGATAAAACTCCTAATTTCTAATTTTCATCTTGCAGCGCTTTTTGCGCATCTTTAGACAACTTGAAGAGAATCCAATAAGAAATAAGCTACCTATATCTATTTGATTACCAATGCTCTTTTGCAATCCAATTTCATGTCCGTCTCCCCAACAGGCTAATGGCTCACAGGCTTAGCTTGAAGTTGCCCTTGGGTGTTTTATAACCATCATTAATTCTAAGTAGGTACTGATCGATCTTGGCGAATAGCCACAATTATCACGCTAAAAGAGATTGAGAAGTTTGGAGTATTTAAAATGTAAGCAGGAACAGGTGCCTTTTGGTAACATTCAACTTAAGTAACAACCTTTGAAATAGAAAGGCTGGCTGCTATAAATATAACTCCACTATCAGTCAGAAAATAGCCCAGATACTAATAACAATATAATTTTATCCTTGAATCACAACTCTATTCATGTACACGTAAATAAGCTCTCTAAGTAAGCACCTACTTGAGTAGGCCCTCATCGGTAAGTCGTACTTAGAGGCAGGTAAACAACTTAATTTTAAGTTAGGAGTAATTTAGACAAATGTATTGAAAGCATTTTGGATTTGTTGCAATTCTACCAATTGAAATGTTTCAAAAGCTGAACGCGATGTTATTCAGTTTTTATTTTAAATTCATCTTTGAATGAATAAGTCTATTTATGTAAGTTTAGGGTTTTTAATGTCTAGGAAAAAATTGCTCAGTTTTAATCTTTTCTATATACTTACCACAAAAATAAAAAAAATATTATGGTGTCTTAATTTGTAGTTTTTTAAACGATTGTCTAAGTGTGTGATGTCGTAGCTTAACATGGGCGACTTTTTTTTAATAAACATTATTTATATCCTTGCTCTAAGTAAAAATAGAATGTTCTTTCCTCCGTTATTTTCAAAGAGACTGAGCTACCCCAAATTAAATTCCATTGCCACCTCCTCCTAATGAAACAAGGATAGACAGCCTTTTTGTAACAGAAACGCCGCACACGAAAAGTTCTGCGATTTCGATCTTTCCAGAATCTTTCCTCCTTACATTAATATTACACCCATGTCCGGGCCGTTTGCAACTAAACCTAACCTATCAAATAAGGAGCCACCGCATCATCAGGCGTCAAATTGACGCCGTCACGTAAACTGGTTTGCGTTAATCTGACGGCAGAGGACGCGTCGTGACTGACAACCAGGAGGTAGATGGATGCGGAAGGACAATTCCAAATGACTCATAATGATTTCAAACAAATCAGGTTTACACCAATTCTATGATTAAAAGATGGAAAACTTATTGTGCGTTATGCGTATGCAAAACTGGATACGACGACTACACAGTATCTAACTTTTGTTTGATGTTTTGCCAGCGGCTTTGCCCGCGCGGACGTCACAAGTGATCCCATGATGGTACTACCGGGATATAAGTATACTGTGTCCTAACCCCGATCATCGTCTATCCGTGTGCCAAATTTCATTTAAATCCGTTTGCCGAGTAGCCAGGCAAAGGTAACAGACTGGCAGTAACTCTGTCGAATTACTTTCGCATTTGTAATATTAGTTATTCGTATGGAAGTATGGCTTAGTATGGATTGTTAACCAATTGCACATGTTGGCATAGTAATGTAAGTATGATGATGATCCTTTTAGGAAGAGCTGGAATCTACTTCTTCTTCGAAGATTGTCAAAAGAAGTTTCTATACTCGCGTAATGAATGGTTCTTCGGTACTTGCCTGTCGAATGTGTTAGCGGACCATTTCCTGTCAGTAATCGACTGCCGGCTGGACTGATCGCGACGTAATCAAATATTAATGACCATGTCCGCTCGTTATGATGTACGGCACCCGGCTCTCAAAAGGGATGCCATGTTTACATTTTACTGATAATTCTGGTAAATCGCTTTGTAAAGTCATTTTGTTGCTGAATTTGAAAGCAAAAAAAACTGGATACGGCTTTTCAATTATCCTGGAAAATCCTATAGTTTTTAGAGGCTATTAAAAGTTATAAAGCAATTAAAGTTTTGTGGCGGCATCTACAATGCCACATGCGAACTATTTATTTATTTATTTGACTTACACGGCTTAGGAAACCAATTACATAAATCAATACTTTGATAAGTACAAACATAACACATAACGAATAAAAACAATTAAATACTATTATTTTGTCAAAAATGTAGGCAAATAACCATTTAATTCACACACACACACACTTTCGCTTTATGCATCACACTTGACTGTTTATTAGACTGTTACTGTTGTTTGTAAAGATCAGAATATTTACAAACTCTAACGAGTCCAAATAATATGCCACCATGATGTATCATATGCTAAACATCATAATTATTTTATCTACCCTCCTATCTTATAGTTCTACCTGCACCTGCACCTATACTTCTGAGGATATGAAAAACGCCACTGATGCCGCGATTGTCGTGGCCACCTACTGGGCACAACTCATCTAACATAATAAAATATTTTTATGTTGGCCATCGACTCGAAAATAAGAAAATTACGAAATCAAAAGTGGTACCATAATGACAAACTTTGTACGTATTCAATTAAAAACATTAGGTATTTATAGCAATACGACTGATACCCCCAAAAGGTTAGGCAGATAGGTACCCTATAGTACACCTACACTTCGCCAGTTACGTATAAGTCCCTTGTACAGAGGCCCTAGTGTGAGTTTCATTTAACCATCTCGATTTCACTCATAAACCGCGTTCGGCGCTCCGATTGGCAGCCGGCCAAACGCAGTCGCGTGAAATAACTTTGCCGCTCTGAAGTTAGGTTGCGCATGCGCGCTGGCATGCGCGCCACTGTTTTCTAGGTAAGATTGACTGTTGCGCAGTCATTTGTAGCCTACTTCAGACCAGCAAAGTAATTTGACGTGAACTGTAAGAGGGGGCGGGCTGCTGCCTGGTGGAAATTACAAAGCCTTATTATAGCATGATTTCCGTAACAAAACGATTTATATAACATGAAAATAAATTGAAGAACTGTTTTCAATGATTTTTGTTATATCTGTGGTGTAGGCTGCTTTGTTTTGATATTGTTTATTGTGTTTTTGATGAAATTGGATGAGTTTAGACAAAGTAGTGTATGTACACATAACTATTATATTTGTGTATGCAAAGTTTTCATAAACTACGTATTCACATATAAACTCGTACGTGTGGAGAACGAAATTAAGTATTGCTCGCAGTATTATCAGCACCAATATTCTGAAACGGTGCGATTTTTAATAAAAAGTGAATTAAAAATACAGTCTCCATTAACAACAGTACTATAGGTCTTACATAACTGTTTATGTGAAAGTAATAATAATTAATACATTGATATGGGTGTACTATAGGTACACCTCTGCATAACACTTCGGGGAATACAGGCGTAATATTATGTGTAAAAAATAGATAGTAACACTGCACTAGATTGTACGACCGTAATAATATCTTAGCCTGCAATGGGATATGCCTTGGAGGCGTGGCACGTGGCGCCTCGACATTGCTAAATTGGGCTTATGTTCGAACGGCGGCTGTACGCTTCATTCAGTCGCTTTGCAACTGCGTACAGTGTACTATTGATGCGTAAAAAACCAAAATGTCGAGCTGTGCAGTAATAATTTGTAAAAATAGGTCTAGTACCATCAACCTGGAGACAAATGGCGTGTCCTACCACCGGTAAGTAAACATTTAAGTCACTGTTTAATATTTTAAATCAATTTTTAAATCATTTATTAACTTACGTCCGCAGCGATACGAACTAGACCGAACTAGCCCGAATCTTTCCGAACGGAACGAACGTTTTGGATTCAGAGAGGTGCAATCGAGTGCGTGCGGCTGATTTTATCGACATGCGTATTATTGCAGTCGAATCTTTTTTTACAGAACTCAATGGTTATTCTCGTATTACATGTATAGTATAAGAGTTAAATTTGTTATTAATTTAATTTTGTTTGAAGCAAATAAAGACATTGTTATTTCAATACAGTTACTCGTGCATAGCATAATATTTAACAGAGAGGGTTCCCTTTACCCGGTAATACAATATTTTTAAAATAAAAAACTCATTTTATTTTAGTAAAAATAACCCATATTTTCGGATAGGTATATAAAAACAAAATAAATTATATAAAGAAAATTAAATGAAGTTATAATAATACAAGAATGTGCTAAAATAAATATCGATAAAAATTATCGACCATCGCTTTCGACTCCCTAATTGCATGCGTGTGCATTGAATGTTCGCAAATAGCAAGTGTTTACAAGTGAAAGCCCCGCCCATTCTATGTATGTGTGCTATTAGAAATTGATTTAGTGTAGCTACTTTCTTCTTAGTGTGCGAGTTCAAATTTTAAGTGTGTGTCGTAAGTACACTATTTGTTAATGTTGTAATTATTTTGGTGGGAGATAAGCGGTCGCACTAGGATTCCTTACTATTCCGCAATGAAGGCATATCTCTGGATATCTATGCTGCAATAAGAGTTTGGTTCGTGTCCAAATACCCTAAACTGAATTGAGCAGGCCATTGTTACAACTCTGGATTAGTTTGCCATAATCTTTATTTTCTCAAAATGTTGTTATTTCAGAAGGCATTTCGGGTTATTTCAAATTTTAATTAGTAGGCAGGAAGATAGTATAATATAGTGAGGTAGGTACTTCAGGTAGGCAGAGTGGCTGTTCGAGAGAAGATGTTGTTGACAGAATAATATCAGCTGACTCGACGGGACGATGCGAATTACGTCCGGAAATAAAGGAATTTACATCAACATTCAGCATTCAAATGTAATAAAAAAAAATATGTTGGCACAGCTATTTTATACAAAAAGTTAGTGGCAAATATTTTTAATTATATATGTTGAGGCTGGTCAAAACGCGTCAGTCTATTGCATTTTTTTTTGTAAAATGGGTATTACTATTTAGGAGCATGAGGAACAGGGTGTAAAATCCACTCATCCACCATAGAAAAGGGAGGATCCTCCGACCAGACGGGTATTCTGTCTGGCGGACAACTGCCCAACTGTTGATGTCGGATAGTCTTATATAAATGTCGTTCGCGCGGTAAACTTTAATTGCGCGATGCAGGATTTGTGTAACGTCATGTCTTTGATTCGTAGTTGGTATGTGGCGGTGTAACCACTACATCACTCCGCTTCAGAGACCGGAGCTCGATAGTGGGCTGAGACTTGTATCTTGCGATGCTTCACAGTGTCAGTGGAGGTTCCAGTGACTCCGAACCGGGTGCCGCATAGTGCGCGGCAGCGTCTAATTCGAATAAAGAACTCGGCGACTAGTTTAGATTTACGTTATGACGCGTAAAGCCTGCTCTACACGACGACCGTTGCGTCAGCGGACGTCGACAGATGCATGAGCAGATGGATCAGCACGAGTCGTCCACACGTCTGTAGGTCGTCCAGTCTGTGTTAATGCTCGACGGACGCAACTCGCACGCAGCACGCAACATTTAAAAATGGATGTTGAGTTCGTAGCTGCCGCAGCTATTTATTTATTTAGTACTTTTAAGTATTACTTGAGTGTGCATCGCAGTAGAGTTATTAAAGTTGTGTTAAAAACTGCAAGAAGAACGCGTGCACTCTCATTCGCAACTTCGATACACTGATGCGTCATCAGACGCGTGGACAGACGCATGCGCTCGCACTGAAACCCTTTGTTGCGTGCTGCAAAAACCGAAAACAAACGGATTGGTGGCAGACGCATCTGCCGACGTTAAATACCTACCGCAGATGAGCAAATTCCCCCGTCTCCACGTCGGCGGACGCGTCCGCATATGACATCTGCTGATGAATCTGTCGACGTGTAGAGCAGGCTTTATGCATGTTTTGTCTCTTGCATTTTGGATTAAATTATTGTTGCTAGTTGCTATGTGAGTGAGTGATTACGTATTACAGCTGTAGTAAACTCTACTTAGCTACGAAAAACAATCTCCAAAACCAAATGACTTCACAAACCACTTTTCATATAAACGTACTGTACATTGTTAAAGTGGCCTCACGCAATAAACCTGTGCTCCGCTACATACGTAAATTCAAATAAATGAGAAAAGCGTGGAGGCTTGTCGCAGCCGTTACTTACCATGTATTTATTCTTATAAATCGGACTTAATGCAAGCACCCTCGTAAAATAGACTTTTTGGTCGCCGCCTTCAAGGTATTTGTAGCAGAAATATGGGAAATAGGGTAGCGTTGTAAACGGCCGAACGAAGTCGTAGCCGTGTTTGAATAAACTCGTGTATAAAATCCTGTGAGCAGTGTGTACTTCCTATGTCACACATCTTGTAGTATTCTGGATTGAATGGCTCGGTATATGTGGTTTTAGTCACAATTTTTCTTGTAAAATCTGGTGGTTCTACTTATCTTTATAGGTTTAGACATATGTTTAGGACGTTTTTACCTACATCAGGTCCATCGCTATTGCCATTTTGATTTTGGTTCAAAAGATGCATAAACGTAGGTCGATGAAATTCATATCCGTAGATAGATTCTAACTTTTGATTAAATCTGTTGAATCTACGTTCTTCGTCTAGCGTAGCTATGATATTGGGTAGTTTATTGTGATTAGAGAATGTGTGTAAGAGAATGTATTTACGAAAACAACTACGTTTAGATCTTCAAAGAGTCCTTCCATTTTTTTTTAATGCAATCACCACTATACACAAAAATACTCTGGCATTCACATGACCAAATCGGAAAGGAATAAAACACAAACAATATCCGCGCATAGAAAAATTTAGATTATTTTACAATGTCCGAGTTTCGCACCCTACCGCGACGCCCGACTGAACATTGTCGAAATTTTACGATCGCTGTACAACAATAAAATTTAATATCTCTGCGTGTTGAGAGGATTTACCAATTTATTGGCGTTCAGCGTGTTTATTGTCGCGATCCAATGTCAATTACAATTGTAGACCAGGCTATTACATATCCATTTGTGAGCAAAATTACAAGTATTTTTTATTGAAAATGCCTTTGGTTTTTCTGACTACTTGTAATAAGAGATAAGGGATAAGATACGTGGGTGGTTAGAGATACATCTTGAAACTACAGACATCAATATCATTTTGGACCCTGTTGGGTAGACTAGCGTGGGACGATCATCTAAATTCAATGATACTCGTAAACCAACGTTTATCTCGTCTAAAGGGTAAGCAAAACTTCGATTAGTGTCGCAAAACAGCTTTAAACGTCTATAAACGCGGTGATTTGAATAATGATCACTACTTTGTTTAAAATAATTATGCTTTGCAATCAATCGGTTTTGACTTGATAACTCGGTATTATGAATACAGATGGTTCACTCCGTAAATCATTTAAATAAAAACCAACTTGCGACACAATAAAGTGCAATTCTGGTCGTACAGCTATATTCACCTAGAAATTGCCTCTCTTTCTATCGGGTAACTTTTAAGCGCCTGCTACACGGTCGCCAACTGCATCCCGACGGTGGCCTTGCTGGTTTACAACCGCGTAAATGATGGTTTATGACCAAATTTCGTTTGACCTTCCAACGATTTTGATTTAAAGAGCTGCGCTAGCGACCAAGGGCGAATAGAGGAGGTTGAGTCGGCGGCCGACCGTGTAGACGCCGTCAATCGTCGCGCGAGGCACACATGTTACGAGCGCAAGTTTTACAAGTTGACCTATGTATTAAAAAGTGCAAAATGGCGGAAGAAAAAGATATTGTTACTGAGTTGATCGAGCCGTACAGAGACCTACCCTGTCTGTGGGATCTCAGCTGCGAACAGCACAAAGACAACAATCAAAAGCGTCTAGCCTGGGAAGTTTTTATTACTAAATGGAAAACAATAGATCGAAACGCCAATGAGGCATCGGTCAAAAAATTCTCCATGAAATCTTTCGAATATCACGACAGAATGGCATGTTGGTGAGCATGTAGTTGAAACAGATCTGCCAGTCGCCATCCACCTCGGTTGGGGACGCGGTTGGCGACCGTGTAGCAGGCGCTTTATATCTTCTGACTACGTTACGCCCACTGAATTCGACAAGTCGAGCCCGCCGCGTACCTACTTGTAGCTTCATACCTAAAAAACGGATTGAACCATCTGTTTTCATATTTGGTATTAAATAGTTAAGTGAAGCATAATTGAAAATAATGGTTGTGTACCTAACATGGCAATGGTTTAGTGAACCAATTTCCAGCTGTCAGCACATTGAAGAATTATCATCCTCTTGAAATAATTCCTCAGTCGGATTTTATGACTCCCAAGTGTAGTTAGGCTCAGACGTGTTCTTTTTCGGGTCCTAGACAGCAAAATCTTCCTCTCACATTCCAAAATTATTTAAAAAAAAACGGTATTAATATTGAAGAGTAGCCCAGGGAATTAGATTTTAAATCTGGCTGTGCACATCTTGGTTCAGTGTCCGTTGGAAGGTGGCCAGACGAAATGAAATGTTTTACTCCACCTCCCTCGCCCCGAACACTTCGTCTTTGGTAAAACTATTTATAGGACTTCGATTATGGCTGCACATCGCCATTTTATTGTCAGACCCGACTATTATATGATTTTTATTATAGTACTATTTTAACACCATTTATTGCTGCTGTGAATTGGGGTGTTGTAAGTGCTCTCAGATTTTCAGATTGCTGTTGTTTCTGCAAAGAGTAGGTAGGAGTAACTTCGTATTTTTAGAGTATCTCAAACTCAAACTCAAATCATTTATTCCAAATAAACCAATTACAGGTACTTTTGAATTGTCAAGGGGTCGGTCAGTCAGAAAGATGAAGTTAGTTGCCCATTCCAAAGCGTAGTAGCTTCCTATGGAGAAGAACGGGCAAGAAACTCCATGGACACTCTTTTAAATTAGAATATTGTTACAACACATTGGTTACATCATTCATGTTGAAATTATACATGTTAGAACCACGTTAAAAGCGACCATAATGAAAATATAAAAACAAAAATAATTAAAATATGTCATCACCATTACAGCCTACTTTCAAGTTTTTTGCCAAGGCAAAGGGCATCAAGGGTAGTCCCACAAAGCAAGTAACGCACTACGCGTAGCTAATATTCTCTAATCATAAAATCCAAATTCAATTTCGCGAGGCTCCCAAAACTTATTCTTTACCTTTTAATCACACGTCTTTCGAGTACACATAAAAAATAAAATTGTTCCGAAAAACGAGGTGCGCCGTCAAAGTCGCTGGCTGCGTACATTTTTCTTTACTCTGTAATTATATACCGTTGGGAACGGCGCCTTGTGTTATCTACTTTATAGGGACCCGTAATGAAATGAAAAAATCCTGCCTCTTACGGGTTTAGGATGTTTACGCGCCGTAAATTACTGTTATCTGCTTAAGAAATATGCATCTAATATGGAGTTATTTTAATAACGCAGTATTTTTTCTTACAAGGCGAGGTGGAATTAAAAAGCTCGTGATTCTCATGCCTTTAAGTTAAGGCTATAAATGGTCAACTAAAGTTGTGAATTCCAGTAGTTCGTGACCCAATAAAGTATTGCTACTTATCTTCAAGAAGTATCGATTGACTTTGTGCCACTAGTTTGGCGTGGGCTTGCCGCGAGCGAACACGGATCACCTTGATCTCGGTTTAGAAATACCGACAATACATTCTACGTTCTAGAATTTCCGCACAGAACTGCGGCTTATTCTGACGTATAACATGCCATCTTTTTTTAAGAAATTGAATAAAGTAATACATTTTAGCACAATGTTAGCTTGGAATAATTTTCACTCAACAGCGCACTGTGGCTAATGGAATAATTATAGAGCTTCAAAAGAAAATACGTGTTGAAGACAATATTCTAATACTTCTTGCTGGTTATAGCGTCGCCGGTAACAATGCACGTAAGTTAGTTCCGAAACAAAAACACCGGCTGGTTCCTAGAAAGTCGGAAAGTGGCAGGTCTCTTCACCTCGTTAAACCGAAGTTAAGCGAAACTTTCTTACGGAGTTAAACTGAGGTTATCTTGCTTTCACGAACAATTTGATAATGGAATAAACTCGCTGAATTATATTTGAGTTTTCATTTCGTTAGTCTCTTTATATCTTCTTTCTCTTTGATGATGGTCCATTTCACTGTAACATTAATTAGGGAGACTTCATTAAACCTCGCGATTTCTTGCTGGTCACATTTTCTGTGTTGTCCTACTGTTGCTGCAAATAAAAGATTTTTGTGACAAAAGAATCTTGATTTGTTTCTGAGCTTTTGAAATGGATTTCGTGGTAAAGCTGTGTCACCTAGCTGTGGTCACGATCCTCGTGTCAATAACCTTTTGGGACACGACTTTTGTTTTGACCTACAAATTGGAAAGTGAACGGCTAATTGCTAATCAGACATGGATTACTAAAGGGTTAATTGCTTGGATTTCGTAGATTGTTTTAGGATTGTTTAGGACTCGCTTGTTAGACAAAAGATTTATTTAAAAACTTACTACTGTGGTTGTTAAACTTCAATTAATAAGTTGTTAAAGTTCTAATATCTTAGGCGTAAGTAGAAAGGCCAAACCAAATAAAATTTTCAATTCATTGAACTTCGGAAAATCTGTAAATAGTTTATAGGCATTATCAAATCTGCATCATGATACAGTGTTCTTAGGCGGAGACAAAAACAGAGCGATTTAGAAGCGGGGGGAGGGGGGGGGGGGGGGCTTACGAAACCGAGCCAGTTCGTGATAAGCATCCATTTTTGCGAGGTCCTTTCTGCGAATTTATTAGGCAGTTTGCCGTATTGGCCGCAGTGGGGCGCGCTACGTGGGGCGCGCGGAGATGCGACTCGTTGTTGCAAGAAATGGGACTAGGACGATGTTTTAATATGAAGACGGGGAGAAATTGAGCGTTTATTATATTGTTAGTGTCACGTTTTGTATTGTTTTAACATCGGAAATAACTTCTTCAATATTGTTACAAAAAACACTATCTATTTAGGGAACCTAGGTAGAATAGATCTCGTAATTGTAATTGCTTTACGACCCTAAAGCCGTTTGTCAACCGCACCGTGAACGGGACGTCAACGAGAATGAGATAGCGACGCTGAAGTAGCGACAGTACTTTAGACACTCACACGTCATAAAACAACAAGGTCTAGTTGTCCATGTGATAGTTACCTACATATTTTCATCCTTAGTGAAGTTTCAATTTTCTGGGAATTCTTGTCAAAAGTAGTAAAGAAATGATGAGGTCAACTTACTTATATAGATAGTGATTGTTGTAACAATATTGAAGAAGTTATTTCCAGAGAAAGAATATGAACAACATTAACATTGACATCGGATGGATATTATTTGTTTAATATTGATACAGCTACTAGCGACCCGCCCCTGCTTCGCACGGTTTTTACGACTTCACAAAACATCGAGATTTCTTTATTATATATAAGTAAAATCCCATCAAAAACATAAATGTGAAAATCGGAGCCAAGTTCAACATTAACAATATGCGTGGCTATCAACTTCGCCGACAATAGAATTGAGAAAAATCCGTTGGGTAGTAAGAAAGAACAACGCGGTCATACAGGCAGACACGAAAAGCGACAAAAAAAAAAAAAAAAATGGATACGGCTAAACGACATCAGAATTGATATTTGTTATTACTATTTAGTGGTCATTCATATGTCACGTCTCATGGAACTATATTTAGTTTTGTTTTACCCAACTGTTCCTGTCCTTCAATCGCGTCCACTTAAGTCACAGTCCGAACACATCCTAACATTCGGATCGAAGGACCCGCGGGAGCGTCTCTGTCCTTTTTACGGCGCTCCCTTTAAAACAAGCCGATGATACCTAGCGGCTTCGATAGCTTTCACACGAACCCATATATTTTGCGACACTGACAATCACCATCCACTATGAATCTTGGAACCATTCCGTTTAATGCCTCTTAATCAAGGGTTCAGGGTTTCTGAAGGTTTTAGGTTTTTGAGCCAATATGAATAAGGTGCTGATTATTGAAAATCGTTTATTGAAATGGTTGCTATCCGAACGTGAGGTTAGTGAAATTGAATCTTGCATTTTATTCGATTTGAAAGTGAATTTATTTGTCTCATTAAGAAATTAAACTGGTTAAAAAAAACCGGCCAAGTGCGTCTCGGACTACGCACAATGAAAGGTTCCGTAGGTGGGAAAAATTTATCCCAAGAACAAACTTAACATTGTAGTTGAAAAACATTTTCTCCTATACATTCCAACTGTAAATGTAAATTTGTACGTACATAATGGAGACCTCTTTATTTGGTATCTCAATGATATTCCGAATCAAAGGCTGACGCATCTCGATGTGTACGCCGATGACACTGCAACATACACCTCTTCTGATGACCTGGATCGAGTCATTCAACGACACCTACTTTCGTTTGATCTTCTCCTCGACTACTTCACTAAATGGAAACTTAAAGTGAATTCCACTAAAACGGAGATTATTATGTTCTCAAGAAAGCGATCACTTCCCACCCGCTTTGTTGAGATTGAAGGCTGACGTTTCATGGAAGAAATGGGTGAAGTATTAGGAACAACTTTAGACTATAAGGTAAGCTGGTTGAAAAGAATGGAAGAACTTCGTTTAAAAGGAGTCAAGTCCCCTAACAGCTTAAAACCAATCGCAAATCGAATTTGAGCCCTCAAACCAAATTACGCATTTATTCCACACTGGTTCGTCCCTGTATGACGTACGCATCCCCTTTCTGGAGTAGTATTAGTGATACTAACTACAAAAAACTCCAAGTATCTCCAAGTCATTCAAAACAAAAGCACTCAAAATAGCATTCAACACACCTCTCTACACAAACCATAAACAACTTCATAATGATATCAAGTTTCCAACTCTAAAGGATTTCTTTACGAAAGTATCCCAAAAATTCTACTTCTTTAATAATCCAGGTCATCACAGTACTCTGGTCTCACACATTGGTAAGAGTAGATTTACCCGATTACCTTATGCCAGGACATAGAACAAGTACAAACTGCCGCATCACCATTTCCTGGTGGGTTGACGTTAGCTCACTCACCACCTGTCCAGCGTGATTGCTGTCACTTAACTCAGTAATATGTACATTATATTATGTTTATATGCTTTTATTTTGTATTACAATAATTTACAATAATGTACAATCCTTACTTAATAATGTAACAATTGAATAATTTCAAAATAATTTTAAAGCCCTGGGTAAGGTAAATTTAAAAATGTGGGTCTTTAAACCCTCTTAAATTATGTATTTATTAAACTAGTAGTCACACTAACAATCATACATGTTGTATGTTAAGAGAGGTAATTTAGCTTATTTAAGATTGCTCGTATATGTTAGTTTACATTTTAGAATAAGATCTTTTTGTTAAATTGTACTATCCATTTTCTGATAATAAATACCTTTAAAATTCAAAATAAAATCAAATCAATATGGAGAGATTTACCATGTTATTTTAAGACCATAGACTTCTTATAGTTTTTCGTGTGATCTATGAGTAAAGAACCATTTTCTGTACTTTTTTCAACATTTTTGTCTCAGTAGTTTCGGAGATAGGGGTAAATTGTCTTAATTAAAATTATTTGTTTTAAAAAGATAAAAAATGAGATCCTCGCAGCAAGTCCCTTTTTTTTTTTTGGGTGGGATTTCATGAAATGACTTCTCCCGCTGTGGGTGGAGCGGGAGGGCGTGTCAGACTCTTACTGACTAAAACCCACCCATGTTCCTTCTGTTGCCTGTGCAATGCCAGGGGGCCACGGTATCTCTTTCGGACTTTCCCGCAACCCCGGCAGGCAATGGTCTCATCGGACCCCTTCACTCGCTGACACTCTTTGAGGCGCGCGTGGAACACAACGCGCCGTCGATCCGGGCTTGGCTTTTACCGGATGGCGAGCTACCCATTGCTCACCGTCCGCAAGCCCGCGCCTACGGTGGCCGGGAATCGGCAATCGATTCCCGACGCCCAGGGCGTATCCTTCTGCGGCGGCTAGGGGCGCGCCTCCTCCTTCTCGAGCATTACTGCTTCGCATAAGGTGGTGACGGCCTCCCATGCCCTCTCGCTCCGTTCCATGGCCTGGACCAGGGCCGGACGCGAGAGATCCTCGCCACCGATCGCCTCCACGAAGGCACGGTGGTGCTCTGCCCAAGCCAGGAAGACCACCACCGTATGCTCCACCGCGTCCTCCGGGTGATCCACGCAGTGATGACACCCGAGCGTTTCCTCCTGCCCGATACCGAACAGGAACCTCCCGAAACCGCCGTGTCCGGTGAGGACCTGCGTCAGGCGAAAGGTGAGGACGCCGTGGCGCCTCTCTAGCAACTCCTCAAAGAGGGGACTTATCGCCGCAATAGTGGCGTGTCCAGCACTGGGTTGCGACAATCACACTCTCCATGATGCCATGAGATCCCGTCGGAGCTTTGTCCGCTGTGCCGCGATTTCTCGCGGCATCGGAGTCAAGCCCCGGCGTTTCGCCTCCTCGCGGCACTCCCAAATATGCGCGAGGACTTTTGCCTCCAGATCCCATGGCGGCAATCCGGCAAGGAGGCTCGCTGCCTCACCGGAGACCGTGCGGTATCCCCGGACCAGCCGGGTGGCCATGACCCTCAGGAACGCGTTCAACCGGCAGGCTGGCCGCCGCCTCAACGAACGCGCCCACACCGGTGCCCCGTAAAGGGCCATGGACCGCACGATCCCCGCGTATAGCCTCCGGCAGGAGGCGTTTGGACCCCCTAGATTGGGCAGGAGCCGCTTCAAGGCAGCCCCGGCCCGCTCCAGTCTGGGAGCCAAACGTCGGAAGTGCTCCACGAAGTTCCACCGACTGTCGAGGACGAGTCCTAGGTACTTCATCCTCGACTCGACACCGATGTGAACCCCTCCTACCGTTATTTGGGAAACCGACGGTGGCGCGTTCGGAGGACCATGAAAACACATGGCCTCGGACTTGTGCAAGGCCACCTCGAATCCCAACTGCCGGATTCTGGCCACGATTGTCGCAACCCCGTGTGTCGCTAGTTCAGCCGCCGCCTGGTGCAACCTCCCCTGCGCCAGGACCAACGTGTCGTCAGCGTAACAAACGACGCTGATGCCATTGGGGAGGTCGGCGCGCAGCACCCAGTCGTATCCGATGTCCCACAGTTGGGGCCCCAGGACCGAACCCTGTGGGATACGGCACGACATCTCTCGCCGGGTCCATTCTCCCTTGTGACCGTGGTAAATGACGGCCCTGTCCGTCAAATAGGCCTCGACCATACGACAGAGGTAGGTCGGCATCCGGTGATACCGGAGTGCCTCCCTGAAGCAACTCAACTCCCTGAAATCAAATCAAATTAGGCGAAAAAAAATCAATCAATAAAAATTTATCAATTAAGGCGTTGGCGATGTCTAGAGACACCGCCAAGACGACCCCACCCCGAGCCACCGCATCCCCCGTCGTGAGGGCTTGCACGCGCACGATGGCGTTTCATTTGACACGGTATAGTTTGCAAAACTTTTTGTATTTTTTTTCTTATTGGCCCCCCAAATATGGCCACCATATTCCAAATTAATTTATTTACGTTACAGGTATGTTTTTGGGTCACAGAAATACTTATGTTTACCAAATTTCAACTTAATCGGTCCATTAGATTCGGAGCAAATTGGCTGTGACGGACAGACAGACAGACACACGAGTGATCCTATAAGGGTTCCGTTTCCTCCTTTTGAGGTACCTACCAAACCCTAAAAAACAGACGTCACGTCACTGCGTCTTTTATAATTATTTAGTACCTATCTCAAGAAAATGATCAGGAATGTTGATTTCACAAACAAAATGGTTTCTGATTTCTCATCATTTGTTCGTTTGTGGTTCCGCTAATACGGCCTCCTTATTGCGAACCTTTTGTTTTTCAACCCAATTTGTAAATAATTTACGTATTTCTGGAAACTCTACGTAGAGGTCTTCTAAGTTAATTTAATTATTAGCTACTTCGAACTGTTTTTGAAGTTTGATACTGTAGTATTTATTTTGATCAGTTGACTTGGAAATTCTTAGAATTTGGGACGGAAACACTTTGAAATAAAGTCAAATAATTTATTTCAATTAGGCACGTAAAAGGCACTTTTGAACATAAACAATTATATTTTATTTTTTTTATAACGTAAATTAATTATATTTTCTCCACTTCAATAAATATTTAAATCGATTCTTCGAAAATACGTTGTTTTGGTTAGTCATAGATTCATAAACATCTTAACTGAATAACATTAATAACGATCGAAACTATTGTTACGTCTAAGAGCGGACCGGGAGAGAGGAGATGACAGAAACACGTATTCACAACGATAGCTTGTAATCGACTGACCCACACTCGTAGGTCGCAGCCTACCTCCATCTTACAATACTAACATCCCTCCACCCTTATCCTAAAAATAATCCTTAAAAATAAGCATGTCTCTCAACGGGTTACGACGTGTTGGAGGTGGTGAGGCAGATTCCTCCTGGCCAGAGTCACTGCCAGAGATTCCTTGCGGGGAGGGGGAGCAGACATTAGTGTCGGCTTCTTGTGGCTCTGCCCTATCTCCCATAAGTTGACTGTCTGAGGTACTCGCCGTAATAGTCTCCTCAGGTTGTCCCTGATCTTGTGGCGACTCCGCTCTCAATACTATCGGTGGCAGCTGTATCTGCTCGAGGTCATCACTGGTCGAATCGTTCCCGAGTTGTGCCGCCTGAGCGTGTTCATCAGCCTCAGTTTGCTCGCTCACTGTTTCCATCCCTCTGTACTTATGCAACTGATTGACATGTTTCTTAATGATTTCGTTGCTACCGTTTTCTAATAATCGCACTAGGTAGATAGAATTGCCAACCTTGTCTACTATGACACCTTTGACCCAGAGAGACTTTTGCTTTTTCCACACTCTTACTAGAACTAGTTCTTTTCTTGTGAAGTTTATCGATCGCTTTCCGTTGTAGTAATCACTCTGTAAACACTGTTTATGTTTCACTACGCTGTCGAGGTTGGGGTTAAGCGTTGTCGGTGGACGAGTAGTCAAAAAATCTAACCTACTCCTTAACTTGCGACCGAACAATATTTCGGCCGGCGACTTACCGAGAGTACTGTGTTCTGAGTTTCTGTAGTTAAATAGGAATTCATTTAATTTGACATTATAATCTCTGTGATTTATGCCAGTATAAATAAAAGTTTTCAGAGCCTTTTTAACAATTTTAACTGAGCTTTCTGCTTGCCCGTTGCTACTTGGGTTATAAGTTGGTGATGTAATGTGGGTAATGCCGTTTGTACTGCAAAAATGCTCGAACTCAGCTGACACAAACGATGAACCGTTATCAGTTGTTATGGAATTTACTAAACCGAATCTACTCATAACTTCGCATAGTTTGTTAATTACAACCCTACTTCCATAACCCGTCGATACGTCAAAGCATTCAAGCCATTTAGAATAGGCATCTACTACGATCAAATATACTTTATTATTGATTGGCCCTAAAAAGTCTAGATGCACTCGATACCACGGTTCGGGAGGGAACGGCCAGGGGGTGAGGGGAGCGCGCTGCGGGGCCGGCCGCACGACAGTACACACCTTGCACTCGCCTACAAATTTCTCAATATCTACTGATAAGCCGGGCCACCAAAACCGGTTCCGTGCATCATTCTTCATCTTGTTTACGCCTAGATGACCTTGGTGTAGCTCAATAAGCACCCTGCGCCTACAAGACGGTGGAATTACCAATTTGTGACCGCGCAGCACACACGATCTTTCCACGGCTAATTCGTGACGACACATAAAGTATGGCTTTAACCCAACGATGTTTACACGATCGGGCCACCCGTCGCGCACACACTTAATCACTGAGGAAAGTACTGTGTCTAATTGTGTATGTTTGATTACTTCTTCAATGCTTAAGATGGGCTCAGTACTGTCATAAATGAAATTGACATATGTTGCCCTATCCAGCGCCGCCGCCGTGTCGATATCTCCCGCGTTGCTAACGTTTGTCGCCGCGTTTGGTACCGAACGACTCAAGAAATCTGCCACATTACGCGAGCTACAGATGTATTCTATGATAAAATTATATGACGTTAAAAATATTGCATATCGCTGGAGACGATTTGCAGTTACCTCCGGTACACCTTTATCAGGACTGAAAATAGACAATAACGGTTTGTGGTCAGTTTTAAGTATAAACGGTACCGCTCGACCATATAAATACTGGTGGTACTTCTTTACACCAAAAATAATAGCCGTCGCCTCTTTTTGTATCTGACTGTAAGCGCGTTCCGCCTGAGTGAGCGAGCGCGAAGCATACGACACGGGCCGTTCGAGTCCGTCCGCCGCAACCTGCGACAACACCGCGCCCAGTCCGCCCGGCCCCGCGTCTACAGTCAGAATGAGTTTGGCCGCCGGGTCGTAATGCGCCAGCGTCACGTCAGACACTAGGTCCTGTTTAATTCGATTTACGGCTGACTCATGCTTTTCGTCCCATTGCCACTTAGTATTTTTTTGTAGTAGTGCATGCAATGGGCTCAGTGTCGACGATGCGTCCCTAACAAAATTTCTATAATAATTTACCATGCCCAGAAATGATTTTAATTCCGTAACATTCGTGGGCATTTTTGCTTTGATTATTGCATCTATTTTTTTTTGACACTTATGTAAACCGTTTTTATCGATCGTGAAACCTAAATAAGACACCTCATCTTGAAATAGTTTGCATTTGCTCTTTTGCAGTACTAATCCTGCCCGCTCTAGTCTTTTAAAAACTTCATACAGCGTTGTTATATGATGACCTTGACTTGGCCCTGTCACTAATATATCATCTTGGAATACAAGAACATTATCTAAGCCTGAAAGAATTTGCTCTAAAGTTCTTTGAAAAATGGCGGCTGAACTCGATAAGCCAAAGATGAGTCTCGTAAATTTAAACAGACCTTTATGTGTGTTGATGCAAGTTAACATTTGAGAGTCTTCCGTCAATACCAGTTGGTTGTATGCTTGCGAGAGATCTAGTTTGGAGAACTTTTGGCCACCGTGCAATTTTGAGAACAACTCTTCAATCCTCGGCAACGGATATTTATCTATGATGAGTTGTTTATTTAACGACACCGAGTAGTCAGCACAAAGCCGTATTTTGCCATCGGATTTGAGAACGGGAACTATGGGACTAGCATAGTCCGAGTTGCTGACAGATACTAATATACCTAGCGTAACCAGTCTTTCAAGTTCATGTTCTACTGCTTCCCTCAACGCGAATGGTACCGTGCGGGCTTTAAAAAATATTGGCCTGGAACCCGGTTTCACATTCAACCTAACTTTGGACCCCGTGTAACAACCTAAAGCGCTCGAGAATAACGTTGGGTACTTAGTGACTATTTGCTCATTGAAATCTGCACAATTGTTGATTGACGTAATCATAAAATTGAATTTCGACAGAAAGTCCCTGCCTAGCAAGCATGGCCCATCACTTCTTACGACATAAACTGATACTTTATCACTTTTATTTTTATAAGTGAAGGGTAGACTGATAGTCCCCAACGTTGCAATGTTGCTGCCATTGTAACTGTGTAAAATTTTATTGGTTGGTTTTAAGTTAACATTTTTGAAGTGTAATTCATATATTTTCTCTGGAATTATCGTTACAGCTGAACCCGTGTCTATTTCGAAGTTAATACTTATTTGATCCACGAACACAGACTCTCGTACGGGCGCATCATTGCTGACTGAGATATTGCAAATTATATGCTTACCATCGTCACCGACGTCGTCACCCACCTCGACCTCGACAAAGTGTTGCTGCACTTCCTTCCGAGAGCACACTCGACGCAGATGACCGCGATCACCACACCGACCGCACTTATAACGCTTGAATTTGCAAGCACTAGCAACATGACCCCTGTAGCCGCACACTGAGCAGGATTCTACTGCTGCCGCAGAAGGTTCGGGCGCCGCTGCCCCCGCTCGCTCGCGGCCGCCGCCGCCACCACTGCCGCCACCGCGGCCTCCGCGGCCGCCACGCCCCGCGCCTGTACGGTACACAGGCAGCTCGAGACACGGCGCACGGGGCGCTGGCGCGGCCCCAGCAGCTCCCAGACGCGCGCTGCGTATGGCTTGCGCAGTCTCCAACGCTTTGCTCAGCGTAAGCTCACCCATATCCATGGTAAACAGCTTGTCTCGCTCCGGGCCCGTCTGCATGCCCAGTACGAAACGGTCACGTAGTAGTTCGTTGAGGCTCGTCGCCGGGAAGGCACAATTCACGGCAAGCCCACGCACGCGGGCCGCCCACTCCGCCAGTCCCTCCGATGCCCCTTGAGTCGATGTGTAAAAGCCATTTCTCTCGGCGAAACCACATTTCGCCGGCTCGAAGTGATCATCCAGCAATTTGAGTATGATCTCGTAGTCCAGAGAGGTGATATTGTTGGGTAAAGCGAGATCACGGACTAATTTGTAAGTGTTTTCTGACAAACTGCTCAGCAACACCGCCCGTCGTTTGATTTTTGCTTTGTCATCCATAAGTAAATCGTTGGCCAAAAACCATTGTTCTAGCCGATCTTTGTACACCGACCAATCTTGACCGTCATGGTTAAAACTACACAGCGTCCCAACGGATACTTTAGCCATAGTGGTTTATTATTTCTATATTGCACACGCGTGAACAATTTTTTTTTTTTTTGTAACGAATCCTCGTCGCCAATGTTACGTCTAAGAGCGGACCGGGAGAGAGGAGATGACAGAAACACGTATTCACAACGATAGCTTGTAATCGACTGACCCACACTCGTAGGTCGCAGCCTACCTCCATCTTACAATACTAACAACTATTACGCAAAAGTTATATTAAAATCTTAAGGAATTGTTTACCGCAAGGATTTGAAAGCACTAGTACCTACGGCATGACTTAAGCTTGGAGTTATATTGGACATTCAACTCTATTTACCGACAAAAAATATCCCAAATAGCGCCAGTAAATGGAAACCAGTAAACCTACTGATGTTTAAATGACAGTGTAGCAGCGGAGCTCGCAATCACATAGGATTGTCATGCAAATCTCTCCTAAATTGTGATCGCCATCGTACGTTCGGAATAAAACAATTCAAGCCTTTATTTACCACATATTTCAATGGCATTGAGTTTAGTTTATTGGGGCGAAAACGTAGTTTTGGTAACTACACAAAAAGCCTACAAAAAAGTGTGAATGACCTTTGCGATTAGGGTGGCCTTTTCGTTAAAACTTAAACTCAATATTATTAACAGTTTACTTGGTTTTTTGCAATGGGCAATGTGGTCCGACTGTAACTAACAAGCAGAAGGTTGGCCCAACGGGAGTGAATACCTACACGCATTCTCAAAAGTTAACGAAACGAGACTGAAAGTGTGAAGGTCAAAATAGTTACGAAACAATACTTTTCCTTAGGTATTGTGTTATAGTGACGAATCATGAAGTAACTATATCTCTTACGTAGATGATTTTTGAAAAAGGACAAAGTGGCAAAACAAAAAATTGATAATTCAGTTCGTGAAAATATAGTTAGGTACCTGCTGTCAGTTTGTCAATGTGGCTGTTGGCTTGCACCAAGGGTTGGCTCTAAGCCCGTACCTCTTCCTGCTGATAATGGACGCACTTACGTCGGACATCCTGGAAGAGGCTCCCTGGTGTATGCTGTTTGCCGACGACATTGTATTGGTTGCCGAGAGTGGCCTAGAGGTCCAGAGCAGATTGGAGATGTGGTGGCAAAGACTGGAGAATGTTGGCCTGAAATTAAGTAGGACCAAAACAGAATACTTATTCTGTGATTTCGGCGGTCTCTCCAGTCCTACGAAAATAACTCTTGCCGGAACGCCCATACCGATCTGTTCCGATTTCCGGTACCTCCCCTGTCAACCAACCCCAAGTAACATGGGATAAGGGCAGGAAGATGATGATGACCTACTGTCAGTTTGATTATCATTAATAGTTAATTAAAGTAGGTTTACCGCCATATGCACCACTTAGGGAAGAAAAAACAGGCGTGAAGAACCTTGGTGACTAATGATGTACTGTTTGTTAATGTAATGGACGAAAGAAAGAACGAAGAAGAATTACACAAACTTAAAATAATGAATCATTTCACTTTGCTCCACCGAGCCGCCCCACCGATGGGGAAAAGTGGAATGCCTAAAATTTTGCTTCTACCTGCCTAATCGAACTAATCTCCCCATTAGTTCGATTAGGTGGGGCAGATTCCACTAGTATACAATCTGGGAAATTCTGGCCCACTAGAGTTGGCACCTTAGAATTTGTGTAAGTGTGCTCGTATTTTATATATTTTTTGGAAAAGTAAGAAATGTATAACTAAGTAAAATATAACTAGGGCTGGTAAAATTGGACTTAGTAAGTGCTTTTAAATAAAAGTACATTCTTTTCACAAATTCTAAGGTGCCAACCCTAGTGGAGCAAAGTCCACAAGATTTTAGAGTAGTGAAATCTGCCCCACCAAGTCGAACTAGTGGGGCAGATTCCACTGCAAAATTTTAGGCATTCCACTTTGCCCCGCCAGAGGAGCGGCTTGGTGGGGCAAAGTGGAATGATTCAAAATTATGACACAGATATGGAAAAATAAAAAATAAACAGTAGAATAAAATATAAGTACAGTAAGCAGTGTCGATATTTCTACCATCATCTAACCGGTGTATCATTCTCATATCAAAAGTAACCATACAAGATCCAACATGATGTGGGTGTTATTTATTACCTAGACATCTGAAGGCTTCAAGACGTAAAACCACAATATACCTATTTTATTCATTTATTATATCGACATACTTGAAGTAGACTCAGACTTTCATCATCCCATACTCGAGGCAAATTGAAGAAAACAACCAAGTAGATGAAAAGTCAACGATTCAGAGAAACTGATTAAGAATATTACAAATACCCCGTTTTTACTGAATTGTTATAATCTAATTTATACTCGATAGGGTAAATATTTCTCTTAAAGACAGTCTTTGATGTGTCGACCTTTAAAGCAATCCGGGTAAGAATTGAACAAAATGTTTAACAAAATTCTAGGAAGGGTTTGATCTAATTTGTGTGTTTATAGGAACAAAGCCTAACTCCTTACAGTTTTTCAAAGCAAGTGTTTTCAAGTTTGTTTGACAAGAAACGTCTTGAAATATATTGTCAAGCAGTAACTAAAATAAGCGAGGAACTCACAAAAGTAGGTAAATGGTAAATATCATTCAACATTTACCTCCTTGTGTGAGTTCTCTCCTCGCTTAGTTTAGCTATTTGTAAGCAACAGTATGGTTGTACGTTATTTTATAGATAACAGCTAAATAGAATTTCGTTTCTCATATTTATTTTCTCATACTTTGAAAACATTTAAATCATTGAGCTTTGTTACATATAAAATTTATTGTTTCGATATTTATATCATAGAAAAACAAATTAAATATTCTTTAGCCTCATAATGTTTAGTTATTATAAAACTTATTAGCAAGAGAAACATTTTATCGAGTGACAGTTTCTAAACGTTTCAATTCATACCGTTGATAAAATGCATAAAATTACGACTATTCTTTATTTGATAACACTACATTTATTTATTTATTATTTATTTATTTCAGAGAAAAAATTCCATAGTAGGTTACAAAAATCATATAAAGTAAGTGTGTTAGTAACAGAATTGTACCAAAAATTATATTTATTGTTAATATCTATACCTAACGGATGTCTATGGCTGTCCTTATCCACAGATTTTGGAAAGGCCAGTCGAAACGGGCAGCAATGGCATTTAGGATGCTGTTGCTGCTGCTTGGTAGACGGTGCAGCAAGGAGTTTACTTTCTTGCGCATGATGGCTGGAAAGCCATCCATACGCGCTTCAGCAAACATAGCAGACGTGCTGCAGCGCCACGGCAGCGGCAGCCCCAACAGCATCCTAAACGTGTTACTATACTGGGTTCGCAGAGCTCTGTAGGTTTGCTGCGTATGTTTCACCCACAGGCCGTTCGAGTAGAACGACTGGCAGAATGCCTTGAAAAGTGTTATTTTTTACTTCGGTGGTGCAACGTCCGAACCTGCGAGCGAACATGTTGCCTCTCACCGCCAAAGCCCTGCGCTCCCTCTCTATGTCCTCGTCATCCTTAAGGTCACCTGTTACTATGTAACCCAGATAATTAACCTTTTCCACTAATTTTAAGGCTGCACCGTTTAGGATGACAGGAGGAACATATGCAGGATAGTATTTACCTGCTCTAAATAAAATTAGTATATATCGTAGTATAGATAAATGAAAGTGGGTCATAATTGTCGGAGTGCGGAGTGAGTTTCGACGTAGCGCTCGCCGGCCGCTGCCGTGGCATCGCTCGACTCGCGCGTAGTTGGTCACAGTAAGTTATAACCTAACCTATTTGGTCGGAGTGCCCTAATACTAGATCGTACTCGTATCACAGGTAAAAGATTGAAGACTTTATTTATTTGAATATTATTGCATTTGTTTGCCGTCCATTATAGAACTTTGATTAGCAGACTTGATTGATTGAACTGTTGTGTGTATGTATAAATAATCTACGTGACCAAAACACCAGGGCTTTTAACCGTTTATGGTTATCAATTATCATCACACTCATCACACATGATTATGATAATGAAATTGCCAATATCGAACAAATTTCAATATAGGCGGTATGAGTGGAAACCATTTAGGTAGATTAAATCAACATTCAAAAATTCAGCAAATCAAATCAAATCATTTATTTTTTGCCAACATGGGTAGGGGTATAGATGTTATACATGTTTTGATAATGTTCTCCATGCTCTGCCGTCACTTGGGCATGCAACATTTTTACACATAAATTACAATATAATATCAAAATATCATGCTGAGTAACAACAAATATTACAATATTATTAAATTGAAAATCATTTTAACCATTTTATTTTTCAATGTCAAGAAGTATCTAGTAGTCAATAATTAACTAATGTCATAGTAAATAGTGAATCAATAAATAAAAGTCCTAGATAAATAATAATTGTCAGTTGCACATGCCATTTCTATTATTGAATATCTGATTAATATTATTCGGCACAAGGATTCCCTTTTAGATACTCCTTCACACTTTATCACGTGGAAATTCCTTCAGCTTCCGCTTAAATTTTTGCAAGTTGTCAATTTCTGTGTTACAACATGGCAATTTATTATAAATCTTGGATGTCATGCAATATACACTGGAATCCATTAAATAAGTTCTGCAGGGTACATTCTGAGCAAGAGAAGGAACACGGGTGGGTTTTAGTCAGTAAGAGTCTGACACGCCCTCCCGCTCCACCCAGAGCGGGAGAAGTCATTTGATGATTTCCCACAACAAAAAAAAAAAAAAAAAAAAAAAGGTACATTCTGAGCTTTATTTTTATATCTAGCACTCATACATATGCATTTTACTTTTGGCAAAGACTTACATCTCATAAATGAAGAGGCTAGGTAAGGTAAGAATTTTAAGCTTTCTGAAAAACGGTTCACAGCTACCAGCGGTCTTAAGTCTACACATTGCCCGTATGCAATTTTTGTGGGCTTTAAAAACAGACTCCCATTCCGTCGAGTTCCCCATTGATAAGTTGTCAATTTTGAGAGCATTTAGCATATAGGATAAGTATTTAATTTAACATTCCACATGCGATTTCCAATTTGAATTACATCTAAATTCAAACCCAAGAATTTCGTAACATCTACTTCATAAATTTTTGTTCCAGGATAATTTATGTTTAAGTCTGTCGATTAGTTTTGTGTTTCGTCTGTGGATTAGTTTTGTTTCGGAAGTTCATGAAATTAGTTTTCTGTAAATTATTATGTTCTTAAGCATTTGACAATGCGTAGTAATGTGGTGTTAATGTCTTTTTCCAATGATGCATAATCTTTGTTACAAAATATGACTGTCATCTGCAAAAAGAATCATTGGAAAGTCTACGGTTTTCAGAAAATCATTCATGTAAAATCATTAATGTCAAAATTATATTATTGGTTTATCAATAATGAACATGGGTCGTTCTTTTGGACAGGATTTTCAAGCGGCTTTGCTTAAAAATAATAGTAATCATAAAGTCAGCAAGCCAAATTTTTTTCGCGCAATCCTTAAATCCTGGGTTACTGATTATTATTCAATTATCTTTATAATTAAATATAATTAAAAAATAAAATACCCCCATTCTTTGATTTTCATGGAGTGTCCCAATCTCCGATCTGGTCACATAATAAATTATTTATTTTAAAATAAACGTTACATACTTACCAAAAAAACACTAAGTCGTAAGAAGTTTACAATGCTATGAAAAATTAGACCATAGTTCTAAAATAACTACATTTCCTAAATAAATATTATAATTATGTAGCTTTCCCGAGGTAATGGCTGATTTGCGTGGATTATTATAATTTCACAAGCACATCTCTAAATTCGCGGCCCGATGATGCGTCATCCTAATTCAAGTTACAACTAGTCGCGCTCCGATGGCCGGGCAGAGTTCTTATGTGATAGTGCGTCGAGTTTTCAAAAAATGTATGGTAAGAACTTCGTTGCATGGGTTTGGTTTCTCAAAACTATGATTTGCGTGGTACAATCATCTCCGGTGTCTGTGAATTTATTTATTTAATAAAATATTGTAGCCAACAAATATAAAGTAACGTAACTTATAAACAAAATACAGTTTATTTGCTTAAAAGGTTTTTGTATATTTTTAGCATAAAGGATTTATTTTGATTTCCGTGGTCGTGATTGTGCGTGGTAGTGTAGGCGTGTTTACGTAGTAGTTTTGACCCACGCAGATCAATTTTTGACCATAAAAATGAAATAACTGAGTTCTGACAAAACTCAGTTATTTATTTATTTAAATAAATAAATAACTGAGTTTTGTACTAGTTATGAATGAAAATATTTTATATTACTTTAGTTAAATGTAAAATCGTTTTTTATACAAATGACTGATTATAATAAGAGAAATTGTTATTATTTTGAAATGTTTAAGTTAGTGTTATATATTCGTAATTTCTTTAACAATTAATAATAAACAATGTTGGACTTTTTCTACTAAAAAACGTTTTCTGCCTTAGTAACCTACCTATTTTTTTTACCTTATAATAAAATAAATTATTTATGTAACAATAAGTAACTCATTTGAGAAAGTTAAGTAAAATTTTTCATTTTCGTGGGGTGTTTTGTGATTAGCGTGGCCTCCATTTTTTAACCTCGATTATCTCTGTAAGTATATCGCTCTCTGAGGTGCCTTTTTTATAAAAAATATAACTTTTACGAATATATTTCTGAAATCAATTTAAAAAATAAAATGAATTTGAAAATTGCCACGAAAATCACCAAAGAATGCCTTACTCGAAGAAGCACCCACATATGTGTATTAAATGTTGACATTTTGAACTTGGGTATAAAGACTATCGACATTTTTAATTATTCGATATTTTTTATCACTTAGCAAAAAATGTTTACCTATGATTGAATCTTAGGTATAAATTTCGATATTTCTATAAAATCGATATTTAAATTTTAGATGTTTTGAACATTGACGTTTCACCCGTAGGTATTTTAATTTTCGACGTTAATTTATGTACCCATGTTTATTTATAAAATTATGGATAGCACAACCTCTATTTTTACATTTTTTTTGAATTAAAATACCATGGAAAAATACAACGAACCACAGAACGAACAAACAATATTCATTCAAAAATAATTGTACTGTTTGATAAGTCAGTTAAATGAAAAAATGTGTTTATAAAATTCATTGAATTGTTTTTCTGTGAAATTTATGTTTGATTCAAGTAAATAGTCGTTAAAACAATACTGTTCGAGATAAAAATACAAGAACCAAATATTATATGAAAAATTAGCTGCGAAACGATATTCTATGAAATTTCTGTCTGCTAAACAAGGGAACACCAAAAAAACAACTGTTTCCTAAATTTTGTGGTTTCCATACGTTGAAAAAGTTGTGGTTTTCTATTGACTGGTTTGTTATCTTATCTTTACACATTGTTTCTTATTGTGTTCATTTTGTCGATTCCTCGTGTTCTTTTTTTATTAGGGTTTGTTAAAATCTTCTTCTTTTCGTGTGGTTAGTGACTAACCCCCTGACCCTGTGACCTGGTGTCAGAGTTTTTAAGCCGCCCATGGGCCTCTCACTTCACATAATTATGTACCATCGAGAAATATCTCTCAGGCTTATTTTCGATATTTTATTATTTTTCACGATATTTTCCTTCACCGTTTTTGAAGCAATAATTATACAACACGCACATGAATCCGAAAAGTCAGAGGTGCGTGCCTTGCTTTGTTAAAATGTAACAGTTGTACAGTTACACTTAACAAAGCTAACTAATTTAATTTAATTTTCACTACTCATGCTCTGAAAGTGCTTATTTGTGCAGGATATAGGCTGCACAATATCGAGTTTTTTGCACAAGTGCATTAACGTATCTATTCATAAATGTATCTATATTAAGGCAAAGAAAAAGTGTCATACAGCCAAACACAATAAGAAGTTCATAGATAAAATTTGTTATTTTATAATTTTTACTTTAATTTATGTCTCTTAAGTGTTTTTTAAGACATAAAACAATTTCCTTCAGTATTCAAAACTGTACTAATTTGACTTTGAATTTTAATTAAAGAAATGTTATGTTATACTACGGTTTTATTTCCTCGCAATCGAAGTGAAAAGCAGAGTTTATAACTCGTCCACAAAACCATTTTAAAAATGGTTCGTTTTGTGCACTTGTTGTACAATCTACTATTGATGTAATTTGATTTTATTTTAATTGTATTTGATTTTATCTGGTTTTATCTGTAAAATAATGATTTTTCTATAAAGCCTGGCCTGATGACCAATAGAGTTCTAGGTCAACTTATTGTTTACAACCGGCAATCACTGCAACAAAACATTTAATCTGCAAAAGCAACGGGGTTGTACAGTCGAGTACAAAAATCGTTATACTATGACGATTCCTTTGTGAATAATAAATGTGCTGCCTTTTTCGACCAAAAATTATCACTTTGACATGGACAGTATCAAAACAAAACTTTGTACAATACACATTTATTATCATATTATATCAAATACATTTAGCATCATATTACAAGATGATAAAGGTAACAATCGCCAACAACAAGAACAACCGCTACATGAAGCTGAGCAGGTGCAGGAACACCGAACTATACAAGTGGCAGAGTATAAACGAGCCCCGAAAAGAGTAGATCGCTGTATTTTTAATAACTGCGTGATTGTGACAGGAGTCCTATTAAAATGCTTAAAATACACATGCTTTTTTAGTATAGTGTATATGTGCCCGAAGCAGCCAGTGTGTCAGCAGCATTTTGAAAGCAATGACTGGAATGAATGAATTAATAATATTCAAACGATTTCGATAGCTTTAAATGATAACTGCCTAATGCATGCAAAATAATGTCTCAAGAAAACGTAGAAAATCTAACAACTCAGGCTCTGTACGTCTGACGCAGAAGTTTAAAAAAATGTTTGATTCGTCCAGTTTAGCTTCTATCACCCAACGAGAAATAGTAACTAATCGTGACTTATTCGCTTCCTCTGTTGGTACCTAACTAAGTGGAACCCCTTGCTTTAGTAGGCAGTATATGGGCCTTATAACCGCATTCTCTATACTGTCTCTAAAACCTCTATCCAGAATGAAACTATCGCCTGGCAAAAAAAGCCCGTGAAATGGAGTGACTTCATTATTAACTTTGTTAGTCATAATTGTCGCATCCGAGATATTGGCAGCATACGGGCCCAGTACATCGATTATGTATACATCACTACACACCACCAAGAATTAAAATAATAAAAAAACTTTTTTTAAACAAAGCTAATAGTACTAATGAACTAAATAGTACGAAATAATTGAATAAGAATAAGAATAATCTATTTTTGCAAATATGGGTAGATGATACATCAATAGTTGTTAGTACAGTACAAAGATCAGCCATATTTTGCCATTCGGCATGCAAATATTTACATCAAGTTATTATTATTGTATTTAACATTTACATCAAATTATTATCATATATTAATTACATTAAATTATTATCATATTATATTATTCACATCAAATTATTATCTGTCATTAGATCAATTATTATTAAATTATATACCATTCAATGAATAATTATTAAATTAGAACTCCATATAACGATTACTAGAAAAGTCAACTAATCTTTTTCTCAGATAGGAACTCAGTCACACTGTAATACGTTTTATTTATCAAACATTTACGTAGTCTATTCTTAAACAGCAAAGCATTTAAATCTTTCCAATCTCTTGGTAATTTATTATAAATAATTGGCCCCATGCAGTAAACACTCTTGCGCATCAAAGCGGTTTGACACCTCAATTGACATAACCTACTGTTGTCACGCCTATTTCTTGGAGCTACATCAGCCATACGTTCGAAACGACTATACTTGATTATAGTTTTTGTCAAGACAAAGCCAACGAGTCCAGCACGATCACAATCAACACGAAAATACGATATTTTGTTTGATAGAGGAGTTCATATGGCCAACTTCCAGCTCCATCATCGGACACCGCCTAGTGTTACCAGTTGTCAAGACAAAGCCAACAAGTGCAAACACGATGGTGCCATCTTGTTTGGTTGAGGAGTTCTTATTCTTGTTCAATCATCAGACCCTGGACACCATGTAGTGTAGCACTTGTCAATACATAACCAAACACGATGGTGCTATCCTGCTTGATTGAGGAATTTCTATGGACAACTTCCGGTTCCACCACTGATGGTGGAACCGGAAGTTTTAAATAGGAACTCCTCATAATAAATAATAAATAAATTTAAAACAGGACCAGCGTCCAGAACTCCGGTCCTGTTTTAAATTTATTTATTAACTAGAATTATAATGATTTATGAGTCAATTACTAATATTATTGAGAACTGCAGTGAACATTAGCGTCATAAACTAATACGTTTACGTGGTACTTGCAGGTCTGATATCTCTTTACCCCGGTATTTCACAGCCTTCTGCACATTATGTAAATTGAAGTTTATGATATAAACTTTCATTTTATATATATGTATGTGGTTTTTATTGGATAGCCGGCCAAAGTTAGTCACCATTCTGGTATATGTTTGGCAATGGGTGTTATTTACCTGAAATAAATGAATTTATTTTGTTACGTATCTTAAGTAAATAAATATATATATAAAGTCGTCATTTTCTACTAGTACTACACTTCCTTAAAGTATGTCCACCGTTTAACCTAACACCCTGTATTGTGTAATGTGTAATCAAGGCATTGATATCTATTAAAGTTGTTGAACAACAAAGTCGTTGCCCCACTGCAATAAGTTACTCTGTGGCGGCCCTGGCGTCTAGAAGTGTGTTGGACAAATACTCCTTATCAGGAGTAAGCAAGCCGAGCAAGGAGAGAAAGAATCAGTTTTGTTCGGGCGACCGGCCAAAACATGATTATGTTGGCAGCCTGCTGTACCGCCATGTCTAGAGGGGAGTCATATTTATGTGTTGGTATGCCTGTAATGTGATTAGGGGGTAAATAAAAGCGCTGGAGTTATTAATAGGATGGATTTTAATTAAAAGCGGTGAAAACGTTGTCGCCTAGAAGGAACTACAAAAAATAATAATTTGAAACAGTTGTTAGTGCGGGTCATCTCTAGAAGATAATTTGCTCCATTACATGATAAAGAATACAAATCAATCAATGAATAAAATTAATTTATATGTCGGAGCGTCAACACTGATCTGGAAACGTCAAGTAGAGGACCTACTTGGGTGAGGTCAATATAGGAAGTGGCAGCACTGGGTTGACGGCTGACAAAATAATTGATTGACATTTTGATATTTTTGATGTTTCTGGACACAGACTACTTAGAGATACTGTTTCTGGATGTGAAGCGGGCGAAACGTACTTCCTTGGTCGAGACTCCCTTGTGAGAGATTCTCTTTGTCATTCTATATTAAATTAACGGCGATTCCTAAATCTGATTGCGTCCGCCTAGTATTTTCGCGATATTTTTGTAATGATTGAATCATAATATACGCCCCGTAATATTTATACGCTTGTACCAGACGCTTTGAATTTTATTTCGGTTACCCATTTAGCAATAAGGGTTCACCCACTCAATAGGGTGTATGGTCCAATCACTCTGATAACGACGAGAAGACCGAAATGCCTTCGTTATATAATTAAACTTTCGACTTACGCAAAAATAGACGGATAATGTAATGGAATAATAAAAACATGGCGAAAAAATACAATAAAAATAAAAACATCAATAAAAATCTGATTCGCAAGACCATTTAATTTCCAATTCATCAATGCAACACTGCAGCATTAATCTGTACAGTTGTTTGCAAAAACACAGTGTAGTGTATAATACAGAGGCTGCTGCCAATGCAATCACCGCCTGGCGCGGTTCCCACTCTAAAAGGATTGTATTTGATGCCGTGTGACGCTATATCACGTGCTTACTGCGGGCGGTGGGGCACGAATTTTGTCATGTTCGAGCTGTTTTGAATTTAGAAGAGTGGCTGTGGATATTGTTAATGTTGCGAATGTTTATTGTATTGGAGTACACCTTTATGTCGTCCTTAGTATGTGAGTGTGTAAGTGCTTAGTATGTGTGCGTGTATAAGTGCTTAGTATGTTTGTGTGTGTAAGGCTACTTTTTTTAAACCCTGTCGTTTATGAAACTAACCTAGTGTCAGAGTTTTAAAGCTTCCCATGGACCTAGGCTGTAACTTGGCTTCACATGCCGTCGAGAATTATCTCTCAGGTATGTTTCCTCACGATGTTTCCCTTCACCGTTTTTGAATCAAGTGATAATTATACAATACACACATGAATCCGAAAGTCAGTGGTGCGTATCTTGGGCTTAAACTCGAGATGTATGACTTGGCAGTCAGACGGCCATACTACTAGGCTATCATAAAACGTTGCTATGAAACGATGATCTGAGATGAGTAAGGACTGAACTCCTTCCAATATTTAAAACAAAAGGATGATATAAATAGCACTGCTTCTTCTAGTCGAACAAAAGCTATATGAAGCAACTCACTACGATAATACCATCACAACATACTGTGTTTACGTTATAACTATAACGAACATAGACGTTAACTTGTACTTGCATTAAAAACACTTTTAACACTCAACCGATAAAAAGACAGCCTCCATTATCTTTTACTGAAAATTTCTAGCGAAAAAACGGTGCATTTTGCACTCTTTAAACTCCCCCGAGCTTAATATTACACGGGTATACATAGTTACACAGAAAAATGCCCCTAACGGTTGTCACCTTGGGAAATTTTACACTCTACAGCATATTCTCACCTAGGAAGGAGTCATGGTATTTCATAGAGGGATGCCTAGCGTGGCCCGGCCTGAGGCACTGGCGGTAGCGGGAGCGGGTAAACAAAAACGCTTATGATTTTAACACAGAGTTAGCAAGGCTATGTTTTCATCCCTTTTTTAATTTATAGAGTTTTATGTAATGACTAGCTGTTGCTTGACGGTGATGATCTTTTGGTCTGTCTGTGGCATTTCTGATTTATAAATGCGAGGCAAATTACAACTAGGATAAACTTCAGATTTACTATACATTTTTCTGGGCTTATGGTTGGTGTAACTTTAATTCACGTTTATTAATAAATATATTTATCACAGCCGGCCTCCATTAGCTTTAGATTACAAAAATCGGATTTATAAGAGAGCAGCCATTGAAATTCAAAAACCAAACCAATTTAACAGAAACATTATCTAAAATTAAACACTAATTTGAATACAAGATATTTGCTATTGTTGTTACACCGCAATGGAACATAAGGACTTAAATAATAACAAGTAATTTCAAGTCTCATTTTCATGTAAAGTACCGCTAGTACAAGAGACTTGGAAGCAGTTTCGCAATTACATAGTTAATGCGGGAATCGTTACATTATTACGTGATTATGGCAACGGTCAGGAAACTCCTAATTAGCATACCACATAGGTATCTCTGTGTACATTTGGGTTAGCACATGATATAATTTGCAATGTTAACATATACTTAATACACATGGATGTGTTTGTAATAGACATTGCTATAATTCAGTCAGGAGGATATTAATACAAGCTTAGAACTTTCCGTTATTTATGTCTTACGCTTTTACGCGAGGTGGCTCCACGTTAGGAATTATTTCCAGTAATTTAAAATATTAGAAATCGATACTATAAGCTAAACTTAGTTACTAAAGAAAGAATAATGCTGAAATTCTTAAGCACCAACAATGCAACAACAACATGCAACATGTCAATACACTACTAATGCAAAGTCACACAGATAACCCAACAATCATAAAAAAGCATCCATATGTGTATTTAAACCCTTGAGCCTTGAGCACACCTCTATAACACACACATCTACACTTCATACAATCGCAAACATTAAGTGTAAGCACTCCTCTAAATAATGGCAGAGCATTAATTACGGCGATAGTTAGGCGTGCTCCAGGGAGCCATTCTCTGCCCTACTAGCGTAACATTAGCATTTTAACAACTTTGATATGATGCTAATGTGCGAGCTTTGATTTGTTTGTCTTGTTTTAGTTGGTTGGGCTTCCTTCCTTTAAATTTGGCTATATATAGGTATGCCATTCATTGGAATGGAGCGAGTGGGGGTTTTATGCGTCAGTAAATCTCTGTGATTTTGACAAAGCGTTTTACCATGAACGTCATTCTAGTACTCGTTCAATGTTACTTGTCAAACGTGACTCTTTTAGATTTCTCTGGAGAATTTGCGATTTTTGTAACCCATAAGAGATTCACATTCGACGTTAAACCATTTCATTAGTAAGTAATTGCAATGTAACTCTTATCGCATTGTACACACATAAATACGTACACACACTCACACCTTCCTTCCCATGGGGGTAGGCAGAAACTACAGAACGCCACCTGCTACGATCCTTACCATATCCTTACATACCCTTTTGCTTCATTTACGTTATATATCTTGTCCAACACGCACGCCGGCTGTATCATCATTGTAATAAAGTATACATTAGAATGTTTACCGTGCATTTCTCTCGGCAATCGTTCTAATTTATACCTTACCTTACTGAGATAAGGGTAACAATACTAGAAGTAGAAGAACGGGTTTGGTTCTCTTTTCTGTATATATTTGGGCCTTATTATTATGTTTTTTTTTCTAGTTTCATCACAAAGACTATATACCACTTTGTCATCATCACAGTCTTATCTTAACTGAGTTTCAGAAGTCGTAGGTCTAGCCTGCGACTTCTGAAACTCAGTTCATACCTTGCACCCTCCACCGTCATGTTCGCGCCAACGGCGGGCGTTTTACGCTAGATTCTGATACGAGACTCCCCCGAGGCCTCTGAAAATAACTTCTAGTGTGGAATTTTTATTAACCACCCGCTTTGAGTGGTGCGCCGGTGATAAATCGCGGCGTATTTTATTTTGGACTTCTATCCGGGTCTAGATCTAGCAGGGTTAAGGATGTTTTGCTATCATGTACACGTCCAAATACAAAGGAGCCTCGTCCAAATACGAGGAGGAATATTTCTGTTGTATATTTAACTAGGGTAGGTAATACTGAAATGTTTTCTTAGAAGATTATCTTAGTACACATTGTGACTAATTGTGTGAAGCTTGTGCCGTATGCATCTAGACGAATTTAATAAAAAAAAACTATAGATACAATAATCTTTATCTCCACTTGCAAGGTCCAGTCGTATCTGTAGATTATTTTTAGTGTGAGAGTGGTTGAAATTGAAATAGGTAGTGTCAGGTTGTAGGATCCTCACCCATGTAGTACCCATGTACAGTAAATAAGAGTAACCCTTCTCCTCAATCCACTTTTACGATGGAGTTTTACGACTAGCGCGAAATGATAATTTTGTTTCCCTTCAGTTTTAAATTAGTTTCAAGGAAAGGTAAATGAATTTGTAAGCTTTAGAATGTGTTGAATAATTTGTTGAGTATGAATAGGATATATCAAAGTCAAATACAAAAATGATTAAATGGCGATATCAGCCATAATTTAATAGCATAAAATCAAAACAGAGAGACACATTCTTTCAAAATCTCCATCAAAATAAAGACGGAACCACGCTACCAAGAAACAAAACGAAATATATTATAATGTAGAACATCCTGATCTCCTTTCAGCATCCAGCAATAACACTTCAAATCTTGTATTCTCGTGCACATACGTATAATATGAAATAAGGTGACCGTTATAAATCACTTTGCAAATTCACTGAACGAAATGTCGCCAGGAAATGTAGAAAACGAAGCATCGCGACCGCATCCAGTGAAATTGTAAGAGGGAGCTAAGAGGGCACTGGGAGCACAGAACCTCCACATGCCTTTCCTGAGGCTAAACTACTGTTCAAAAGATAGCCGCAAAGGAAAGGATAATGAAGTCGGTGGAGTGTTTCAAAAGACGACTTTAAACAACTCAATGTTCTTAACTGTTTGTCCAAGTTTGTGGGTCTTTGTGCGAGTACCTGTTGTTGGCACGTTTGGGATTCTTGACGGTACTATTTCAATAGATTTTTTGAAAGGATTCTTTGTTAATTTGAGGTGAACGTCAGGGACGGTTTATTTAAAAGTTGGATTTTATTTTAGATAAGTTTTAGATTCTTTGGAAATACTTTATATGTATTTTCCCAAACCAATGGTTTCTATTTAAACATGAATATTTTTAGTCTTGAGGAATCTCGGGTTGGAAATATTTCTTAAATAAGATGAGTTTTCCAAAACTCAATCTTTATTACAATTTTCACATAACTATCCAAACTATCGAGGTACTTAAAATGTACAAGTAGACTTAAACGCGAAACATTAAACATGAGCCTAACTTCAGCCAACCTTATAGACACAAACCCAAACTCCTTACATCTATAACCCTATGTAAACATATCGCTATGTCACGAAATACCTAACATAATTCACAAAGGCAATCAAAAGCCGAAACTGTCAGTCGATGTAACGGCGACACTTAGTGAACTTGGCCCGCAATGGGACCCTGGCATACGCTAGCATTTGCATTGCTAATCTGCCTCCCCAGTCATATTCGTGGCATCTACTCGTTGTTACAAATTGTATGTCTGTTGCTTTTTATGCCAGATCATGGTGTTGATAGGGTGGCTATCTGATTGTCTTAGTTTTACTTACCATAAATATGTAGATCTTGTTACTGTTACCTACTAAGAGGATTATTAAGTTGAGAGATGGATCGTTAAGTTCTCTTCAAAATGGTTGAGCTAATCGGTGCTGATCCATGCGTCATGTTCGTGAACGGGCGCCGTCAGTAGGGACTGGTCATCTCTTATCTGCCTCGGATTATTTTAATTTTTGAATTTATTTTTTATTTTTATTACGGAGGTTTTTTACGTGCTCATATTTCTACATTGTTCTCACATGTGTACATAATTTCAACAGGAATGATGTAACCAATATTTTGTAACAATATTATGATTTAAAAGAGTATCCGTCGAGTTTCTTGCTCGTTCTTCTCCATAGGAACCTACGCTTTAGAATGGGCAACTAGCTTCATATTTCTGACTGACTGACTCCTTGACAATTCAAAAGTGCCTGTTAATGGTTTAATTGAAATAAATGCTTTGAGTTTAGTTTGAGTTTGATTAGGACTATTGTCAGGACAGCTTTTTAATTATTACAATGTTTTGTCGCAGTATTTTAAAATTTGTTTTTACTATTTTCATAAATAATGAAATAACCTTTTTTGGGATTAGGAATGATATTTATTCTGACGTCACTTTTACACATGTTTAGGTTTCTATAACCAAAGAACATAAACATCTACCACTTAACAGCCATTGAGTTCAATATCAGTGCTGACGAAAGTTGAAAGCCAATTAGTGACTATACTTAATACGTGGAGACATGAAGTGCAGTTTATAATGATGTCAAAACTGATTTATGTCAATTTACAGTTTACACCAAGAGCCAAACTTGCACCACCGAATTTTAAACAGCGCGGACGGGAGTTTACAAACATAGACGGTAGTTATACGAGCGTGCGGTAGTTATACGAGCGTGTGTAATTGCTTGGCAATTCTTGTAAGTTTCAGACTTGAGACTATGTGGGGTTAACTTTTATTGGCAACACTTATGGCGCCATTCTACTGATCTCTTTAGATTCCCTCAATTTGATCTTTCCTATTTCAGGGCGGGATATCAACAATATAGGTACCTTCCTAATACTTAATCAAATACACATCTAGTTCTGGATTTTAATGCCCACCCACATAGTGTTATTACCATAATGATTCTTGACGACACCCACAGGATACAAAACGATTTACTTTATTCCAAACCAGAAAAAAATCAGAAAAATAAGACATATTTTCTTAGAAATTCAACAAGGAAACGAAAACAAATCCCAAAAGACCGATATAACATTTTCCCTGCGCGAGTGTGATGCCCGTCAGAACTACCAACAAACATTTAAAACACGTATCTCTTTGATAGCAAAATCAATAAAACTCTACCGACGAATAAAGATCTCAACGAATCACATCTGAAGGAATCTTCGGAATATATTCGTGACCTCATTTTAAAACCATTAAGCTTCGTAGACACACACTAGAACTTTAATGTTGGTGGTAACACGGAGATATTTTAACACTGTGAAGAAATGCGATGCGATGCGAAATATTTAATATCGGTACATGGATTTTAGCGCGAGATAAATGTCCTAGGCTTGCATGTCCTAGGGGGGGCGGGGCTAGAGTGGGGAGGAAATACCACGTGTATTTCCTCCCCACTCTACTACTGGAATTCTTATAGTAAGGTGTTGCTTGGAAAGAGGTGCAATAATGTTCTGAGTTTATGTGCGCGTTCAACTGATTTTGTGTTTGAATCATTTTTTATCGAGTAGCCGTCGGTTTTTTTTATACGTAGGTACAGTCAACCGCACATCGTTTTTAATAATATTGAAAGCGTGTTTAAGTAATAGCACTAAAGACAATTTTCATAATGTAAGTGTTACCATCGATGACTTTACGAATAATTATGAAGTGCAGTTATTTTATGAAAAAAAACTGTACGCATTTGCTGAGAACAGAATTGATTTCAGAAAAATAATAATTGAAGGAAGTAGTTATTTTATTGATTCTCCCTTTCTTACACATACAGGGTGTCCAAGAACCTGGCGTCCAACTGGATTCCCACGATGCCCCAAGTTCTAACAGTACTCAGAAAAATATTTTAAAAAATCCACCCCATGTACTTACAGAATTATACTGATTTCAAAAAAAAAGGGGAAATGAGCACCCTGTGACATACTTTTGAATGCTGTGACTGCTAATGCTGATAATTTCGATATTTCTTGGAGGTTTTGTAATCTAGGGTATTGCTGTGTCTAAATAGAATGTAAAAATAAAGTACTTATTGTACCATTTTAAAATAAAATATTATTTTAACTAAAGGTGATATGGAAAACTATTGAATTTCGCAACTTTGACCGACTGTAGTGTAAAAAAAATGTACCAAAATAGTATGGCAAGTGACGTCAAATTTTGACGCGTTTATTCCTCTTTTTAAAAAGGTATAATACTTACACATTAACTTGAAAAAAAAATTTTTGATAATATTTTTACTCAATAACCCAATTTTTACGAAGTGCCTACCTACTAACGGTAACTGTCGGACCCTTTCTTATCTTAGAAACTGTTATGTTACTACTATTATTTACTTCGGTTCCAAGAGTGAGCAAGAAGGAAATACACACAGGTAGATGGGTTCCCAGTAGAATAAAAGCAAAGAATGTTAGTTTAAAGATATTTTATTACAATAAATGTTCAAAATGTTGACCACCCGCGGCAATACAAGCTCTCACTCTCCTTAAAAAGGACCGCTTTATGTTTCGCGAGTAACTTTTTTGACGTATCACCTGCACTGCTTGTGTTATCTTCTCACGAAGGTCAGCGATGTCATTAATGGGCTTCGCATAAACGAGCTCCTTCATAGTTCCCCAGAAAAAAAAATCCAGCGGATTTAAGTCAGGTGAGCGGGCTGGCCACGGGATTGTTCCTGATCGCCCAATCCACCTGTTCGGGTATTGCTCGTCCAAAAACTCTCTAACGGATACGCGAAAATGTGCTGGACAGCCGTCGTGTTGGAACCACATATCTGGTGGGGTCTCTTCTAGTAAGTTTGGCAAATCATTTTGAAGAAAATTTAAATATGATTCGCCAGTCAAATTCTCGGGCATCTCAAATGGACCAATAATATTCCCAAAGAGAATACCGGTCCACATGTTCACTTTGAACCGGTACTGGGATCTATCTTCTCGCATCAAGTGCGGATTTTCCACATGCCACTCGTGCAAGTTGTGTAGGTTCATGTAGCCATCCTTCTTAAATGTTGATTCATCTGACCACAAAATTTTGTCGATAAAGTTTTCGTCTTCTCGATGTTTTTGCAGGATTGTTTCACAAAACGCGACTCGGCTCGGATAGTCTCGAGGTAAAAGACTTTGCACTCGCTGTACGTGGTACGGATGATATTCTTCTTTTTGGAGAATACTGTGTGCTGTGCTCTTCGGTATCCCCGTATCAGCTTCTATTCCTCGCACAGAGATGCTTGGATTTGCCGACACCGCCTCTAAAACTTCATCGCGTATGAAGTCATTTACGGGTCGTCCTTCACCAGCTACTTGATTGGGGAACCGCCCGTCACATAGTGATCTGTGCACATTAATGAAAACTCGATGGTCGGGATATCGCGTAGCCCTCGGATACCTTTCTCTGTAAAGTCTCGCTGCAGCTCGTCCATTACCTCTACATTCTCCATAAATGTAGTGCATATTTGCGTATTCTTGCGGAGTGTAGGTCGCCATGGTAGCACACACAAAACACAAACTGTCCAAACACAGGCAAAGGTCGTCGTAAAGAGTTCGTTTCAAAGTCCAGAGCACAAAGAGTAATCGAGTCCAATAAACAAAGCTTTAAATCGTAGTACGTGATCAATGGTAACAATAAGAGAGAGGTGCGTAGTAACGGCAGGAGGCAGTGACGCGTACTGACCGTACTGTTATCCTAAATAGCACGATCCCAGATAGCGTCACTATCTATCTCACTCGCACCTCTAACCTTTTTCTCCCTCACTCTTACCTGAATAATGGGGTACCATAAAGAAGAACCAGCAAATCGCAAAGATAGTTTCTGTCTTGCTCCCTCCTGTTGTAATAACGAATCACTATGGTGAGATGCATGCACATACCGTCCCTTACGGTCTAACCTGTTTTTTGAGAGGCCTGTTGTTATTTTTATGAGCATACAATAGTAATTCTTTAGAGGTTAGATTCAATTCGTCGTAAATTTTTCTTTCTAAGAATTCTGTAAGACATCGTAAAAATTGGGTTGTTGAGTAAAAATATTATCAAATTTTTTTTTTTTCAAATTAATGTGTAAGTATTATACCTTTTTAAAAAGAGGAATAAACGCGTCAAAATTTGACGTCACTTGCCATACTATTTTGGTACATTTTTTTTACACTACAGTCGGTCAAAGTTGCGAAATTCAATAGTTTTCCATATCACCTTTAGTTAAAATAATATTTTATTTTAAAATGGTACAATAAGTACATTATTTTTACATTCTATTTAGACACAGCAATACCCTAGATTACAAAACCTCAAAGAAATATCGAAATTATCAGCATTAGCAGTCACAGCATTCAAAAGTATGTCACAGGGTGCTCATTTCCCCTTTTTTTTTGAAATCAGTATAATTCTGTAAGTACATGGGGTGGATTTTTTAAAATATTTTTCTGAGTACTGTTAGAACTTGGGGCATCGTGGGAATCCAGTTGGACGCCAGGTTCTTGGACACCCTGTATATACAAATACAGCTTAAGCGCGCTTGCACACATGCACATGGCTTACTTTTTGTAGTTCCTACAGTCAGATTATTTCGCCAAGTATTAAGTCGTGAGCGTTGATATATTTGATGTCTACTGTTTCATTTAGTTCCTACAAAAAATCGGCCACCGGTTGGATGCCGTCTGTGAATGCTCTAAAGTTACCATTAACAACACGTAGAACATTATAACAAAACAAACACCTACACACAAGCCACTCCATCTTCTTAACACTCCAAATCAGTACACGAATCAGAAGATAACCCTATAAAATGTAACCCTAACAATACTTACAATAGCTGATAGCATCTAATGCGCCTGATTTGAATCTAAACTCGCGAGCCGCGGTTCGGATCGCACTTCGAACGCACTTAAACGGTCTTAAGCACTGGAACCTTGGAAGTTAGATGAAGTGCAGTCTTCCCAAGGGAGCTTTGTATGTATTTACTTTAGTTTTCTTCTGTGCTTGAGTGTAATTAGTTTAGAGAACTGTTTTGAATGTTTCTATGGTGCTTTTTAACTTAGAATTTCAAAAGAAATACCCTCACCATTTTTTTTTTGGTATTCTATTGTTATTGAACGGTAGGCCACACTTCAGTGGTAACAAAACTAGTATAAGCTGGCCTCGCATTCTATTGAAACTTCGTACTACGCTAGGCCAGCTCAATATCAAAGTGTTACTGCTGGTCCTGCTCCACAACCACAACTAATTGATTAACATTTGAAAATACTGTTGGAGCTGCTGAAGATTGTAAGACCATCTTTGTATTGTATAAACTCAATCTCCTTTATATGATATAATTGTATAGCACAAGTGTGAGTACTATGTACTAAAGAGCTACCATTTACCGGGTAATATGTATTTCATTGACTTGAATGTGCCCTGGCGGCTGTGAGTATGTCAGGCTCACTCAGATGTCTCTCTGACGGTGGCGCGTGTGTTGGATCACTTAGGTCCTTCAAAATGTTTGAGCTGAATGGTGCTGATCCATGCGTGATGTTCGTGAACGGGCGCCGTCAATAATTGGGACTGGTCATCTCTTAGCTGCCATTATTTTAATTTTTGATTATTTTATTTATTTATACTTCAAGCACATAAATGTACAGAGGCGGACTTAATGCCACAGGCATTTTCTAGCAGTCAACCTGTGGGTGATGCAGAGACAAACAGTGGTAGGTGCAATAGCGAGAAATGAGGAAAATAAATTATAAAGATATACATAAATACCTATTAAAATCTATAAATATAATATATAAGCACAAATAAGACAAACAATGGGAAAACATTACCGTTGTGATGATACTGCCAGCATCTTGCGAATGTGCTCGCGAACTTTAATTTTAAAAGATAATCGGTTGGTCGCCATCCTGGTTCCTGGTTTTATCTATTTATTACGGACGCTTTTAACGTGCACGACTTTCTACATTGTTCTCACATATATAATTTCAACATGAATGATGTAACCAATATTTTGTAACAAATTATTGTTTTAAAAGAGTGTCCGTCGAGTTTCTTGCCCGTTCTTCTCCATAGGCCTACACCGCTTTGAAATGGGCAACTAGCTTCATATTTCTGACTTAAGTTTGAGTTTACCAACGAAGGGCGGCCTACATCATCATTACCATTTCAGGTAAAACACGTCCACAGCTGGGACATAGGCGTCCCTCAAGCGTCAATTGAATAATAATAAAATCAATACTATAAATTATAAAATAATGTTATAATATTATAAATGTGAAGTTGAGTTTGTTTGATTATTTGCTTGTTAGGTACGCTTTCACTCCAAAACGGCTGAGAGGATTTGGTATCCTATGTCCTTCTCCAGGTCATGGTATACCTATGTGCCAAATTTCATCCAAATCCGTTCAGCCGTTATAGCGCGAAAGCGTAACAAACAAACAAACTCAATTTCACATTTATAATGTTATATACATATTATTATTATAATGTTAAGTTAGGATATAGTTGGGATTAGGATTAACATAATTACCACTTTTAGCAAACGTACTGGAAATTGCTTTATTGTTATCCTCTTTAACTCTCCCTTTACCTATTATTTTCATGAATACTACCACTACACAATATTACCAGATGGTAAAAATAGACTTAATTTAAAAAGATGGCCGCCACAATCCAGTTGTATTTATAGCTCTTTCTTTTTCATAATTCACATAATATTTTCTCCAGATACTTAAATCAAAGCGGTTCTATATTCTAATCTGCCGCTGTTGTTGCTGTCTAATATTACTTCAGTAATATCGAATCGGCGTGACGTCACGTCGACGTCAACCAAAGCGTGCATTGTTACACACGTGAAGGGGAGTGACGTCAGACGGAGGATTATTTTGCAGGGGAATATTAGAATTTTTATTCACGTTTCCTATAGCTTCAGGTTATTATGTTTGATCTTCTTCGGTTGATATCGTGGAATCAAGTCGTATTTTTTAAGGTTTCAAAACACTGCCTGTAAGCTCATAGATTTTCCTACTGAAGGTGTGCTAATTGAACTATTTCATCAATTGTTGAAACGTTTAATAAATATCTTTCAATTAATGTCGTTAGTAAACTGCAATAAATGTTGATTTTATTGTCAGTTTAAAATAACAGAATTTAATAAATGCATAGGTAACCTAAATGCTATGGCTTTTTAACAAAGTAAGAAAATTCATGGGATAAGACAAGACAGCCTCTTCTTCTCTAGAAACAAACTCATAATTCCAAGAACAAAAACAGTAATAAAAGCTGAAGGAGCAAAGTTGCAAGCTGCCACTACTCCAATAAAATGCATCCCGGCCATCCATCAGCCGGCGCAACTTCAGAAATTATCATTACATTAATGTTATTACACGGAGCGGAAAAAAGTAAAACTTCAACGCAGGCTTTACGTGAATTTTTCATTAAAAACAATTTCTCTGGCGAACGCCATTTCTGAGATGGTTGGCAATTAGTGGGCCCCCGTAATTGCCCAAATGAAATCCTCCCGGGTATTGTAAAGACGAGGCCCCACTGTTACAGAAGGAAAAGTTAAATAAATGACCTCTAAATGTCTTGTCTTTTGAATTTCAGCGATCATCGTGAATAATTCCAATGTCAAAGTTTTGATATCTCACTTTTTTTAAGATGACACGGCTTAGACTAATTTTGAAGTGGTATTGAAAGTAAACGACTCAAACGGAATATTCTTTTTAATTTCTGCCGCTTTATGATAACCAACGCCAGTTAAGAGAACTCTAACTAAAATAAAAACAATACCTGGAGCAACAACCGTGTGACTAACATTCAAATCCACTCAGCGTCAAACATACTCACTTCGACTTCAGATATCGCATTCGATTTCGTACAGTGTAGAATGTCTTATATATAACTTCCAAGAACTGAATACAGAAATGAAAAAGACCAAACAATGTGTAGTGAAAATATTGACATGTAATGCAAAATAACAAAACAAAAAAAATGTTTTTGCTATGAATTCTAAACTCTATGAAGAACAACTTTACTGTTTAAGTAGGTAGACGTTTAAATCTCTGGAAATAAAAGAGATGAAAACGTACACTTACGTTTACGAGTAGGTACAAGGTACTTAGCTTATCTAAGGTGACCGTTAGGTTCTAGTAAAAGTTCAGTATACCCCAAGCCTTATCCAGTGGTTCTTCGTACGTCCCTAACCTATTTACGTTGTTATCCGAATAATAGCGGGAAAGTCTTTATTTTTAGAAGGCACCGTTTAAAACACTGTAACAGCCGGGTTACCGTACATTTGGGTAATACGTTTGAGATACCGTATAAATAGTGGCTTGTTTTATTTTGTATCCATCTTCAAACTTTCCTCAAGCTGTAGCTTAGAAAGTTGATAACAAGCTGCTACCGTGATCATAATTTGTTTATAGTCTCCTTACATAATATTATATTACGAGTATGAAAAATATGACACAGATTCCTTACAACATTACGTCTACAGTGGGTGTCACTTCTTCTTTTCGTGTGTTTATTGACTAACCTGGTGTCAGAGTTTCTATGCCGCCCATAGGCCTTTGACTTGGCTTCACATGCTGTCGAGAAATATCTCTCGGGCATGCCGGTTTCCTCACGATGTTTTCCTTCACCGTGCATAACTACTAGTGATGGGCCGGCCGACTATGAGTTTTGCCAATCAGCCGACTGACTCGCTACAGTGACTAATTACTACTATTAGTCACTCGATAATTATTTAAATAAGTATATATCAATAGATTTGATCGAATTTTTGTATGTAGATTGAGTACGTCATTATTTATATACACGAAGGTTAATTTGCTGTTGAATTGACGCATACAGCAATAACACTTGCCAGTCTCGCTTGCAAGTCTTGGTGTAAGTCATGGGGATTAATTAAAAAGCTGGCATAAATAAAACTGGAGTGTGGTCATCTACAACGTTCCTATATCAGAATCAAGCCATAAACCTAACCTGCTTTACAGGTTATCACCAAAACGATCCTAAATACAAACATCCCCGTTATAACACAGCGAAACGGTGCCGTGGAACTACGGCCATATCTCATCAGAATTGCGAAGACTCGTCCGTTTGGCGTCTTGAATGACATTATAATTCAATTCCAGTCAGGGTTTCAACAATGCCTCATAATCGTAGGATTTCGTATTTTAATTACATTAGATTGAGGCTGAAATATGTGAACGAACTACTTAATGGATTTTATAATAGAATTGGGTACTCTAGGTTTGTTTTGTTGAATTGATTTTGTTTTTCAAGGTATGATAAAGTTTTAATTGGTGATTGAATTTGAACTGGAAAACCTTATTTATTTAATACCTAAAGTCATTAATGAATAGTAGAAGAAAAACTGTGAATTGACGTAATAAGTAAACTATGTTTGAGTCAAACCGACACCAATATAAAAGGTAAAGGTGAAGTACCTCTTACTAGCTATATGACAATTCAAAAGTGCCTGTTGAAATAAATGCTTCGAGTTTATGAGTTAACGGGAGACACATAACGAAATAATAATAAAGTATGAACAGGTTGATTAGACAACGATTAAAAACAAAACGTTTACTAACAGATTGGTTTATAATAACAAATACCGAAGAACCTTCCAAAGTTTATACATCAACCTGGCTTGTGTACCTAAAATTTTATTATTTTCATGTTTTAAAACTGATAAAATATTTTATTCTAAAGCACCCAATACTATTCGGTCGTCTGAGTTTAATAAAATTCTAAGGCTTCTGATGGAATAATAATGATCCGCGAGAAAATAGCGGCTTTTACTTTGCCATTTATCTGATTGATGTCTTATTTTAAAACCTATCTAGATTCTTTTAAAGTTAAATACCCATTTAAAAGGTGTTTGCTCTCTAGGAGGTGTCTTTCAATGCAATTCAAGATTAAAATTTTATAGATGTTTATTTTAAAAACGTCAGAAAGATTTACCTTAACGATTTATTACATAGTTTTAAAATCATTAAAAATACAACTACCAAGTATGAGTCTCTCAGCGACGGTTCTGCCCGCCAAACGAGAGCGTCGCTGAGCGAGTACTCTCTTTGATAGCTCTTGTCGCTGCGACAACCGAGTACACGCCGGCGTCGGCGGTGTGGACGGTCAGCGATCAACTATAAATATATGTGTCGGAAATAAGTCACTGATTTGGCTAGTCTTGGCGCCCCGATTTAATACGTTGTCTCTTCCTCGCCGGCGCGGCGGCGGGACAGGTGCCTAAGACTAATTAAATGTTAATATCAACATTTACCAACTTATCGATGAAGACGTTTTATAGAGTGCGGTGTGAAACCTCTGATCCAAAATCCTTAATACGAAATTACTTATTTCTTTTCCAGATGTGCAATAGTGCCCACAAAACTAGGTTATCCAAGAGAATTCCTAGTGTTATTGTTTTTGGCAGGGCAGCTGCATCACTGTAACAGTTTTGTTGTTCTTATGTGTGAAATATTTCAGTCCATAATGTTCATTACGCTTCTGCCGCATATGCTCTGGCTTGGTAACAAGTGCTGTTGGAGACCATAAACTTCTTTTTGGTGTGTTTTTAGACATTCTGTGATAATATTTCTTCTGGTTTCTGATAAGGAATAGTCAATTATGCCACTATTTTCAAGTTTCATAAAAAGCGGAGAAGGTCTTTTTCATTTAGCTGATCAGATTTGTTGATGGATTTACTTATTAGAGACTTTCAGGAAACGGAAAATCTTTTCCTTGAATTATCTTTCCTTTAAATTCTAAAAACAGTATTATCTATATACATATTATAAAACAAAGTCACTTTTCGCGTTTGTCTGTATGTCCGCGTTGTTCTTCTTAACTCACGCAACATAATTTGACGAGGTTTTAACCATCATTTAGATAATGAAGGTTTTTGTGTAATAATGCTAATAATGTTACTTTTACCTCAATGTTTTGTCAAGTTGTAAAAGCCGTGTGAAGCAGGAGCAGGTCGCTAGTTTTGAATAAAACTTTGACACAGAATCTGTACCCTATTGTCCGCAGAGAATATTCTGTAAGTTATTGTGCCTTCTGACATAGTACGTAGGAACATCAGTCATTATGATGAAGGTTTGACTGTACGTAAATAACTGTATGTCCTTCGTTGTAGGAAAGTGTAATTTTAATTCAAATTACATAATTTAGGCGTTTTGTTTGCAAATGTAATTAGTTTTCACGTCATTCTTTGTGTTATCCATCATGCCACTGTAGTCCGGGTTTATTTTATATTTTCCGTATTTTATAATACAGAAATAATAAAATTGAGTTTACTTTGCTCTAGCCTATAGTTAATCTAGTCCCCCTTATCAAGTTTACGATAAACTACGTGTTACAACTCATGCTACCTTTTGTAATTGCTTGACTAAAATAAGAACAATAATTATTTAAGATGACACGTGGTTTGAAATTAAATAACCTTTTGGATAGAGGGTTTCTTACATAATGTGACCTTTTTTAAATGTCGTGACTTTAGAAGAGATGTTGACCTTTGAGTTTGTTTTTTTATTTTCATAGGTCGTTAAATAGGAACTCTGAGATTCGCATATAGACAAAGAGTAAAAGTGTAGAGTGTTATTCGTGTATGTGTTCACCTAAATCATTATAAAATAGAAAATTCTCAAGATACATACCTTCCATGTCTCAGCCCTCACACCTACGGCACTAGTACCCAAACACGACCTTTAAATCACAATTACAATTTCATTAAGTAATCGCTCCAATGTACCTACCCCTTTAGACAAGCGTCCGAGCGCGAATGTGCCCAGGATGTGCCCACACCGTGCCCACAGTGTGCCCGACTGTGGCCATAGTGTGCCCGGTTACAATCAACTCGGACGGGATCAACTTGATTAAAAGCCCTTTGTGCCGTGTAGATAGATGTACCTACAAACATTGCGCACGATATCTGTGAAGGGATGCTGGGATCTTCAAAGTTTAGGTTCGAGAGAAGTTTCTTAGATCTTTGGGGAATATGGAAGAAAAGAACATTTAAAAGCCACGGTTACAATAGCGATTAAATAATAAATGAAGACCTTAAAAAAAAGGTTGATTTTCTTATTTATTTTCAATTAAAATAAAGTTATACACTTACGGACCACCGTTCAAAGTAAAAAAAATAAAAATAAAGGGGCTATCAATTTTGAATTGTTACCTGGGACTTATTCAACCGTAAGTACATGTTCAATACCTATAATTATTATGTAGCACTAACACAGGGCCTATTAATAAGGTGTTTCTCCAAACATTAATATGCTGTATTAACTGTAATTTATTGAGGTACCTCATATACCTAAACTAAATTATCATATGTAATTACAGTCTCGGCTTATTGATTACATTTCCAATTCAATTCAATTTGTGTTATGATTGAAATAATTATAGTAATAGATGAAGAAAACATTGTGAGGAAATCGGTATGTCCAAAATTCGAAGACGGTGGAGTTCAGCAGCTCACTCCTTCTCCAAGAGGAGGCCGCTGTCCCAGCAGTGGGCACATTATAAGCTGATTATGCTAGATAAATATCTAGTTAATTTGTCTGATATTTTATTTCCCTGACTTAACATAATGTATGAAATTACTTTTAATTTCTCTGATAATTTGAACGTTGTTAATTGCTGCGCTGTTGATAACATTGTTTGTGCTTAAGTAGAATATTTTACTGCTTTCCAAAATCGTATGTTTATTGTTAGGAATTTTGCCAAAACACTCACCTCATCCACAAAATCTAATCTATTTCCCTTACCCGCAACAACACAATCAAATTCATAAAGCGATCAGGCGTCGCACAATAATTCCGAAAATACGCAGCATTTGCGAAACGGAACGCGTCCCATATTCCGGACTCATAAAAATATACATATATAATACATAACACTGAAGGTTTCAGATATCTGATTATAGTATTGGGTCCCCATCACATTATGATAATGGATACTTGGGAGACGCCTGGTTATAGAAATAGATTGATTTCCAATTTTTTCCCGTAGTCCGTGGCTCGTGGCTCCGGGGAGGCGACGACTGATTGATTTTTAGGTTATTGCGTCGGATATTACGATAGGTTTTCGATAATTATACGATAACGTCGGCCCTTCTGTTTCGCGCCGTTATTGGGGACCGCGATATTATCCGTACGCGTCGCTAGTTGTAATTGTGTTTTACTGCTGTCTTTTATTCAAGTTCCACCAATGGAATTAATATGGCTGGATTTGGAGATGACTTTTGAGTGATTCAAAGTAAATTTCCGATTTTTTTTCAGCTAACGCAACGTCAGATTCACTAACACGTGAATATGACGTTGCGTTAGCTGAAAAAATGTGTTATTCAAAATTCAAAATATTTTATTTCACATACACTTACATGGGCACTTATGAAATGTCAGAAGCTGGTGGTGCACGGTCCCAATTGGTCGTTTCCTATGGAGAAGAGCCGGCAAGAAACTCCACGGTTACTCTTTTAAAAATAATTGGTTTTTACAATATTTTCAAATAACAGTGTTATTAGGTATGGGAGGACAGTGTAGGTCTTTCAACAAGTACCAGGTACTTAGCAAAATAATTTTGGTCAGCAAATATACAGTCCACTAAGCCTACAGCGTTCTCACATTCACAAAATAGAAAATAATCTACTTATATAAAGATGAATAAATTATTAAAAATAAAAACGTATTATAAACGAAATGACGTGATTGCTATTACAGCTGTGAAAATTCTGAATAATTATCATGTTCACAAAAGCCACTAATAAAGATTTGAAGTTAAATTGTAGGTATATAATGTCAAATAATAGCGTGATTATGTCAAGGAATAATGTAAAAATAAAAATGTAATAAATATATATATATAAACATGGTAATTTGGGAGCAGTTAATAGACTCTTACACAATTTGCCGTTAATGAGCTACCAGGGAAGCCACATGTGCAGAAGGAATTATTGCCAAACTTCCTTGTCTTCAACGTAGTCTTTAATTTTATAATATGCATTCTTGTTAGGCGGGCCCTACATATTGAAGATTACGCAAAGGTTGAACAAAAGTTTGAGCGAGTTTTTTTTAGTGTTCCTTTATTTTCATTGCATCGTGTAGGATAATTATTGCGCAGGTCTTGCAGTACTCACGCGAAAGCATTGAAGCTTTTGGCCGTCAATATTATTGCGTAAAAATAATGGATTGATTGAGTGCAAGGGCTGATTCAAACATATTGCGCCGCTTTACGTACCTATTATTAGTAAATTTTGACTGTTTTTTGAATCATCATGATGGGCCTACATTCAAGCTGCATTTCATTGTTACCAACCCACTGCAAACTAAATTTTAATTTATATTAACTGGGCTTTATAATAATATGTGAATTGTTCGTGATGTGGGAGTTCATTACGAATAAATAAATTTACTATCTATTTAATTGTTTTCTCTCATAGTAGGGGCAAAAAGTCCTAGAAATCATTTGACAGTCGTAACGAGAGTCCGTACGTCACTAATATGTCACACAGCACTACTCCTAAACTAACTATAGCGCAGTCGGGGAGCTCGGCATTACAAGTAATTACTCGCTTTTAATTAAACGACTGAATCAAGCTGTCTCCTGCACTAGCTCCACTGACGGAGCTAATGAACTAAACAAAGATATGTTGCTTTTTATTCTTAGTTTTGCTTCGTGACGTTTTATTTTAGTACTCTTATTTACTCGTAGTTATTTACCGTGAAGAAAATCTGGATTTAATGGGCTTATGTTGCCTTTTCAAACCGTAGGGACCTGCATGGTGACCTATACTCGTTCTGTACCTATGATTATAGCTGTACAGGAAACTAATGGCGCATGGCCAAAATCGGAATTAACGCCACCATCTTGTTTTTTCAAAACATGTCACATTACAATTGAACAAATATTTAGCAACAGCGTCGTCGCCGGCATCATCGGTGGCAGCGTAGAAATTATTTTGACTGCATTACTTTACTTTTGAAACACGACAGGATAGGAGGGGCTGCAGTTCCGTCAGCAGGGGGGGGGGGGGGTTGCAGGTAAAACCTGATTGGAGTTACATCTTGCCACTTGTGTCCGGAGACGGTTCAGGGACTTGCACAACAAAGAAGAAGAAGAAGGTCATTCAAGCGCCAAAAGATCATAGCAGTGTAACGTTTTTTTTTCTTACTTTAAAATAACTATCGAGTGTCAAAACTCAGACGCTCTAAAAAGCCCTGTATTTACCACGTACAAAAATTCCGTAACATCAAAATATACCCGAACATGAAACCACCTCACTATCCAAACTAAATAACTTGTAACCTTAAAAAGATTACCTCCAAAGATTTTCCAACATAGGCGGACACCTTAACCCTCGCGACGTCAATCGGCTACCCTTCAGCAATTACGGTCGAACAGGCCCCATCAGACTGTAATTTTCCACGCCACTTGGCTTAATTAGGTCAAACGTCCGTCCCTCGGGACACTCTCGGACACAGTTTAAGACGGTGGCTCAGGGTTTAAACTGGGCCTTAAAGCGTCTTACGTCAACAAATGCCTTGTTTTGATAAAGGCTTTCGAGATTAATTTATGGGGATTATTTCAAGATTATTTTGTTTTAGGGAAACACAATTTAATTGCAATCAACATAGACAAATTATTCGGGTAATACACTGGTCTGCAAAACTAAGTATCACACTTTTAAAATTGCAATAACTTTTTAAGTACACAAGATAAACTTTCGAAACAACAAGGACTCGAAAAAGAGTTTAATTTTGTACATAAAAACATAGTACCTTCTTTTAAGAAATGGCTGAAAACAACTTTAAAATCAAAAATAATCCTTTTCAAATTACAATTTTACCATTCATTTTTTGTTTCTATGTTAGTTTTCAATTTTTTTTTGATCGGATGAGTCTTGTTACAAAAGCTAAGTTAGACAACAGCACATAAACTTATTTATCATGCCTCTTTCACTTAAAGAATGTGCTAAGATCATGACTTTTCTGGAACTAGGCATCGGTATGCGTCGTACTACAAGAACGGTGGGTGTGGCCCTGGTAGAAGAATGGGAGAATATTCCCCAACATTGGCTCCGAAACCTCGTGTTCAGTATGCCAAATCAACTCGAAGCTGTAAGCAGAGCCTGAGGAGGCAATACCAGTCATTAAAAAATAAATAACATGTAAAACATACTTGTAAATGTTAACTGAGTATTATGACACTAAGCTAAAATTGCTATTTTTATTGTTTTATCTTTTATAGATTTAAAAATGTTACTAATGTATAATTTACTATAGTTTCAAAGAAAGCTGATAAAAATTGCTATAAAATGTTTTTTATTCGTCTAACTTCAATAGTTTAGAAAAAAAAAATGAAATTATAAAAGTGTAGTACTTAGTTTTGCAGGCCACTGTATATATCCGGAAGATTTTTGATCAAAAGGAAAAATTGAATGCCTTTTACAATGATAATCTGTGTAACTTTGTAAACACTTTGTCTAAAAATCAAAAATGGATTTAATGGATTATTTCACGGAGCAAAAAGTCACGGATTTACCTCAGTGGACATTTTTCTAAATAGTCGGAGAAAAGGGATTAAAGAAAACAGAAAAAAGTTAATCAATTAAATCCCCTGAACATATCCCAAATAGTATCAAAATCTACTACTATCGTCTCATAAGGGAGCAGTGTCGGAACTATAATAGTACGAGTATGCACAGGTTCTCCAAAGGCGTTCACTCTAACACCAACAATTTGGTATAATCCACACTAGACTGGAGTGCAAATAATTTGATTTCAATTGAAAAAAACAATAAATGACAATCATTCCAGCTAATTATGATAACGAATATGCTAAAACAATCAAATTGGCTAGTTTTGAGAATCTAAAGATCCAAAAAGTAAGTAATTACGTAATTAACTTTATCTATCAAAAAAATATCTTCAACTTAATTCTATTCAATTGCCGTACCATATTTCGAGCCCTGCCAAAAGCACCACCATTATCGTACACCATTCTCGAATCTATAATTCGGGGCTATGCAAATGTCCTGAGAAGGCACCCAGCACTAGTAAACCAGTAGCAGTAGTTAACACCAAGAGTTGTAATTCACGCGATAAATAACACATTTCATTCGTATTTGCATTCGTCGCTAAGGCGGAAATTGCTTGCAAAATCTCGACCTCGACGTATAATGGCATTAACGAGCTTCCGTTTCGGTGGATGCGGTACTTAATTTAGGATTTTGAGTCCGTTTTCTGTGCTGTAATTTGCGCATGCTCATAAGTAGAGCCTTGAAATTAATTGCATCTGAAGTGTGTGTATATATTGTGACGTTTATGGACTGCTTATATAAAAAAATGAAGAAATAAGAAGGTCCATTTTTTGCCTATTTGGTATTTTTCTAGCCTAGTTTTTTACTGACCAACTCTCAGGGATAAACCTAAAGTAACCCTTTCATGGAACTGAGTGTGGTTACTTGGTTAGTCCACATTTGCATGCAACTCAATCTGATAACAACTTATGTTCCTAAAAATTCAACCAGAATCTCCTAATAAAACAACGTAATATAACCGCATCCGCGTCGCGTTGCATTGCACCCGCTACCTCCAGCGGTTGCATTCCAATGAGATGCAAATGCTAGAAGCGGCTGCGGTGGGGAGGCGCTCCCGTAGAAATTTGCGGAACACTGTTTGTCGAAATTTCACGGTGCAGGTAGCTGTGACCGTGTAGCGTTCGATAGATACAATGCCTAATGTTTCGAGCAAAGTTTAAAAATACACTAAACAAGGATGACTAGCAAAAAAAAGACAGAACCAAATTATTATTGGTATAAGAGGCTTTGGTTTTGCCTTTTTTTATAGACTTTGGAGTGCAATAGTATGGTACCACTGCACTCCAAAGTCTTTGATACCAGATACTCTGGATAGATCCAGGAGTCTTGCTTTCAACCAATAAATTATTTTATTGAAACTAAGGCCGTATTACAGAACCTCACTCAAGACTAGTTCACTTAAAACTAGTTTCAACCAATCAATCGGCTTTAAACGATTTAGCTTTTGGGATGCATTCGTAACCGGAATAAAATTTATCGAAAATCAAAAAGAGATCCCGACAAATATGTTCTTAAAGTGACATAATTATATGCGCTATAAAAATGTATGTAAGAACCTACTAAAAAAATTAAAACGCCAATACGAACACGCACAATTTCAGAGGCACCGCAAGAACCCACGGATAACCTGGAAACTTATTGAATCTATTACAACCTCAAAAATAACAAATCATCAGCTAGTGAGTTTTGGTCCTTGAGGGCTGACCCCTCCCAGACACTTGATGCAGTGAACCATTTCTTCGCAAATATAGGAAACACTTTGGCATCTAAAATTACACCTGGGTTAGACAACCCTCAAACTGGTCCTATACCTCATGCGAGTGCCAATACTGGCTCAATGGTCATCTTCAGTAAGGACGTTGAAGAGTTAGAGCAAATCGTTTTAGGTCTTAAACTAGATAGTGCTATGGGTTAGGATGGCGTATCTGCTGCTCTAATTAGGGCTGCTAGGCATATTCTTGCCCCAATTATGTACCATGTTTTTAAACTGGGATCCCTTCTTGTTGCATAATGTTCTCTTTCCTAATATACTTTGGCATATCAGTTTTGGCATACTTGGTTTTGCCATAATAATACTTTGCCATTTTTTTTTTTGGCCATACTGGTTATGTTGGCATAATCATCTCGAAGGCTAATTTGTTTTGGCATAAAAATAACTCACATAATGTTACTAGACATAATGACTATTAGCATAATAGTAATTAGGCATACAATAACAAAAAATATTAATATAAATGTATTATTAGTATTCCCTTTATTATTTGTAAAGTGCCTACAATAATAATAATTAATTTTTAGCATGTTTATTTAGAGCGATGATTTTTGATAAAATTCAATTTTTAACCCTAAATTAAAGTAAGTAAATTAATAATTATTAAAGTATTGCCTTAAAAATTCAATAAGTATGTTGTGTCACAAACTGGTGGCAGAAACGAATCGCTGCAGAACCGGCCCCACGTAGTCCTATCTGCCCTACCCCTAGAGTGTATTTTAAAATCGCGTAGGTGCGGTGGGGCGCGCCCGCGAGCTAAGGAGCAGGTGGTTTTAACGGACGCTGCCGCAGCTGAGGCTGGCCGGGCAAGCCGGCCAGCAAGCCGAAGCTACGGTGGTGAGCGTGAAACCCATCTGCGACGATAAGCTCGCGTGGGACCGCTGGAGCCTTCCGCGCCGGAGCCGTGACAGAAACCATGGCTGCTGCATGTTGCATGATGCATGCTTGCTTGCATGCTGCATGCTGCTAATCACAAAAAAAACACTAACACAAAATAATAATAATCCGATGTTACGAGTGTCCTGTCACAATATAAAAAGAAATATTGTCTTAAACTTATTTAGTGTCCTATCACAATAACAAAACAAAATCAATTGTCTGCGCGCGTAAGCGGCGCAAGAGCTTCCGTGTTACGTAACTACGTTTCGAGAGGATAACGTTGGGCGGAGCACTAAAAAGTACTCTGTGCGGCGCACTGACTGAGGCCCCTCTGCCCCCACTTACTTACCGATCGCACAAGGATCTAGGATGCGTTAGCAACAGACTGACCTATTTCTATTTCTTTTACGCGCGGGATGTTTTGCTATGATTCTCTCTCTCTTGTTTTCTTTGGTTATTTTTTTAGCGAAAAATATTTGGTTGTACTTGTGACTTGCATCAGAGTGGCAACAACGCATCGTAGGCTAAACTCAGATTTATCGTTTTAAGGTGGATGACCTATGCGTATAGACATAATCAGCTGTTAGGAAAGATACATCGTGTTCAAACGGGGCAAAAACTTAAAAAATCATTTGCGGCTAAACTACTGCTCCTATTTAATTGATTTTTGGTACAGAGCTTGGAAATGGTACCTAGTATAGGCAGTTTAAAGAAAAGCCCCTCTATTGTATCAACTTTGTATATATTATGATTAGAGAAATTATGCTTAGAAAAATATGCGTAAGCTGTTATACGTAAATAATATTATGCGAAGATTTAATTAGGAGAAACAAAAGTAAGCCAAGTTATATGGGATCCCTTCTTTTCGCATAATGTTCTTTGTCCTAATATACTTCGGCATAACGATTTTGGCACAATTTGTTTTGGCATAATAATACTTCGGCATTTTTTTTTTAGGCATACATTTTATGTTGGCATAATCATCTTAAAGACTAATTTGTTTTGGCATAAATTTGATTCGCATAACGTTAGTAGGCCTAATGACTATTAGCATAATAATAATATGTATATTTTCCTTTTCTAGTAGATACGTACTCCAGACTTTGGGTGGAAATGGCGCTGGTGAACTTGTAGTGCCCCATACATAATTCTGATCACACCAATTTGCTATAGTTTCTGTAACAATTAAATAATATTGTTGGTTAAAAATTTAATATGCTGTGCAACAAAAGTTAGTGACAGAACCGAATTGCTGCAAAACCGACTCCACGTAGTCTTGTTTGTCCTAACCCTTTTTTTTTTTTTTTTTTTTTGGGTGGGAAATCATCAAATGACGTCTCCCGCTCTGGGTGGAGCGGGAGGGCGTGTCAGACTCTTACTGACTAAAACCCACCCGTGTTCCTTCTGTTGCCTGTGCAATGCCAGGGGGCCACGGTATCCCTTTCGGACTTTCCCGCAAACCCGGCAGGCAATGGTCTCATCGGACCCCTTCACTCGCTGACACTCTATGAGGCGCGCGTGGAACACAACGCGCCGTCGACCCGTGCTTGGTCCTTACCGGATGGCGAGCTACCCATTGCTCACCGTCCGCAAGCCCGCGCCTACGGTGGCCGGGAATCCGCGATCGATTCCCGACGCCCGGGGCGTCTCCTCCTGCGGCGGCTAGGGGCGTGAGGGCGCGAAATTTGCCTCTCCCTCACGCGCTCCGCCTCCTCCTTCGCGAGCATTACTGCTTCGCAGAAGGAGGTGACGGCCTCCCATGCCCTCTCTCTCCGTACCATGGCCTGGACCAGGGCCGGACGCGAGAGATCCCTGCCACCGATCGCCTCCACGAGGACACGGCGGTGCTCTGCCCAAGCCGGGCATACCCCCACCGTATGCTCCACCGTGTCCTCCGGGCGATCCACGCAGTGATGACACCCGGGCGTTTCCTCCCGCCTTATACGAAACAGGTACCTCCCGAAACAGCCGTGTCCGGTGAGGACCTGCGTCAGGCGGAAGGTGAGGACGCCGTGGCGCCTCTCCAGCCACTCTGGACTTATCGCCGCAATAGTGGCGTGCCCAGCACTGGGTTGCGACAATCGCACTCTCCATGACGCCATGAGATCCCGTCGGAGCTTTGTCCGCTGTGCCGCGATTTCTCGCGGGTTTGTCCTATCCCTAGAGTGTAATTTAAAATCGCGTAGGCGCGTAGGGGCGAGGTGGCGAGCGAAAGCCGTCTGCGACGATTAGCACGCGTGGGGCCGCCGGAGGCCCGCAGCGCCGGAGCCGTGACAGAAACTCTGCCTGCTGCATGTTGCATGCTCGCTTGAATGCAGCATGCTGGATGCTTGCTTGCATGCTGCATGCTTGCTTGTTTGCTGCATGCTTGCTTGCCTGCTTGCTTGCATGCTTGCTTGCATGCTGTATGCTTGCTTGCATGCTGTATGCTTGCTTGCATGCTGTATGCTTGCTTGCTTCATGCTTAGCATCAAGTATTTAGCATCATTTTTTGCATCGAGTAGATGGCGCTAGCTGTCATGTAAACATTGCGCTCCCGTTGTAAAATTCTTTAAAATTATTATTTGGACAGTATCAACTTAAATACGTCATAAAAATCAAGAAAATAGTACAATACGTGTCTGAAAGTGTTTTCCTAACAAATTATTTACTGTGAACTATGTAAACTAAACTTACAAATGTGGACAAAATTTTGTGATAATACAGTTTTGTGTGTGGTATTTATGACTTTTATGAAATATATACCGCCAAATACAAATCTAATAAACGTTTGACATACAAAATATAAACAATAACAATGAAAAAAGTGATTCAACAAAAAGTGACACAGTGAAAAAATATTTCAAATCGTTCAAATTACAACTGACTTCTTTAACGAACTTTTTTTATTTAGAAGAGCATACTGTTCAACAATTTCGATTACATACGAAATAGTCACAGTAGCGAGTACGTCATACAGCCTACATGTTACTCGGGTAGCCTGTGACTCGAGTTCGATTTCCACAAACGGTTTCACTTTTTGGAATGTTTGCGAATTAGACAATTTGTCTGACAAACAGGCAAAATATTAAAGAATCCAAAAGTAAAACTGACGGAACTGCTTAGAATTTAACATAACATCACGCCTTGTGTTACCCGAAGGGTGCGACAGAGGTGTAGTATACGTGCAGAATTGATTGGCGAAAATAATTAAATTAAGTAAAATAATTAAATAGTAATAAGCAAGATAGCATAATAAAATTACTATCATGGGGGATGAACACGTAACGATGAGAAATAAGGATCTTCGTTCCAAAAAACAAATCCAGTCTACCTCGTTCTCAGAAACGTTCAGAGAAATTATGCTTAAAAAAATTATGCGTAAGCTGTTATGCGTAATTATTTTATGCGAAAATATAATTATGCCAAACAAAATTATGCTAAGTTATATTAGGTCTTAAAATTTTATGAAAACGGATAGGGAACCACTCTTAATAAATAAATTCTTTATTTCACCAAAAGCCATCACAGTACAAGAACTAAAAACTAAGAGCATATAAGGCTTATAACTAGGTCACAATAATTTTAATTCCCTGACTCCTAAACTAGGTGTATGTGCCTGTGTCTTAGGAGTCAGTGATTCTCCGTAGCAAACAAGACAAAGCTACAGTATAATAAAACGGGACGTTACAACAATAAGCAAATGGTATAAAAGAAAACAGAAAATGAAAAACGTTTAACTGTGTGAATAAATGTAGGGTCCAAGTGTGTGTGTAGTGAGTAAGTGTAACATGTGTGTGAGTGCGTATGTGGTGTGTAGGGTGTGTGTAGTGAGAAAGAGAGGGTGTAACCAGTACACATCCGTTTATGGTTAGATATAGACTTATATTTATATGTATATGACGGATGTTCGAGCGGCTGAGACACCACGTGTCGCTGCTGGTCCGTCATCTGTTGGTCCTCCATTTGCGGGCGTGTACGTGCAGGTGTTTTAAAAATAATACTCGTAAAATAATGCACTTATTTTACTGACAAATATCGTAACAAAACT